>JACRUU010000027.1:18508511-18647359 GCA_030449085.1 Kryptopterus vitreolus | reverse complement strand
GACCCCAGGTTCTGAACAAAGATGAGAAATAGGAAGAAAGAAATTCACTGTATATGTTAAAAATAGGCTAATCTTCAGCTTTATTTTTTAATAAAATGCTAGATCAGTAAATAAGTTATTGGAGCTCAAATCTCAGCCCTACGAATCTGCCACTGCTGGACCTCTGATCAAGGCCCTTAACTGCTCAAGTTTTATATATATATTTATATATTAATGTCTGCTAAATACAGCAGGTGTAATGAGAGATCCAGCGTAGACAAAAGCTCAAACACTCACAATGGGTTACAGCAGAGACTCAGTTTGGATAACAATGTAAAAAAGAGCAAATGATGGTGCTGAGGGTTGTATTAGCATGAAAGCTGAGCAGAGTGTACAAATGAGATGGTGAGAGAGCAGGACAAGCTGGAGAACTAAAGTGCTGCTGCATCGCTTTTTTTAAGGGAAAGATGAAGCAAGAGTGAAATCCCTCTGGCACTGCTATCAGCAGGGAGTCGTGTGGGATTTTGGGGCGGCTCAGAATTTTATCACAAAACCAATCTTGGAGTCAACATTTCTACAAACGCCAAACACAACTGCATTTTTTTTTAAGCACAGGGCTTCCCCCAGGAAGGAAGAATACGAATGAGAGATTTTAATTCTCCGGATTCTTCATGTGCACATTGTTTTATATGATTAAGACGATAAAAAAACAGAACAATACCAATCTTGCCTACAGGGGGCACTTACTTTATAACGCACAAAATTCAATCAAAGAGGTTAAGTGTGCTGTGTACTGAGGGAAAAACCAGGCCCCACCTCTTGAGACCTTCTCCCCTGTGTGTGTGTGTGTGTGTGTGTGTGTGTGTGTGTGTGTGTGTGTGTGTGTGTGCGTGTGTGTGTATGTGTGTGGGACTACCATTTTGTTCACAGCCTTATTTTCTTGAGTCATCTCATTACTCGCTTCATTACACAGCAAGGTTTACTCACTGCAGGTTTATTCAAGAGCAGTTAGCAAACAGGGGGGAAAAGCGAATGTTTATTGATATTTAGTAAACAGGAAGTGATCCTCGGCTAATTTGCCTGCAAACCTGTGTAGGGGGAAAATGGTAGGAAATTTAACAACTTCCTGTTATTATATCCTTCAGGGATTTTTTTTTTGCCTCTGTGTTAAAGCTAAATTGGGTAAAATGTGTTAAAATGGTGGAAGATTAACGCTGTAAACATGCAGTGGTATGGGTTTTGTAAACAAAGCGCCATGTGAAATGGAGCTAGCGTTAAAGAGAACCTTTATAAGCTCATTTTATAGCAAACACAGACATTGAACTGTTTGGGAATCGAGTTATAACAGTGTAAATACGCTCATTATAGTGATTTGCATACATTGTAATAATTTTCTGATGAAATGCGGAAATTTTTGTTTATCCTTAGTTTTGGAAGATTGCAAATTATTTGTATGGTAAGTGGTATCTTATCCACAGAGCTACCACTTCCCATGTTTGTTGACAGCAGTGTCCAGATTTATCTTTTGTATATATAGTGCTCATGTTTTAATATTTGAACCAAAAATTCTGACTTCATAGCTGCCTTTACTTCAAATTCATGAGGCCAAGTTACCAGAGATAGGAGTTTCACCCAATTTTTAGACTGTATGGAAATATGTCATAGCCCTGAGGTAATACTGAAATTCAATCACACTAACTATATTACCCTAAACTGTGAGTTTAGGAACTGAGAATACTTAAAAATAATAATAATAATAGTAATAATCTTTACAAATTGCATTCATTAATCTTTCAACTTTAGGCTTCTAAATGTTGAACTTAGAAATTTGGTTCCACTCCATCTAATTTCCTTCTCTGAATATTTAATAAACCTTGTTTGAATTTGCACTGCGTGATCGAAAATCCCCGGAGGTTCGGAGTCCTTTGGCGCGTCCCTATACATTATAAACCGTCCTGATCTGCAAAAGATCGAGTGCAGTCTTCTTCCTGGAATGTTCCCCGTGCCAAGCTGCTTAGTGCTCATTAATAATTCTCCACACATGCCGTCGGAGTGAATCTAGACAGCTCCAGATGTGTGATGACAAAATGTGGTTATGGATTCCTGTCAGGAATACGCCGTGGGTTCTGATTTTGGAGCAACAGGTGATGGGATAATCCAGCTCGATGCGCCGAGGACACAAGTATGAACACACACTTGGGAACAGCTGGGCAGGAACTGATAAGCATTCTTGTACAAAACCAAGCTTGGCAATAAGGCAGCTGGCCGTCAGGACTAAAAGCCCGCTACATGTAGGGTCGAATAAAGCTAGCAGCACACTCCCCGATTGATCGGGCGGAGTTGATATAATGAGATCCCTGTTGGAGAAATAACACACAAATCAATATTGAGTTTCTAGAGGTGTCGTTAGTAAAGAGCAGTAGATCTAAAGTAGATATACAACTTTTTGCACCATCTAATGGATTTGAGCACACAGTCTAAATGGCAGTCGAACTTGTGGGTGATATCAGATCAAATCTTCACTAGTGGTTCGGTATTCTTTGGCCTTTCAGCTCCAATTGCCACAGCTGTTATAACTCTGGACATTTGCAATCATGTGAAAGAAATGTAGGACTGTTAATACATGTATAACTTTTTATGTGTTTATATATTAAAAATAACTATTTATTTTTATACTATTTCGTAGTATATTTTGTAGTCCCTAATATAATAGTATATATATATATATACATATATATAAAAATATATATATATATATATTTGTGTGTATATATATATATATATATATATATATATATATATATATATATATTACAGCTAGTCATGGTCATGGTGGTGATCTAATACCCTGGATGCTGTAGGTATCATGTTGATTTCAGAATCTCTTTTTCAGAATCTCCTTTTTTTTTAGATATACACAGATTGAATAATACTAGCAAATCGCTGTTCTAAAAACACTGAAGCATCTGCTTTTTTTGGGGGTAAACAATTAATTACTACTAAAAAAAATAATAATAATTAAGCAGTGCATCTGCGACACATTGTCTTCCAGTATGTACTCCAACGTGTTTGTTGATGATATTATTCCTGCACAGTTCACCAGTTGTTTTGGTTTTTTTTTTTTTTTTTTTTATTATTATGATATACTATATATATATAGATATATATATATATATATATATATATATATATATATATATATATATATATAAATAAAAAATATCAACAATATAGATATAACCGACAGTCATCCATGTGCCTGTTACCACATTTACATTTACATTTATGGCATTTGGCAGACGCCCTTATCCAGAGCGACTTACAACTTAGGGTTAAGGGCCTTGCTCAAGGGCCCACTAGTGGTAGCTTTGTGGTGTTGTGGGGTTTGAACCTGTGATCTTCTGGTCCAGAGGCCAAACACCTTAACTACTGAGCCACCACCTTCCTCCACATACAAATATACTGTATAGTTATTGCACTGTGGTACTGTAAATTGCTTTTTTTTGCCAAATACCATAATTTGTTCTATTATTAAGAAATTAAAGTACACTACCCCATACTGATCACCAATTCTCTAAATCTCATGAGTAGGCTAGGCCATATGTATTCTTATTTTTAAGTTATGATGGGGTCATCAGGAAGCAGGGAGGCGGTGGCTCAGTGGTTAAAGTGTTGGCCTACGGATTGCAAGGTCGCAGGTTCAAACCCCAGCACCACCAAGCTGCCACTAGTGGGCCCTTAACCCTCATTTGCTCAGTTGTAAGTCGCGCTGAATAAGGACGTCTGCCAAATGCCACAAATGTAAATGTAAGCATCCACATCATATGTTGGGTACTAACAATATATGAATAGATTTGTTCAAATTCATTCCAAAATAGTTTAAAAGGGCTGAGGTCACTTCAAGACCTTCCACTTCAATCCCTGTAAGCCACATCTGCACAGAATTTATATTATGTGCACATTATGGTGCTTGGGTCTCAAGTGAAAGGAAAATTGAATGTTATTGCACTCAAAGACATCATATACAAGCCGTGTCCCACATATGATTGGAATAATCAGATCTTCCACTACTCTTGCTTAGAAAATTCCCCCACTGTCGGACAAATAAAGGTTTATTTTATTTTATATACACCATCTCCTATGAAAAAAAAGCAAGAGATTATTCTGTGGCATTTGTGCTTACATAGATGTGGCATAGTTGCTGGTGTTAAAGATCTTTTTATATTTATCATTTTATGGCCATTAAAGGGCCTACGCTAAAAAACTGACATGATAAAGATATATATCCAAGGTTTAAACAGTTAGCTATAACTTGTGAACATATCAATTTGTTATAGTTACACTTATGAAGCATTAAGATTACAGATTTCATCGACATTTAATATCGCAATGGCTAGCAGCTGCTTACATGCGTTCTCTACATGGGGGCATAGAAATAGAGCATAATTAAGACGTATTTATGATGTTGTTACCGTGTAATAATGGCATTGCAGAAAAAAAAGCAGGCTGGATGAGGATTTTCAATGGATCTTATTTATGGAGATCCAAACACATATTAAAGTCATATTACTGTGCAGTTTTATTTAAAACCAAACACATTTTCTGAATGAGACCTTATGAACGTGTTGGATGAGAGGGCAATAACGCACCCTTTTTTTTCCCTTCAGTAGCTCATCAGGGGAAAGTCAGCCCGAAAAAGAAATAAAAAAAGAGAGAGAGCATTTTACATGCTGAAAACTTGGTATTCGTCACGTCTCGCTTGGTGACATGTTTATTTTGCAGCGTGAAACTCACACTCGCATTTCTGTCTGTCAGAGGAATGACTCGCAGAAGCAAATAGGAGAATATTGCACCCATTTTCAATCCATTGAGTCGAAAAAGATTCCAATGTCATACCATTACAAACCCTGCAGTTTTGAGCGGTGCGCTTAACGCGCCATCATTTGTTCCCGTCAAGAACAAATGATTGCATGATGTTGTTTACACTTCATGTTAATTATTACCGAAAAAAAGAATATGAATCTTTCATGTCAACCTATAACATGGTTAAAACCCATCAGATTAGCATTTATAATGGTGGCTTGTTGTTTCATTTGCACCGTGTTGCAATTTGTAGATCTGATTTCATATGAAAGGATGCCATTTATATTCCAATCTTCCATATGGACGTCATAAAAATATGAGATTATTGTAGATGTTTCCACTTATGAACCATGAAGATGGCTTTCGACTGCAATGTGTCCATTATTGAGCAGATAAATTCATAACTATAATAAATGAGGTATCCGGTGTTAACAAGACACCTCAGGGGCTTTTGTTCTCACCTCTGGGTCATTAGGGATTATATTTACAGTAACAAATGTATATTCAAATATAAATTAGAAAATTTCTGTAAAGCTACTTTTTTCAATGTTCATTATTAAATGAGTTATTCAAATAAAACACAATTGAATTCAATTAAATAAGAAGCAACTATACAATAAACATGATATGCAAATTCACTGAAAAATTGGGACCTTTTTAATATAAGAAATTGTTTTATTTGTTTTAGGTTCTTAAATGTATACTTACTGTTAGGAAATGTCTCCAGTTGCACATGCGGGTTTTTTATGTCTCCAAGCCTTTTCCTGGTGTCTTGTTCTTGTTTTCCTAGCCACTGATTTCGAGGGTGTGTTAAAATTCATTTAATCTACGTCAAGAATAATTTAAAGAACTGAAACATCATGCAATGAAAATGGGAAACTATAGTTGATATGTGTTTAATTTACTGAAAATAAGCCTGATTGATTGTGTCTTGTGTATGTGTAATTAGGTCTTTGACACGCTTTTTGTCAAAGTCTTGAAGCTAGCGAAGTTTTTTTTGTGTAAAATATGAATATTATAAAACAGCACATCGGTTCTGCTTCTACAAGGCCTTCTTCAGATTTAGAACGTATTCGTAGCACCTACTCCATCACACAAACACCTGTTGACTCAAACTCCTTAAAAAATACAGGCTCTTGTAGTGGGCAAAGAAATGAAAAAGATTTAATCTAATGAAATAAAAGTCCTATTATGATGTTCTGTATAATGTTCTACCTCTGCCATGTTAATGCTTATTCTGTATGAGAAGAAAGTGCTTGAAAACTAAATCTACATATAAATTATTGGTCAGAAGTTATTGGTAATTTTCTATAATAAAAGTATAGCACATATACTAATTGTCACAGTTCCTCATTCCTCCCTGCCCTGTTTCCCTTTCTCTCTCTCCCCTATTGCTCCCTGATTAGTTCCAACCCTGATTAATTACAGCCGCACCTTATTCCACTCCCTCTCTCACTCCCTACTTAATCTCTGTTCTCCCTCCACTCCAGGGCCGTTCTTGTTTGCGTTAGCGCTTGGATGCTCTCCGTAGCGTACCGCTCCGCTCCAGGACCTTCGCGTATCTTTGGACTATTGAGTGTGTTCTGATTCCTAACCTCTCTGTTTTTCCCTTGTTCCAGTTTTCCGTTTCCGTCTGGTCTCGGTATCGTCCATTCCTGTGATCTCCTTTCCTCCGCCGATTCTGTCCACTCCCAGTCTGCCTGTGTGCTTTTCCTGTTCCTTTTCCTGCTCCTCGTTTGTTTCAATAAAAGACTTTGTTTTGCATCCCCAGTCTGATCGTCTGTCCGTACCAATCCGTAACACTAATAATTATATATAAATATATATATATATATATTTTTTTTTTATCAAAGCAAATATGTTAAAACTATTGCGTTGTCATACAAACTTTTCACCGAATGTGAATCAGTTACTATCCCTATTAAAACACACTCTGGACAGACAACAGCAATCATCAACAAAGTATTAGCAAAAACAGTGATTAGCGGATTAAACAGATGACGGTGTAAATGATTTTTACCTCAGGTTATGAGACAGAAACTGATATGGATAAGAAGGATGTATAATCATTAAAAAGATGGCTATAATCATATTTTCCATAGGTAGATTAAGTCGAGGTGCCTTTTATTTCTATTATTTTCTCCTTTAGCACTTTTTGAGGGAATTTAGCATTGTAGAACTTTTTGGTTGAGAACCAGAAAGACTTTTGGGTTCAGTAATATGTATTATCAGTACTGTATATTTTTCTAAAGCTTCTGCACAGACATTCTCAGATGCTCAGTGCTCAGTATTTTGGACTGATGATCACTGTTAGTGTGTGTGTGTGTGTGTGTGGTTGTGTGTGTGTGTGTGTGTGTGTGTGTGTGTGTGTGTGTGTGTGTGTGTGTGTGTGTGTGTGTGTGTGTGTGAGAGTCACAGGGAATTGTACTTGTGAAGGGAAAAGGTAAAAGAAGGATAAAGAAGGATATTTCAGGATATTCATTATATTTTTTTCTCTTGCTAGTTCATTTTAACTGCCAATAATGAATTCCTTTATTTGGTGTGAACTATAAAGTAATGAATGGCTTAATTTAGATAAAAAAAAAGGCAGGATAATAACTTCAACGACTTGATGCCTTTATTAAAAAAATCACTGAACTTCAGAAAAATCCATTTTTCTAGAACTTTTGTTTAAAAAAAAGTCACAAAAATGAAATGTACAATGCACAGACTAGAGAGATACTATATATATATATATATATATTATATATATATATATATATATATATATATATATATATATATATATATATATATATATCGAGATATACTGTGTATAACTATATATAATGTATAATTGTGTGAGAAAATGATCGGTTTTCTGTTTTCCCTTCAGATATACATGTGCATGTGATATACAATATCTCTCCCAATATTTGTCCAGCAGGAAACACGAACAAAAAAAAAAAAAAACACGGACAATAATTTGTTTTCTGGATTCCTCCTATATAATGAGGTAGCCCTGGAATTTTAGCCGTTTCTTTGATGTATGACATCTGTCATAGAATAACACTGGGCTTGTGAAAGGAGGAGAAAATGTTCCATCTTATCATTGGCTCAAATAATAATCACAGGGTGGCCACATACTGTATACCGGAATATGGTCACTAGTGGACAACATGAAGGTCTTTAGTAGAAATAATTTACAACATGGCCTATGTTAGTGCTCAAGGAAAGAATAGTCAATGGAGGGTGAAATTTGAAAGTCCTTGATTGTTCAGTTAATTATTTCATAAAAATGGGTTAAAAATGTATTTAATTAGGAAACTATGAAATGTGGGGCTTGAGTATATATCATACATGCGCAAACTTATACACTTATTCATGAGAGAGCTTTGCTGGAAATAAAAAATATTTCTGTTAACTATTTGTCTGTATATGAAAGGAATAAAAAAATGGAACATACTGGAGATTGGTCAAACTCTCATATATATATATATATATATAATATATATATATATATATATATATATATATATACAGTGGCAAGAAAAAGTATGTGAACCTTTTGGAATTTCATGGTTTTCTGAATAAATTTGTCATAAAATGTTATCTGATCTTCATCTAATTCATTGGTATTGACAAGAATTGTTGATTTACATGAAGCTGGCAAGGGTTACAAAGTTATTTCAAAGACTTTAGAAATTCACCAGTCTACAGTTCGGCAAACAATCTACAAATGGAGACAATTTGGGACTGTTGCTACTCTACCTAGAAGTGGGCACCCCGTCAAAATGACACCAAAAGCACAACAAACACTCATCAATGAGGTAAAGAAACAACACTTAATGACAGCCAAAGATTGGAAGGCATCATTGGAACTTGCTAACATATCTGTTCATGAGTCTACAATACGTAAAACACTGAACAAGCAGGGTATCCACGGCAGGACAACGCAAAGGAAGCCGCTGCTTACTAAAAAGAACATTGCTGCACGCCTTAAGTTTGCAAAAGAGCACATTGACACTCCACAGCGGTATTGGCAAAATGTTTTGTGGACTGATGAAACTAAGATTGAACTATTTGGAAAAAACACACAGCACTACATCTGGCGTAGAAAGGGCACGGCATATCGTCATGAAAACATCATCCCAACTGTAAAGTATGGTGGAGGAAGCATCATGATTTGGGCCTGCTTTGCTGCATCAGGGCCTGGCCAGCTTGCAATCATTGAGGGGAAGATGAATTCCCAAGTATATCAGACAATTCTTCAGGATAATGTGAGAATGTCTGTACATCAGCTGAAACTGTGTAGAAAGTGGGTGATGCAACAGGACAACGACCCAAAACACCGGAGCAAGTCCACAACAGAATGGCTTCAGAAAAACAAAATCCGCCTTTTGTAGTGGCCAATGTCAGAGCCCAGACCTCAACCCAATAGAGATGCTATGGATTGACTTGAAGAGGGCCATACACATGAGACGTCCAAAGAATATGACAGAGCTAAAGCAGTTCTGCCAGGAAGAATGGGCTAAAATTCCTCCTCAGCGATGTGCAGGTCTGATCCAACAGCTACAGGAAGCGCCTGAGTTGAGGTTATTGCTGCCAGGGGGGGGGGGGGGGGTTATTAATTCTAAGGTTTCACTTACTTTTTCCACTGCCATTTTGAATGTTGAATGATTGTGTTCAATAAAGACAAGAAAGATCGGATTTTTTTGGTGTTATTATTTTTAGACACATTGTGTTTGTCAATACCAATGAATTAGATGATGAAGATCAGATAACATTTTATGACAAATTTATTCAGAAAACCATGAAATTCCAAAAGGTTCACATACTTTTTCTTGCAACTTGTATAGGATATATCATACGTATATATATTATATATATATATATATATATATATATATATATATATATATATATATATATATAGATATATATATATATAGCTTATATATACATTTTCCATTCATTCATTCATCTTCTATATCACGCTATATCCGATCTTCCCTCGGGACACGGAGAGCTTGTGCCTATCTCAGGCATCTATGGGCATTAAGGCAGGATACACCCTGGTTGGAATGCCAACCCATCACAGAGCACACACACACACACTCACACACACACACATTCACACACTAAGGACAATTTTCCAAAGTTATAATCAACCTACTGTGTATGCTTTTGGACCGGGGGGAAACCAGAGAACCCGCAGAAAACCCCCTGAGGCAAGGGGAGAACATGTAAACTCCACACACCATCCTGGCCACACACATGGCCGAGACGGGAATCGACTCGTTTGGCTCGCGCGTGCTTTTTCTTGTTTTGACCCACGGACCCTGGGCGGTCGCAATGAGGCAAACGTGCTAACCACTAAGCCACCGTGCCTCACATATTATCAACAGTTTGAGGAAACCAGCTCATAAGTACAAAAAGTTGGCTTTTTGAACTTAGGGATCCACATTTAGTCCAAATTTGCTCTTATAATTCCCTCTATTCTTCAGGGAAGATGTTGCAATACTTTTTCAAGTGTACAAAATTTGTGTTCATCAGCAACAGAATTTATGGTCATTTTCTGATGTAGGTGAGATGAGAAAGCCTGAGGTGCAGTCAGTAGTTCAATCTATCGAAAAGTGTTCAATGGGGTTGAAAGTGGAGCTCTACAGCAGGGTATTCAAGAGATTACATTTACTTAATTTAACAGATACCCTTATCCAGCGTGACTTAAAACAGGGCAATTGAGGGTTAAGGGCCTTTCTCAAAGGCCCAATAGATGAAGCTTGGTGGTAGTGGGGCTGGAACCTGGTCCAGAGACCAATGGAATTAACTACTGAGCTACCACCACTGTACATCTTAATTCCAAGATCTTCAACTCCAAATCATGTGAACCATATTTTCTTGGAGCTCTATCTGTGCACAGGTATTGGTTTCCAAGTGAATGTATAATAACCATTGCTTTTTAATTCTGTAATGTGTTAGACAGTGCTGGCGTTAGTGACTCGTTTCAATTAATGCTAATAAAATCTCTCACATGAACCTTCACCATAATCATTGAATCTGTTTAAGTGGAGCATCTGTCATATTAGACTCGCTCCGTTTTTTTGTTATTGTGTTATCAATAACATATGAGGGTGACTGCATTAATTAATATAGACCTTGCAAAATAAGTCAAGACATTTTGACAGAATCAAGCATTCAATAATGATGTAGAAGCATATGGTGACCCTTCTAATATTAACCCTACATAATCTTCTTGTTAGGACCAATTCCTTTTGACTTAATGAGTCGAACAGAAGGCTGCATTATCCTAAGCCGGTATGTAGTATTCGTAAAAGGTGACCTAAATACTGACAATTACAAAGCAGCTGGATCGGCCCATCGAGCCTGAGGCATGGAATATTACAGCATATGTGTAGGATTAACTGAGCATCATGTAAATCCAGTGAGAGCAATGAAGAACAACTTCAGAGTCGGGTGAATGTGAGGGAGAGATAATCAGAGATGCCATGTCTTGCATAATGATGGATGGATGTATTTGTGATCGTGCAAGTATAACGATGGAGAAAGGAGTGGTAGTCACAAGGGTTTCTGGATTGCATGTCAAAAGAACGAGTGGAAGAAGGATAGAGAGGTATTGTTTAGTCTCAGAAGAACATCAGAACGCATGAAAGGAGCACTTCTTCTTTATTAAGCAACATATTAAAGATCAAATACTGGCGCTGCATGGTAAAAGCGTGTAGGTAGGATACAGATGAGAAATATTTTTTCTCTTTGGAATCCGTAACTGCTCTACACCTCAACATTCCCATGCACTATTCTCTTAAATGCATGAGATAGATTATTCATGTCGCACCGATGCGTGAATCTATTTAATAGCTCATGCTTAAAACATCCTACTCCACGAGTCATCCATTATACATAATGAAAAATGTACATTTCAGGTGCATTCCACGACATTAATTCAATCCGGAACACATTCCCCATCCTTGGAAATGTCCTGGAGAATGTCATACTGCAATGTAAAAGGAATTTGCATCAGCCAGATGACGATTATAGGAGGAAGTGTGTTTTATTTTTAATTTATAAAGAAATTATAGTGTAGTCTTTATTTGTCACATATACATTATAGCACAGTGAAATTTTTTCTTCGCATATCCCAGCTTGTTTGGAACCTGGAGTACAGGGTCAGCTACGATACGGTGCTTCTGGAGCACAAAGCCCAGCACCTTAAACCACTGAGCTACACCGTCCACCATAAAAAAATAATGTCTTCCTTATACCCTGAGAGATGGTGGGTCCAGTAGAGCAGTGTTTGAAGAAGTGTGGTACTGAGCGGTAGGGGGTTTGCTGGTCGATTTTTGGCTTTGTAGGCAAGCATCGGTGTTTTAAATCTGATGCACGCAGCTACAGGAGGCCAGTGAAGGGAAAGTATCAGTGGGTGGTGTGGAAGAACCCTAGGGAGACTGAAAACAAGTCATGCGACTGCTTTCTGGATCAGTTACTGTGGTCTTTCAAAGGTGGTCTTGAAAGGAGTGAGTTGCAACATTCCAGTCTAGAGATAGCAAGGAACTAAATAAGCACATGAGTAAACTGTGTGGACAGAAATTGACTAATTCTACTGATGCTGTTATTCTTAGTAACATGAAATCAACATGAGAGTGGTAGATTAGCAAGGTGATTGTTCAAGGTTATTCTAGGGTTGTATACAGTGACCGAAAGAGAATTCCAATCAAATATCTTACATTTACCAGACACATGTTCAATGTGCTTTGGTTAGCGCTCTCTCTCTTGCTCCTCTCGCTCTCCTGTGCTCCTTTCTAGCTCTTCCCTGGTTGTATACATTGCCTAACCTAGCTCATCTCCTCCATCTCCCCTTTAAAGCTCTCCCTTCAGTATACACATAGGTAGTGTCGCGGACCCGTTCCAGTTTGATTGTATGCCTAACCTTTGTCTGTTCCTGTTTCCAGTTCCCGTTTCCCTCTGCTCCAGATCCGGACTTCCAAGTCCGCTCGTGAATCCGGTCCTCCAGAGACCACGGCGCGCAGCGCGCAAGGCTCCCAGAGCGCGCCTCCAGGCCAGGCTCCGTTTGAGCGGCGTCTCTTTTGTTATGACTTACAAATTCCCGTTTCCCCGTGTGTCTGTGTCCAGCGCACCACCCACCGTTTACAGATGCGATATATATATATATATATATATTATATATATATCATATATATATATATATATATATATATATATATATATACCGTATGTAACCTAAACATACCGGTTTATTTCGAAAGCAACCAAAACTGGAACATAAATCTTAAACGAGACACATACCATATATAACAATTAAAATAACCACAAAAAATGATAATAGAAAATTACATAGAAATTAATTAATTGACAAGAAATAAGAAAGGAATATCAAAAGAATGAATTCCAGAGTTAAATAAATATAATTAATCATTTTATTTTGGAAAGAGATTTTTAACGAAATTTGTATATTTATAACATCTGTCACGATAAGTTATAGTATTACAAACATGAAAAGTATTAATTTATGGTACATTGAGAAGAGAAAAATGATTAATGAGATAACTTACAAGTTAACTCATGGCAATCATGCAATTAATCGCAATTAAATATCTATTGACAGCCCAATATATATGCATATATGTACATATGTGTGTGTATGTATATATATATATATATATATATATATATATATATATATATATAGTCTACCTAACTACATACATGCTGCCCTGTGCCCTATTTCTATTTCAGTTTTCTGACTTCAAATTTTTTTATCTAAACATCACCGTAGAAGCACTGTAGCCAATCTTTTTCTACTGTCATATTGTCAAACTTCACTGATCACTGCTATTATTATGAACCGTAAGCCCGTTTGAGAGTAATTGCTACTTCAAAACAGTTGAGAACAGAACGCCTGATTGTTGCATGTCATTACAACTACTGCTGGATTATTATATGTGATTAAATCTGATAATGGATAATGGATCATTTGACACACATCCAAAACAACCGTAGAAACAAATAGAAGCTAATGATGCTTGAATATCTGCATGTACTCCGGATTATGTGCGATTTATGATTATGTTTGTGCGTACTGCTAGCAGCTGCAACAATGACTAGACACATGTGAAGAAAAGCAAGTGAATTCTAATAATACATTTTTCTCCTTTTTGAGGATTCAGTAGTTCGTATCAAGCCATCAATTTTGTGTGTCTGCAGCCGCGATGATGCGTCTTCTAAGAGTCATTTTGAAGTTGAAGACCATCGAGTTATAAAAATACATGTAGTAATGATGCCTCATAGGCATCACTGGATTAATTAAGTGAGCCACCAAATGAATTCATGTAATTAAAGTGGGAAGTAGGTCATTCATTTGAAATGGCTTAATGTATACAGTACTATTGGGGAATCGAATGGCGACACTTCCTCTTAATTCAGTACACATCAGAAAGAAAGAAAACAAAAAAGACCACTGAATGAAGAATTACGAGTTGTGGTTTCAAAATTGATGCTGCCATGAAGTTACAACAGCATGATAATGTTCATGTAGACCATCATTTTCTTGTTCTGCCTTCAATCCTTTTGCTTCTCAATGCTTATAAGGCCCAAAAATAACGCAAAAAAAAAAGCTGCCATCAAGATTCTGCTGTGAAGTGCGGAATGGCCCTTTTCCGAAGACCTTCAGATGGTGGAAATGTTACTTTCTGTTACAAGTTTGGACTTACAATAGAGATGTTTTTCAATTGTACTTTTTGGCTTTGTTTTGTACGTTTATTTTTTTTTAAATACATATTTTAATGATCCTGTGAGGGAGATTCTTTTCTTCTCATATCCCACCTTGTTTGGAAGCTGGGGTCAGAGCGCAGGGTCAGCCATGATACAGTACCCCTGCTCAAGGACCCAAGGGTGGCAGCTTGGTGATACCGGGGCTTGAACCTCCGACCTTCCAATCAGTAGCGCAGAACATTAAAACAACTGAGTTCCCCCCTGCCCAATTTCATCAGTTTTTAAACACTAATATCATTTTAAATAAGATGAAAAATCATAGGACATGTTCGGTAGAGAATAGGGTTTAGAGTGTGAATACAATTTGCTATAAAAAGCTATAAATAAGCCATATAGCAAGATATGCATACAGGAAAAAAAAAAATAAATAAATGAGGGGTAAAAAAAGAATTACCATATAAATATAATAAATGAATGCATGATTTATGAAGATTCAGACTAGACAAATGATCTTCCAGTGCAGGTTAATTACACCTGATAGAATTTTCTTGCAACAAGAAGACATGGATTTAAGAAAATAAAGTCTTAAAATCTAATTAAGTATAATTAATTTAAAACTAGCTTGTATTATTTTAACAGTTTGTTTTTCTTAATGTAGGGTATAAGATTTGAAAATCAAAGCAGCTAAAAAGATTATTTCCGGTAAATTAAGAATTGTAAAAAAAAAAATAATAATAAAAAAATTCTAACACAGTAATTAAAATGCAAAACCATAGCAAAAGTAATACTAGTTGTTTCTCAAAAAAAAACTTTGCACAAAATACATCTTAATGTATTTTGTCGTTACTGAAAAATTTCCAACATAATTAACTTACTGTAAAACAACTGCAGACCAATTTCTTAAAAAGTCTTTTTAGGGGGCACGGTGGTTTAGCGGTTAGCACATTCGCCTCACACCTCCAGGGTCAGGGTTCGATTCCCATCTCGGCCATGTGTGTGTGCGTGTGTGTGGAGTTTTCGTAAGTAACCCCCATGCCTCAGGGGTTTTTCTGCGGGTTCCACAGTACAAAAATATGCACAATAAATGCACCTTGGAAAATTGTCGTGTGTGTGTGCGTACCCGCGATGGGTTGGCATTCCATCCGGGGTGTGTCCTGCCTTGATGCCCATAGACGCCTGAGATAGGCACAGGAACCCCGTGACCCGAGGGAAGATCGGATAAAGCGGTAGAAGATGAATGAAAGTACTTTTCATGAATACATTTCCAAAAAATAATAACCAAACCGGACGCTTAGAAAGTGTCTTGACTTAATATTAAAGAATCTTATCATTTGCAATTAAATAAATATGTTGGTATTGATTTAAACAAACAATAGTACTAATGAACAAGTGTGGTTATTGAGCAGATTTTATTTTACCTGGAAACCTTAAAATACAGTAATTATAGCTAAAATAAAGCATAAAAAATGTAAGGCCTAAAATGGTGACTTTATGGTAATGAATTAATTTGAATGCAAAATGTTAATAATAATAATATTTTACACATTATGCAGTCTGCATTTGCATAGTATCTTATTCTTAAAATAAGATCAATAAGATTCTTGTGGGTTTTGGGAATCAATGTCAGCTGATAATGAATTCTATAATAAAACAAAGCTAGGAAATGGACACTGGTGATAACCGAGAGTAACAAAATAGGATTTCATTCCTTTAAAGCCATGAATTCATTCCTAAACTGTCATTTATTGCATTTAAATTTTATCTGAAACAAAACATTATGCAATAATGACAGTGCTAGTTGGAGTCATTGTTGGAGAGAGAGAGAGACAGACAGAAGAGAGAGAGAGAGAGACAGAGACAGAGCATGAGTTAAAATGCATCCTGGGAATTTAGCAATCAAACTAATCAAACTCTAAACCCTGGACCTGGAACCTCAGCATGACTGCACACTCTTACAACCAGGAGTTCTGCAAATTTCAGCAAACTTGTTCAGCACTAAATTTCAGCCCATACCTGACTTTTCAAATCTCTGTAGCCTAAACACAGACGTCAGAGCTAACCGCATGAACCCCCGTCCCATAGGCCTAGCTGACAGTTTGCAAATGCAGACCTCGTATTCAAATCCCATTGTGGACCAGAAACGTCTTATTATTTTGGAGAGTGTGCAGACTTCAAAAAATTTGATTTTACATCAAAGTTTCCTCCACAGTCACAGCCCTGAATCACTTAAAAGTTAGAGAGCTGTTTTTACTGTGAAAGATGATTATCGAAGCAGAAGTTTAGCGATGGGACAACACAAATGGCCAAAATTAGAGCAGAGGAATGATTTATTTCTCACACTCATGAGGACTATAACATTTAGTAGCAAGTAAGATAGTAGCTAACCTTTAAAATTATCCCAATTAGCAGTCCAGCGATGTCAAATGTCACAGCAACACTGTTAAAACAATATGTATTGAGTTTTCTGTCATGTGTAGGAAATGTCATCTGATTGGCTTCTGCAGGCTTATTGCGACTACCTGATTGGTGCTCCTTGTCTTTACAGCCCTGGGCGTGGCACACACTGACCGACCGGACGGACGGATGTTAACGAACTAAGTGTGTGACGTTTGGTTTGGTGCTCAACAATTGGCTGTTGGTGTGAGGGTTGTTTGTTAGAGAAGACACACTCAGAAATATTCATAAGTTTCATCAGGGGAAAAATAAATATTGCTTTCCATCCATTAATCAGCTGTGATATTATCAAATCGGCTTTGTTTGCACATCAAAGTCACACTATTTACAACTCTAGTATTGACAAATGTTTTTGAAATGTTTTTCAATTGCACATTACATACATACATGCATATAGACATACAGTAGGTTACAAGTCGATGTTGTTTTGTGTTGTTTTTTTTTTTGTTTTTTGCACTAGGTTGCACATTGTGTGGCTAAGACTATTTAGTCTAGCTTCATCAGCTTTGTGTTTGGTAGCTATGTTATGTGTTATGTGATGTGATTGTGTTGTTTTGTGTAGCACCAAGGTTCTGGAGAAACATTGTCTCATTTCACTGTGTACTACATCAGCTAGATATAGTTGAAATAAAAATAGTTTTTCATTACTGGCTCATTCATTTGGAATCTAACTTATTCAGGTCTAATTTCTGGATGGATGGTTGGATGGATGGGAGGGTGGGTAGATGGATGGATGGATGTTATAATAAAACTTGGATTTGAACGCCCGATTACATTAAACGCAGTGTGCAGCCATACTGACACAGAAGTTTTATTTTATTTTTCTTTTGTTTAACGCAAAACCCCAAATATATATATATATATATATATATATATATATATATATATATATATATATATATATATATATATAGTGTGTGTGTGTGGGGTGGCAGTGTTGGGGCAGTAACTAGTTCTGTAACTAGTGTAATTTAATTACAAAATAAATGTAACAGTAATTAGTTAGTCACTTAGAAAATGTGTAATTAATTTACAGTTAACTTACAAAAATGTTCAACATTGCATATAAGGTTACATCTGAACAATTTCATGTAAAATCTGCGATTTAGATTACTGCAGTGGATCTTAAACAGTGGGGCGCGGGTAATATATTGCATATTAGCAGAGAATAGCAGCAGCGGGAACAAAAATAGTTTGTATCTTAACTTTAAATATCGCCACCCTGTTCATTATGTAGCGTTCCGGTGAGCGCTAAGAACTTTTGTATATGTGTTAATCCTGTTACTATCAGTTTAGACACACTAGTGTTAGAGGCGGCGCCACCCTTGGCAGGTCAGCTTGTATATAGGTAAGGGAGTTGTTTTTTGTTTTGTTGACGTCATTGAGTCCACCTCTGCGTTTCATCCCTCCTCTCCGTATTTTGTCCTTTGCTGGTTTTCTTTTTTCTTGTGCGTAGTCCTGTTTGTCACTTTTGTAAAATTGAGAAATTTTTCCTTTTTTTCGATCGCTCATCACAAAAATAACCCCATATGTAACGCGTCCCACCTACAAAAGGCAAGGTAACATACATAGCACCTACTTAACATGTATTTGGAGGCTACTCCCTTGTTTGATCGCTTTTGTGGTTGTTTTGTGATGGTAGGTGGTAATTGGGACAAACAAATATAGCAACGGGTAGATATAACATTTTTTGGTGAGTTTATGCAGGGTTTCGGATTGATGGCTGCGTTTAATTTGAAATCATTTTGGGAAAATCCTAGTTATGAGGATCTCTAGACAAGAACTATGAATTAATTGTAATAGATGGCCGCTTCAACATTCCGACTTCATGGTCTATGTTAAAGATAGAAATTCGTAAGCTCGTTTTGGAGCATTTAGTGGATTTGGGACTCCTGCTTGTGCAGCCGATTTTGGATAAACCCACAAAATTACAAATTTGCTCAAAATGTTTGAGATATTCACTAAACTTGTTTCGTTAAACATTCGTGATATCATGCTAAACGTGATATTCTCTTATGCGTGTCCATGAGGCGTATTCCGTGAGTGAAGGCCCGGGTGCCTCAGTTCGATCCTCTCTCTCCCAGATCGGAAGTATCCGCTGGAGTTTCGGCAGATAGCCGCTTTAAACTGCGTATGGCTCGTCTCCAGATGGAGGCAAAAAGGAGAGAGCTAAGATACGGCACGCCAAAGCAGAGTTGAAACTGGCTATTCGCATGTCGGAGCTGGAGAACGAATGGAGATTCGATTCTGTGAGCTGGATCTTAAAGCAAAGGAGTTCGACCCAATCTAGCCACGACGCCCAGGTCCTCTCGAGCCCGCCGCTTCCCCTGGTTCATTTACCCCGCCGCCCTCTACTGTTTCCGCACAGCCGATTAAACGTGAAATTATTTCTGGCTTTGATTTAAGTAAACATATAGCGCTAGTTCCTCCTTTTATTTTAGTGTGTTTAAAAGGCGTGCTACTACGTTGCGTAGCTCTAATGGTATATGGGCATTGTTATAGTGCCAGTTGTTCTCGCTCCCGGAAAGTCTTCGGTATGATGTGGTTAAGAAAAAAAATTACGGGTTTATGAAATTGTTCCAGAGGAATATCGGTAGAAATTTTCGAAACTTAAAGAAATCGTCTTCTCAGGCGTTTATAGAATTTGTGCGTGATAAGTGTATGGTCTTTGATAAATGGTGTAGTGCGAATAATGTGAATGATTATGCATCACTCCGAGAACTAATTTTACTGGAGGAGTGTAAGAAGTGTATCTCTGCGCGGATAATGGTTTACTTGAATCATCGCGCTGTTTCTACGCTGTCTCAGACTGCGGTCTTCAGTTCACACTCACTCATGAAACGGTCTTTAAATGCAGTAGAAATGAAAGTGTAAGTAAACGTAGACCTAAACCCGTTCAAAGTAATCACTCACCACCTAGAGTTTCGCTAGTGTTTGCATAGGAATGGACACATTGCGGCCAAATGGAGAGCAAACAGGACAGAGGGCCTAATCAAAGTGACTTGGCAACTCCTAATAATGGTGTTGCTCTTGCGGTTCCATGGAGCCCGATACTATTTCTTTAGAGGAACTAAACGTAGATCCTTGCTATCAGCCGTTTATATTGGTTTTGAAGGTTAGGTTGCCCAATGAGAAGAATGTGGTGCCTATCAAAATTTTAAGACACCAGAGCAGCTCAGCATGTATTTCCGTTTTCGAGCGTTTCGTTCTGCTGTTGTGTAAAATGTGTAAAAGCACTATTACATGAATTGGAGTTATTGCTACAACTGTCTGCTGTTTCCTACACTATCACTATCCACATTTTGCATTCAATCTCTTAAGCAACCTAAATAGTTTGGGGGTTTACATTAATTAGATGAAACTAGACTCATATATGTTGATCAAAATATGAGGCTAGTTTTATCTAATTAGTTTTAGCCCCCAAAATATTTAGGCATCAGTTTGTTGCTTGAGAGATTGAATGCAAAATGTTTAAACCACATAAAGAAGAAATACAGATTTGCACATTAGCCTCGATTATGTGTATTTTTTTTTGTTATTCTGATTGAAAGATTCAATTTGGTATGAAGTATGATATGACACACATACACGTATCCTCCTTCTCAAGAAAGCTCTAATCTCTGTTTGTGCCCTTCAGTACCTCCAGCGATATTCCGGTAGCTTGGTTGTTCCTCGATCCAGCGACTCCAGTGGTTCAAGGCAAATCCGGAAGTCCTCTGCTCCGTACGCCATGCCGTGAGCTTCCAAGACCTCTTAAAGAGGAATTCCACACGTTTCCAGAATCCAGTCCTTGGTTCTGTTTCCCCAAGCTTGCTTTCGTTCCGTTGTCTCCTGTGTTCACATTATTCGAAATGAACTCCTGAGTGTTAATCATATATCTGTTGTCTGTCTGCTTCTCCTGACATTGTAAAGAACACTCTTTTTGGCCTTGAGAAAAGTCAGCTACTAAAGTCAATCGATCAATAAAATGTTTATTTCTTTTCTTTCCATGCAAATACTATTAGGTTGTGCTTCCTCATAACAAACAGCTACATTCAGTGCAGAATGATAGTTTATAGAGTATAACAGCTAATATCTACATTGCATGCGTGCCCAGGTGTCAGGCTTTAACTCCGTCTGGGACCAATTACACTACTGTTCTGTTAAAGATATACACAAGCATGGCATGTACACTTTGTAGAAACTAGCATTGTCTTGATTTGACATTCACTTTATTGACTTTAATAGATAGGCGTCAGATTTGACTCCAAGTGTACACTACCATTTGTATACACAGAAAAATATTTATCTTTTAAAGTTTTTTTTTAGAAGTTCTAGAAGTTTATATTTTAGTTTTATAGAAGAATTCCATTTGGGGTGAAGCTGTGGAGTGTTAAAATGTGGTCAAATTTGAGTGACAGTGACAGAATACAGTTATATACTTGCTATGTAATAACATAATTGAGTTAATAAAATATTTGACTGATTAAAAACATGAATAGATGGAAGGTCAACTCCATCAATATTAATATGTTCATCAGGAATTTCAAGAACTAGTCTACAAGCAGTTAAAACCTGTTTGTGTGTTTACAGTGTTTAAACACTGCTAAAAAGTAGGTCTAGACATTTACAGACACATTTAACACAACAACAGAGAGGACTTCATTGGCTGGCATTTTTTGTTTGGTACAGTTGTTTGTGCCAGATGGTTTGGTTTGTGTGTTGCTACTGATGTGAAAACTAGTGAAACTACTTATCTCCTGGGATTTTTCTTACACCGACAACAGTCTCTAGGGTTTACACGCAGCGCTGCAGTGAGTGGAGTGGCAGTACTGCAGATGGAAACTTCTTATTGATGGCAGAGGACTGGCTTGCGTTGACAGAAATCCTATGGAAAGGCACATTAACAGGCTGGAGAACTGTTGTGAGCAGAAAAGCATCTCAGAATTGTACTGTATATATAGTATATATATATATTCATTCATTCATTCATCTTCTACCGCTATATCCGATCTTCCCTCGGGTCACGGGGAGTCTGTGCCTATCTCAGGCATCTATGGGCATTAAGGCAGGATACACCCTGGATAGAATGCCAACCCATCACAGGGCACACAAATACACACATTCACACACACATTCATACACTAGGGACAATTTTTCCAAGGTGCCAATCAACCTACCGTGCATGTTTTTGGACCGGGGGGAAACCGGAGAACCCGGAGAAAAAAACCCTGAGGCACGGGGAGAACATGCAAACTCCACACACACACGAGACGGGAATCGAACCCGGATCCTGGCGGTGTGAGGCCACCGTGCACCGTATATATATATATATATATATATATATATATATATATATATATATATATATATATATATATATATATATCATATATATTTTATATTTTTTTATCATTGTGTGGTATGGATTTAACTTATTGTAGATGGACGTGGGGGGGGATTATATAAGGATGCAAAATTGTTGAAGTTTAATTACTTTCTGAATGTGTTGGAATCTAATTCATTCATTCATTCATCTAAATCTCTACCGCTTTTATCCGATCTTCCCATCGGGTCACGGGGAGCCTGTGCCTATCTCAGGCATCTATGGGCATTAAGGCAGGATACACCCTGGATGGAATGCCAACCCATCGCAGGGCACACACACACATTCATACACTAGGGACAATTTTTTTTTCCAAGGTGCCAATCAACCTATCATGCATGTTTTTGGACCGGGGGGAAACCGGAGAACCCGGAGAAAAACACCCAAAAAGGCACGGGGAGAACATGCAAACTCACACACACACATGGACCGAGACGGGAATCGAACCCGGATCCTGGCGGTGTGAGGCGAACGTGCTAACCACTACGCCACCGTGCCCCACTGGAATCTAATTAGCTAGTAAAAATTCAATATTTAACTTGTTGAATTGTTTGTCAAAAGAATTAACAAAAATACATCTATAGTAAGATGTACTTGACATGTATTGCATGTTAAATTGGTCACTGACTGCACAAGTATGAAATGCTCATGCTTGAACTGACAATGCATTTTTGCATTTATTTTTGGAACTCTGTGTCCCATCAAACCTGACTTCGTGTGGGATATATATATATATATATATATATATATATATATATATATATATATATATATATATATATATATATATATATATATACTATATATATACATATACATTTTTTGTAGCATGAGAAATATTTTTCAGCCATTAAAAAATTTTTGAAAAAAAACCCAATCATGCATTAAACAAATACTAAATAATGTTGCTAATAAGCAAAAGTCTCAATCTGCACTGACTATAATCAGTTAATCTGCAATACACAATATCTGTTAGTTGCTGGTCTGCAGTAAATAATGCAGGGAATGTGGGGAAATAAATAAATAAGGCTTTCTCACATGTTTAATCGCTACAATTCATCTAGGATTTGTGAAATAGTACGATTTTAATAACCAGTGGTGAGAAATTAGTATAGTATATTGGAAAGAAACGAATGTCTGCCGAATGCAGTCATGTCTGCGGCAAGTCCAAGGGGACGTGTATATATTATGTCTACTTGGTTCGTGTTTGTTTAGAATTAGGTGAGATTCATGTAAATTTGTCCGTGATAATTCATTAGGGATTTGTGAATTGCATTGATTTGTGGACACTGATGTCTTTTAATCCCCTAAGCTTCAAAGGTAATCTTCATGCATTTTCATGGACTGTGCAATGACTGGTAACAAGATTTATTTTCAAATCATCTTCCAAAACCCTTTTGTACGTTATAATAGAGCATGTAAGAATCATAGCTGAAATGAATAACAAAGAGAAAACATTTTGTCGATGAGACCGGACTGGCCTAAAGCAGTCGACCAGCCTGTAGATCCGTTGTGCATGATGCTTTAGAATAACATACAACACTGTGCAAAAATCCTGTAAATTGTTTATTTTTGTCAATTTACAAAATGCAAAGTGAGTAAACAACAGAAAATCTAAATCAAATCAATATTTTTAGTGTTACTACCTTTTGAAGAACTAGAAGTAGTGGAAGTGATGGCACGACCCCTACAGAGCCCTGATCTCAACATCATGGAGTGTGTGCGGGATCCCATGAAGAGACAGAAGGATGTGAGAACGTCTACATCCACAGAAGATCTGTGTTTACTTCTCCAAGATGGAACAACATACCAGCCGAGTTCCTTCATAAACATTGTGTGCAAGTGTACCTAGAAGAACTGCTGCTGTTTTGAAGACAAAGCGTGTTCACACCAAATATTGATTTGATTTCTCTTTTTTCTTTTGTTCATTTTCTTTTTTTCAAAGCATTCATTGTTTATGCCGTGTTTTCACACTTTTGCACAGTACTGTATTACATGAACTAAACAAGAACTGACTTAGTAATTGATGAATCACTTACCACAAAGTTTAAGGGACACAGTTGAATAAGACGTCTTGTAACATGGTATTAAGCGTTTTCTTCACATGAACTAGGAGACCCAAACCTGTTCCAGTATGACAATGCCTCCAGCCCCTTAAACAAGTTAAGATGGGATGAGGAATATTCACACATCCTGTTAAAGAGTTCTGAACTCAACCCTCCTGAAGACCATTGAAAACATACTTTATTCTAAAGTAAAGGGAAGAACCTTTTCAGGGACACAACAATGCTATGACGATAAAGTTTTACTATACATATATTCGATGCAGTGCTACACTGTAGTTGAAATTAATTAAATAGAAAAAAACCTGTCCATGTAAGATGGAATTAATGAAAGTACTGTAAGTCCAAAGTTTTTAAAACAGAATTAAAAAAAATTCTCATTAATAAAAATATCACTAGACTATCAGGAAAAAAAAGGTGTTGCAGAGATACACTTATTTTCAAAGGGGAGGAAAAAATATAATGGTACCTTTTAATAGGTCCTTAGGGTACAATTATGGTCCCAAAATAAGTTATAACGGTACTGATTAAAGGTACAAAATTGCACCACCTTAGCGACAGACACTTCTTAAACGTCTTACAGTGTTGTTTCTGAGAGTGTACAGTGTTGCTTCTCTGCCTAAAATATGTTTGGTGTAATCAGAATATGCTAATTTTGGGAGTGTTTGCATCAGAAGCATCGTATCATATCACATTATATATTCTGTAACTGCTATAATTCTTATGTTCTTTACAATAGAAATTCCAGTGTCATTTTGTTGTACTCATTGTATTTTGGCTGTTTGTATTTGTTTGAAATAAGCACCGCGAGAGAAAGTAGTAGAGAAAGAAAGAACGAGATTGTTTGTGTACATCACTGTAAGAGTTTTTGTTTATGTCAAGTTAACTCGATCCCTCATGGGTTGCCAGCGAGGTATGTTTAATTTTTATTTTGTGTAATAAGTTCGGGTTTGTTACACAATGTCTACTTATGTTTTTTTGTTTGTTTGTTTATTATACAGTTTGACGGTGGTTGAGGTGAAAGTGCAATTAAACCATCAGTAACAACAAACAGTGGTGGTGTTTTACCTGCTGGAAGTAATATATTCTAATTAACAATCCCAACTGAAATTATATTACGATATTTTTGTCTGTAAAATAAATTTACCAGATAATTCTAGTGTAAAACTGCTAACATTTCAATGATTGGACAACAGCACCTCGCAATACGGAGGTAAAAAACAAGAGCCATTTTGAATCTGGATTTACTTTCTTTCTCTGCAGACAGCCTCAGGAAAAGGAGATGTAGCCCAGTATCTGCTTTTTTTTATTGTGACTTAGGCTGTTTTGTATTTGAAGCATTAGCAAATGCTAGGCTTCTAGCAATGTCATTAATTACTTGTAACAAGCTAAGCTTAGTAGCTCGGGGTTAGAACTTAATTCGAAGGCAAAGTGAAGGCTTCCTGGCTAAGTGGTTTCTTTAAATGTGAATCTTTTATGTTGGTGTGTACATTTGGTGCTGTTTGTGCTCTTAAAGATGACGCCAGTGCTGTCTACTACCAGTACTGACACCAGTGCTGTCCAGGTTAAAAAGCAGTTTATATTTTTATCTACTGAAGTCTTTGCTGTTCCATTTCTGCTGTTATATTTACTGCCACTGACCTTTCTACTGTTTGCTAACTGTTTGGAAGCCATTTCATTAGACACTGTACACGGATCCTAATGGCCTTGTTAGTGTCATCTCTTATCAGGCATCTCTAATGGAGATTAGTGAACACAATTGTCACCTTATACGAAATATTTCACACATTTTCTTTAACATCATTAACACTGCTGTATTTTACAGTCCAGGCTAGCAAGCTCTAAGAAATAATCTTTACAAGCCAACATGGCTTTTCTGTCTGAAACGAGCTGAAAGGTTGTGAATCAAAATGTCGTCGCAACAAAAAGATTGCGTTGTATTGAGTGATCCGGATGCGGGTTTATCACTTCACGCCGCCTCAGAACTGCCTCTCTTGCCTTACGCCCTGTTCTCGTTAGAAGCGCCAGTTCAGAAATTTTGATAAGAGATCACTTCATTTGTCTTCCAATTCTCTCTGCCAGTCTTTCATTCTGTCCGCTGAAAATTAATGACCGGCGTTGAGATTTTTCGGCTCCCTATCAATCTATTCAAGTGTTTATTTTACAGCGTACAGCGAAAAATAGAGAAAAGTTTGACACGTCGAGTTGATTTAGAGCATACATCGTGGCGAAGAATGTGTGGCATTAATACACCACATAGATCAAGGCAAGCAATGTGTGAATCGCAGCAGTTCTCAAAGAATGAGTATGTATGCAGTGGAATGACTGGAAGAAAAAAAAAAGAGCAAGGACAGATCCAGGGTTTGTTTCTAATTGAATAATTCTGTCTTGGGTGTCTCTGGAGAGATGTGGATGGCTGGCCTCAAGCAGCGTGTATATAACACATTAGGCTTGGGTGTGAAATCTGAGTTTTGAAGGTTACATAAAGTGTCCTCGGGGTGCAGAGAATCATTTGTTAGCCTCAACTTTTGATTGATCGGAGGTGGTGGCCCAAGAAATCTCATTAGGCCAGCCTGCATCAGAAATAGCCATTGACAATAACTGAATGCATTTCATGATAAATATTGATTTCTACCAATTTTCTTAAAAAGAAAAAAAAGTAACAATTTTCCTCCAAGTACCAATAATGCCTAAAACACATTATGGTGACGTGACTGATATGTTTATGCCTATCCATTTATAGTAAATTAATGTGTAAAGACAGTTTTGCATGGAAACTGTACACATATTTATTATTTAAGATAGCATAATCTCTTTCACACGTTCTCCAGCAATAATACACATATATACAGTATGGCCAGGAATCTTTCCCTATCAAAATACTTAGAACTTGTTTGATTAAGGTTTTGAACTACTTTTCCCATCAACCACTGCACCCGACAGTCTGCACCAGATTTTTAGTGAATTAGTCATTAATAAGGACTTGATAAGTAATTAAGAAACAATACAGTAAATAATACAAGAAATGTGTGTCTTGAATTTATCATTCAGTTCCATGCACAATAAAATGAACTAAAAGTTGAATAAATAGAAATAATTGAAAAAAAAAAAAAAAAAAAAACGATGTAATTATTTTTGTAACAAATTCTCTAAGCCCGCCTAACTGTCACATCAAGTTCTTTCTCTACAGTACCTCATGAAACCTTAAAGTTCATACCTACAGTGTTTAAGAAGCTACCCAAAAGACCTTGCTTTTAAACAAACAAATAAATACAGATAAAAGCGAGATGACTAAAAAATCTTTATCACGACTGGTCTTGTAACATTATAAGTGCCTTTTCAAACAATTCATAGAAATGAAATGTATAAAACAACATAATTGTAAATAGTCTACCTTAAAGTCAAACCCAACCTCCCAGAACACAAAACCATAGAAACATGGCTCCTATGGACTATAATCTACAGCAGAAGACCCATCTCGCATGTTCATTATCCCCTGAGTGTAAATTATACATATTTGTATCTCAGACTCAGCGTGCCTTTCCTGGCCTTGCCCACCTTTTGAGGCATTTTTACTTCCTGTTTTCAGTATTCTGGTCTCTTCCTGGTTTTACGCTTCTCCCTGACCCTTTGCCTGTTTTTTGACTTTGATCCTGGCTCACTTTTGGTGCTGTCTGTCTTGATTATTAAATTGCTTAAACTGCAATTGCATCCGTCTCGGGCTCAATGGTGTGACGTTAATTCTAATGACTAGTGATAAAACATGGCAAGGTTATGAAGTATAAGGAGCAGCAGCAGTAACCAGCAGGAATTGAAGTAGAAGATCCTTACTCTCTAGTGGTTGTGAGTGCTTCCCTATTACAATTATGGTTACGATATATTAAAAGTGAGTTTGGAATGGACACCACAGTATGAAACCGAATTCACCAAATGGGTGCTCTGGCGGACTTCGTGCTGCATTCATGCAGGCTTCTCTCACCAATCCAGGCCAGGTGGAAGAAATCACTGCTGTGATTAGATAGTTCACATTCAGCTATAGAAAGATGGGATTCAGAAACAGACAGAGGGGATAATCCTCACAGCACAAATATCAGCTCACTAGAATAAAAGATGTACTGATGTTTTAGACACAACCCGTGAATTATAAAGGGAACAGCCATAACAGCATGACATCCAGACACAACATAGATTAGAGTTTATATAATTTATGTATTGTTGTTTTTTTTTAATTTACTGATTACAACTGAATGGCGTTTAGGTGAAAAGAGCCTATCATAATCCGAATCCATATGCTCGCTTCTCTGCGGAGGGGGTGGTAAAAGTTCTGCGTATTGCTAATTTTGGAGTGTGAAATGAAGTGGACGATGTATGTAGTGTGTGCAGGTTTCAAGTGTGCAAATTAAATGGCTGAGTTTATCTTTGCAGAATATAGATCTCGGAAGAAATTCATCTGTAATACATCATTACTATAACAATACTAATAATAATTGTTATCATAATAATAAAAAACAATATATAGAATTGGATATACAGTAGCTTAAAGCCTTTTTTTCAACCAGCAATATACCACTCCATAATGGACAAAAGCTATAGAGATAATTTCCAGACCAAAATAAAGTTTAGAATGTAAACCTTACCAGAAATGGATGGATTCAAAACACACACTTCAAGGACATCACAAACTTTTTTCATTCATTGCGTTCCACATCTCCTGTTAAAATATGCTCTATTCCGTGAAATTCTTGTCATGACACCAGAGCAATTCCGGGACCACGCCCCCCGTGAAAGGTGCAGGGGGCCTTCCCAGTCCCCTATTTAAAGGCGCCAGATTCTCTACCCTTTTCCAGATTGTCTTGTTAGGTTCCCTCTCAAAAACGTTCCAGCCCCCGCCTGATCTTCGGATGCTACTCCTTTTTTCAAGAGTCTCTTCTACCGGACCTTCCCCTGCCTACTTCTTCACCTGCCGTTTGCTCCCTCCCGAACTCGTACCTACCACCAGGTAAGTACCAGCTCTGCCTTGGATCCTTCCATCTCCTCTCTGCTCGTGATAGATAGATCTACTTGATTCTGGAGTGCAGTTGTGGAGATTTGTGCTAATTCAAGCACAATGGTGTTTCTCCAGCCTAGGGTTCAGTCAGCATTATAATTATTCAGGTTAGAACTCGGTAACAGGTCACTCAAGATTTTCCACTTCCAAGTTTAAGTGAAGGGAAATTATTATAATGTTACAGTTTTTGGGCAAGAACACATCTAGAAATGTCAGGCGTCCCAATACTTTTGTTTGTTATATCTGTTTCATTGTGTTTTGATTTTGGGTGGCTCGGTGGAAACCCTGACTGCACTCATTTGTTCGTTCTGCGAATACTTCACAAGGAGGCAAAGTGTCATTGTGAAAATATTCACCTCATAAATCAGGAACCTAAAGCAAAGACAATTCTCACAGGGACGTTTCTCCTTTAGTAGGCCTGTGAGCAACAATCGAACCTATTGTCTTTAGTATCGGACTCATTTTTTTTGCTCCTGTTCAAAAAAAAAGAATAAGCTTTAAACAGCTTTACCAAGGGACCATAGGTTACATGTGGCATATGGTGTGCAGCATGTGGCCATACGGCAGTAGTCAGAAGCTTGGCTGGATGCCTATTCATTTACATTTGCAGACTACGGATTGCAGTTTGACTTCACAAAATTAAGCTTCAGTTGTACTAAATGAATATTTTGAAATGGATACAGATGCTTTATGCTGAAACACAGCATTTTAACAGGGGCGTTCATTTAAAAGTTGCATAAGATTCAGATATACAAAATGTGACTGTAGGAACTTTATTTTCATTTTTTGTTATAAAAGAGCTGTGTTGAAGTGGGTGTATGGTGTATTACTGTTTTTAATTAATGCTGCAGATTCTGAAATCTGATGCTGTCTTAAGATGTTAAAATCAGTAGTGGACATTAAAATAGTGAATGTAATTCGTTTCTGTAATAATGTAGCTTTCTGACTATCTGTGCTTTCCTGAAGTATTTCCATAAATACTATCCACAAATATCTTTATTCATCTTCTACCGCTTTATCCGACTTCTCTCTCGAGGGTACCTGTAGAACGGTTAGAATATGCAAACTCCACACACAAACACACACACACACACACACACACACACACACACACACATGGTGGAGTATCTTCATTCATTCATTCATTCATCTTCTATCGCTATATACGATCTTCTCTCGGGTCACGGGGAGTCTGTGCCTATCTCAGGCATCTATGGGCATTAAGGCAGGATACACCATGGATGGAATGCCAACCCATCACAGGGCCCACACACACTTAAATTCACACACATTTTCCAAGGTTTCCAATCAACCTACCGTGCATTTTTTGGATGGGGGAAACCGGAGAACCCAGAGAAAAACCCCCTGAGGCACGAGGGGAGAACATGCAAACTCCACACATACATGGCTTAGACGGGAATCAAACCCGGACCCTGGCGGTGTGAGGCGAATGTGCTAACCACTAAGCCACTGTGCCCCGGTCAAATATCTTATTCAAATATATTTTGTAAAATCTATCGGTCATTGCTTTATATTTATGAGTGGATAGAAACCAATCAGGGCAGATCTCTGTTTTGAACTTGTTTTGTTTGGCCCCTGGTATGTAGTTAGCGCCAACATAAGCTAGAGTGTCAGTTCAGCAAGCAGAACATTTAAAAAGAAATAAATGATGGAAGATATTCATGACTTGCCACAACACCCATGATCTCATTTGTGTAACGTTAGAGTTTAGAGGGTTTTTTTTGTTTTTTTTTTTACATAAACTGAGTTGATTAGGAGTCTTGTGATGGAAATGATAATAGGAACATTAAAGCCATAATAAATCATAGTACTTTGGATACTTAAGTACACGGGAAGGCAAATCGTTTTGTACTGGAGTAATATTGTACCTAGTGTATATGTACAGAGTTTTTTCAACATAGTTTCTTTATGTCAACAGCTATATATATATATATATATATATATATATATATATATATATATGATATATATATATATATATATATATGAATAAAGTTGTATATGAGTAAAAAAGTCACAATATAACAAGAATGCATGATTATAGTAACAGGTACAGTATGCATTCTTGTTATATTGAGACTTTTGTCTCATAATTCATGAAATAAAGTATATATTCAGTATATATAGCTTTTCTAAGTAGCTGTACTCTGAATAATTTCAATTTTGTAGAAACCTTTTCAGTTCATTTCGACGTGTAATAGCTTATTTTCTATTCTGTTGGATATCGGCAGAATATGGGATGTATTGGATATCAGCATTCATGCTGTTTTTGGTTGTGTTGAAGCGAACGTTGTTAGATGAGAAGCCGTTGTGAGACCAAAAGTGCAACCCCAGACTTTTTATAATGTGGGTTCTTTCGCTGTGTGTCTGCATGATAACTATAGAAAACTCTATCCTTATAAAGGTCTGATGTGCAGGAAAATGGAACATTGAACTGCCTGAATTATTGAAATATCGTTCTCTCAGATCAGTACTTTTAGGTCTGATACTTCAAATGCATTCATAGAAGTGAGAACTTAAGCTTTTATATAAGTACAAATATTTTTTACTTTTCCTGATGTAATATTTAAGCAGCTGATATTCACTTTTATGAAACATGAATGAATACTGATAAATAGTAATAAAATACTGCTAAATAATGAAAACTATTATTAATTCTATATTTCTTTTGAACCAATTGTCTTTTTACATTTTTACATTTTAATAGCATGTCAGATTGCCTTAACTTGATTTGGGCTACTGGCCTTGCTGAAGGACCCAGCATTGGCTGCTTGGATTTGAACAAATACTGTAGCTTTTTGATCCAAGGTCTAGTCCCTTACCCTCCGACCTACGATCCTCTATCTGCTTATCAGATAGAGGGTAAATCTACTGTATGGAAAAAATAATCCAGAAATACATTGTTGAAGGTTTGTAAAGGTTTTTGATGAAGGATGATTTATTTTTTTCTGAATAAACATTTTAAAACCCAGTAGCTAGTTTCTCCAAAAGCATATTTCTTTTGTACAACAAGCATTTGTTTTGAAAGGAGCTTGAAAAGGCTACATTACAATATGTTGACAAGTTCTGCCAAATTACTGTACTGTGTCACGGTAGACTCCAAAAAATATATATATAAATACTCTACATCCAGACTGCAGACTCCAGACAACCTGAGGACTCTCGCCACATGTAGACATAGTATCTAATATCATATCTTTCTTTGCTCAGTACGTTTTGTTACTGTAGAAAGCTGATCATTTTTACAACTCCCTGTCAGTGTTATTATTTTATTGTTTATTTATTGCTCTATTTTCTTAATTTTATGTTGTATATAGTATGGGATTTTGCTAACGTAAGCTTAAAGGCTTGAATCCAAAATAACTAAAGACACCTTGAAGTGTTATACTGCAAATTACAATTTCAGGAATAGGCCACCGGTGTTGTTTTCCTTTTAATAAACTTAGACTCAAGGTTATATCCTGATTCTGTTTGTCCTTGTGTTACCTCATTTCAGTAAACAGATAAAGGGAAGTTTTGTTTTCACACACACACACACACACACACACACACCCATACATATATATATATATATATATATATATATATATATATATATATATATATATATATATATATATATATACATACATATATGTACATATATGTATGTATGTGTGTGCGTGCTGTGTTGTGTGTGTGTGTGCGTGTGTGTGTGTGTATGCATATATGTATATAAAATTGCTGTCAAGTAGATTCAAATATTTAATCGTGATTAATCACATGATTTCCATAAGTGTAGTTGATAACTTGAGTTAATTCATGATGCATATTTTTCCTCAATGTACCATTAATTAATACTTTAATACTATAGTATATAGTATTAGTATTTAATACTATATTCTACTAATTGTGACAGATGTTATAAATATACAAAGTTCGTTCAAAATCTCTCTTCAAAGTAGTAACGATTAATTAGTTTATATTTATTTGACTCTGGAAATTATAATATATTATATATTATAAAATATTATAATATAGTACTCTGCTTTCCTGGATATCAAATGACATGAATAGCAAATACAGCACAGTTCTATCACAAACAAAAATCTTCATTAAAGACGTGTGCTACACTTCTCACTACCTCTATGGATTAACATGAACATAAATCTTTAACTGATATTCCTATTGCTTATTTATTATTGTTACGACCAAGTCTAGAGTTGGATCGCACAGCCAATTGGACCAGAATGAAACAGGCAAACACAATAATCTCTGCTTTTGTCCATGTGTAAACTACCTAAAGAAAAAAACAAAGCCCTTCTCTGAACTCAATATCAGGTCATCACCCTACATGAAACATAATTAGAAAAAAAAAAAAACATCAAGCTTCGGCCAAATAAGCTCATGATCTCAGCTTCCGATCCGACTTTAGATGGCCACCTCCTGGTATGGGATGTGGGTGAGGATTATTAAGGTAGAGTGAAGGGAAAAACCTGGCTGGAGACTGGAATGGCACATGCACAAACAAACAAACTCACAACTCTCCTACAATACAACCTACATTACATTATTATTATATTATTATTATTATTATTATTATTATTATTATTATTATTATTATTATTCATTCATTCATTCATCTTCTACCGCTATATCCGATCTTCCCTCGGGTCACGGGGATCCTGTGTCCATCTCAGGCGTCTATGGACATTAAGGAAGAATACACCCTGGATGGAATGCCAACCCATTGCAAGGCAAACACACAATATCATACACTAGGGACAATTTTCCAATGTGCCAATTAACCTACCATGCATGTTCTTGGACCGGGGGGGGGTCACCGGCTATGCCTATTATTATTATTATTATTATTTAAAAATTATCTGTGCAAAATGTGTCTCTAGGGTTTCTGTAAATACTTCCCAATTGTTATACTTTCAATATTCAAGCAAGTGAGATTGATTATATAAGACTGAGTTATAGATAGTACTTTTAATAGTACTTTATGGCACAGGGAAATCTGTCTTCACAGATCTCAGCAATGTTTGGAAGGTGGGGTCAGAGTGCACGGTCAGCCATGATACAGCACCCCTGGAGCACAAAGGAATAAAGACCTTGCTCTGATGCCCCAAGGATTGCAGCTTGAACCCGTGACTTTCTGATTAGTAACCCAGACACATAAACACTGAGCTACCACTTTATTAAAAACAGTAAATCCAGAGAAATGTTACACCATAACAATCCATCTCAGCTTGCGCACGTGTGCGTTCCCAGGACGGGTTTTGAATTCACCATGACCTTTGTGTACACGTGTGAACTAACGCACGAGACAGCGATGTGTGGGGCAGCAGACCTACTTCTGGGCTTAGGGACTAGTTCCTTTTAACGAAGGCCTGAGTGCACGAAGGTTGGGAAAGTCTCTGAAAATATCTCAATAACCCCAAAAAAATATGTGAAACTGGGTTGTCAGCTGCTCTCAGGTGGCACCGTGTAGCAGTCACAGCACATTTCATCATCTTAGTATTACAAGGTTCTACCTCCTGTTCTTTTATAACCCAGATAGAACCATACAATACGGAGGTCATGATTTGGAAAACAATGGATTAAAAAGCACAGCATGTCTGCATGTAAGTAATGTACAAAATACAAGAATGTTCAGGGATTTCATTTTATTTTTTAAGTCCTGAATGCTTTACAAACTTTCTGCTCTCATCCTGAAATATAATGGTGGCTCATAGTATTTAGTATTACTGACTGCCATGTCCTTTTATTTAATGTGTGTATATTTTTTATAATTATGAAGTTTTAATGATCAGCCTGTTAATGGTTTTTTTTTTTCCCATTTCTCATTAAAACCACATCCAGGCCCTAAAACAAATGGGAATAATTACTGAGCCCTGGAACACGCTTTGGCAGATTACATTATGTGAGCTTCTAACCTCTTAGCTGACTTACAGCGGATTTGGGAGCAAAAAAAAAAATTCACTATAAATAATAAAAGAAGACTAGAATAGGTAAATAAAAAAATAAACATTCGTATCATACAGTAGACTGTAAATTCCAAGCCACCTGCAGGATTCCATTAAGTTCCAGTGTGTATTCTTTGTCATGTACTGTGCAGTATAATTGCGAAAAGAAGATTCCCTGTATTGCAAAATGACTGTCATATCCTTCAGGAAGTCGTGAAGAGGGATTTGAATGAAAGGAAGTGCGAAAAAACACCAGCATTTTGAACTGATTAGACAACATTCCACCTGGCAACATCACAATTCTCAGCACACTTGAATGTGGACATTTTTTCTAGTGTCAGGTCATTAGTAGTCAGCGGAAGATAGTAATTCTGGGCTGTAAATGGTGCAAAAAAAATTGCTTTTGCACATTTCATAGATGCCAGAATTATGAGCTTATGACGGCACACCAAGGGCAATTTTCCAAGGTGCCAATCAACATAATGTGCATGGCTTTGGACTAGGGGGAAACCGGAGAACCTGGAGGAAAACCCTCCGGGAGAACATGCAAACTCCACACTCCAATCGAACCCCCAACCCTGAAGGTGTGAGGCGAACTTGCTAACCACTAAGCCACTATGCGCCTTCCTCGAAGTCAGTAGTTGTATTTTTCCAAGACACATCTGATTAGAGGGTGGAAACTGGCTGTCCTAAACAATACAAGAAAGAATGGGAATAAAATATATTATTGTAGAACCCCATTGTGTTGAGGGTGAAAAGAAAGCCTCATGGAGACGGGCAGAATGTTAACTCAAAGAGAGCTCGCTTTATTTTCACTATTTAATTTCCTTTTTTTTTTGGAGAATTTATGGTGCTCAGCACTGCTCTGTGTTTCTATTTCCTTCCGTTTTTCTCTCTTTCTTTTCTTATGGCCAACCCGCTATGCACACTAAAAAAAAATGTAAAAAAACGTGATCGCTAGGTAAACTGGTTGTAATAAGCCACAGTACAGAATCATTATGCGAAACATGCAGGGTTGCCTGTTTTCTTCCTGTCCACAGGTGACTCTCAAACAAACCATGCTGCTAGAATTATATGTGTTTCAGAAATAGCATGAAACTGAAAGGTGTATCAGTTATTGGTCCAAAATCGTACTCATATATGTAAAAAGAAATCGGACACGAAACCATGTGACGTCAGCCTAGTATGCTTTGTGATGCTAATGAAGAGATGCCGTGGAATGACAGGGATCTGGACGTGCTTCGTGATTAATGATGGCAATCAATGCATAGCAGCCTGCAAACTGTGCTCTGGGGAAATATCATAAGGAGGAAGGTACTCCAGTATCTCCCTACAATCCAAGTAACTCAATCAAATATTGTGTAGTGCTTGAAGAGTGCATATAATATTGAGGATGTGCATATATATATGTGTGTGTGTGTGTGTGTGTGTGTGTGTGTGTGTGTGTGTGATGAGATCACTGATGCTAGCCTTCTCCCATGAGTTCATCCACGACTGCAGAGGGGCAGAGTGCCATGATGGCCTAAACCACAGGAACTTCCACTCTGCTGACCTCCATTAGTTGCAGACTCCACCTCTCTCCACTGGGACGACAGCGAGGCTGATTGATTTGAGGGTGATGGATCACACTGACTGCTGCTGCTGCCTCTTCTGCTGGACCAATTGGTATGCCCTGTACAATGTGCAGATTCAGGTTTAAGAAAAAAAGTTATCTATTTGAACCAAGGCCATGTTTCCACTACTCAATTCCTAATCTCAACTCAAATACAAACTAGCTTAGTGCTTAGAGAAATGTAATGACTCCTGACTCATGGGAGATTTATTTTCCCCCCCTTGCGAGCATAAAGTGAGTGTCCTAAACCTGAGGGGACACCAAGGGCAAAGATATTATGCAGCAGTGGTATTTCACTGTAATGTATTCCAAAGGCTTTATAGATCTACAATATGCCGGAATTATGGCTTTGCCTCTGACCTGGCATATCAATCCATCTGTGCATGGAATGAAACTATGAATTGCTTTCCCTCACTCGGTGTGGAAGGGTTTGTGTGTGTGTGTTTGTGTTTATCATGAAAATACTCTTAAACACAGCAATTTGTGAAAAAGGTGTATTATTTTTGCTCATGTCCCCAAAATGCTGTTTCCATGAAGGTATGCTGACACCCACACTCTCTGTGAATTTCAACTCTCTTTTGTAATCACTCGGCAACTAGCTTTAATGGGGATAGATTCTCCTCTCCGTGGATTGCACCATCGGAAATCTCTGCCCACAAGCCGAGAGTGCTAAACCTTCTGTCTGATGTGGAGAGTTTCTCTGAATTGAGAGATACCAGTTTAATTACAGACTTTCTGCTCGGCTCTGTTTGATACCACCCCCATCAAGCTGCAGAGAGCTAGCAGGTGCTTCCTTTTTCTTCACATGCAGCGTAGATTCACTTTCAAGCAATGGCCATTAGTGGTCAGCTGCACCTCTGATGTACTGTGTCCTAGCCGTGCTGGGGAAACCTAACAGCGAGTGCTGTATGAATAATAGTGCGATAAAGACTATATTTGGGTGAAGTTATGGTGGTGGTGTTGTGACGCAGGGCTTGAAGTGTATACTGCATCCGAATAAAGTGCTGCTTTGGTCAGCAGATCAGTGGTAGCTGTAATATAAATGGAATAAACTACGCCTTCTATATTTCAAAGATAAAAGGACATCAGCAGCCTGACATCTGCCCTGTCATCAGGAAATTATGAGTTTGAATCCCAATGATGCAAAGAGTCATGCAGTGGCAGCTGGTGGGTTTTAAAATAGAAGCATGGGTGTCTCTTATTGAAGTATAACTCTGCGTGTGTCCTGTTTTTACCTTTTTGGTCTGGCTTCTGATTTATTTCCCAGTTTTTCTTCACAAGTGAAAGCATAAAAATGCCTGAATGATGTTAAGCATGTATACATTTCGGCATATAAACCAGATAAAATTAACTAGCAAGACTAGTAATTAAGTTTAAAAAATGGAATTTATTTACAATATTTACTAAATAAACTAAGAGAAATATATATATATATATATATATATATATATATATATATATATATATATATATAGGGAGGTGATAGCCCAGTGGTTAAGGTGTTGGACTCTGGACCGAAAGATCATGGGTTCAAACCCCACCACCACTAAGCTGTCACTAGTGGGTCCTTGAGCAAGGCCCTTAACCCTGAATTGCTCAATTGTAAGTCGCTCTGGATAAGAGCGTCTGCCAAATGCTGCAAATGTAAATGTATATATATATTTAATTGTTAAATATGGTATGTGGCTCCTTTAAGAATTCTGTTCCGGTTTTGGTTTGCTTTCCAATATAAACCTTTAGGTTCTATACGGTAATAATACGCTAATATAGTGAGGAGCTCATACCTGTTTGTGAATGTGCAGCTAAAAAGCAGATCACTCATATAGTAATGCACGCTGTATTAATTGCGCGTTAATAATATTAATTCTGTTAAAGTGAATTTTCATTAATGATCTGTTAACTTAACAGCCCTAAAATATATATATATATATATATATATATATATATATATATATGTGTGTGTGTGTGTGTGTGTGTGTGTGTGTGTGTGTGTGTGTGTGTGTGTGTGTGTGTGTGTGGTGTGTGGTGTGTTTGTATGTGTGTGTGTATGTATGTATGTATATACACACACCCTACAGTAAAATGTCAGCTTCTATTTCAATCTTCTCACCTTAGCCCAGATCACTATGTATGGCCAAATCCCATATATATTTGTCTTTGAATTTACACCAAATCCATTGAAAAAAAATCATTAGTTACAGCTGCTTGAGCAAATGAGGTTCTGCTTCATTAAAATTATTTGAATCTGGCATCCATATTGTTTACACAGCTCAGCAAGTTTGTGATAATTATTGAGTTTCTCATTCTTCATTCTCGTCTGAGCAGACTGACATAAAGTTTGTGAAGATAGGTCAAAGATAATAGAATAAGCTTGGAAAAATATGCATTGCGTATGTAAAAACGTTTTTTTAGTGCTATATAAGAGCACTAAAAGTTACTGCTAATAAAAGGATTTTTTTGATGGCTGAAACATGAACTGTTGAACTCTTGCGCCATCATTATGTCATGTTACAGCACAGCTTGGACTCCATTTTCTTGCACACTAAGGATCCATCTTGAGTTTAAACTTTAATGGTTGAAGATGTGCCAAATCTTTTTTTTTTTTTAAGTTCACTAAACTTGATTAAGTTAATTATATCTTCCTCAATACGTCTTCCTAACAACGAGTCCAACTCAAAGAAACAAGTACGCACAACTACAGAGATCCTAGGGTTCAGTAAACTCAAAAAAGCTTTGCAGCTTGTTGCTTAATTTTCTTAAGTGAACTCAACATTCTCCAAACTTCTCACACAGAAATTCCCAAATTGTAAGCCAAATGCAGGCTTGCAGAATTCTTGCACAATGGTGAATTGTCAGCAAGTTCTACAAGATCAAGAAGGAAAAAACATTCCTCTTAAGAGGCAAAAAAATACTAATCTTGTAATGCTTTTAAAATGTTGGCATAACAAAACAACATTCACACTTCTCATGTGCAGGAGTAACAAAAGTGCTAACTACAGTATATGTTATGCCAGGAGCATAAGATTATAAAATGCTACAGCAATAAAAGAGATCTTCAAGTGTCAGAACAGAACACATTGCCTTGCATTTTTGAAATGTTGTTTACATTTAGTACATCCATGCAACAAACGTGCCAACGCAATCAAGAATAAACAACTCGACCTTATATTACAAATCAAAAGCTTTATATTTTTGCACATGTTGTAAACTGCAGCTACTTGGACATTAACACTTTGTGTATTAAACGACTGGACTCTATCAGAGCACTGAGTGTCAGGGCAAACAAACACTTTATGAATGGTGTCAAACATGAATTTACGTTCTTTAGTATAGGTCATGTTCGGGCAATAAATCAAGCCGAAAAGAAAAGCAAAAACGGAGGGAAGATCTTGCATAGACAGAAAGGCGCATTATGTTTGGATTGTGATGGATGCTGGCAACATCATCTTTGACGATCTTCATCGTCTTTGTGTGACTGTCTTCTGGCACTCTTGGAGTAATAATAAGAATGAAAAACATGGTCAAAAGTCAGTTTTGATTGGTTGAATTCTGCTAGGCCACAGTGTCTTCCTACGCATAACATCATTTGGAAAGGAAGCTTGGGCCAATTTAGCCACAGGACAAAAAAAACAATAAAACTACCTATTGTCACGGCGCCGTCTAACCCCAAAGCACCTTCTATGTGCTCACGGTCTACTGAGTACTAACAGCTTCACTTGGAGCCTGTTAGAGACAGCGTCGCTCCTCCTTATTTAAGGCTCTCCCTCTCGCTCTTCCCCGTCTGGTCTCATGGTTTACGAAGCGGACACGCTACCGTTTGTTTTCACTGTGTCTAAAGCCCCGTTTCCACCTGTTCCAGTTTCCCGAGCTTCCCCGATTTCCGGCCGCGATCCCGTTTGCCAGTAGTCCGGCCGCTCTTCCACGCTGGTGATCTCCAGAGCGTATCTCGCCCCTCGGCCCCTACCCATGCAGGGCTGTGCTAACATTTTGGCCGTTCCTTTGAGCGGCATCTGTTTGTTTCCCGTTTTCTAAATAAAGGACCCGTTTGAGTTTATTCCGGCATCTCTGTGTGTGTGCTTCCGTTACACCTATTCAGTAAGTCCTGATTAATAAATACTATAACATATACAGTAAGTATAATTAATTGTAATAAATATATAACATTTAAATAATTGCTTAGTATTAGTTCATGATATTTGTTACCTCAGATAATGTTAACTAATACAAATAGATAAGAAAAAGTGTACTAATTAATAACCCTGACTTAATAGTTTGAATATAAAGATTTACTAACCGCTTGCGCCAACCCAATCCCTCTTTTGGCGTTAAAGGATCTATTAAAGCCACGGCTCTGAACATTATCTTTTCAGCTTATTTTATTGCATTTAGATTCCTTTTTGGAGGCGCAAAATTAATTAAATGAATCATGCAAGCTGACTTGTTAAGACTTGCACTCCTCAATTACCTGGTGTTTATTTACTTACTGAGCCTTTATTTACCACCCAAAAAACCGTATTAATGAGTCATGCTAAGTGGTAAATAGCTGCACATAGAAAAGGTGACCAACATTAATGAACAAAATTAATACTGTCTACAACACAAAATCTACATCTATTTATTGATTTAATTGATACACTTCAACCATGTATTTTGCTACCCTTCAATTAGCAAGTGACGAACCGCACATGAGTGATATTCATTCATTCATCTTCTACCGCTTTAGCCGATCTTCCCTCGGGTCACAGGGAGCCTGTGCATATCTCAGGCGTCTATGGGCATTAAGACAGGATACACCCTGGATGGAATGCCAACCCATCGCAGGGCACACACACACACACACATTCACACACTAGGGACAATTTTCCAAGGTGGCAATCAACCTACCATCCATGTTTTTGGACCGGGGGAAACCGGAGAACCCAGAGAAAACCCCCCTGAGGCACGGGAAGAACATGCAAACTCCACACACGCATGGCTGAGACGTAAATCAAACCCGGACCCTGGCAGTGTCCATGTAAGTGTGCCCCTTCACATGGGTGATAACAGAAAGTTATTTGATTACATTCAAATACATTCAAATGGATTTTTTTTAGTGTACTATCACATGTCCACTTCCCCAGTTCCTGATTAATTCCTGATCCTGATTAACATTCTGTTACTGGCTTGTTTAATTCTTATTCGATCCTGCCTTGTGATCTGAATGGATCGCTATCTTTTTATTAAAGCTAAAAAAGAACCTGCATTTGCATGTTTTCATTACATGTTTTCATTACATGACACATTAGGGAGATTGGGCTTATCTCATTAGGCTTGGCAACGGCTTAGAGCTACCTGTTGTCTAAGAATGTTTCTTGTACACTCTTAAATCCTAATAATAATTAGAAGAAGACATATATTCATAAAAAACAATGAGGGTCCTGTAAAATATGCTTGGCCCCCTAATTATCTGTCACAAACCTGCCTCCTCCCGCCGCGAATCTTCCTCAATCACAGTCGCCTAGCTACTGATGTGCTTCTTGTACAGCTGTCTCTAGTTGGAGTCATCAGTAGACCAGGCTATTTAAACCCGGTTTTCCTAGTCTTTTGTCCAGTCGTATATGTCCGGGCTCTAGTACTAGACCAGTTAGAGCACGGACGCTTCTTGCTATGTTGCCAAACGTATCGCTAACTAACCTTGTTTGTTCTGACCCACGTATCAGGTCCCGACTCCTCCGGTCCAGCAAGACCGGAATCTCCAGTCCCGCGGTCGCCTCCCCGATCGCCGCTGAGGAACCCGGAAGTCCCAGCCGCCTAGGAATATCCTTGCACGGCTGATTCTGCGCGCTCCACGCAAAGGGCCGTAATTACGTGCCTTAGCTGCTCCTTTTGAGCAGTTCTTTGTGTTCTCCATTTCAAAATAAAACCTCTTGATTTGATTCCGTGGTCTACTGTGTCTGTGCCATTACATTATCCTAGTTATTTAGTAGTTATCCTAAATGTTTCAATAATTTGAAGGAGGTAGGGGTAGTTCAGTGGTTAAGGCGCTATGGTATTGATCAGAAGGTTCATTAAACTACCACCACCCCATATCTAAATCTGCAGCTTTTTCTACTTAACATCTATATTTTTCCTCTCAAGGCACTAGGTTACTGATCGGAAGGTCAGGGGTTCAAGCCCCAGTATTGCCATTATTGGTTCCTTAATGCTCTGTGCTCCAGGGGTGCCGTATCATGGCTGACCCTGTACTCTGACCCCAACTTACAAACCATAGAGAATGTCCCTGTGCTGTAATGTATATGTGAGAAATGAAGGCTATCTCAATCAATATTTGAAAAAGCTATGCTGAGTGGGACACCGATATTTTGTTGTATTAAGCATTAATTATTTCTCCCATTAAGACACAGTGAACTTGGAAGCATGGAAGTGGAGTTTATCATAATAGCCTACACCAGCCAGGCAGAACATTATTGGCACCAATCAGGCATGACATTAGGACGAGCTGCGTAATATTGTGTCGGTGTCCCTTTGGCAGGCAAAACAGCCCTGACCTGCCAAGTATTAACAGAATTAACTTCTGCAATTTGAGTTACAGGAGATTGTCGGTTGGATCGTAACACCACTGTTCCTTCCTTGGGCGACTTTTGATAGATGCTCACCACTGCAGACCGGGAACACACCAGTAATGCTCATCCCAATTTGTCAAACTTGCTCAAATCCTTACACTTGCTCATTTTCTCTGCTTCTAATTAACTTTGAGGACAAAATGTTTACTTGCTTCCTAATATATCAGGCAGCAACCTACATGACGAAGAGATAATCAGTGTTGCGGTACTCGCTTCACTGGAAGTTCAAATGTTACAACGTTATGCCTGTGTGTAGATGCAATGATACTTAATGGAAATTTTGAAGAATTAATACACACTCAATATGACATTTAATATAGAAACATTGCCAGTTCTAATGTTTCTAATGAAGCCAGTGTATGCAGGTAGCATACACCATTTAAAGTTTAAACTCCATTTAAAGTAATCAAATTCTCTTCCTTTATGTATGTAGAAGAGGGTAGATAGTGGTTTCCTGTGAATGTCTACCACAGCATGAGCAGGTGTCTAAAATGGCTTCATGTGACTTTATGTGTACGTCATTCAAATGAGGAAGAACCCCTCATTAGTTTTGCAAAGGTCCTTTTTGGCAGGAACATCAGAACATTTACTGTATCATAGTCTTTACCCTAAAATGACATTGGCATGCCTTTGACAGGCTAACCTGACACTGCAAATGACAGTACTGATTACTAATGAAGCATGGCCCTATGTCTTTTCAAAGACTCAAATTGAATTGAGTTTAATAATGGAATTATGATCAAATTATGAGCAGTTGTTGTTACCAAACATGGTCAGAATTCATATTAACCTGGGAATCTATTTTTAATACCATTTTTTACTAAGGCATGGAATTCATTTGACTTTCCATTGTCATATTTGAGCAGCAAGAAGTACAAAGTGCACATTCATTAAGATTATACGACTCATTAAGAGTGATGTACTTTTTGGTCACATGAAATTAAACTGACGGTCACATGAATTTTAATAAATAAATGCCTAATTTTATACGTGTACAACTTTGAGACAAATTAAGTCGATCCGATTATCAGTGTTTGGGCATAACTAGTTACATGTAACATGCAATGTAACAGCGTTATGTAATTTAATAAATATTATTAATAATTTGCTAATAAATAAAATAAATGTAACAGTAATTCCTTACAGCTACTGAGAAAAAATGTGTTATAGTTAATTATGAATATGTTAAAGATTACAAATAGGGTTACATCTGAACAATTTCTTTACAAACTTAGGATATGTTGAATAATAATAATAATAATAATAATAATAATAATAATAATAATGAGGGACATTAGTGGTTAGTGGTTAGCACTTTCATCTCACTCCTCCAGGGTAGGGGGTTCGATTCCCGTCTCGGCCATGTGTGTGTGGAGTTTGAATGTTCTCCCCCGGTTCTCCCATTTCACCCCCGGTCCAAAATCATGCACGGTAGGTTGAATGGCACCTTGGAAAATTGTCCCTAGTGTATGAATGTGAATGTGTGTGTGTGTGTGTGTGTGTGTGTGTGTGTGTGTGTGTGTGTGTGTGTGTGTATACCCTGCGATGGGTTGGCATTCCATCCAGGGTGTATCCTGCCTTAATGACCATAGACACCTGAGATAAGCACAGGCTCCCCGTGACTCGCTGGAGGATCGGGTATAGTGGTAGAGGATGAATGAATGAATGAATTATTAATAACAATAATAATAATAATAATGGTAATAATATTAATTTGTTGCACTACTACAAAGACACGGTCTCTGTCAGCACGTTGTCAGCACATTTGCCTCAAACCTCCAGGGTTGGGGGTTCGAATCCCTCCTCTGCCATGTTACTTGCCAGTGTGTCCTGTCATAGCTGTGCAAACATTTAATATCTAAAACAGTATTAAATATTATTTTGTTATGAAGTCTGGCTTTGTTGAGTCTGTACTTTTCAAGTGATTATTCAAGATTTTGAAATCCTAATAGTTCTGAAAGAGTTGTGAACTAGTGTAGTGTTAGTTAACTAGTGTAAAGTTATAAATGTTTGGCAAATTATTCAGTAGGAAATATTCATTAGGAACTTAAACATGATCAAAAAGTAATCAAATGTAATCAGTTACTTTTCTTTTATAAAGTAATTAAAACATTACACTACTTATTAGATTTTGAATAGGGTAATTTGTAATATGTAAACTATTACATTTCCTAAGTAACCTTTCCCAACACAGCCGATTATTTAGTTTTACAATATGTAAGGTTAGTGTTGCATGCTTATCTAAAAAAATCAGCCTCTTCTCATCTGAACCGTATAAATTGTAGTTTGTTACAGACATTCTACTCCCATGAATCTCAGCCTAAAAACGGCCTTATTGTACAATTCATATTGTACAAGTTTCCCTTCACATTTCACGCCACTGATTCAGTCTCGGTTAATTTGTGTCTTTCTGCAGATTTCTATTTCTGCCTCACATTCTGCTATACCACTTTTAATAAAACCACAAAAAAAAACTCCACTTGCGTCTGTCTGTCTGTTTGCTTCAAGATACCTACTTTAGTCTGAATTTTCTATTCACAATTCAACCCCCACATGATGTTTAAAAGCAAGTGTTTGATTTCAGGTGGTGTTCCAGACACTATTGAAAAACCCCTGCTTTGACACACAGAAGAGAAAAAAAAAAAATCCGGCACCCACAGTATTGATGTGTCTTTTGAATGCCAACTCTGAATCCAACGCTTCGCCATCGAGCTGAACTGCGCACACATGTGCTAAACTTAGCTCTAGACTTTAAGATTTAAAAAAGCTCATTGAATAGATAAAGTCTAATCAGCAATTACGTCTTAATTGATTACATCTACACCATCAATGCTGAGCATAATGTGTGGTTTTCACTGTGTAATAAAGAAACTATTGACTTTGAGTAAATGGCTGTGACGCAAGTTTAAGGAAACTGACTTTTATTTGTAATTTTCAAATGTCAGGGTGTTACAGTGGCTTAGTGGTTAGCACTTTCGCCTCACACCTCCAGGGTTGGGGGTTCGATTACTGCCTACGGCATGTATGTGTGGTGTTTGCATGTTCTCCCTGTGACTCAGGGTTTTTTTATCCAGGTTCTATGGTTTTCCCTGGTCCAAAGACATGTATCATAGGTGGATTGGCACCTTGGGAATTGTGACTAATGTGAGTATGTGTGTATGAATGTGAGTATGTGTGTTGGCATTCCATACAGGGTGCATCCTGCCTTGATGCCCGAAGACGCCTGAGATAGGCACAGGTGCCCAAGAGACAAGTCTAGAGAAGATAAACGAATGAAAATGTGTCAGCAAATTAAAAAAGTATAGCTTTTATATACTATATGGACAGAAGCATTGAAACGCCTAATTTTCATCTATATGTGGTTCCCACATATGATGTCTTTAATCACTGAAAACCAGACCTGACACACCATGAGAATTGAGAATTGTGCACAAAGTGAGCTCCATGAATATATCGATTGCATATTTGGGTTGCTATAATGCTCTAATCTCAACCACTACTGAACACTTATGAAATGAATTGGACTTTTAATTGTGCCCCAGGCCTCATCACCCTATATTAGTAACTGACTTTACTATCACGCTTGGGGCTGAATGACCATAAATCTCCACCATCACTCTCCAATTCATTCTAACGGCGAATGAGGACGCGCAGAAATCACATCCAGATGTGTATCACTGGGTGTCCATATAGTTTTGAAGCACTCGTGCTATTGGCTTTAAATGACTTTAAAAAGCTGCCGTCGAGAGACAGAGTTAATAAACAGAAAAAGCATTAATGTCATTATACGGCTGTTATGTTGTTAATCGATCCTCAGATATCGATTTCATTAAGAACACTGTGTCGCAAAATTAAATCCTTATAATCATTAGCTCTATTTGCTGTTTGGTGAAGGTCATTTGGCTGCTCATTGACTTACCACTAAATTTAGCTTCCTTGCCATTTTTATTTTATTAGATTTAAAAAAAAAATTATGACACTGAAATGTAAGTACAAATCATTGTGCTAAACCCACAATACGGTATTTTAAGTACTCTCTCTCTCTCTCTCTCTCTCTCTCTATATATATATATATATATATATATATATATATCTATATATAGATATATATATATCTATATATCTTTATATCTATATATATATCTATATATATATATATATATATATATATATATATATATATATATACATCGAAAGTCTTACCTTAAAAGCATCTGTTTGTTTCCAGCAATTTAGAAAAGAGTCATTTATTTATTTATTCCCATGAGAATAAAAGTCTTACTCGGCAGTTGCAGGATAACAAATGGACAATCCAGACTGCTCAATTATGCAAATATGCAAGTCGGGATTAAAGGTCAGGATTTTGTCTCGGTGAGGGGCGTAATTCATGCCTTCTCAAAGCGCGTTAACTGAAGTCAACAGCAAAGTCGACCCAGGATTAATTTCTATTTGAGAAAATAAATGAACAGCGCTCGGCCTGTGTCCTCTAGCTCGGCACATTTCCAGTATAAGCTAAACTCGACTAGATGTCTTTAGGCTGCTTTCCAGATTCCTCTGCAGCAAATGAGCGATAATCCTTTTTTTCCCGAAATGATGAAATGACTATCGCCATCTTACCTCTCAGCAGGATCCTGGCTCTTGACATTGAATTGGAACCAGTGGTGTTTCAATTTAATCTGTCATTAAAATTATTCACCATGGAAACAAGAACAGTTCACAAAGCTCTATGGAGACATTGTGGAATCCTTAGCATATATATATATATATATATATATATATATATATATATATATATATATATATATATATATATATATATATATATATATATAGATATATATATATATATATATATATATATATACAATGTTGGGGGTGTTACTACTTACATGTTACGTAATTTAATTATTTAATTACAAAATTAAAGTATCAGCAATTCGTTACAGTTTCTGAGAAAAAAAACGAGTAATTAAATTACAGTTTGTTTACATATATTTTTGCACAGACATTTTCATTGTGTACAGGGTAGATGCCATTTAATCAATAGATCACTGTGATCTCCAAATGTCCACTAAATTAGGCATGGTGCTGGTAGCATCATATGTTTAATCAGATTTGCTTCTAATGATTGACTCCAGACAAATCTCTCTCTCTCTCTCTCTCTCTCTCTCTCTCTCTCTCTCTCTCTCTCTCTCTCTCTCTCTCCATAGAATCACCTCTAGAACATCACTATTGATATTTCGATATAACAAGCCCTCACTATTGAGTGAACTCTATTCAAGTTTTGACCCTGTTGCTCTACAGACTTTGACTTTTGAACTTTTTCACAATCTTTTTTCATCAATAAATCTGTGTTGTCTAATTCTGAAATAGTGTTTTGTTGTTCGTGAACGTTCATTCACCAGTAAACAGAATTAAGTAGTTCTCCTCGTGACTCTTCTAGTTTCAGTCATTCATTCTTTAATCACGTGACTCCCAAGTCACGTCAAATCAAGTCGTCTTTATTCTCATTTTAAATGTATGCAGTGCATATACCAAATCTGCTACAGCCAGTAAATTAAATAGACAACGGAACCTGGAATTAAACATAGCTCTAAACTAGCAACACAAGCAACATTTGTACGTCGCTCTGGGTAAGGGGTCTTCTAACTGCTGTAAATAGAAATGCTTCTGTACCTCGTTCCAGACAGCAGGAGCTTGGAAAGTGTGTGTGAGTGGGGTGATGTATGGCCAGACACAATGTGAAGATGTCTATGCGGAAAGCAAGAGAGACCCAGATGATCTTCTCACTATCCACTGCTGGGTCATCTGATCCGAGACGGTGCAGTTCCCAAACCAGGCAGTGATTCAGCTCTCGATGGTCCCATACATGCTATCTCATGAGTGCCCTGGGAATGTATGAGCGGATGTGCTACTCATTCTGTATATCATAATTTGTCATGAGCTGCATTATCATATCTTTATTATTGAAGCCATGGTCAAAGCCAGTGGATGTAGATACGTTGGAGAATATGCTTATTGAAAATGTTGAATTTTTTTATTATTTATGGTCAACGGAATGAAATGAAACTTTCAAAGAGCCAAGTCACAAAAATGAACGTATCGTCCCATTGCTAGTTCTGTCAACACATGAGCATTTAATTGAAGAAGTGCAGAAGGTCTTCATATTTGCACAGTAAATGATTCAGCATGGTGGATTGTTTGTTCTCGCAACGCTTTCATGACAACTCACCAGACACCCGTCATATTTTTGATTCTGATTCAATCGTGATTATGACCCAATTAAATATTAGCGTCCACATTAAAAAAACATTTGTTGTTCTGTTCTTCGAATCATAGTAAATGGTGTGTGTTTTTCTTGTTTTTTGGGGGGGTCTCTTCAAATAACCTCACAAGTCAGTAGAAGACTTCTCTGTTTTACCTTGCCGATGGCATTTCCTCCACATCCTCGGTAACCCAACAAATCAATTCAACACTGAGTGGAGACAGGTGTCACGACACGTATGCCCAAGCAGAACTTGAGTCCTCTATGTTTAGAAAGTTAACAGGAATAACTCAAAGTATTCTCAACTTTTTTTTTATTATTTCTTTTGGAGTGTTGTTTATATCCTTGTAATTTGGGATCAAATTAATAGAAGCCTATTACGATAAAAGGCTCATTTGGTTGAAAGCGTAAGCATGTTATGTACTCCTTTCCAATCTAATAATGCCTTCAGCGCTCTTGTTTCTGAGCCTTGAATTTAGTTGTGACACTCTGCATCTTAATTCCAGCTTGCTTGTTTATGAGGATAAATAAAGTTGCTTCACCTGTTTGTCTCACCATCTGCTAAAAGGTTTTTTTTTTTTTTACATTCACTATGGGAACGCATAAGAGCCAAGGAGCGACACTTATTATTCATCATATGGAACTTTATGGGAAGCAGTGAACGAAATGTGAAAGTTCGTAGGCATGGAATAGTCTCTCTAGACTTAAAAAAAACATTAGATGCATCTTTGCCAGATGTTGATAATCCAATATTCCAGATGCCATCCGAGTATGCTGATGTTCATTCAATTAACTGTAATAAACTGTATAATGATATCTCTATCTAGTTCCCTCAGTGGGAAAAGTATCCACACTGCATTTTTGCCAGGAAAAAAAAAAACAACAAAAAAAAACCTGCCTCCTAAAATAGGAGCTCAGACTTTCGGCCTCATTTCATTCCAGTGAAGGGCCACTTTTCTCTCTTGGCTGGATTTGCGTTGTTCTTAAAACACAGTCCTTCAGCTCTAACCTTCATGGCAAATTTGCATTTTTGCACTTGCTTTGCCGTGATTCGCTCCTACCTTGCAGGAATTCCCAAACGTATTGCAAAATAAGTAGGCGGCCGAGTTGGTAACTAGCACTAAAGAAACGGAACGCCTCTCCTTCACAGGTCTCAAATATTGTCGACTTCTTTTAAGTTGCGAGCCGACTGAATAAATCATAGGATCGTATTTGCCACCAGGGTAATATCAAATTCACCGGTAGTTTAAACGTGACCCTGTGCTGATCACAAGCAAGCAAGTCGTGAGTGCGGGTCTTTCCTAGCCAATACTTTCATCATTAATCCGCATACCTTTCCACCCTCTGCATAGCCTGTGTGGTGTATTTGGTTCTCGACTGATTCCAATTCAGCGAATACACGAGCATTTCATTAATATTGAAGGTACGTGGCTGAATTTTAACGACACACGCAATTCGCTGTTGTGTTCATGCTCTGGAATGCTGGAGCCCACAAACCTGCATGCTGAGAAGGAAAACACGCTGTCACACTGTGAGTAATAGAGCTTTAAACCTGGAAAAAAGGAGTGCATAATTAGTAGGAATCTGACTAATCGCAGGGTTATGCTGCTGTTTAACTGGATAAAGGCCGTTTAAATAATTGAAATGCTCCTTCTTGAATGAATGAGTGCAGCAGAGGATAAAAGAAGGTAACCATAGCAGATGGATTACATTTTTTAGTTAAGAGATCCGGCAGTTCAAACCATATGTTTGGGACCCAAATCTATTAAGATAATCCAATGTTTTTTTCCAATGAGGGATGCATCATTTTTTTCCTTTCTTTCAGTTGGCCAGGTTGGTAACATTCATGTATTCATTCATTCATTCATTCATCTTCTACCGTTTTATCTCATTTTCCCTCGGGTCGCAGGGAACCTCTGCCGGATAGACCCTATATGGGGTGCCAACCCGTCACAGGTGCACACACACTCACATTCACACACGTTCACACACAATCAAACTACCGTGCATGTTTTTGAAACCGGAGAATGCAGAGAATAATGCAAACTCCACACACACATGGCGGAGGCGGGAATCAAACCTAAAACCCTGGAGTTGTGAGGCAGGCATGCTAATCACTAAGCCACCGTGCCTACTAGGTTGCTAACAGTACAATACTATTTTGTAGATTTTATTATGATATTAAATGTATTTAGAACAGCACCTTATGCTCTGTTATCTTATATTTTTTTTTACCTACTGTAAAGACAAAATTAGAATTACTTTTCAAGACATTATGCCTATTTTTAGAAGAAGAGAAGAGCATTAATATATTAGAAATACGTACGAATTTCTGTTCATAGACTTTAGCTCATCGTTCAACACCATCATTCCTCAGCACCTGATTGAGAAGCTAAGTCTGTTGGGCCTGAACACCTCCCTCTGTAACTGGATCCTGGACTTTTTGACTGGAAGACAGTCCGGATCACAAACAGCACCTCCAACACCATCACACTGGGCACTGGGGTCCCTCAGGGCTCTGTGCTCAGTCCACTGATGTTCTTCCTGCTGATCCACGACAATGCAGCAATGCAAAGCTTGAACTTGGAGGCGATATTTCCTCAACACTGACTCCATACCAAGGAATGCAGAGTAGCATCTGAGAAAGCTGAAGAAGGCACAGCTTCCACAACGCATCCTCACAGCTTTCTAAAGAGGAACCATTGAGAGCATCCTGAGCACCTGACTGGTTTGGGAACTGCACCATCTTGGATCGCAAGGCCCTACTGCGAACAGAGGGCATCGGGGTCAGTCTTCCCTCTGTCACGGACATTTACACCACATGCAACATCTGTAAAGCCAGCAATATTGTGGATGACCTCACAGACCTCTCACACACACAATCTTCACTCTCCTGCGGTCTGGAAAGAGGTACAGAAGCATTCGGATCTGCAAATCAAGACTGTATAACAGTTTCTTTCCACAAGCCATCAAACTCCTCAACACGAAGAAACTGGACTGATACAAAGAAAAGGAAAAAAAGAGAAAAAGCTCTGTTCACACAACTGCTGTTTTTGCACTCCTCCTTTTTTTGTCTTTCTTTTTTTCCATTTTGCACTAAATGTTGCACATGTGCACTTTTAGTCGTTTAGTTATGAGTTGTACTGCAGAGGGGTACTGCACTGTATGTTGTTGAAATAACAATAAAAGTCTGTTTGATTTGACATTATTACTATCATAATAACATTTATTTTTTTCATATTCACTGCTACTGAAATCAAGACATTTACTTATTGTCAATACTTTGTGACTTTAATAGGAGAACCTAACAAACATGAGATTACTTCAACATCGGAGGCTTGACCAATAGTGGATTAATTAATACTGAATAAAAAAAATAAATAATTACCCATTAAAATAATTCTGAACTTTTTCAGAAGAAAGTACTGAAAAAAAACAGGATATAAACATGAATTGAATTAATTAAATAGTTATGTAATTAATACATTTTGAATAATAAAAATAAATATTGCTTTAAAAACATGTAAAAACCATGTACAGAGGCCATTCTCGTTATGGCAATGTACCGTAAAGCTAGAAAAACTCAATCTCTGTCTTAAGATAAGTTCATTCATTCATTCTTCTTCTGCCGCTATATCAGATCTTCCCTCCGGTCATGGGGAGCCTCAGGCCTCTCAGGCGTCTAGGGGCATTAAGGCAGGATACACCCTGGATGGAATGCCAACCCATAACTGGGCAACACACACACAAACACATTTTCCAAGGTGCCAATGAACCTACCGTGCATGTTTTTGGACCGGGTGAAACCGGAGAACCCAGAGAAAAAAAACATGAGGCACGGGGGGAACACACAAACTCCACACACACATGACCGAGACGGGAGTCAAACCCCGACCCTGGAGGTGTGAAGCTGTATAAAGTGAATATTTGTGTCATTGCCAGTTAGGACATCATGTCTGCTCATGCAATTATATAAAAAAAATAAGTGCGTAACTATGAAGAAACATGTACAGCTGTAAAAAAAAATAAATAAATAAGTCCTCATGTGGTGTTTAAACAGCTTAAAACATCTGTTTAAATATTTATCAAAACAAGGTTGCAAAATGTCAAATATCTGAAGATTGAAAACATGTGGTTTCAACAGGATGCAGCTACTTCACATACTGCCCAGCAAACATTTATTCTATGAATGTTTTGAAGGTACGCAATTTCTCCAGATCTCAGTGTCTTTGATTGATCTCTTGGGGACATCTTAAAAGCCAATTTTACAAGGAGGATTGAAGAGGAAATCACTGGCATTCCTCTTGTTACATCAAGCCTTTCAGAATGTCCACAACAGGCTGTCAGAATGTGTGTGAAGAACACTTTTAAGACCACCTTCATGATCTGCAATGAACAATGATGAACTCAAATATATGGATATTCATTGCCACTAAATAGAGTATGGGTTCTGTATTTCCTACAAAAGATAACAATCTAGATGACTGAATAAAACATACAGAGCTTGGACGTTTTGGTTGCGTTGGCCTTGTCACGTGGTGAAGTTAACTCCAGTTGGAATTGCATGGTGATGAAATATGGAATGGTTGCCATGTTGGTTTGGAATTCCTTTCACCTTCCCAGCTCAAAAACAAGCTCAAACCATTATGCTTCCACCTCTATTTTTAACTCTGGGTATGATGCAGGCTGGTAATGTTTTTTTTTTCCCACCTGCTCTCCATTCCTTAAACAATTTATTTTGTTAGAGCCAAAAATGTCAACAGAAATTTCTCCCAGTCATTCAATGTCCAGTTCTGACAATAAGACCATACTGAAATATTATCAGAATATTAATGAATCAAGACACAGTGTGGATATTTGAACCAAACTAGCAAGTCATCAATCAATAGCAAATATTTGAAGAATTTCTCCTCTATACAAATAAAAAAATAGAATAGCCTTTATTTCTTACATATACATTACAGCATATTGAAATTGTTTCTTCGCATACACCAGCTTGTTTTTTGGAAGCTGGGGTCAGAGCGGAGGGTCAGCCATGGTACAGCACCCCTAGAGCACAGAGGGTTAAGGGTGGCAGATTGGGTAGCCCAGCACCTTAGACCTACACCGTCCACAAAGCAAATGGAGGCCTCTACCAAGTATTGAGTACATATACAGTACAGCAAATGTACATACTTTCCAGATAAAGTGATGAAGTATTCAAATTTTTGGAGAATTGGTGGTCACATTTGTAAAATGTGAACCAAAATTATTACAATTAAAAGAACCATAGACTTAAACGTATTCGGTCTGTGTGCATGTAATTTATTTAATACACATTTAGTCTCACAATTTGAATTGAATTAGTGAAATAAATATACTTTTCCATGATATTCTGATTTATTGAGATGCACCTGTATGTATTTTTTGTATTCATATCAGTCTACATATGTAATATGGGTATGTTATTTACAGTATTAAAATACTGTACACATGTAGCTAAAGACTATACTGTATGCATCATCTGTGGCGGAATGAAAGCCTGGAGATTGTTGGCAGAAAACAAAACGTGTCGGCTGCCTTCGAGACTCAGATTCATTAACACACTTAAATTTAGCCTTTAAGTGATCCGAGGGGAAAACTCATTTGTATAGCGCACCTCCTCGGGGTTGCAGTTTCACAGAACACCATCAGTACAGTGGGGAAAGGGTGTGTGTGTTGGGGAAGGGAGGGGGGGGTTTACGGAGGTTTCGAACCGCTCACTAAGCAATTCTCATCCACGGCTTTTTGTCAAACATCTAAAGAGAATGTGATTTAAGGATGCATTATGTAGGTTGCTGTCACAGCAGACAAAAGTGCAGGCGAACTGAGACTCTTATCCCTCGGTCTCAGATGGTGTAATCTTATTATAGCAAGCTTCTGTCTGTAATGGTGGGTGTTGTTTTGTGTGTTTTGTTTTAGACATAGCTGTGTGTATTGCACCAGTTGTAACAATTGTGTGTGTTTGTGTGTATTGGGCCAAGGGAATAAATGTCTTTTATTCTTTCGATCTTATTCCTTGACCGTGTTTGTCATCTACAATATCCAGCACTTTCATGTCTTCCAAATGGCTAATGGACACTCCGTCAGTGAGGACATCAATAACATGCAGTGACATGCCCAAGCGACGACAGTTTGAATTGGATACGTAGGACTCATGCTCTCTGCCCGCCGTTCCTAGTGGGTTTGTATTCAAGCCATCAAAGCCGACATCGCTATTTTGATTTGATTTTGGACCCGCCCTTTTAAAACTCTCATGTAATGTTTATTAAAAAAAAATAAAAAAGGTTTCAGACATAAAAATGTCTACATTCAATGTACAAAACAAGTGGAGAGAAGAGGAGAGACTGGGCTTCCTTTGTATTCAAACTGCAGCCGGCATCAAATATTCGAAGGACAAATTAAAGTGGAAATTCCACTGATTCTACAAATATCCCGCTTAATTTCTTCGATGAGGAGGAAACAAAGTGTTTCATAATGGTGCGGATGAAAAAAGCACTTATCTAGAACAAAAACCCCTGAAGAATTTCTACTGAAGTGTTTGAAACCAGTATTGAATGCTGGGAAGGGGGGGGGGGGATTGGGGGTTTAAAGCCTCTAAATTCTCTACCTCAAAGTCAGTTATTATACAATTTCATAAACTATGTGTGATGTCTGTTTTTTTTTTTTATTTGTTTTGTCTGGATTTCAGGAATGTTGTGCATGAGCCAGACACCTAAAACATGTTTTATGTGTTGTCACTAAACACACAAAAAGCAGTTCTTCACAGCGTTCATATGAAAGATAATAGTTCAACTTAGAATGCTTTCTGAAACCAAATTACTAATTTTAGTTATACAGTATCTAAAGGTAGAATGTTGACATTGTACTCTTCTTGGTGTAGCTGGACTCTTCTGAACTCTCCTATATGAAGGCCAATATTGTGTCTTATCAGGATATTTAAATACGAGTATCAAGAATGCAGATTACTGCTGTATATGGATTAGGCAGTTTATTATAACTTTTTTACAGCCGGCTATTTTCTCACCAGAAATTCTTCCAGCTTTATGAATGTTTCTTCTTTGCTGCAGTACGATATGTGATAACAATCTTGTTTCATGGAGGTTAACATTACCTCTATCTAGAGATGGATATAAATGGATAAAGAAAACAATGTGTTAATGCTAATTATATTTTACTGCCCTCATTTTATAGAAATAGAATAGAATAGCCTTTATTTGTCATAGCCTTTATTATATTGCAGCACAGTGAAATTATTTCTTCTAATATCCCAGCTTGTTGTTGGTAGCTGGGGTCAGAGCGCAGGGTCAGCCATTATACGGCACCGCTGGAGCACAGAGGGTTAAGGGTCTTGCTCAAGAACCCAACGGCGGCAGCTTGGTCATACCGGGGCTCGAACCCGGGTCTTCCGCTCAGCAGCCCTGAGCTACCCCCTCCCCATTTTATTAATGCACAAATGCATTTCCATTTTTTTTATATTTCTATCTATCTATAACTATATTTACATTTTTATAAATACTATTTAAATACTCATTGAACATTTGTTTTACTGATGCGACAAGTCTTAAATCAAGCACCAAAATATGCTCTGGTGCGATCCATCAACTGAAACTGTGTGGAAACATAGCAAATGTGTCTTGATGATTTACATCATTTAAAACACCATAATTACTATAAAACATTTCCAATTATATTTTGTCTTTATTCTCATATTTGTTAGAGTATTGTAAACTTGAAAAGAATACATTTAAGGTTCGTATAGATAAAATTAAAATGTAAAAAGTTGCAATGAAATATTTATTCGATTGACAGCCCTAAAATAAAATGATATTTGATTAATACAAAATGAAAATCAATACTTTATACTATAAGATAAATAAAATACATTAAATGGTAATGCTTAAAGTCATAAAGTCTAGCAAATTTTGTATATATTAATAAATGTTAGTAGATTTGTCTAATATATTACATAACTTCTTTTTAGCAATAGTATGTCCTAGTGCTGACACGAGATCAATTACAGGCGAGTGGTCCCATATGGTTTCACTTGATGTTAAACACTTTGTATGCGTGTTACAAATGCTCTTTGTTGGATAACAGAAAATGAAAATTAGACAGGAGGAGAAGGAATGTAACTAGCTGCATTATTTAGAAAATTGTGTCTGTACCAGGTGCCCATACTACTATTAGAAAGAATCATGTTAAAAGGCTCAAAAGAACTGTTTGGAATGGAAAGACTGTCTTGGCATGTTTGGCAAATTTGCTGTCAAAATTGTTTGTGTGTTATGAAGGAAATTAGTTTTAGACTCATTTACATTTCAGCTGATAGCAGGTGCTTTTATCCAGAGCCATTTACAATTAACTTTTAACAGAGCAGTTGAGAGTTTTGGCTTGAATGGGGGGGGGGGGGGGGGGGGGGATTGCTGGGATTTGAACTCAATATCTTCTGATCAGATGGACAAGATCTTAACCACTAAGCCTTTAATGCCCCATTCCAACTCCAAATTCAAAGCAGTAGTAGAGAAATGCTAAAACGAAGGAAACATGAGGTGGTATGAAAAAGTTTTAAGCCTAGCTCTGTTTACAAGAAAGTAGTTTACACACTATCACCTTCAAAATGGTCCCTTGCACAGCAATACTTTGTCCCAGCATTCCTGCCACTTTTGGGATGTGTCTTGGAAGTCTTCTTTGGTGTTAAAAAATGGTGTTAAATGGTGTTAAAACATTGACTTTAGGCAGGATCTTCATCTTCGGGAAAAGTGCGAAGTCTGCAGGAAGTGAGATGTGGATCATCAGGCACATGTTGAGTTGAGTTTGTTGAAGGCCTTCCAGTAATGTTCCTCCTCCCGTGAAGACCATGAGCCACTGAAAAAAAAAACCTCACTGTGACATCACCACAGGACAAACATATTTTACTTCAAATATCTTTGTTTCATGAAGTTTCATACGGAATTTGAAATTTGTTTTTGTTGTGCATGATGAATCTCTAGAACTCTTAATGCGTGTGGTCTGAATTGCACATGCTAGTACCCTTAGTCTTGAAACTTTTTAGCAGTACAAAGACGATCAGAAGGAGTTATATTGTGTATTTTTGGATGTAGAGAACGTTATATGACAGGGTTCCAAGAGAGGAGTTGTGGTATCGTATGAGGAAGTCTAATGTAGCAGAGATGTATGAGAGGGTGGTACAGAACATGTATGAGGACGGTGTGAAGGCAGTGAAGTGTGCAGTAGGAAGGACAGGCTGGTTCATGGTGGAGGTGGGACTGCATCATGGATCGGCTATGAGCTCTTTCCTTTTTGCAGTGGTGATGGACAGGTTGACAGATGAGGTCAGACAGGAGTCTCCATGGACTATGAGGTTTGCAGATGATATTGTGATTTATATTGAGAGTAGAGAGAAGGTTGAGAAGAATCTGGAGAGATGAAGGAATGCGCTGGAGAGAAGGGGAATGAAATTTAGCAGGAGACAGCGGTGAGGTTGCAGGGAGAAGAGGTGTTAAAGGAGGATGAGTTTAGGTGCCTGGGCACAACAGTGCAAAGTAATTGAGAGTGTGTTAGAGTAGTGAAGAAAAGAGTGCACGCAGGGTGGAGCGGGTGGAGAAGAATGTTGCAGGAGTGATTTGTGATAGAAGGGTATCTACAAGAGTGAAAGGGACTTTAGAGGATTATGGTGAGAAGGCAGGAGGAGGAGATGGAGATGCAGATGTTGAGATTGTCATTGGGAGTGAAGACTATGGACAGGATTAGAAATGAGTTTATTAGAGGGAACAGTGCATGTGGGATGTTTTGGAGGCAAAGTGAGGGAGGCTAGATTGAGAAGGTTTGGCCATGTGTAGAGGAGGAATATAGGGTACACACGGAGAAGAAGGCTGAGGATGGAGGTGCCAGGCATGAAAGAGGCAGATGTACAGGACAGGGTAGTGTGTAGAACCCTAACGGGAAAACCAGAAAGAGGAAGAACCAGTCTTGAAAAGTTTTCAATCTCACTTTGTACAGTTACACAATACATTTTCTGTATTTGCCCCCTGAATATATGCTCTACACTACTATATCTAAACTCTCTCTGGTACCTTTGAAAAAACTAGCAAATAACATCAAAATCTTATATACTGCTTAATAATATCTGGATGATTTCTCCTCCTTATAACCTTGTGTTGTCTTATTTTAAAATAATGATTTGACAAGGTTTAGAATTGTCTGCCTGAAAGTGAAAGATCAGGTAAGGACAAAGACAACATATGAAACATATAAAAACTCTCCAGTAATGGTTTAAACTGAGGTAAGTACATTGCAGAAACAATGAGAATATCCTGATAATCATACTTTCACATGTTGTTACATTTAAGCCCAAACCAGAATCCCTCTTCAAAGAACAGCGATGAGGAAAAAGTATTAGGCTGATTAGTTATCATTCTTAATGCAAATAATGTATAAGAAAACCAAGCAAAAAAAATTATCTGGTTACTGTAACCGCCTAAAATGTTCTGCTCCTGAGCAGTTATGGATCTAATGAATGAAATGGAAGAATATTCAGATTAGTTGAAGTTACTATTGTTTAAAAAAAAAATATATATATATATATATATATATATATATATATATATATATATATATAAAATATCCCCAAGCAATATCTGTTTGAATCGGAAAATACAGATGAAAAATTGCAGAGGACTGATAAAGAGAGAGCCAGAAGGCTTAGAGACACTGAAACAGCTCGGATAGAAACTGAATAGCCAAAGGCAGAGACAAATTGGTGCGACTGGAGCCGCAAATGTCATCCAGTGCCAACTAAGATTTAATATCTGTGTAGTCATGGCTGGCAATTCTACATGGGTTGTTTGTGGATAGACAAAAACAATTCTTCTGGCACACATCAGTGGTGTTATAGTGAAGCAGGTCTACATTATAAGGTGATAAGTAAAATGTAAATTATGAGGAGCAACTTTGCATCTGTGGTGCACGGTGGCTTAGTGGTTAGCTCGTTCGCCTCACACCGCCAGGGTCCGGGTTCGATTCCCGTCTTGGCCATGTGTGTGTGGAGTTTGCATGTGTTCTCCCCGTGCCTCAGGGGGGTTTTTTCTCCGGGTTCTCCGGTTTTCCTCCTAGTCCAAAAAAAAAAAACATGCACGGTAGATTGATTGGCACCTTGGAAAAATTGTCCCTAGTGTATGAATGTGTGTGTGAATGTGTGTGTGTGTGTCCTGCGATGGGTTGGCATTCCATCCAGGGTGTATCCTGCCTTAATGCCCATAGACGCCTGAGATAGGCACAGGCTCCCCGTGACCCGAGCGAAAGATCAGATCGCGGTATATAGCGGTAGAAGATGAATGAATGAATGAACTTTGCATCTTTTGCAACTTTACAAGGTTTATATCTTAGTATGGGGGAGAAACAAATGCAAACGCTAAGTGAACTGTATTAAAACTGATTGTGATTTTTATCTTATTATGGTTTGAATACATGATTTTTCCTGGATATACATTTGTAAAATAACTGCATTAAAAGTGCTAATTAAATTTACGGCAGAACAACTTACAAATGAGCAGTTGTAGGTTCAGGAACTTGCTCAAGCAAAAAGCATTGGGAGCTTGGTGGTGCTGGGATCTGAACTTTCAACCTTCCCACCAAGAGCTTAATGCCTTAGCCACTGAGTTAACGCCTCCCAATAAAAAGTACAAAAACATCTTGTCTGCTTTTCATCAACGTGTTGTCATCAGTTTGCTCATTTTTGCATGAACATTTATGGCAATTATGAATTGGATTCATTTTAATTATACGTTTTAGTGCACAGAGGCTCCACATTGTTTTGCACCAGAATAAGCAGAAACATTTAAAAACAATGCAGAAGACGAAGCCTTTTTTATTACAAAAAAATTTATATATTTATGTATTTGTTTATTTATTTACAACCTCCCTAGACTGTGAAAGAGAAATGTGATTTGGCCTTCTTCTGTTGTAGCCCATCTATTATAAGATTAAACGTTTCCCTTTTTTTCTTGAAACGGGGACGGAAATGGATTCTAGCCAAAACCATTCTGTCCACTTTCCCCTGACATTTCTTGTGTGTTTCCGCTCAGCAAAAATCTCACTATGAAGATTCCACGAAATCAGCTGTTTCTCAAATAGACATGTTTTATGTGCATTTTAACAGTAGCTCTTGGCTTACAGTAGATCTGCAGAATTCTATTCTATTGTGCTACTGCCACATGATAAATGAGCTCGTAAACAAGTGTTCCTATTAAATATCTATATCGTAAACTAATTTAATAAGCTCAACAATTCACTTGCAATGAGAGCTTTGCAAGAAATGCGTGGATGTTAATAAGTAGAGAAGGACAGGGAATGTTTCATGTGCTTTGCTTTCTTTTTGCAAAGAGAAAACAAGGGAAACTTTGTTTGAAATGAAGTGTGCTGTGAATTTTAAATCCTATCCTCTCCGGAAAGAGCAGACTCTCTCTCTCTCTCTCTCTCTCTCTCTTTCTCTCTTTCTCTCTCTCTCTCTCTCTCTCTCTCTCTCTCTCTCTCTCTCTCTCACTGGCAGATGCCCTCACTGAAACAGGTTTAATTCTATCAACGATCTTTTGCTCATTTTTTGTCACATTTATTAAAGCAAGATTTCTGCTAAGGTAGTATAAAGCTAGCTTTCAAACTAGTAAACAATATATAGCACAAATTTCCACAAAGTATCAGTTATTATTCACGGTATTGTGTATTTGCATGAGACCAAAACACATTAATTGTACAAGCATGGGGAAAATACAGATGCAAATACACAAACACCATAAGAATAATTAAAATAAAGTTTTAAACAAATACTATATATCTATCTTAGTTTTAATAACTCTACAGTACCTCTAACCTTGAACTCAGAACAAATAACCATTTCCTAAAACCTTAACTTTGAACCCTATGTCTAATCTCAAACTTAACCCTTTTCCAGAACCCATAGATCTAACTATGTCTGTCTCTAATACCAAAACTCTTAACTCCTACTCATAACTCCAAACCTAATCCTATCCTCTAACCACTAAACCTAACCTTCTCACCTAACCCATAACTCCTAAACAGTAACATCTAACCCTATCCCCAAACCATATCCCCAACCGAATTCTACCCCCAACTCCTAACATCTAACCCTGTCCACAATCCTTAACTCTTAAACCTAATCCAATCTCCTAAACCCTAACAACCAAAAATAACTCCATCTCCTAACCTACGACTTCTACCCAGAGACGCTACAAAATTGGGTCTCAGTAAAATCAAAATGTTTCATCACATTTATATTTCTTTTTTTTTTTGCCAGGATTCATTAGTCTTAAAGGAAAAATTGAGAAACTGAAAACGAATGGAGTCCTAGCTTGCGCTGTTGTGAGAATAGCTGTGGGCAAAGTGAGATAAGCATCTTGTGATCTTTTAATCTGTTTAGGGGTTATAGTGGGAGAGAAATGGATGGGACGAAAGCTAGCGAGAAAGAGCGTACGAGATTGCTATCGTTTGTCATTGCTTTACATGGTGGGCGACGTGACGACGACGCAACTGTTGGTGCCCTGCTGCTCGAGTCTCCTGTTGAAATGTATTATTTCCTGGACTGAAGGAGCAGTGTGATATGGGAGACAGAGCAAGACAGGAGGCTCGCGTGAGTCTACCTGTGCAGCGTGCGATAAGGAAAGTCCTTGAAGTAAGCACCCGGACCAGATACTCTGCAATCAGTGGTGTAGCAGAAGGGTTGCTCTTTTTCAGCCAACTCAACATAGCCTCAAACTAAATTCACACAACATGGAGCATGTTTTTGTCCAATTTATAATTATTTAATAGAAAGAAAGTTAATAGCTTTTTTTTTCCAATTTTCTATTAGAAACCTTTTTAATGTAATTAGGCTCATAAATTTTTGCACCCATAATACGTCTCTGTCTCTGACTAATATGGCAGAATAATACATTTGCAAATGTGAATGCCCTAAAAGAGTCTCGGGTATAGTGCATTATATTTATTGCAAAAATCAAGATCATTAATTATGTCATTTATTCACCTTTGGTGATTGCTTTACCGTGGAGATGCTCAATGGGGAGTGTTTCATGCTATTATTTACTGACTGGAAAGGGGGTGGTTAATGCCCTCTATCACCAAACGTACCTACATTACTGGAATATGTGACAAAATAACAACTGGGATCATCAGTAAATCTAAATGTATATATGGTTCCGTGTCATCCACAGAAATGTGAGCTTATGTTTGTGTAAGAGGGTAGAAAGTACATTTCTCTAAGAGCGATGACACGTTTTTAAACAAACTGTGATGAAATTGAATGAATTCCAAAAAAAAAAAGCATTAAAATAATTAAGGCTAATGTAATAATGTAGTATATTACATAGTAATATGTAATATTCAGGTTAACAATAAGAATAAAGCAAAATAATTCTGTGTGTAGCGACACAACCAGCATCATCTTTTCCCTTTGAATCATATCACAGGAGTCTGCCTCAGTATGTCATACTGTGTGTGAGGACCTCTATGGGTCATGTTAAATATTACACTAAACGCCTCATCTCTAACCTAAACTCCAAACACTAACTCAAATCCATCTCTGGGTATCAGACTACACAAATTAAACAATTACCAATTAAAATTCCCAATTAATACAATTAAAAGCTTTATATTTGCACTTTTTAAACTAGATCCTTTTTATTTTATTTTTTACCTCACAGTGTACTGTATGTCCACAACGAAAACCTTTGCTTTAATGGAAGCAATACCTTCATTTCCATGTAACATGTTCTAAAACTAAATATACGGTACAGTACATGCAGAAGGTGCAACGTGCTTAAGTGGTTCATTCAAATGTCACGTTTGTGGTGACCTTCAGAAAAACTGGCAAAAACAGGGCCGTGACTGTGTCGTTTTCATGGTGACTCATACAATGCAAAAATAAAGGGATCAAGGTTAAAAAGAAGAAGAAGAAGAAGAAGAAAAGAAAGAAAAAGAAGAAGAAGAAGAAGAAGAAGAAGAAGAAGAAGAAGAAGAAGAAGAAAGAAAGAAATCCACTACAGCTAGTTTAATGGGGAGTGAAATGAAAGTGCAGAAACTATGCAGGATAATTGCCATACAAGTACTAGGGGCAAATGTAATGTGCTCCCGTGATTGCAAATGTATAGGTATTTGCACAACTAAGCTGATTTGTGGCTTAGGACTGGGCGAGGTTAGGGTTAGAGTTTGGAGTCATACAGTATTAATTGCTGAGAGAGTTTTTTCTTGTTAGAAGTTTTCTTTCATGTGACACCGGCATCCTCACACGGGTAGCAAAGTAATATAAATATATATATATGCATTTTGAAGCAAAGAGTTGTTAAATGGTCAATTGCTTACTTAATTGCCTATAACAGTGGCTCTGAAAATCTTTCGAACTACAAGACAAATCACAAATTGCACTCATTCGGGTGAATTATGAAGACTGGAAAAAAATAGTTGAAATTGATAAGGTGCCTGTGATGAGATGTTTGTGTAAACAAAGTGAGTATCCAATGGCAGAAATGAATTTTTAAGTGTACAATGTTTGAGATGGGGACTTTAAGTTGTTCGATTGTAGATTGCAATAAGTTCCATTGAGGTCCTGTTATATAGCCTTATTAAAACTACATGAAGCTTACATTTCTGGAATATATTTAAATTCCAAGTCTAATTTGATTTGTCACAAACTTACATAGTCAGACACAAAACACAGGCTGACCTGCATTAAATTGTATTTTAGAAGTGTAAATGGAATATGTTGTATATACACCTACCATGCATAGCATGATGACTTTATATCATTATGAGCAGTGAATGAATGAAACACTGATTATCTCTTCATCATGGCAACTATTAGTAGGTGGAATACATTAGCCATTCAGTGAACAATTTGTCCTTAATGTTGATGTATCAGAAGCAGGAAAAATGGGCAAATGTAAGGATTCGAGCGAGTTTGTGATTGACTGAGTCAGAGCATCACCTAAACTGCAGCTGTTTTGTGTCCTGCCCTGGTCTGCAGTGGTCAGTATCTATCAAAATTGGCCCAAGGAAGGATCAGTGGTGCTCCGATGTTAGTTTTAGGGGTGACTGAGGCTCATTAATGCACATGGAGAGCGAAGGCTGGCCCATGTTGTTCAAAGTTAATGCTAGATGGCTCAGGACTGTATTGGCAGAAAAAGGCGGGCCAACATACTATTAGGTTGGTGGTCCTAATGTTATGCCTGATTATTGTCCATGAATTTATCATAACATTAGAACAATTGACAGTGTGATGTGAATCACAGTGATTATCCAGTTATACAAGCTACAAGATAGTTACAAGCTATATTATGCAAGTGAATGAGATATTCTCTATTGTCTCTGTTCAACTGGGAAACTTGGCTTATGGCATAAGTGTGACTCTTATGTTAATTGTCCACTGTTACACTGCACAACTTGGAAAATTGTCCCCAGTGTGCGAATGTGAGTGTGTGTGATCAGATATTCCAGTTATCCATTACTAACTTAAATAATTCACATTTCTATTCTGTTAAAACTTGAGGAGTACAGTCATGGTGATTGCATGTATTCAATCACCATGACTAAAATGAGCAATAGACCACGCTTCATTAATGATGCTGAAATTCAGATCATTCCAAGAAGAAATTTCAAATCAGTCAAACAAGGAGTCAGATTTTCTAACAAATCTGTTCGTTAAAAATAATGAAACTGTTTGATGTGTTAAGGATGCAGGATTCATACAAAGCTAGAACTATTTATACAGTACAGTCACAACAAATGGAAACTTCTCGCTATGTAGGGACAGCCGATACACACTTTGAGATATTTTATAAGTACTAACAAAGAAATCTTAAGTTTCTATCTGCTGAGTCATGCATCCACTGTGTGCAGTACGTGCACGGCAGGAAATGTCAGGAGTTTCATTGCGGAAATGCAAATAATGCTAACTGCAAGAAAAGGGCAAATAATTAGCTTTTAAAGTTCATGCCTTAAGCTTTTTTTGATATTTTTCTTTAAAAAATAAATAAACAAATGCATGGCTCACACCTGCAAATTCACCTTATTAAAATATAGTGCACATAATTGGTCACAAAAGCAAAGTTGGATCTTTTTAGTTACAACATGTACCTTACATCTGAATGCAACTCTTTCTTCATATATTCCAGTAATGATATAAAAAGGGGGGGGGGGGGCTCAGATATAATACCCTTGGATCACAGAGGGTGAAGGGACTTGTTCAAGGGCCAAATAGAGGCAGCTTTAGCAACCAACCACAGGCCGGAACCCAGATCCTTAAGCACTGAGCTACCACGTTCACAAACAGACAGACAAACATACTTACTACAGACATATTTATAGCATATTATTTACTTTATAGTATTTAATTTATTTTTCTTTGTTTTTATTTCTTTTTGCTATGACAGATGGTCCTCTGTTAATCATTCTGAATTGATTCATCCATGTATCATTTTTCTTAATAAACCTTGTTTCTATTTATTCTTTAACCCTGCAAATGTTTTGTGTCAGGATATACCTTCCTCTCACCGAGTATATTTGGTGAAATGAATTGATTACTCCAATCGCCAAAAGAGATTGAATAGCTCAGTGGTTAGGGAAGCATGGTGGTTCAAGTTTTGGTTTGCTAACCCGGTCACTCATGGACCCTTGATCGAGGCCCTTAACCCCTTGTAGACGATTGTCAGGAAATCACATCAAACAGCTTCTAGACAATTTAACGTATGCAATTATAGTATCTGCTTGAAAACAAAACCACATACATTTTTTATATGACTGTAAATAAATTCAGGCAACAATGGGTTAACCAGCTTGTAGTGCTTGTATTATGGCTGTATTATCCTTGTGCTCTGACTCCGGTTTCCTAATATTGATTAGATATATGATAAAAGAATATGTCCATAATGTGCATAAAAAAAGCACCGTAATTTTATTAACATAGCTATTGACGTTCTTTATTCTCGCCACTGTGCTTTCTGCCATGCGTTATTCTCGCTGTAATATCTGGGTGATACCCTTATTGCTTTTTTTTCAAGATTATTCATCTATCTTCCATTTCTGCTTTGCCGTTCTTACCAAGTATCCGTTTTCGCTTCTGTGGGTTCTGACATAACACTCAGAACACTCAGAAATACTTTTCCTTACAAATCACAAACTGTTGCTTATATGATCTTATAAAGGAGTTTGTTCACTTTCTATTATAATGAAACACAAACGACATACAGGGCTTACAACTGTTACCATTTGCTGAAAGATTTTTACTCGTCTTAAAGCCCAAAGATCTGGAAAACTCCTTCAGCTGCAATATCTGCGATGATAAAGCGTGGGTGGAGGCAATTTTTATTCAACACATTTCTTTGTCAAGTTGTCATTTAAAAATCTAGTTCCTATCTCTATTCTCCTTTAACACCCTCATCATAGGAGAAAGGCTCATCATTAAACAGACATCTGGGAACGGATTGGAATTGGGCAAAAATGTCTGATGTCTTCTGCAATATCTGACAAAATGATTATACCCTGTCAAGCCTTAATTGTTTCTCGCTGTGGTCTGAAATGAGAGAACAAACCCAAAGAAACATAATATAATATGTAAAAAATCATGTGTAATAATCTGCATTGTAGCGTTATCTATGAAACTTTAATTCTATTGATCCTATTGAGTTAGAAATGAATTCAATTTCTACTTCGAATCCAAATAAGCATTAAACTACATGGTGAAGCCATTAAATAATAATTAAGTGGAATAGAAAAAAAAATCAATAAATAAAACCATATTTATTACCTTTGTCCCAAATATCTGACAAAATAAATAAAATAAACATTAATAAAAACCATCATTGAATGGCTATAATTGATATCATGTCCCTTTTTAAGAGAAATGCTGTAAAATAAGATGTTATATAAAATTCATCAATCATTGAGTGGTGGAATGGGGGAGACTTTACTTCACCAGCCTCACAATGGGTTCATTTTATTTACATTTGTGTTTTTTGGATGATACCCTTAACCAGACTGACTATCTCAATCACACAACTGAGCAGTTAAGTATTTTATTTCTCAGCAATGTGTGGCTGATTCATTTTTTTTAAAGAGCATGTTTTAAAAAAAGAACAACATTTTTAATCAATTTATGAATCTATTTACATTTTATTTGTGTTATTTGACCATAGAGAGGCCTTCAATAAATATGAAAAAAAAATCCTTGTCAAATTTTACCTGTTTAAATCTACTGATTTCCATATTCAGTGACTATGTGTGACCCTTGATTGGCTGGAATGAAAACCTTTGGTCACCCCTGTACTGGAACATTTCTTTTGACTACTGAAAACATTTTGCATCTTAGATCGGCCATTGAGCCTCCAATAAATGAGCTGTAACTAGAGAAATGATAATCCATTAATGAATCATGTTAAATGAATTGCATCATCTAATAGGGTCACTCCCACTTTTATAGCAAATAAACCAAAATCTTTTAAACCAATCAAAACAGAGTGTTTCCTATCAAGTTTCATTCTGCCTTCGTTTTTCATTCTAGTATTTATTTATTTCATTTTAATACAGATTAATATCAGTAACTTGAAACCCAAGTTGTCAAACTTCTTGTCTCTGTCCAATGATTAAGATGGACAGGGAATCTCCTTAGGACATAATCACAGGCTTTTTTTTTTTTCTTTTATATCGGCCTAGCCGTGCCTTGGTAAGTAAGACAGCGAAGGGATCAGGCTTGAGAGCTGATGCTGAAAGACTGAGCTAAACGGCTTTAACGCTGTGAGCGGCCTACTTTCAGTTGTAGTTACCTTCTGTTTGTGTGAGGTTTAAATCAAGCTGTGTCACTCCACCTCCATTGATCTATGGGTGTTTGTTCGAGAGCCTACAGTACTTGTTTTCCAGACAGTGGGCGGAAATTTTAGTGCATTGTAGCACTCCTTATTACTGCGGGGCTCTTAACAGCTCCGTGTTTTGATTGCGTCGCACATCACACATACGCATCTGTGAAAGGAAATATTTGCGAAATTTGTACATGTAAATATGTTGAAGGTGCCAATGATGTCTATTCAACATAGCTGCTCTATATTATTGTGGAATAGCAGTATATGCTTAAAATAATGTGTGTGTGTGTGTGTGTGTGTGTGTGTGTGTGTGTGTGTGTCTGCTTGTGTGTTCACCCCAGCTGAGCTAAACTGAAAGGAACAAGCAGTAGTATATTGCACAATATAATTTGCCTTTAGCACCCCAACCGAGCACCGTAATAATCAAACTCTGCACCGTGGGAGACGCGAGAATAAAATTGAAGATGGCATTTATTCATCTAGAAAGTGTGTGCATTTAAATGTTTCGACTGTGAAAGTGTAAAAAGAAATTGACTAGTGCTGACATTTGCGGCTCACTGGCTTACCGGAGTTGAACCGATGGGCCTCTGGAGAATGTCAGATGGGTTTGAAATTAAGCAATCAAGATGTGATTGAAGTGTAGACTTTCGATTAATTCAAAGGGTTTAACATAAATATTGCATTAACCATTTAGGAATGGCAACCATTGTGTTATGATTTTTGTTTATTTATTTATTTTGGTCCACAGTCCATTCACAGGCTTTTCCACAGGTGCGGAGTTGAGGGGAATTCCAAAGTGCAAATAAAGGATGCAATAGCATTAAAAATGTATAAAATATATATATATATATATATATATATATATATATATATATATATATATATATATATATATATATATATATGGCAAAATCAACTAAACTATATTAGTAAAAGTTCCCCGTACACCTTGATTTCAGGGAAAATGGTCCACTTGATTTCCTCAGCCATAAATTCCAGGTTCTGATGTAGGGTGAGGTGAGGAGGCCTGAGGAGCAGTCAGCATTCCACTCAAATGTGTTCAGTAGGGTTTAGATCAGAGCTCTATAACAGGTCAAGTGACATTCTCCAAACCATGAAAAAACTTTTATGCTCACATTGTGCATTACCGTCGGTTTCCATTTCCAGGATCAATTGTGTGCCTCCAGCTTTGTGATAAGAGTTTGGAGAAGAACCACATGTGGCAGGAAACGTCCGGTGTCCCAATACTTTTGCCCATATAGTATATGTGGTACATATTTCAAAAGGAAGAATGCTCAGTAATAATGATAATTCATTACATTTATACAGCGTTTTTCTGGACACTTAAAGTGCTTTACATTCTGAGAGGGGGATCTCCTCATCCACCGCACTGGTGTGCAGCATCCTCCTGGATGATGCAACAGCAGCCATAGTGCACCAGAACTCCCACCACACACCAGCTTAGTTGTAGAGAGGAGACAGAATTATGAAGCCAATCAGTAGATATGGCGATGTTTAGGAGGCCATGATGTTCAGAGGCCAATGGGCGAGGACATGCCTCTACAATTTTTCGAAAGACATCCTGGGATTTTTAATGACCACAGAGAGTCATGACCTTGGTTTAACGTCTCATTCGAAATGAAAGTGCTTTTTGACAGTATAGTGTCCTCGTCACTATACTGGGGTATTAGGACCCACACAGACCACAGGGTAAGCGCCCCCTGCTGGCCACACTAACACCTCTACCAGCAGAAACCTAGTAGTCCTAGGTGGTCTCCCATCCAGATACTAACCAGCTTCAGTGGGCAACCAGTCTTGAGCTACAAGGTGATATGGCTGCTGGCTGTAATGACAAAACAGCTGGAAGACCTCAAAAAGCCAATTTGTGGCGAGTAGAACAATTCTTTTCCCAAACATCAAAACAAACCAAGAACAATCACATCTGTACACCTGAAGATGCAAATTAGAACAAAACCTTAAGGACAAAAGCAGGTTATAATGGAAGAACATCTCTACAATCACCTGTCCAGGGGGTGTAATTAAAGTTAATATGGGCACATGAAATAATAATAATAATAATAATTATTATTATTATTATTATTGATAGTAGTAGTAGTAGTAGTAGTAGTAGTAACTATTAAAATGTACTTTAGATTAATTAGTAGTAATTAAACACAAAGGACACTAAATCAGCAACTCTATTTCTTGTCAAACAGTGCCTCTACACTTCCCAAATGTGATCCTGGTTCTTTATCTAACTGCAAAGCATTTGCTCACTTCTTATACAGGACATTCCAAATTTTGAATGCTACATATGAGATCATCCATCTCAATATCATCTAAATCGGTCTATTTCAAACGATCTACCTGCATGTCATCCCTCACCACGTCCGTAAAACTCCTTGACCTTCCTCTTTTATCTATCTATCTATCTATCTATCTATCTATCTATCTATCTATCTATCTATCTATCTCTCTGTCTATCTATCTATATATCTATCTATCTGTCTATCTGTCTATCTGTCATATATCTATATATATCAGATATATATATATATATATATATATATATATATATATATATATATATATATCATTCATTCATTCATCTTCTATCTTCTACCGCTTTATCCTATCTTCCCTCGGGTCACGGGGAGCCTGTGCCTATCTCAGGTGTCTATGGGCATTAAGGCAGGATACACCCTGGATGGAATGCCAACCCATCGCAGGGCACACACACACACACATTCATACACTAGGGACAATTTTCCAAGGTGCCAATCAACCTACCGTGCATGTTTTTGGACCGGGGGAGGAAACCGGAGAACCCGGAGAAAAACCTCCTTGAGGCACGGGGAGAACATGCAAACTCCACACACACATGGCTGAGACGGGAATCGAACCCGGATCCTGGCGGTGTGAGGCGAACGTGCTAACCCCTAAGCCACCGTGCCCCTCTATATATATATATATATATATATATCTATATATATATATATATCCATCCATCCATCCATCCATCTGTCTGTCTGTCTGTCTGTCTCTGTCTATCTATCTATCAACATGTCTGTCTGTTTGTCTGGCTGGCTGGCTTTATGTATGTATGTATATATGTATGTATGTTAGTATTGGAGTTAGTACATGTATTGTAGTTCATGGTAATAATGGAGTAATAGTGGATCTACATCTTTACAGTATAAATTAAACATTTTTATTTATAGCTTTTTTGTGACAAATGTCTTGGACAGGGAGCAGTCATGTAACAGATTTGATCAAAGCTGTTGGACCTGCTGGTGTTCCGTTCCCAAGAAATTTTACTGCAGCTGTAAAATATGTGGTTGGAAAAAAAAAAAAGTTTATAAATAAAAAAAATCAGATTACAGCATGGTAATGTTGAAGGAATTTGAAGCGTATGTCACCAATTAAATCCGCCATACTGTTTCGAATTGATCAGTGCTGTTAACTGTTTTTTGTACACTTTTAAGAACTCGAGGATTTGTCAAATATACCAGATTAATAGGAGTGTCCGAGTGAATTCTGGAGCCAGAGTTACAAAATTCAGCAGTGCTAAAATATGTTTATTCTAATACTATTCATTTTCCCCAAGTCACATTTAAAGAGCTGTGACACAGTTAATGCTTAGGGTGCGGATTTGATAGATTTATGTGGGGCAAAATGGGTTTTTGGGAATTATTTATTCATTCATGTGCAGTAACTTCTGGAGCCTCTATGCCCAGATGGCATCAGGTCATCAGGACACACACACACACACACACACACACAAACACACACTGACATTTACAGCTAGGAGAAATTTGACCAAACAACATTAGCTAGTAAATATGCTTCTAACATCTAAATTTTTTCATCTTTCATTCTCTCTCTCTCTCTCTCTCTCTCTCTCTCTCTCTCTGTCTCTCTCTCTCATTGAGTTCTCCTCATTTTTGAACCACATGCTGCTATTGCTTCTGTTGATAACCTCCACATGGACAACCAGAAAACAACACTTGAGAATACTGTGGATTGTTTCACTCAGTGCCGTGAAAATGCTTTTGGATTTCAATTAGTGTGGAGTTGAAACCATGAGAAAAAAATCTCACCATTATAAAATTATCTCAAGTCCCAGCACCACCATGGTGCCATTCCTGGTCCTTTGAGCAAGACCCTTAATCCTCAACTGCTCTCTTGTAAGTCATACTGGAAAATAAATATAAAAATAAACATAGTCTTTATCATTCTGAAAAGAACCCCCCCACACACACAGTTTTGTGAGAAAGATGTCTGGCTGCCGCCAGCTGTGTGTTAAGTTTCTAAATGCTCCGTACAAGATAAAAGTGTGTACGAGATCAATATTTCATTAAAGGTCTACATATTATGTGACAGGCAAAAAAGCGAGCTTCACTCTATCCTGCTAACAGTAATAGAGTGTGAATGGACTGTCACACTGGCTTTTGCTGTCGTTTGTCAGTAGATGTAATTACTGTATTTCTGCCCTTATTTATTTATTGCATTCACAAAGAGAAAGACTAGAAGAGAGTGGGGTTATTATTTAGGTCCAGTTTAGTCGGTCTGTCTACACCAACCAGACATAACAATATGATATTATAACGTTATGACCGGTGACGTGGTCCTAGTGAGAGGGAATTTTCTAAAGCAGGAGACAGTAGGAGTGTTTGCATGGAGCACTGTAATCAGTTTCAAAGTCCAATCTAAATGAAAATGCTCCATATAAACACTGCCAGAGTCAGTGGTGTCACCAAAGTCCAAAAACACAGTCACAAAAGCCCAAACCGAATGAAACTGTAATTGAATTGAGAGTTGTGGGATTTCTTTAAACCAGCTTGTATATATATAGATATATATATATATATATATATATATATATATATATATATATATATATATATATATATATATATATATATATATACATACATACATATTCTGGGGGAAAAAATAAAACATACAAACGTTTTGAATCTGAGCAGGTCTACAACTATGGATTGTTAATTCTGCCTAATAATGAGTAGTTATGCAGATATTTATTAGTGCTGTTGCTATCAAATATTTTAGTAATCATTAACATTACCACAATTTGGCAAACACCCACTAGAGTATTATAATGATTATCCAATCGATTAATCTGATAAAAAGGACTTCATTAAAGAATAATAATAAATAAGAGAGAGAAGACAGGTCTCTTAAAACGAGCATGTAATTTGTTTCACTTTTTAGAAAAATATGAATTTTATTGCAGAAATTGCATACAAGTATATTGACTAAACCCATATTACATCAAGGTACAGTGCATTCAAAAATCTGATCCCTGATCTGTACGGATCTCGACTTGTGGTTTGGCACACACACACACACACACACACACACACACACACACACGTGACCTACAGACTATTTTATAAAAATATACTGTATAACATTTAATGATCGTAGAATGAAAGACCTTTTTTTCCTGCCGATAGTGGTTTTTAAGTAATATCATAACTACACAGAGCAGTCAAATGTTCACATGAGCATGTTAATGCCTCGCACATTATTCATAACTTATATATTTCCTTTCTGTAACTTTTCTTCTTATACAGTAAATAGAAAGCAAATTATGAGTCCCTGGAAAAAGTGTCCGCTCTGTGATTCAAAACTGTAATGTGATCTGTGAGTTTATTTGTTCCTTAGCACCGCTGGTAAATAAAAATATAAAATGATCTAAAACGTTTCTATTCTTTTGCATTCTGCAGCCTCCTCTAGCTCTTCACAACACTCCAAGTTTAGCAGTTTACTGACACATCAGTAATAATGGTCCGTATTTAGTTAAATGTTCTAAACGAATCATCGAGACACCTTAATTTGTTACTCAAGGAATTGTTACAGCTCTAATATTTCATAATCTATATTAATCTATAATAGCTCATAATATATTGTATTTTAACTACATGTTATGTTGAGCAATATTTATTGGACATTTTTTTAATTGGAGAACATCTATGATTAACTATGTTATTTTTTTATAAAAGAGTCATAACAATGTTAATAAACACATTTCCTATTACGCGTTTCTTCCACATAACTGTACTGAATTTGACCCGAACAAAGACATAAAATCCGAGGTACATAACGAACCGTGGCTTTTGTGGACTGATGCAAGAATAATGTATTTACCAATTTCATTGATGACTCAAACTTTATTCATTCATATTTACATTTAGCGTCATAAAGAATAGACTTCTTCTTGTAATTATTAACTATGAAAATGTACAGTATATGGTCATAAAATATAAACACATATAACCAGTCCCTGTCATTCCTGTTAAAAAAAAGAAAAAAAATTAAATGAAAACAGATATTGCCAGAGATCACTTTATTTTTATTTATTTCTATTTTTAGGTAACATTTGTTTTCCCCCTCAAGAACGAGAAGTCTACTTAGAAGTCTGGATGAAGAAACACATCCTGACACTGGTTCACTGGGTCCTATACAGCCAGCCTAAAAAGGAGAAGGTAATACAGTAAGAAAAGCACTCAGACAACCCATATCTTCAGAGATAGGTCTTAGGTTGTCATCTGGAGACAGCGAGAGCCTCGACTGCTTGGACATATATGAATTTATTCCATCAACTAAAATGTCAGAATAAAAAAATATATAATAAAAAAAGAGCTGAGGTATGTCTTACTCTGAGAAACGGCAAGACCAGTGCTGGAGAGTTGATGCGAATGTGCTGGGACGAATGTGGTGTTCAGCTGAGTGATGGTCCATTTTTGGCTTTTTAGGCAAACAACAAGGTTTTAATCCTGCTACAGGAAGCCAGTGAATGGAAGATAGCAATGGGGTCATCTTTTGAGAAAACGAAAGTCTCACAGCGGCATAGCAGATCACTTTCAGGAGTCCAGACACGCAATGATAAGCGACCGTACAAGCGTCTGTATGGTGTGGTGTACGTTAAGAGAATTGAACACATCCTTCCGATGTAGTAAAGGACAAATTGGCGTGAGGCTTTCAGATTGGTATCAGCGAGAGGAAAAGGACACTTGAATGTCCACGGTTACTCCAGAGGTAATGTGCGGTTATCGAAGACGAGATCAAAAAGCTGAGGATCACAGGATCCTGACGCAGAGGTGAATCATCTGAGATGAACAGAAGTTCAGTTTGGCTGAGATTACAGTTCTGCACCGTGATGAGGAGGTGTCTGACATGCTGAAATCTGAGAGGAAATAGGAGAGGGAGGGGATGAAATGAGTCTTATCTGCATGCAGTCATATGAAAACCCGTATGCGGATAAAACCTCATCTACACACGCTAATGTTGCTGGTGTGTTGTGTGGTATATAAAATATTTCGACACACACAACACCTGTGCAATTCTTCCTATATATATTTTGTAGAGTCTTTAGATTTGGCCACTTTTTTGTAAGTCACGTCATATAAGGTATTTCATGAAAATCTAGGAAATACCAGAAATGTAGATGTGTACTGTTTTATACTCATAATATTTGCACTTGCTTCTTTGACGACTATATAATTCATAATTACAATGTGATCATTTTACTCTATTTAAGTCTGTATATACCGTATCATACGAACAATTCATATACACTATATTACCATGTTTGCAAGCATCAGGTCAGGTCTACACTCTTTCTGCTTTCTGACCCTTGCATTCCACATTGAGACCAAATTTGCTCTTGTAATTTTTTCACAGTTTTTTTGGAAGTTGTTCTATTAGACTTTGGAGTGTGCTTATTGAAATTTGTGCTCATCAATGGTGTCAGGTACTGATTTATAATGAGGCAAGGAGGCCTAAAGTGCAGTCAGTGGTCCAATTAATCCCAAATGTGTTTAGTAGGTCTAGCAGAGATCTATAGCAAGAGCTTCCTCTCTTCCAAACCATATCTTCAATGCGGCATGGGCATGCTATAACATGTTTGAGTTTCCAAGTTCAAGTGAATGCAAATGCATTCATTTGATTATACCGCATCCGAAGACATCCTTATACAATTGTGTGCCTCCGGCTTTGTGGTACCAGTTTGGAGAAGAACCATATATGGCAGGAAAGGTCAGGTGTCCCAAAACTTGTGCCCATATAGTTTATATACAACCATAAAATATTATTTTTTACCCTAATAGCTTTCCTGCATTAAGTAAAAAGAGATAAATAAATAAATCATCAAACACGAGACCTAAATTATGAACAAAGTTATCATTATTATCATTCCCATTTAAAATGTCTTTGTGTAAAATCTGTGGCTATTCCGAGGACCATATTGCTATTCCCGATGTAAAGGTGTATATGTATTTGTTTTTGCAAGTGTAGTAACCAAATAATTATACCCCCGAACCCCCCCACCCTGCCCCTAAAAGCTAAGACAGAATATCTGTTATGGAGTTGACCGTGTTGCCATAGAAACAACTAATTTCCAAGTCCAAGGTAATTACACAACACAATTACACAATGAGACTCTTCTCATCTCATTACTGGCCGAGTTGTGACACAAGTTAAATGGTCTTGGGTTGGTATGAAAACATGTGCAACACGCACACACACACACACACACACACACACACACACACACACACACACACACACACACACACACACACACACACACACGCACACACAGAGGAAGAGAGCAGTATTGTTGTGGTGATCTAGCACCTTCATTTCCTGTATCACGATGGTGGGATGAGTGATATTTAATCCCACTGTGTGTGATTACCGACTATGTCAATAAAAATCTACATTACACTGGCATTCACAAATGATCTGGCTTTAATATCCAGCGCGTGTTGTGCAGAAGAGTGCGATTGCGAGAATTACACTACCAGCTGCCTGTGCACAGTTGGACGGATGTTAGCTCGCTACAGATGCGTCATGCCTGTCTTCGTGTTCACCGACTAAAACCCCTCACTCTTTCTTACTGCACGGTTTCTGCCATCTCTTCCCCTCCCCCCCTCTCTCTCTCTCTCTCTCTCCTATTTTTCTCACTCTCTATCTCTCACAGACCGAAATGTCCCAGGATTTTGACAGTATATATTTTGCAGTCCTGCTAAAATAAGACTACAGTGCTTGTGTTTGAGTCCATAGTGGACCAATGTGCTGTTTCCTGACTGACTTTTTAGGAATTATAAAAGGAAAGGTGTGTATGAATCGGTCCGTTGTCCCATCTCAATGTGTTTGTGTGTTTGTGTGTTTATGTGTGACAGAGAGAGAGAGAGAGAGAGAGAGAGAGAGGAAAAAGAAACACAGAAAAAGAACAACAGCAACATTGACAGCTCAGGGTACAAAGCCCTTTACTGATTAATGCCTGACCTTTTGGCTTGACTTGACTAGATGTTGGTTAAGACACATCTTGCTGTAGGCCCTCACAAGATGTCACGCATGCCTGCCTTGATGCAAAAGGTTCTGTCACTAATCTTTTGTCTCCTATATACACAGCTTTTTATCCAGAGGTTTCAGAGCTCCGGGAAGATAGTTTTTCAATGGTTCATTGTGTCCTAAGCGTTTCCCTTCCCATTACCTCCCTTCAATGCCATCCCTGTTTTTCCATCTCTTTTCGACGAGAGATATTGAGAGATAGAGCAAGTGATGAATGGGAATGAGAGAGAAAGGGGATGGAGAGAGGTGTGGAAACTAGAGAGTAATATATGGTCTGGGGAAGCTTGAGAAAGAGCCTTTCGTCTTTGTAAATAGTATGATTTGTTGAAAAAAAAGGACATAATTCATTGCAATGTATTATGAACAACCTTCACCATGGTCGCATCCTACTTATGTACTTTTATTGGAGAATTTCTATTTTCAATTGTTCAATATAAAAAAAATAACAGCAGATTGCCAGATTATTGTTTTGTCCAGGAATAAAAATAGATTCCACAGGTAATTTTTGATCCTGCTTTCTATATGTCCTTTGTAGAGGTTAGGCTGTGATCTAGCGTCAGCCGTTCGATGTAAGGCTTTTCAGCATCAATCATATGTTCTAACATCAATAACAATAGCCAAAAAGGTCAAGGAAATATGGAACAAAAATATCCTCTCTTCAATGGCTTAACCTTCTGACAGAGTACTCTTAATAAAACAGCTAGAAGAAACACCTGGTTCCACTTCATGATATACATGTATGAGCAATGTGTGTGGACATCTCAGGATTCCGAAGTGCTTTTTGGAAACCGCATTTACTGACATTTGCCTAAATGATTAATGTCGTCAAAGTATTTTTTATTGAGAAATAAGAAATAAAAGAAAAAAGAGAAAAAAAAAAAAAAAAGAAAAAAAAAAGATCCTGTATCCTGCCTTAATGCCCATAGACACCTGAGATAGTCACAGGCTCCCAGTGACCCGAGGGAAGATCGGATATAGCGGTAGAAGATGAATGAATGAATGAATGAATGAATGTATGTATATAAAATACTTTGACACTATGACATTAATCTTTATTTTAACATTTGTCAAAGTAACATTGAGAAATTGCGTTATTGCTAATGAATTTGTACTTTTCTTGGAACTTGAAACACTGCATTTAAGTAGTCAAAAGGAGTCAAAAGAGGGCAAAAACAAGACACATCAACCCTTTTACAAAGAATTACATTAAATAAAAAGCATACAGCATAAAACAGCACCTAAAATACATTTATTAATCTGTGTTCTTATTTATTCCACAGTGTTTTTGATGTACTTGTTGATGTTCTTGCTTTTTTGTGTAGCTCCCATGCCACTTCCTCCCATCAATCCCTACATCACGAGACGATATAACACTAGAAAACCCAAGACATACTGAGCTTTCATTTTTTTTCAGCTAACCACACGAGTCTCCTGATGCTAGGCTTCACTGGTTCCTATGAGTTTTACATTTATAACTGTCTAATGTCACATCCGCGTTCCTGAAGTCGACGTAGCTTTTCAAAAGTAGATTACTAACAGCCCGATGTGACAGCGCGGTAAGAGATGCGCAGCTATTCTACACTTTTTTGATATGGCTTGAATAATGAACTGCAGTCTGAAGGATGAGTAACAGCCCAGCTGTTAAATGTTTACTTGTGGCATTTTCAATTAAATTTCCAGAGAAGCAGTGCTTCCTGTGTCATTTTAAAGCAATCGCTTGTGAAAGGCTGCTCGGAATATTTACCGTTCATCCCTCACCTCATCTACAAAAGAAAGACCATATTTATATAAGGGACAAACATTTGCAAATTGTCATTTGTTATGTAAAGCCTGTGCAAGTCTGAACAAATAACACGAGTAATGAATAAACCACTTTTATTTTGTGGAAAATATTCAGTCCTGGGGTGATGGGATTTATATCCTGAAGTGTTTCATTCCATTTAATTTGACGCTGACTTGCTTTACTTTTATTAATTGAAGAAAAGGTCTTCGACCTGATTTGCATCATGGACCATACAAGGATTTTTTTTTTACAGACAAAGGGAAAAAAAGCAACCCTTGAAAGCTGACGAGATAATGAGGATACAACTGATCAGGGAGGTTATCTATAGGCCAACAGAAAGACTGAAGAAACTACAGGAATTTCTCCAGTCTTCTGCACAAGTCTGGGCTATGAAGGCAAGATTGAAGCCATTCACAGTGTTGGGAAGGCTATTTTCGGAAATGTAATGGATTACAGATTACAAATGACCCTATTCAAAATGTAATAAGTAGTGTAACTCTTCAATTATTATATAAAAGTAAAGTAACTGATTACATTTGATTACTTTTTTGATTACTTTCATTTGTCCACTAGGTGGCACTTTAAGTTAACATTAACTAAGGGAAAAAAAATCAAAGCCTCGGAAAAAAATTGGATGCATTTTCGAAATTAAACTGCCTCAGAATCAGATTGTTGTGCATGTTTATTACCCTTCTCTGTATTCTTCTCGGCGCCGAGACTGAGAGCGCCACTGCCACCCACTGTAGTGGATGTGCAATTATACTTTATTCTACATTTTACATGTTATTGCAATTAAAATATGTAACGCCGTTACATGTAACTAGTAGTTACTCCCCAACACTGGTCGTTTATTACAAAAAGGTGAATACGACAACCTCGTCTGAATTATAGCAAAAGATACATTCATCCATGTGGTGAGGTCGGAGCTCATGTTAAAAATGAATCGAAACTTTGATTTACTTTAATCCAAGTCGATGTTCTTGCTCAAAATATATTTCCCATATACACAAAACTTTCTAGGACATTTCATCGTGTTTATCACGTGGTTTATGACAGCAGCATTTACAACACCAAAAACAGGCAAGGATACTTTTACCGAACTCAAAATAAAGCATAAAAGCTAGTCTGGCAAAGTAAGGAAGAAAAGTGATCATTTTAACTGGAAGCGAAAATAATGAAATCAACATGAGCTAATCACTTAGCTAGTCAATGTGCTAGAAAGAGTGCATGTTTTCATTAGGACCTATTGCTTCCATTTTTATTGTGTGAGGAATGTTGCTTATGCATTATTTATCGCTTGCTTGTAGAACTAAAAGCAACACTGTACCCGTGGCCGTGTGGTGAGGCCAAAAATGCAATCATTATTCAGATATCAATATATTTTCTCATATTTCATCTTTGTAATAGGATGAGATGAAGTATTTTGCGCTAAAAATGATCTATGGCTCCTTCTGTGCGGCAAGGAAATACTTCATAACCCAAAATGCATGAATAATCTTCTCTGTGTCTTGGAAAAGACAAACTTGAACAAAAGACAGGAGAAAGGCAGGGAGTGAGAAAGAACAAACGATGCCCGAGCTCATCTCGGCAAAAGTGCTATCTTCATTAGGAGATGTGAGATTCAGAAGGAGAAGTGAGAGATTAAGAAGAGAGACACACGGAAATGTGATAATACACTAGGGGTAAAGAGAGAGAGAGAAAGCGTGTGTTTCTGGGGAGAACAGAACCGTTGCGCATGAAGCCAATCAGGGTCACATCTGGAGAAGTGCTTTTCCACACCACTCCATTGTGTAGCAGAACAAAAATGCATGAATTACTGTACTGTTTTGAGTCGGAGAACTGGAAACTATTCAAATCGTTGTATATTCAGCTCAGGGTTTGTTCGGTTTGAAAGTTTTGCTCTTCTTATTTAAAACGTGAGCAGAATTTGGAGGATATGTACGAGAGAAGATTTTGCCCAGTGCAGTCTAAAAACACTGATGAATGACAGGTCAGAATCTCCAACAGGTACAGTTTTTTGTTTTTGTTTTTTTTTCAATACAAATTGTGCACAATTGTGCTAGCTAAAGTACGTTCCTAATGATGGTTTGAAAACAGGAGTTTTTTCATTCATTTATTTATTAACAGTGCTGGGAAGGTCACTTTGGAAATGTACCACCTTCTACCACTATATCCGATCTTCCCTCGGGTTACGGGGAGTCTGTGCCTATCTCAGGCGTCTATGGGCATTAAGGCAGAATACACCCTGTAAGGAATGCCAACCCATTGCAGGGTACACACACACATTCACACACACGGGACAAATTTTCCAAGGTGCCAATCAACCTACCGTGCATGTTTTTGGACCAGGGAGGAAACCGGAAAACCCGGAGAAAAACCCCCTGAGACACGGGGAGAAACTCTAAACACACATGGCTGAGACGGGAATCGAACGTGTGAGGCAAACGTGCTAACCATTAAGCCCCCGTGGCCACTGTCAGTTAATATTCTACGAAAAAAAGTTTCAAACCCTTGAAAAAAAATCGGTTCTATTTTTCAAAATGAAACTGCAGCAGATTGGCATCATTCAAATCAAAATAACGTTTCAGTTTAAAATCATGCCTTAATCAAAAGCACTGATTTTACATGAAATTGTTCAGATGTAACCCTATTTGTAATCTTTAACATTTTCATAAGTATCTGTAATTTAATTGAACATTTTCTCTAAGTAAATTTTTATTTTGTAATTAAATTACATTTGTTGTAATTTTTGTAATTAAATTACATTTACAATTTAGTTACAAACGCCGTTACATGTAACTAGTTACTCCCCAACACTGTTTATTAAACACGCACCTTGTACTTGTTTTAAATGAAGTTGTAATGGTCTCTGTGGACATGGGTAGAACCAGTAGGATGACTTTAAGTGTAAGTGGCCAGATTCCAGTACATTAGTTTATTTGGTTTGAGGATAATGATTTAATGATGTACACAAACCCATTACATAGCAGCTTTAATGGTCCACGGGGTATGTGCTGGTTTATAATGTTATTTATTGTGGAAGGTAGTAATATTTTTTTCTGTTTTTTTTTTTTTGGAGGGGGGGGGGGGGGGCTCAGTAACGTATAAAAAAAAACTCAGACTAATAGTGTATCACGTGTATGGCATGTTTTTCTTAGTTTTTTTCCCCCCAACACAACTTGACTTCTTAAAGCTGAAGGATAAAATACATTTTAGGTAATAGAAGACATAATCTGCTAATAAAGCTAATATCAAGCAACCGATTGCCTTGCACACTGATCACTGATATATAGCAGTGCCTCTGCTAATAGAAGGAGCTAATAATGTTAGTTTTCGCTGCTAGCCTGCTAAAGCAAAGCCTAAAATGTACATAATTTTTACAGCTTTTTTTTTTAAATAAGTTATAAATTATTATAAACTACTAGCCATTTTCACTGACACAGACTCTACACCTCAAGTTACAGCAGCTATCACGCTGATTTGGCTAGAACTGTGATCAGGTGTTTATATTCATTTTCTCACATAACCTCAAACATTAATAATACAGTGCATATCAAATATGCATTGCAGATCTCTCCAAACACATGCATAGGGTCTAATAGGATGAAAACGTTGGTGTTTAATGCAAACCAAAATCGGCTGCTTTGATTTTGAGAGGCAAGATGTTTCAAGGAAATAATAAAGTGGTTAGAAAATCTTAAACCTTTACAGGAGAAGGGGAAGCTGGAACATCTGGCTAAACCCACTCTCCTTATTAGCTGAGCACGTGTTCTGGCAGATGGTCAGAGGGATTGCGGACAGTTTTGCTAAAAATTCCGGTTAAGGTTAATCATTAGAATCGATGCAGTGCTATATTTAGGCAGAAATGTACCCTTAGTGACCAATATGTTAGCTTGCTGCAGTAGCGTGTGGGAGACACTAGATGGTATGATTGCATCGGTTTAACTCAGGTTTAGCCCGCAAGCTTTAATGCTGTGCAAGGGATTAGATTCTCCCTTCTCATTAGATTTAATCTAGACTAGAATATACTTCACTAGACATGAGAAGATTAGAGTAGAGTAGGGTAGAGTAGAGTAAAGCATGGGTACAGAAGAAGGACATGGACTGCATATTAGGAGAGAAAACTAGGTGTTTTTGATCTTTATCACATGATGTCATGTCATATCTTGTCTATATCCTTGAAACTCACATTCCGTTCTCCAGTACGCACGGCATTCAAATCCTGATAGTTTTGCTGCAGTGAGCAGTAAAGGTACCATACTAAGTTCTGTACAAAGGACTGATGTAATACTACTTGTCCTTCTGCTTGTCCTTCAACCATTCACAACCATTCGTTAGCCAACAACCACGTGCATGCTGGAGGATATTCCGTTCAAATCAACTTCCGTTCATTTCACCTTCTGATGGAAAATCAAACTGATTATATCCTGCTATCAAGCTGACCAATTTGCAGCAAAACGCACGAGTCGCTGTAAATATACTCAGCCTTCGTACCGTATATGGTTATTTCATTCTTATGGGATCAAATTCTATCCAGAGTGAAGTTTCTTTTATTAATAATAGCTTTATTGGAGAACTAGTGGACGTTTTTTTTTTTTTTTTTTTTTAGTTTTTTTCTTTCCTTTTTTTTTTTAAATATTAGAATAATAAATATGCAATTCTACGATATTAACATTAAAACACTAGTTTCACTAGATTATCCTTCACCATGTGCAAATTTAAATAGTTCATATTTTAAATTCACAAAAACTCACATGTATCTCGTGTGTAGACGATATGAAAAAGGAATAATTCACAAAACTATATTGGACCGTTTTTTTTTTTTTTTCGCATTTCCAGGTCACATGATATACATGTGATTGGTTGCGATATAAGTAAACCTGCCCATTTTTTTTGTGATATCTCGAAAGGACACGTTTTAGTCGCATGATATGGTTAATGTAAACGCCGTCATTTTGCAAATTTGTATTGGAAATATACCTAGTAATGATATCAGCCAATTATAGATAAATGGATTTTATAATGGATATATATAAAATCAGAATCAGAATCAGAATGAACTTTATTGACAGGTATGTTTGCACATACGAGGAATTTGTTTTAGTGACAAAAACTCTACAGTGTAACAGAGTGACAAGACAAGACATGACAAGACAAGACAAAAATGCAAATATACAAAATATAAAATTTACAAAATAGGAAATTTACAAAATAGCAGCAAATTTACAAAAAATAGCAGCATTAAATAAGTAAATAATGAATCGTTTAAATCAGAAATGATGGTTTAGATACTCCACAGATCAGTGGTCTCCTCCTATATATATATATTATATATATATATATATATATATATATATATATATATATATATTTTTTTTTTTTTTTTTTTTTTTTTTTTTGTTTTTTGTTTTTTTTTTGGTAAATGAAGTTTAGCTTCAACACCAGATCCTCTGCTTCATTCTTGATTTTACAAAACCTGCCATTGTTTGGATTATTGCTTCAAGGTTGCAATGAGGGAATAAATGCCTGTTTGTTTTGAGTTTTGTGTCTACATGATGTCTCATCTCTAGTGTATTACACTTTTGCACACTCCCCAGATAGGCTATATATATTCAACACGACCCAGAATAAAGCATCTGTTAAACACGTTGATTAAACATGGTTAAAAGTCAATCTAACATTCAAAATTAATGATAATTTAATTGGGCAGCACTATGCAGGTTTTTGTGAAGTCACATTGTAGTAATGCATGCAACGCAATTAGCATTTGCAGTAGCTATTATTTTAGTCGCCACTAAATTTGCACTCTGTGTCATATATCACGTGGGCTGTGAGCGTTCAAACGTGGGAACTTCAGACGGCACCCTCAGTCTGAAATACTACTCAACAATATCTTACACAATCATTGAATCATCTGATTTCTAGTCTTGCCCGGGCTTATTATCTGGGAACGCACACAACTGCTATGGAAAGACAGCGTAACACACCCGCATTCCAGAGTCACATCACTTCCCAAGACCTCATTCATGTTGAGTTTCCTGGAGCCTTTCGCAGGTGCTCCGTCACTGATTCGAAGCCTTTAAGTCACTTCCCCGGACCACCTTTTTCCTTCCTGCCTCTGTCCATTCAGGGACTGGTCTGAGATCAGCATCGCTTTTTCATCCTTGGTACAAACAGTTCGCTCGAGGGATGCTACTTGTAGACATGGCGGTTTTAGTCGGGGTCTTCTTGCCATGGAATGGAGACTACGCAGAGTAGGATGTGAGCGGTAAACACAAGTCGGTCACCATGCATTCCCCTGTCTTCCCTGTCCCATTTGTCCACTGGTGTTTATCCTCTGGGTTGTGTCACTGCAATCTCCAGAACCACTGCTGGCACACACTTCAGAGTGCACAAACCAGCACCTCAGATTATATTTATAATGTTATTAAAAGTCGTCTGGCTGATATTGGTGCATGGGATGTGTGTTTTAAATAAAACTTCTGCTTTTTTTTCAGAATATAAACAAAATAGTACACTAAGTTAAACGACATGATCCTGACCAGGCAGTTACTAAGGGGGGGGGGAACGACTGCTTGTCTTTCAAGCTTTATACCTGCACTGCAAACCAGTGGGGTAAAGTATTTTAGTATATCTTATTCATTCCTGTACTTAAGTAGATACTTTCTAGCTTTACTGAGAATCACCAATATAAGCAATGTTTACTCTCTAGTCAACTAAACGTATCAACCACTACTCCAATATATTTGAGCCTACATTCAGTATCTATCTATCTATCTATCTATCTATCTATCTATCTATCTCTCTCTCTCTCTCTCTCTCTCTCTGTCTGTCTATCTAGTTTGTAATAGGTTTGGCAGTGAGGTATCTAATACTTTTACTTTTATACGTATACTTTAATTTTCAAGTGCTCTTTACACCTCTGCTGCAACTCATACTTACATTATAAATGAAAATCTCCTACTTATGTAACCTGCAGGATCTTACTTCCTGTAAGCATACCATTCGTTTTAAACTCATTCCCTGTGACCCTTAAATGTCATGCTATGATATATTTTCTTTTTGCATAAATAGGAAATACCTCTCAGGACCCTCTGACTGAACAAAGCCCTCATGTCCTGTTTTTGTGTGTGTGTGTGTGTGTATGTGTGTGTTTGTTTTTTTTTTTAGTAATGAGGGCTGGAATTCAACCGCGTAAAAAAAGAAAAATGTCGATTGATTTCACAGTGATGCAAACATTTTGCAAGAGGTAAAAACCAAAAACATGATTTGGCACCTTTTCAAAAACAGAAAAAGAAAAAAAAAGTTGTCCTCAAAATGTCCTTCTCTATTTGAATCAAATGTGTTTGCTCATGCTTTTAGAAAACCATGTAGGACAATAATCTTGCATGCCAAATTCCTCAGATATGATGCGATCTCTTTGGCTTCAAAGCCAACTGCCTGTTCTTTAACCCCTGTTTTTATTTTGGGTTTTTTTTTTTCAGGAGAAACATGAGTCTATCCCTGTCCTTCCTCTATCCGGCTGGGATACAAGCGTCTTAAACCTCTCTATCACAAAACAACTGGTACTAGTGCTATCGTGACTTGTGGAGTGAAAGCAATTTCAAACTACAAACAAATACAAGGGCATTTGATTTTTACCAAATGAGCCTGCACTAAGGTACATGGTCTTTCTTGGGATTCAGGGTTGCCAGATAAACCTCAAATGGAACAATATAAGCGATTTAAATAAAACTGGTAAAAATAAAATCTTCCGACAGTACTCTTTATCAATGAATCAACTTCTTCTTCTTTTTCGTCCCCCTCTTTCAGCTGCTCCCGCTAGGGGTCGCCACAGCAGATCATCCTTCTCAAATCATCTTTCTCGGTATAAATTAATGTTCTGACTAGATATTGTTTTCTGCAAAACAGCGCCACAAGTGGCCATCAAGGAAATATATAACATTGGATGAAGAACTGAGGCTGAAGCGGATTTCTTTCTACTTCATACTTTTAAACAGATTTAAACAGTTTTGACATATTTGGTCTTCAGGGGTTTTTTTTGGCTTGGGCTTTTATTTTCATGGTGTCATTATTTTATATACAATATATTTACATTTACATTACTTGAGACACCCTTATCCAGAGTGACTAACATTGATAACACTCATACAACTTGGGCCTTGCGTAAGAGTGGCAGCTTGGTGTGGCTGGGATGTAAACTTGCAATTTTTGGAGCTAAAGTCTAATTCCTTAAGCACTAATCTACCAACACCCACTTATAATATGCCAGTATATTATGAGTTGTATTTGTAGTAGCTTAGTGGTTAAAGCATTGGCCTCTAGACTGGAAGATTGCAGGTTTAAATCCCTCCACCACCAAGTCTGCCAAATGCTGTAAATATAAATACACAGGAACATTTATGTCGAATTTTTTATTTTAATTTTTTTCTTTTGGTTTCTCCCATTCTCCTAGGGTCACCATGTTTTCAAGAGTCACATGTTTTAACCTGGATGCCCTTCCTAACACAACCCTGCACATCTATCCGTGCTTGGGCACCAGGAATGCACTGGCTTGTGCAACCTTACAAGCTGGAACAGACTGAGCAATTGCAGGTTAAGGGCCTTGCTCAAGGGCCCACTTAGCTGGGACTCGAATCTGCGAAGATTCAGTCCAGAGCCCAATACCTTAACTACTGAGCCATCACTTCAACGCATTTATGGCCAATGTGCCACAAAATAACGAGCATCTTATATAATTGCTCATGTATTTTCTATAGTTTTTGAGAAAACATTTGTTTAATGTGTTAACCAAATATTAAACTTAAGTTTATCCATGGTGGTTTTGGCCTAAAAAAGGCAAAAAAATATAGCTTTAATGCAAATAAATATAAATTGATGCCTGCACACCATATGCAATGACAAAGGAAAGGGTACGTGTATAATATACAAAGATTACAGTTTCTGATAAAAAAAAACATTTCTGTTTATGAAATGCTTAAAAAAAGCCATTCTGCAGATATTAGAAATCAGAAATGCACGTGCACCACAGTGACATGATGAAGCATGCAAAGTCTGAGGAAAAAATTGTCCCTCTTTACAATAGAAGTGTTAGTACCTGGTTTTTGAGGGGTTTTTTTGTGTTGTTTTTTTTTTTGTTAAGAACTAGTTTATTGGAAAAAAAAAACAACAACTGGCAAACCTGGGTAATTCTGTTCCTTTATGTTTTCAATTGCTGGGAAGTTTTTATAAGGAAGAACACCAGTGTTATTTAATAACAGGACAAACTGCATTTTTGTGGTCTTGGGAGGGAACTGGTAGAGTAACGACTACAGCATAGCTTTTATAATATGAGTTATAACCGGAACTAGTTTTATTGCTTATTCCACAACATAAATTCCAGCTATAACTGTAGCGAATTAGTTAGGGATCTTTGCTATACACAGATTATGTAATGTACGTATGATTAAACAAGAATTCGCGGAGAAGGGAGTGGTTTTCTGCAGCACTTCTTTATCCACTGCTCATATTATGTCTATCATTTCAGGTTAATGCATTGTGAAACTGACTGGTTATATAGACTTTGGTGCATTTTAACCACTCCAGGGTCAAGTTAGGGGCAAATCCAACCATTTCCCCAGCTACAGTACCAAGGGCCTTCGTGGACCACAATAAAGTAAGCTTTGCTGAAAAAAAAAACAATAATCAGGTTTTTTAAATCACTCCTGAAAGATCATCAACCTGCATAATTTGCTTGAAGGTGGTCCAGAATGTCAGTCCTGAAATATGACATTTATTTCCCCAAAGTTAATCTACGGCACGAGGCTCATTCAGCCGAATCAATAAATGTCGAGTTAATTTAGAAGTCTGCTCATCCAGATGATGTATTACATTTCAGAGGCAGAGGTCACTCCAGAACATGTAAATGAATCCCGTCTATGGTCGTCCATCTCCTTCTATCACTCATTGGCTTGAAATAGAAGCGCATCTGTTGACATTCATGGTGCACGTACGGCATCCAGTCCGACCGGTGTTTTGATCGTGGAAGTTGCCCGGGCGACGCAAAACACTCTTATCGTTCGGGCTGAAAATGGAAGCCAGAATCTCCCCGACAGCTGCCAGTAGCGAGGGTGTAAATGGATAGCCGTCAACATGCTTGGTTTACACCCAGGCCATGACTAATAAAGATATGGGATCTCCGGCGGTATATTGCTGGTAGTAAAAGAGAATCGGCGACGCGATTCAGAGCAAGCGATCGCTTCTGATTCACATTTCTCATTAGCATAAAGACATGCTAGAATCCAGTGTGCAGAGATGTCTTTTTCTTTTCCTTTCTTTCTTTTTTTTCCCCGTAAACATGTGGACAGCAATGATATGGACCCTTACAGATGAAACGCGAATCAAACCGAGGTTGTGAAATGCTATTTAGAAAATTAAAGCCCTTCTAAATGGCATCTCTTCACATCTCTAATGGAATACGGTGATGCTATGATCCATTTTTATCCCGTTTAAATGTGTGCTTGGCTAACATCTGTCACCACAGGAGTACATTTCAGAAACCTGCCCACTCAGGCACTTTACCCACAAGGATTTTACCCATGTTGCATCTGAAACATTAGAATCCAACGATTCCAATAGCAGGAGACCAAGTTTTGAAATGTGCTATTCACATGCCAGGGAACTTTCTGAAAAGAGTGGGTGGAGGGAGAAAAATTGCAGGAAGTATATTCATTCATCATCTATTTACAGCTTTGCTGCGGTCGGTGACAAAATTATAGATGAGACTCGCCATTTCTGGGAGCCTGAGAGCTAATTACCTTTTTTGTTATCTTTCTAGCAGACTGCTAATATAGACAACTCTGTCACATTTCTGCCGCAATGGGGTTTACCGCCTGTCTGTTTGGTACAAATGTTCGAGCCGGATTTGTTGATTGGAAACTTTTCAAGCATTGTGTCTTGTTTCCGCTTGATTGTTGTGTTCAGAGACCCAAAAATCCAAATGAATGTTTGACTTCAACATGAGAAAGTCAATGAGGAAACCAACTCTGCACACTAATTGCTCTGTGTCAGTCAAAGAGATGAATGTTTTGCAATAGTCCAAACACATGCACGCTGCATATAAATAGGATTCGATTTGTTTCCTTTCTTTTTTATTTAAACATCTACAGGCCACCCGCAGCTACAAAGCGGAAAAAGAATGAAAGGGCACGCAAGAACTAGCCAGGTCTTGGAGTTGCCGAATGGCAGGTTTTGTTGGGTCAACAAGAGCCAATAATGTTTATTATTAGTGAAAGCAAACTCTACATAGAGCATGAAGACAAAATATATTTGTAAATATTAAAAAGAAATTATGGAGTTTAAAATGAGAGAAGTCATCAGAACACTAATAGAAGCACGGTGGCTTAGTTTGCATGTTCTCCCCGTGCCTCAGGGGTTTTTTCTCCGGGTTCTCCGGTTTCCTCCACGGTCCAAAAACATGGTAGGTTGATTGGCACCTTGGAAAAATTGTCCCTAGTGTGTGAATTTGTGCGAATGTAAGTGTGTGTGTGCCCTGCGATGGGTTGGCATTCCATCCAGGGTGTATCCTGCCTTAATGCCCATAGACGCCTGAGATAGGCACAGGCTCTGTGAGACCCGAGGGAAGATCGGATATAGCGGTAGAAGATGAATGAATCCGGACACTAAAAGTGCCATTGACTATGTTTGCACATGGACGGTTTTAATTGCCAATTAACAGTTTTAATGTATGTATATTCATTCATTCATTCATCTTCTACCGCTTTATCCGATCTTCACTCGGGTCACGGGGACCCTGTGCCTATCTCAGGCGTCTATGGGCATTAAGGCAGGATACACCCTGGATGGAATGCCAACCCATCGCAGGGCACACACACACACACACACACATTCACACACACATTCATACACTAGGGACAATTTTTCCAAGGTGCCAATCAACCTACCGTGCATGTTTTTGGACCGGGGAGGAGGAAACCGGAGAACCCGGAGAAAAACCCCCTGAGGCACGGGGAGAACATGCAAACTCCACACACACACATGGACCGAGACGGGAATCGAACCCAGATCCTGGCGGTGTGAGGCGAATGTGCTAACCACTACGCCACCGTGCCTCACATGTATGTATATATATATATATATATATATATATATATATATATATATATATATATAGAGAGATGAGAGAGAGAGAGAGAGAGAGAGAGAGAGAGAGAGAGAGAGAGAGAGAGAGAGAGAGAGAGAGGATCATATGCTGCTATGTTTTCCTGCTGCACAAAACCTAAAATAGTACTTCTATTGTTTGTCATCTTAAGAACAAAAACCATAGTAATATCGCCAAACCATAGTAAACTCAGCAATATATAAAGCCTTTAAAAATATATTATAGGAATTCACTATAATGCAAATAACATTTCTAAGACTTTATATCATATCAGATCATATCATAAATAATTAAAGGGCCAAACTTGAGGAAAGGTTGCTTTTTTTTTTATTTGTTTGTTTGTTTAAATCTGGATGTAGGTTAAAAATGCACATTTAAAGAACGAAACAGACCTTGCATTACACTGTTAACGTACTAATATGGGAGCAATAATGAAAAATGTACTCGGCTTGATTAAACCTGACAATGTTTTGTGTCCATGTTAGTTTAATATATGTAGCACCCCGTGTTCACAGATAACACCGAAGCCCCTGACTCAGTATGATACTATTCATTCGGGCCGAAAACTCATTTCCTGCTACTTCATGATATCTTCTGCCTCGCATCCGTATGGCTAAATATGGAGCTATGGAATGCGACCTTTATCAACATTCTAAGCCTGTGAGGTCTTTTGTTTATGTATTTCTATTAGCGAGCCTGCACTGAGTGGACCACCACCCATCCCGTGTTCTAGAAACACATGTCCGTTATTTATTGTTCGAGATAGCCTTCACACAAGCGTACAAATACACACACATACACGCTTGCGGTAGTGAATGGCTTTCTCTACGGAATGAGCATCACATTTGCTTGCATACAATAAAAGCAATGATAGTTATGAATGAACAAATATGAATGAACCGGAACCCCCTCGTGCACAACGTGAGCTCCATGAACACAAAGTTTTCTCACTGTTGTTGGAGAAGATCTGACCTCACTAACATTTTTGTGGCTGAATAATCACAAATCTGCAAAGCCACGCCTTAAAAGCTAGTAAAAAGCCTGAGAATGAAGGGTATTATAAGAGATAGGATGTACATCTGGAATGGGATATTCAACAAGTTCATGTGGGTGTGGATGTGGTCGGCTCTATACAAACTATTGGCCATATATAAATTCCCTGAGTATCAGGCGCCCATGGACTGATAATATCTCAGGAAAAGAAGATTCTGCTGGTTTTTCTTCTTTTTTTTGTTTTATTTCAAATGTTTTATAGAGTTTTATATAGAAGCAACACTGCGCAAATATTTATCCAATCAATGAAGGGGGGCATGACATTTTCTCCCATTACTGAAATAAAGTGTTTCTTTGTATATATCTACTTTTTTAAATAGTCTGACTAATCAGTAACTTTTATTTAAGTACCTTTTTTTGACGTTTTAACATTTGTGTACAGTATTGTACTTATATACATTCATAAATAATAGCTGTTAATAAAAACTATAAATATATAAAAAAAATATATATTGCAAGGAGAGGAAAGAAATGGCTTTGGGTTGATGGGCAGAAACCAAACGGGTTAAACTGACATGGAAAGATAAAGACAGACTTTCGAGTCATAAATGATATAATACCAGGATTTAATTATATTGTATTCTATTTCATGATCATTTTTATTTAATTTTTTGTTGTTAGTGCACTTTAATTTGTAAAGGTGTTTGTACAATTTAAGCAAATATTTATACTTTATATTTTTTTATTTCGATTTATATCTTCCTTGTCTATTTTGAACCAGACATGAATCCCCCACCCCACCCCTGTTTAATATTACTCATTTTATTCCTATTTTTATTATTTAATTAGTACATTTTAAATGTGGAAGGTGGTAGCTCAGTAATTACGGCATTGGGTTCTGGACCAATAGGTAGCTGGTTGAAATCCCTCCACCACCAAGCTGCTTATAGTGGGGCCTTGAGCAAGGCCCTTTACCCTTAACTGCTCAGTTGTAAGTCGCTCTGAATAAAAATGTCTGCCAAATACTGTACATGTAAATAAGTGACTATTTACTTGAGATTTGTAGACCTTTACTTGTACTTAGAAAATATCATTGAAGTAACAGTGCTTTTACTTGAGTAGAATATTATCACTCTTTTCACCTAGGTCCATCAACATACTGTTGTATTACTTCTGTTGTTGTTGTTTTGTTTTTTTAAAGGAAAAAAAAAGATTCATTAACTCAAAATTCCTCTTTTACCACAGGCTTTCATCTCAATTCCTAATTCATCCCATGATGCCATATGGTTTCCTCCTTTAGCATGCTATATCATTTCCTCCTTCAGCATGCGATGTCACATCAATTCCTTCTTCACCGTATGATGTCAGGTAACTATGTATATGCACACATCTGGCAACTGTCCATGTGGAAACATCGCAACATATCTGTTTGGTGTCCTGATGATTTACACAATTTATAACACACTATCACAACATTTCTAAAATTGCTCTGTGCTAAATTTGGTTTTTACTAATAATAACTGTACATACTTGTCCCAACCCATGTTAATTAGATTATTAAAAACTTTAAAAATATTCATTTAAGGTACGCTTAGGATACATAAAAAATGTGTGATTGAGTTGCGGTTAATCAGACAATCATGTGATTAACTGCGATTAAATATTTGAATCAAATGACAGCCGAATTGAATACATATAAAATTAGAAATACATTTTAACATGACACGAAGTGGCTCATTATAAATATCAGTATTAATAATAGTTTAGAACTCGTTTTTCCATTCATTCCTACTATTTTTTTTAATGTTGTACAGTAATGGATACTGATACTGATCATTTGACCCAGCAGTAGACAGGCCCCAACAAAAACCCATGTGTGTGCCTGTGTGTGTGTGTGTGTGTGTGTGTTTCTGTGTGTGCTGGCCTGGTGAACTTCAGAAGGCAGGTGTGGACGAATCAGTCCTACCTCATTAAACGCTGACTCTATGAGGTGATGCTCCTCTCTTGGCTGTATGGTGCAGCCTCACTGATGTAATTACATATTAATCGCTTGTTGCCAGTGCCCTGACAACACTGTCAACACAAGAACACAGCTCTGTGTGTGCGTGTGTGTGTATATGTGTGTGTGTGTGTGTGTGTGTGTGTGTGTGTGTGTGTGTGTGTGTGTGTGTGTGTGTGTGTGTGTGTGTGTGTGTGTGTGTGAGCGCGCGGTCTCACCTGCTAGTGGTAAATCAGAGCAGACTGGCACTGGGAAGTGATGGATGGACCACTGTGGCAGGCTGATGTCAGAGACAGACAGAGAGAAAGTGCACACGCGCGCGTGTGTGTGGTTTATATGGTGCAGATGTGCGAAATGCATACATATATCAGTGCCCACTAGGTCACATTAATATGCATTACATACAGACACACTGTCCAACCCATCTTATTCATATAGATGATTAGTGACAGAAGCTCTTGATAGGGAAATCCATCAGGATAGAAATCAGCATGTGTTCAGTGCTGGGGGTCGATTATAGACAGACGTCTACATTGTACCATGCTAACTACATGATGTGGACAAATGTATTTGGACACCTGGCTTTTCCACTTTTCCATTTGTGGTTCTTCTGCAAACCTGGTATTACAAAAATTGGAAGCACATAATTCTTTAGGATGTATTTGGATATGGTTACATTAAATTAGGAGATTCAAACTTGTTCCAGAATTTCATTGTCACTGTTTAGTTTAACTTTTTAATTAGTTAATAAAAGTAAAGTAACTGACTACATTTGATTACTTTTATTTGTCCACTAGGGGGCACTTTAAGTTAACAGTCTAACAAAAAAGGTTTGAAATGCTAGGAAAATGCTCGGTTCTATTTTTCAAAATAAAAATACTGCAGATTGTCGTCATTCTGGTTTTTACTAATAATAACCGTACATACTTGTCCCAACCCTTGTTGATTATATTATTAAATCACTATTCAATTCAATTCTAACAACAAAGGTTTCAAACCCGGTTCTATTTTTCAAAATGAAACTGCAGCAGATTGGCGTCATTCTAATCAAAATCACGTTTCAGTTGAAAATCAAACCATAACCTTAAGCAATGATTTTACATGAAATTGTTCAGATGTAACCTTATTTGTAATCTTTAACACTTTCATAAGTAACTGAAATTTAACTACACATTTTCTCTCAGTAACTGTAACAAATTAAATTATGTAACACCATTACATGTAAATAGTTACCCCCAACACTGTATATACAGTGTAAATATATATATATATATATATATATATATATATATATATATATATAGAGAGAGAGAGAGAGAGAGAGAGAGGAGAGAGAGAGAGAGAGAGAGAGAGGAGAGAGCCCATCTCATATTTCTGCAGTCATCTCATAGTCTGCAACTGCAAAGACTGCTAAAGGTAGAATGTGTATGATATATGATTGAGTAAGACAAGTAGATTGAATGAAAGAAATATGGAGAAAGATCATGTGTGTGTGCTACTTGGAGGCCGAAAGAGAGATGGATTGAGAGAGTGCATGGAATTGATGGAGATGGATGAAGTGAGAGTGTGTGCTACAGATACGATGACAGAGTGAGAGTGAGAAGGAAAGAAGAGGGACTTTGGACCTTGTGCATTCAGGCGAGTGTGAGAACATTCCGATCGGCAGTGGGAGTTTTTGGGATGGTCGATTGGCTTGTACGGGAAGCAGACTGTATCACATACAGTCCTCAGAAAGCTCAAGGATTAGACCAGTAGATGGGAATCAATTGCCTAATAAAAGGAAGGTTTTATCGAGTGCATGAACAGAATGTGATTAAAACAGTTTTTTTTGTGATTTTTTTGCTTGATATGTTTCTTTCAAAGCTTCGCAAAATGCATGTTTATGTCTTAAGAATCAGAATGATTTACGGATCATATTTTCAATTCGTGTTCATTGAAAACACAATCCAGTCAAGCGAGACCAAATTATTTGATTAAGTACGTTCTACTATATGTAAAGCCTTTTCTTCATTAGATCTTGTGATTTCACCATTTTGCAGAAAACATCAACAGCAGTGCCACTGAGATTCATCTGGTTCATCTGGAGACTGATGATGTAGCAGCGCTTTAGTCATTTACTTTGTCCAGCTCGTACCCCTCCTCGACTGCTCTAACAGATTAGCTTCCAGAGCAAGAATATTTACGTTCCTATCACCAGCAGCACCAGCACAGTTCACATTAACTCATAGATCACATACTAACTGAATCTCCAGTGTAACTTAAGAAACTGCAGTAAGTGCACAGCATGCATTGCATTACAAAACCAATATTCACCTGAAGTCTTTACTGTGCCTATTTTACATTATTTATTTATTTGAAAATAGCTAAGTGCAAAACATAATCTTTGTTTTTTTGCTGCCAATTAGACTCCCTGTGTTTCTTCAGTGTACCAACGTAACATATTATGCACGTTACAAATATTTTAGCATGTGTGTTTTAGGGGGGACTTTTCCTACAGCAGTAGCTCTCAATGTGCAATAAATATCAGAATCAGCTTCTGACTACCTATACTGTATGATATATATATATATCATTATGCACATGAAAAAAAGCCAGGCATAGTTAATGTTATATTATATTAGTTGCATATATTAAACTATTAAACTATAATAGTTCATAAAGTGTGTGTGTGTGTGTGTGTGTGTGTGTGTGTGTGTGTGTTGTGTTTGTGTTTGTGCTTGTGTGTGCACTGAGCAATAATATGTGCGAATATTACCAACAAAAATCATATGTATTTAGTGATGCATGTGAAAACAAAACACAGGCATTGTAGTACAAGAGGTGTGTGTGTGTGTATGTGTGAGAGTGTGTGTGTGTGTGTGTGTGTGTGTGTGTGTGTGTGTGTGTGTGTGTCTAGCTGAGTAGCAGAGAATTACCTCACTGTGTAAGAATGTGTGATTTATATCATCCTGTCCTGCCCATTAGTCCAACACACGGAACTTGCACATCTGAAAACACACATACATATGCATACACATACACACATACACACACATACACACACACACACGCACACATACACACACACATACACACAGGCATGCAAAATTGTTCAACTGCTCTCTGCAACTCGTCCGCAATAGGCCTCCCTGCAAACGACTGGTATTGAAATCTTAGAAGATGCACAAGGATGTAGAAACAAATAAACAAATAAGTAAACAAATACATCAAATGTAATGTAAATGAATGATCTTATGGTCTTATATATATATATATATATATATATATATATATATATATATATATATATATATATATATATATAATCACAATATTTATTATTATTGTTGTTATTATTATTATTAAATTACATTGTGAATTGCGTTCGGAAAACGGATTTAGGTATTTGATGATTACTAATAGTCATGAGACAAACAAGGCAAATGTGGAGGAGTTTACGCCAACGCACTACTGGAATGGTAAATGCAAGCAATGTTTTCACCTACTGCCACCTAGTGGTTGTCCAAACAGGTCCATAAAGGGTTAATAGATCAGTAAGTGAAGGTTTCATAATACAATGAATAAATAATAGCCTGTGGGGTAATGTGGATTTTTTCACTGTCGTGTGTGTGTGTGTGTGTGTGTGTGTGTGTGTGTGTGTGTGTGTGTGTGTGTGTGTGTGTGTGTGGTGTGTGTGTGTGTGTGTAAAATCAGGAGAAAGAGTGTTAGTAACTGGCACTCACTCATTTGGTTTGTGTGTGTGTGTCAGTAAGATGAAGGTAGGTTTGTTCATTGGCTGGATGAGCTCCAAGAGGTATTGTCCTTGTGTCTGTATGCAGGATGCGCTGCACACCCGTTCGACCTCCACCCACCAAATTAGCTGCTATGCATCTCTCTCTCTCTCTCGCTCTCTCTATCTTGCTCTCCCTCCAAGTCTTTGTCTCACCTACTGTGTTCAATCCCTTAATTACAGTAAGCTTGCAACTTGAACACCTCCATTACAGACAATGCAAGAAACCTACGTCTCACTTCACAAACCCTTCGCTTTCATTCCTTTTTTTCTTTCATTCTTTTTCCTCTCTGATGAATGCATTTAAGCTCCACTGCAGCATATATGAATGGATTCTACCCCGAGTGTCCCATTACACGTGTCTTTGATAGACAGGGATGAAAGAGAAGCCGCTGTGAACGCGAGTGGCCGCAGGATTTACTGCTGTGTTTGCTTTTTATGGAGTATTTCACTGCATCGCTCATTGACCTCCATTACGCCACAGATCAGTGATGATCCACGGCTCTCATAAAGAGGAGAAAGCATTAGGTAAAGAATGTAGGAAAAGAGAAATACGGAAAAAATAACAATAGGGTGCTGTACTGCATCCAGGACAGTTCTGAAGCCTATTGTTTCCTTATAAACACATAGAAGTGTTTTTATTTGTGTTAAAGATGTATGGTAGGTTATAGTAGGTGCTTTCAAAACTAGCTCTGGTTACAAGAAAGTGCATCATTTATCTACGTTTACACACTATGGCCTTTAAAATAGTCCCAGCAAAACAGCACTCCTGCCACTTCTGGAATATGTCCTGAAGAAGTGATTTTGTGAAGCATGTCAAGAACCTTCTGCGATTCGAGCTGGATCACTGTAATAGAGTCAAAACAGTAACCTTTGCGTTAGATCTTAATATTCTGGGTGGACAAGGAAGTGAGATCATGTGGATTGTTCTCCGACAATCACCACTGAGCTGTGGAAGTGCGTGAGCCACTCAACACACCTCGCACGACTTGTTGCAGCATCGCTTCATTTCTTTAAAGATCCTGTTATTGCTTGCATTACAACAGCCTTAAATAGCCATTATTTTACTTTCTTTTGAATTGTGTATGCTTTATGTCTTCTTCCTCACGCACTTCTCCGTTTCATCCTGAAGTCCTGCTTCTTCATCAAGTTCTCTCTAATTGAAATCCATTATCTGCAGCTGAAGAACAAAATCCATGAGGTCAAATATGGAGGGTTAGAATCATGAAAACCTATACAGTGATATAACTATAATGAATGGATATTGGTTTTGAGTTTGTTTTTTTTTTTCTTATGCCATCTCAGTGTTTCTTTTCCCTTGACAACCCTAATTGCAAAACAGTTGGGACACTGTATAAAATGAAACTATTACACAAAGCATTTATTTGCACATCTTATGAACTCATATATGTTTCTGTGAGGCAATGGCCCACTTTAAAGAAAGAAATGAGGTCATTTTGAATTTGATGACTGCGACGGGTAGGTTATGGTTCACGTTACAGCCGGTAGTGTCATCTGTACAGTGATGAATTTGATCATGTTTAAAACAATTATTGCTTCAAAAAAATTATGTGTTGTCTAATAAAGGAGCACATCCAGGACTGTCATACAGCATTAGATTAGATTCAACTTGTCATTGTACAAGGCAGAATTTAACCAGAAGTGCATTAGTAGTCTATTTACATTTACGACATTTGCAGCGACTTAAAATGGTTAAAGGCTATTTTAATGCCCTATTTTAATAATTCTGCAAATGACTGACTCAGATTTCTGACTTGCTCAGTTATTATTAAGTTATTATAGCTTATATTTTTTGTCTTATGCAGCTGCAAATGCAAAATGCATTTTGAAAGAGAGTGACCCAACACATGAGCAAGAGCATTGCCGCTCATAAGGAATGGCTTTGTGGTAGCTTGAAAACCTCCATACACTTAAACTAGGAGACACAAACATGTTCCATCATGATAATAACTCCGTGCACAAAGCCACCTCCATGAAGATATGGTTTACACTGGTTCTAATGGAAGATCTTGGTTTGCCTGTGATAGAGTTGTGACCAAAAACCATTATTGGAATGAATTGCACTGACTGGCCCCAGGTCTCCTTAAGTCAGCCTACATCAATACCTGACGTCACTAACGGGCTTGTGGCTGAATGAGCTCAAATCCCTACAGGCACACAGCACAATCTAAACCAGGGGTGGGCAAACTATGGCCACATCCGGTCCCTTGGTCCTTTTAATCCGGTCCACTCTACTGCTTCGGCTTCTTTGCCGCACCAGAACGATGTACAACCGCACAGCACCCCTGACATTGTTGGAGTATGCTCAGTGAGAAAAATTAAGGAAAAATACAGCGATTTTTTTTGTTTGTTTCTTTTCCTTAAATAGAATATCCTTATTCTTTTGGTAGGCCCTTTGGAAAATATAATTGCCCACCCCTGATCTAGACAATCTTCACAGAAGAGTGGAAGTTCATTTAGCAATTGGGGGCTAAACGTGGAAAAGGATTACGTCGTGCTTTGCGACCAACATTTTGTACTGGGTAAAGACGTCTGCTACAGTTAAACGTCTGCATTCTACCTGATCGGCAAAGCAAGGGTTCCCCTCTGTCTCTCCAGGACAGAAATTTGACATTTGCGAACAAGAGATTACACTCTTTACGCTATTTAGTGCTTAAAGTGGTGCCTCGGCTAACGTCAGTTTCCGCTAAAGTCACACTTTCAGCAATGGATTAGAAACATTAGTCGAGGTACCACTGTATTCCAGAACATTGGTCCTAAACCAAACTCAGACCAATAGATACAATAACTTCTCATTATGGGTGAGTGGGAAAATGACTGAATGAGTGAACTCGTGTGTAAACAAACAAGCGAATATGGAAATGAGACTAGATGAGTGAAAAAGTTAAAGGACAAATGAGTAGTACCGTAAACAAATAATTAAGGAAGTAATTATGGAGGTATTGAGTGAGTGAATGAGTTTATGAGCAACTAAGGAAGTTATTGAACGAGTGAGTGAGTCAGTGAGCAAATAAAGTAGCTACTGAGAATGTTATTGAGTGAGTGAATGAGCACGCTAGTGTGAGCATTTAAAATGAAGTTAAACAACAACAAAAATGCTTGAACTCTGCATGATATTGCTTGCAAAGTATTCTTCTACTGTATGTTTTAAAACATGTAGACCCTTTTTTAAAATCACAGGTCAATGTCACACATTTTAAGTGAATTCTGTACACTCATCGAAGGCTGACCAAAAGTCCTGATGTGGACTTGGGTAAGTGCGTCGTGCCAGAGATTCCATCCCAACCACAGTCAGTTGGAGTATGCAGTAAGTGCACTAATTATATAAGTAGACCTGGATTTCTGCAACAGCAAAACATGTCAGACACGACATATACACACACACACACACACACTCACACAAACACACACACATTGCACAGCACCTTTGTTGATGCCGCAAAACTACTACACCCTGTCCTTCTACAAACACACACCCAAACGCAGCCGTCTGTCCAGCGTAGGATCCCTTTAGCCTGTGAGTGCAGTGGCAGCCGCATATTTGTGTGGTGAGTAAGGAATGTGGTTACATGCCTTACACATGAGCTATTACTGAACACTGGTCTCAGTGGAGCACACAGCCTGTGAGCTCATTCAGAGAGAGAGAGAGAAGTAGACAGAGAGAGCAAGAGAGAGAGAGAGAGAGAGAGAGAGAGAGAGAGAGAGAGAGAGAGAGGGAGGGAGGAGGTTCAACAATAGACGGAGCGCACTTTCAGTTCAATTCAGTAGTGAGCCGAGCAGCTCCATCACACAGCTACTAAAGACACACATACACTCACACTTATCTATTTACAGTGGGACAATTGAGCCCTAAGGTTGAACCTGCACTTTAGTGGACTGAGTGAGGTTTTAGGCTTTTTAGTGCTGAGTGGAAGCGAGGGCACTGCTGGTGCAGCTTGGTGCCTGGATGCCGGTGGACGTGGTGATCGCTCCTCCGTTGTGGACAGACATGCACGAGAGCGAGATGAAGCTGAAGATGAGAGTGCGGCGCATCAAGGACGGACGTGACCTCCGAGGTGGGTGAGAGAAGAAGTAGGGTTGAGAGGAACTCAGGTGGTTGAGATAAGGAACTTGTGATGGAATGAGTGAGTGATGGGGGTGGGGGTCGATTGTGCAAACAAGTGTCCGATTGTGCAAAAAAATGTGCATGGATAAGTGAGTGAGAGAGTAAATATGTAACTGAATGAGTGAATAAGGAAATAAATGATTGAGTGAGGGAGTAAATAAGGAAGTGAGTGAATGAATAAGAAAGTGTGCTAACGATTGAGTAAAAGTGGGTTAGTGACTGAGTTAATAAGGATGTGATTGAGCGAATGAGTGAGTGAATTAGGGAGTGAGTGATTGAGGGAAAAAAGAAGTGATTGAGTAAATGACAGTGAGTAAGGAAGTGAGTGAATAAGGACATGATTGTGCAAATGAGTGAGTGAATAAGGAAATGACAGAGTGAACGAGGAACTTCATGTTTAAGCAAAACAATGTATATGGAAATGGGAGTTCTTTTTTTTGCGTGCATGAATATTTAAAAGCTATTGGTTGATTGAATGAGAGGATGATTGGTGGGTGTTATAGAAGTTGAGTGAGTAAAAAAGCGAGGAAGTGAGCGGATGAGTCTCTAAGTTGTGTTGTTATTTGAGTGAGTGAGTGAAGCGGGAGAGTAGCATGTGTGGGGCTTGTTGCCACTCAATTTACCCTTGATGTGTATTTCTGCAGCAATGCAAAAAGCATTAATCATGTGTAATCTTATTACACACACACAGTGTAATATTAACACTAAGTAATGTACACCTAACTCTGTGTAAAACAGTTTGTGTCTATGTATCACATTCGGCCCTACTTGAACGAGAGCGCGAAAAGCCTCTTAGTCTCTCTTCACTCTAACAAGTGCACAAGAGGGATTAGGGTGCTAATACTGAGGCTAAGCTAGCACAGCCTTAATCCAGTGTGTATGTATATATATATATATATATATATATATATATATATATATATATATATATATATATATATATATATATATTCTTATCTCCACATGCAGTGTCTCACATTAGCCACCTGGACTCGAGGTGTCATATAATAATTTGTGCTTTGCTTTGTTTGGATTAAATGCCAGTCGACCTGACGCACTTTCAGGTAGATGATAAACGGGAAAGGAATCCCCGGTGCTTTACGCACACGAGCGTCATCTCTGATGCTGATCTAAACTTGCGGAATCTACTCGGGGTCGGTGTATGAACGGTCTAGGGATTTGCACTTGCCGTTGCGCTTATGTTTTCCTACTCTTTCTTCATTTCCATGCATCTATTAGCATGTGTCAATTCATGAACAAGAGCTCATTAGGAACCGCGACATAGTGGAAGGCTGGCGATTCCTGACATGACACGAGTGTCCTGGTTGTCATACTATTGCTCACGAATGTGTCTTTACTTGCCTGTGCTGGCATGTCACCCTCGACTCCACAAACCGATTTAGCTCAGGGTTGTTGTAAGCGTGCGCAATAGCTGCTAAGCAAAGATGTAAATACTATAGTGCCGTATTTAACACAACCCCAAGAACCACCCTCCCCTCCCAAAATCCCCAAAATACACCCCCAACACAGACACACACACACACAGAGACAGACACACAATACACACACAAAGTCAGGATGAGAAGGGCAAGTGCATTAGATACCGTATGCCATTTTCCATATCTATAAACACACCCTTACCCACCTAATGCCCTAGTTTCTTCTATCAACAATTTATTTATTTATTTTATTTTATTAGAATTTTTTTTTACATAGGTCTATGAGCACCCGCAAAAGCCAGCGGTGCAGAGGACACTAAGGACATCTACATATCACTGACTCCGTTTAATTAAAATGTGTTATTTGTACATTGCACGTGTTTGTGCATATGTGTTTTTGTTTTGTTTATAAAAGTAATTCAATAAAGAAAAATAATGATTAATAAATTGCTTTCCACTTTTTCTCTTCCTTCTAGCAACCATTTTTTTTATTATTTTATTTATTATTTTTTTATCTCTCAAGCAGCACATATGCCACGGACACAATAATTGCACCCAATTTAATAGCTAATACGGTCATATTCTACTTTCTTATGAGTTCACTGAATTCAAAATGCACTGCCAATCTTGGAACGATGCACAATATATAATATCAAAATATAGATATATATATATATATATATATATATATATATATATATCTATATATATATATATATATATATATATATATATATGCCAATGAAAAAGAAACGTACAATTGTGAGAGGGATATCGAGGGGAATCTAGGTCAGGCTGTGAAACGTGCAGGCCAGTGTGTAAAATTAGAGATGATAAAGGAGGGCACACCTGCAGCAACTCCATGACTGACACTCCAAAATGTGAGCCAAGATAAATAGCTCAGATCACGTGTCCGGAGTTATCGTGATGGTCGGCAGCAAACGCGACCAAATCTCGAGCCATCGTGTCAGGGAAAAGCAGAGGCTCCTGCAAATGATGATGATGATGCATTATCTACTGGAATATTGTATAAACTGTAAATTCTTTTCCTTCTGCTCTGCTCTTCCACAATACTTAAGTGGAGTGTGTTGCTGCGTCTGTCAGCCTCAAGCCGCGACATCTCCCAATGTAAAGCTAGCAAGCCAGTCCTGCAATGGTTAAACCAGGTGTTAGCCAAAACTGGTTGTGTGCACTTAGTTAGTATATATGTGTGTGTGTTGTACACAGCAACTCAGAGACAGCCCGCTGGCCACCCATGTGTTGAGCGATGATGTCATACTGCTTGGCAGTTGCTTTTAATAGTCAGAAACAGACAGGCCTTGAGCTGAGCTTTTAAAGGGCCAGACACAGAGTTGAAATCATGGGGCAGGGCTTTTTTTCCACTTTACCTCAACATACATACTTTCTGTCAGGTATATTGTTTGCTGCTAGGCACTTTAAGATGTCTCAAGGATATGTCTCGTCGTAAAAAACAATGGATTGTTAGTTAATTGATATTCGAATCGAGGACATTTTTAAATGATCTACGTTAATTCAATTAGATGCAGAATATTCCTAACATTCGCAAACCAGCCTGTGGAGTCTGTGTTTAGCTATTTTCCAAATTAGGCATATCAGCATTTTTGCTGAAAATATCTGAGCAAAATAAAATGGGGGAATAAAAGCAATAAATAAATGAAATAAATTATTATAATTCATCTATATAAATCTATGCTATTGGCAATGTAGTACAATCCCATATTAATGCCCTGATTGTAAATTGTTTGTGTGTCTGACACATTGCCAAGACACTTTGAAATACTTGGTGTCATTTTATTCAAAGGTCCAGATGAAGAGTTTAACAAGAAGAATAACTTGTTTTGTCATGTCCTAGACGTTTACATGCCAAATTACCACTGACTTGTTTATTTCTTTAAACCAGTGACCTTCCAGTGCAACGGGGATCGTTTGTTATGTCTGGATTCTTCGAAAACGCGCTCCCCTTATCAAAGGACAGTACTCTTTCGAACACACTTTTCACCTTTGCACCACCTTGAGGTTTTTCGCGGCAGCCTGCGAACCCCGAGTTGAAGAGTGAGCAGCTTTGTGTGTGATGATTGAGGTTTGTGTAACACTCGGGCGCTCTGTGACAGGACCTGTCATGATGGCATTCGCCATGACCGAGTCATGACCGAAGGGGCTGACAGTCCTTTTGAAACTGGTCCTCTTTGCTTTGACTCACTCGTTATCTGTACTTCAGAATGGAGTGATGTCACTTGAAACGCTGCTGCCACCAAAAGGGGACCCAAGAAAAAGATCATAATTATGGAACTGTAGTCCCCTTGATTAGGTATGAAAAAGGGCATGTGATGCGTATGCGCTGGAGGAAGCAAGGAAGCAGTGAATGAAAATGCGAGGGTTCGATATCAGGCTACAGCGTTGTTCTCGTTTTCTCCCTTCAGTCACATGTATCTGCTTACTAAACCTTACCTCATACACATGAGCTCATCTGTTCTTTCATGCTTAATTGCGCTCTTGTCCTACTGTTTTCTATCTTTTCTGCCTTTGTTTCATTATCCAGTCACTGTTCAAACATCTTCCCAGCCCAGTTGGACTCATAAGTATGTATCTGTGTGGGCTTGTTCGTCCGTGAGTGTGTTTGCGCTTGTACACATGTCTGCGAGTGTGAAACGAATGATCAGGAGCCAGGCTGAAGCTCTTAATCTGAGCTGATGATATCATCGGACCGCCGTTTGACAGCCTTACTTGGAAATTCGGCTAGCACGCTCCAGATTTTGCGGGTTTCCAAAACAGCGTCGATAATTAAACAGTTATGCTTACATCCTCATTGTTTTCATCTACTTATCGCTCCTTGTTTCCTAAATAAGGACATTGGAGATTCGAACGCACATTAGATCAGGGCTAATTCGGGAGCCGTGTTTAGATGTGACGTAATTCTGCGCTTAAGAAAGCGTGGAGGCCGAACCGGCTTTATTAGTGCTGCAAGATCCAAAAATACACCCATGTAGGTTGTGAAATTGACTGCGCTCGAGGCGGATCTTCAGTGTCCACACATGGCACTCTTGTATCTGGTGTATTCCGAATTATGGTTTGCAGATACAAAACAGACTATATTGTGCATTTGAGTGTGTTTTCAATGTGTGTGTGTGTGTGTGTGTGTGTGTTAGGAAGTTGGTGGTTTGTTCTTGTGGTCCACTTCATTCCCACTGTGTGATGCTGGAATCTAAGAGGAGATGAGATCATGCAGGAAGCAAGAGAGCAGAGAACCAGACACTGACACTGTATTTGTTCTCTTAAAGGAACAGACATCCAGTTTCCCTAGCCTCACCAAAATGTGTCCTCTATGTTGGGGAAAGAAATCTGCTCGTCATTTCTTTTGCTGACTCGTAAAGTATTTTGAATGATTACTAAAGCTCAAATTTTGCTCTTCTGGAATTTGGTCCAGGAGCCAAGTTTACTCAAATGGATGTATTCTTTTATCCTCCACGGAGGTTCGTGTTCTCGAACTCCGCGCCTGGTTGTCTACTTAGCGTCCCCTTGGACTGACAGGATGCGGAAGCTTGACTGTGTGTGTGAAGCCGGCGTTGAGCTCTCAGTCGATTTTGTGTGCTCGGAAATGTCCGGAAAGCCCCACCATTGTTACAGTACAAACAATAATGCAGTGTCTACTTTAGCCTACAAACACAAGTGCACAAATTCTACGCAGAAAATGAATGATTGTTGTTGTTCCGCTTTATATCAAGACACAATTTCCCTTTTTATGTCTAGGTGGCTTCGCTGCCTTCTCTTCATGCTTCCCGGATGTCTGTGAGAGTAAACCACCAGCATATCTTCCCCTCAGTCTGTCCCAGCCGTGCCTTCCTGTCGCTAACCTAGGCCCGACTCGAATACTCCCTCACCTATACCTGGGCTCGCAGAAAGATGTCCTTAATAAGGTAAGAAATAGATTCTGCTCAGTTACCTAGCTCATACCACTCTCAAAACTTCCTCCAGTCCTCCAAGTCCTCTACTGAATGCCGGGCGACTATTTTACTTCATCCTGTATTTCTTTCCACTTCCTGTTTTTTTCTTCTTCTTTTCTTCGCACTCTTAGTTTTTAATTGCCTATTGTTAGAACCCTTTCAAATTTCAGCCGCAAAAACTATGATAACACAAACACAAAAAACAAACAAACAACATTGTTCACTGCTTACAGTAATTATTCTTGAAGATTCTGGGCATCAATTTCAATTGCCTGATTGTGAAATGATGTTTGTGGGGTTAAGGAATTTGAGTCTGAGCAAACGGAAATGCCGTCAACAGTCAAAACAAGTGTTTTAAGCAGAAATCTCTAGGTGAAGTATTTTGTCTCGGCATTCCATTGTTGTCTTTCATATCATACAGTGAAAGAGATAGGGGGTGTTTGCATGATCCAAGATAATCTTTCCAGTTTACATTCAGTCTTGCATTTTTTTTTCCCATAGGAGATATATCTCAAATAGAACTGATGTCTAGTTATTATTTTTCTGTTTTTATAGGAAGTAATGGCACAGAATGGGATCACTTACGTCCTGAATGCCAGCAACACCTGTCCAAAGCCAGACTTCATCAGTGAGAACCACTTCCTGCGCATTCCCATTAACGACAGCTACTGTGAAAAGCTGCTGCCCTGGTTGGAGAAAACCAACGAATTCATTGGTAAAATATTCTCGTCAAAAACATTACCATACAACTTGCTGATGGTGCAAAGGGTCAAGTTTGACTTAGCTGGACATTTCTGCTTACAGTAATGACAAAGGTTAGGATTATGGTAGACCAATTCAAGCAGTATATTATAAGATGTCGGATGATGTCAGATCTCAAGCACGACCTAAAACCATAATCCTAGCGATGTTGTAGCATTTCAGGTTTCGCTTTTACTAATCGTCATCTTTCCTTTACACCAGACAAAGCCAAAGTGTCCAACTGTAGAGTCATCGTCCACTGTCTGGCCTGGAATTTCTCGATCGGCAACCATTGCCATTGCATACATCATGAAAAGCATGGGGTTGTCATCTGATGATGCGTACAGGTAAATACAATTATATAACATCTGATTAAGTTGATGTGTCGAGAATTTAAGGGTTGTTGAGGATTCATGATCTGAAATCAAACATTTCCTTGATTTTCCCACAGGTTTGTGAAAGATCGCCGGCCCTCAATATCTCCTAACTTCAACTTCCTTGGGCAACTCCTGGAGTTTGAACGAGACTTAAAGCTCAAGACGCCCTTAACGTGCAACCCGCTGAGGTCGACAACTCACCACTCTGAGGTGACCGAGGTCAACATAGAGACTGTAAAAAAGAGCAAAGAGAACAGCCATTCTCATTCAAGAACGCAGGAAACAACGGTATTGAATGGTCAAGCCGCCAACACCTACCTCTCTACGAAAAGATCTCAGCAGCCTTCATCTCTCCGCAGACCAAATCCTTCACAACAACCAGCTCAAATGTTCCTTTCACCTCGACATCAAGTCCATTTACTCGTCCAAAAATCCTCCCCGTGCCTCCCTGAATGCCTTGCAGTCAGACTCGGAATCCATGCCCAAGCTTTTCAAACTGGACAGTCCGAAAAGCAACAGCAATACGTGCTCATATTCTTCATTGCAAGAAACCTTAAGGAGCCCTAAGCCAGAGTTGTGGCAATCGGCAACAAGAGAATCTACCCAGAAAGACAGTGGTACCTTTGAGAGGTTATCAAACACAACTCTATCCCTCAACCTCAATCTGAATCGTCAAGTTCCAGTAGTTCAGGACCCTGTCCAAAAACCCATCGTCAAGTCGTCTTCATTCCTCAGCTTGCCCCTAAATTCATCTTCTGTTTGGACCAAGCACAGAGGAGTGACTCAAGCCACAACCCCTGGCACACCCACTGAAGACCACCCGTGGTTCTTCACTTCAGATCTGGAGTCTTCGGGGTCAGGTTCTGGGAGCTCTGTGAGGTTTGGAAATGCTCTGAGCGCAGGCGTGATACAAGTGGAGACACAGTTCAAACGGAGAAGCTGCCAGATGGAGTTTGAGGAGACCATCAGCACAACAAGAAGCAGCGAGGACTTTGGAAAGCTCGGGAAGCAGTCTAGCTTCTCAGGCAGCATGGAGGTCATTAAGGTGTTATGACAGAGAGCCTGATTACGCATTGGGCATCTTGCTTCAAGAGAATGAGAACCGATAATTTATTACAGAGCTTTATTTGCAAGAATCTGTACAACGAGGTCAATGCTTGGAGGTGACTCTCAGAGTGGACATGCTGCATGAAGACTTGCATGCATACATTAGCCTATGCATTACGTTTTCCAGAGGACAGTAGACGGTTGAAGGCCTGAGCTCACCCTATTGTTATGATAGTAGTGATGGATGATATAAGCCATATGCGCAAAGAGTAAATATGCCTGAGGTACCCTTCACTTGAAGGATACATAGTACCAACTATTTATGTTCCAGCATGGCTATTAAAAATAAAAATTAATGGGCTATTTACATAGTGCTGGATCGTTTTCGGCCGAGAAAAGGGTTGAGGTAAAATATTTGCTGTATTATATTTAGGCTTTGTTGGAAAATGACCTTTACTATTGTCAGTGGTGTTACCGACTGCCTCTGTGATTTAATATTAGTTTGTGAAAGTAGAGTGCATGTGTTGAGCAGAGAATAACTCTCAGCTGTACTACTGTGCACTGGGCATGCTCAGAAATGACTGGCTACCTACAGACAAGCTGCATCCTAGCAGTAAAAAGCTTTATGTGTATCCAGATGTACTTACATATATATATATATATATATATATATATATATATATATATATATATATATATATATATATATATATATATCTATATATATAATATATATATATATATATATATATATATATATATATATATATAGATATATATATATATATATATATATATATATAAATACATCAAATTCAATGAAGTATTTAATGTTTCATTGATTGTTGTTTTAATTTATTGTATCAGTTTCATTCTGGTAATGAGCAATAATATAATATTTGAAGACTTCCTCTTTGTCTCTGTTTTCTTTTGTGAAGAATAACCATGGTCCAATGCCATGGAAACAATGACAAAATTAGCATAAACAAATAATAAACAATTAGTCTTTTAATATTAATGTCGTGTTAATTAATTAATCCACTTCAATGTAATTTTTTTAGTGGTTGTTTTAATTGTTAAATATGGTACATGGCTCCTTTAAGAATTCTGTTCCGCTTTTGGTTGCTCTTCCATATTAATTGGTGATACATTTAGGTTACATAAGTACATACGTAATATACACTCATATAGTAAATAGCTTATATCTGTTGTAATATGCACAGCTAGTAAAGTGTAATTCGGGAAATTTAGTGACTGAAGTTTCTTTATTAATTCAAGAAACTCTCTCTCTTTATATATATATATATATATATATATATATATATATATATATATATAATACAGAAAGTCCTTGGTTGTGGTAGCATAAGATTGTTCCTTCACATTCACTAGGAGGCCCACACCTTTTCCAGGATTACAAATGCACCAGAATATAAAGTGAGCTACATAAACATATGGATTACATGGGCTGGTGTGGAAGATCTTGTTGAGTGGTCGGCTATAAAGCTCTGACCTCAAGACATGTTGGATGAAAAAGGAGCACTGAACACGCCCCAGCCCTCCTCACCCTACATTAATAGCTGACTTTACTAATTCAAATATATAATACAATACTGTATTAAATTAACTATTAAATTAAAGATTGACAAGCATATATATTTGCACCCATCTGTAGTATATGCTACAATATTTACACTATTTACACTGTGCTCAATCTGAGCATATTTTATCATGCCAAGCCTTCAATATAGCCTTAAATAAGCAGTACTAAAAGCTAATAAGATAAAGTGTTGTTATTTTAATTCTTTCGGACACAAAGCATTAATATCACAGCCATAACGAAGAACTGCTGTTAATAAGAGAAAAATTTGCACTCGGATTAACATTTGATCCAGGAATGCTTCCTGGTGCAGGTATTCCCTAATAAAGTTATAATTTCAGTGATGTTAAAACTTTTCATTTCAAGCCTGGATTAGACACTATTTGTGAATCTTATGCAACATGGCTCCTGCTTGCTCAAGTTCCTGGACTGTTGCTACTTCAACTGATCAGAAAATGAACGCTACCTATACAACCGGTGTAATAAAAATATAAACACTAGGGGTGCTGTAGCATAAAAAGATACCCCATGTTAATGTAAATAACGTTCTAGGTTTGTAAAGGTCCACTAAGGTGCAGGGTTCCAGCCCTGGGTCCTAGGTACTGCTTTCCTGTGCCATTCCAAATCAGGAAGGTCTGGTAATTAGTTTATTAGTTAGAGCATGTTAGAGCAGGTAAGCTATGTGAGAAATGCTGCATGCTAAATATACATGAGGTATGCCTAATATTCTGTGGGACCCCCGCTGCTCTGTCCTGTCAAGGCATGAACTTCACTACACATCTGACAGTGTGATGCGGTATCTGGCAATTAAATATTAGCAGCAGTGTTTTAAGGTCCTGTCAGTTTCAGGTGGGCCCCATGATTCTTCTCTAGATCTGAAGATGTAGAAGTTATTAAATTAGCGAAATTATCCTCCTCTTAAAACAAAGTTCGTGCCATGAAAGGCTAGCAGCATTGCATATGTAAGTGCTATGTTTAAAAATACCATCTATATGGAATGTCAGGTCCTAAGGATATTCCAGCAGAACATTTCTCGGAGGATCACATAGATGTTCCAGCAGATCTCTCATGGGAAGGACTAAGCATAAAATATAAGACCTCACATTTTGGAGACATTTTGTCTCATTACTTTACCTGTCACAATTTGGTCCTTATCAGGACCATACCCATGCTTTTATAATGTGAAATTCAAATTGTCTAGAATAAGAGTATAAGAATAAAACCATAAGAGTAAAAATGGGGTAGTTGAATGTACCATGCTAGGTACAGCAATTTATATTTGCCTTTAATTATTTCATAACTCAAATTCTAGATTTAGGAGCCTCTGGGATCAGAAGGTTGGAGGTTCAAGCCCTAGTATTCCCCCTTAATACATGGCTGATATAAGTTTCCTAACATTACATTTCTTTGTGCTGTAAAGTACATGTGACAAGTATAAAAATTTCTTCAATATTTATTTATTTATTTTTAAAAAGACTGTTTTAATATTTGATGCAATATTGGGGTACGGTTCATTCCCTACAAAATCTCTGGGAGTTCCATATTATCAAAATATGTACCTGTACAAATAATTCAAATGTGTCCAAAGACACTTATTTAATAAACCAGATGTGGAAAAGTGTGTGCCACCAAACTGCCACTAGTGGGACCTTGAGCAAAGCCCTTAACCCTGAATTGCTCTGGATAAGGGTGTCTGCCAAATGCCATAAACACAATTGTAGTGTATATACTTTTCCCTGAACATCTCATTCCACATTTAATCCCCATTTACCATTATAATAACCTTTAATCTTGTAGGATGATGTTTCACTAGGTTTTGGAGTGTGCTTGTGGAGATTTGTGCTCATTCAGCCACAAGTGTGTTATTACAGCCAGGTACTGGTGTAGCTGAGGTGAGGGAGGCCTGGGGTGCAGTCAGCATTCCAAATCATTCCAAGCATGCTCGATAGGGTTGAGGACAGAGCTCTATAGCTGGCCACTCAAGATCGGCCACTCCATGTTATGTAAATCATGAAATTATGAAAATGTCCTAGTGTAAGTGAAGGGGAAAATGTAGTGATACCACATCCAAAGTCATCTTTGTGTGCTTAGCATATATAACAGCTTTGTAGAATAACCACATATCCCCAGTACATGTGTCCCTATAGTGTATAGTCAATTCTTAACATTGTCTTGGATTGAGGCCTTCATTTCTATTATAAGAACAAATCACATTCGAATAGAAGAGCCTTTAATTGTCACATATACAATACAGCACAGTGAAATTCTTTCTTCACATGTCCTAGGAAGCTGAGATCAGAGCGCAGGGTCAGCCATGATATAGCACCCCTGGAGTACAGGCCTTGCTCAAGGACCCGAGAGCGCCATCTTAACGATACCAGGGCTTGAACCCCAGACCTTCCGATCAGTAGCCCAGTGCATTAGAACACGGAGCTACACCCTCAATAGTGGTGAGGCTATCAAACGATGGACCACTCTTGCACAAAATCTACAACATTTTAACAATCATCACTTATTTATTGTTGTGCACGGTTATATAACATTGTCAAACAATTTTTTGTGGAATATTTTCCTATTAAATAAGTATTATACGTTTTCTTACTATATTAACATTAATATTATTATTACTGTTCGTAGTAGTTGTACTATTATAATCATCATCATTATTAATAGTAGTAGTTGTGCTGCTATCATCATCATCACTTAGCCATAGTACTAGTTGTATTACTATTATCAGCAGCAGCAGCAGCAGCAAGTGGAAATTAACGAATTATATTTACTTGTGTTTTTGCTGTAATTGAGTAGTTTTTTGATGTTTTTGGTGGGTTTTTTTTTACATAGTGTACTTTGCTGCAATTTAAATGTTATTTATTACTGAGTAAAAATAAATAAATAAATATTGAACAGGTATCTTTAATAGGTTTCTTTTATCCTTATTTTTAGACTGGTAACCTTGTACTTGAGTAAAATTTCACGGAAGTAACAGTACTTTTACTTGAGTACAAAAATGTATAACTGTATTATTAGTAATAATAACAGTATTAACAGAAAAAGAAAAGGACACATTGGTAGTATAGTTTTCTTGCATTATTGACATTTTGCCGACAATTTATAATTCTTATTTTTCTTCATCTTTTCGTTCTTTTGCAGTTTTGTTTCCCATTTTAAAGTGCATCATTTCGACAGAAAACAGACGGCTAAATCGAGGAGGTGCCCTCGAAAAAAAGGAACAAACTGGTCTTTTATTCCACCTGTGTGTAACTCTCTGATTCATTACTTCCTCGTTATTACCTCAGAATTTCTATTCTCAAGCAAAGGTCATACGGTGCACGTCAACACCAGCCACTCATCCACTCCGAGACTTATTCCTGGCATCGCTCACTTGTCTGTCTACTGATGCTGACTACACAATTAACAGACAATAGAACAACCCCCCCCCCCCCCCCCCCAAGCACCTCGAGCTGGGCTGACTCAGCTGCAGCCAGCAATAGATTAGCGTATGAGAGTTAATTGCTATTAACCATCTGCTACAGTCACGATCAACATCTAAATCTAATTGTGCAGATTGTGATGTTTGTTGCAGTAAGTGTTAAAATCCATTGTGTTGTAGTGAGAAGGCGCAGATTTAGAGCGGATGATCGCGGCTTTTCCGTTCTGCTTCCAGGACAGAAATACAGACCAAGTTAGGTGTTTACGATTCAATACCTGTCAGGTCCGTGGAGCACAGCTAGGGTTCTGTGAGTGCAGGTGCCGTCGATATGGTGATGGGAATCATATTAGTTCAACGAATGCATTAGAATGCTTATAGAATTTTTCCTGAGGAAACGAATGGGAATTTATTTTTGATTCAAAGAGGGTTTAAAAATCTCTTTTCTATGTATTGTACACATATATATATATATATATATATATATATATATATATATAAATATATATATATATATATATATATATATATATACTACATGTACACGTGTGTGTGTGTGTGTCTGTGTGTGTGTGCAGGTGTTAAATGTCCTGGGTGGGCCAAATGGAATGGAAAAGTCTGTCCTAACACAGGGATGTGTACTATGGATTTTTTTTAAGGCGTGTCGCGATGTACACGCGCTCGCTAATTTCGACCGGCAAAATTTACAACCATCATCAACTGAGTGGTCCGAATCTACGAGCACTAATTGTATGTTACATGCCAGATTCCTTGTTTCCTTGTAATCAGCGACCAGACATAATGTATGAGTATGAACGTCGTAACTCAAACATGGTGTTGGCATCAGCCGCCTAATGTACGCATTAGGTCATAATGGTGTCATGCTCGCGAACCGGTATAAGCACTAAACCGCTATTGTCGATATGCCATCGCAGGAGATATGATCTAATGGGTTTCTTTCACGACGGGTCACGTGCAGTGTCGGGGTCTGTAATTCGGTCTGCATAGAAGTAAGTGTACAAGAAAGAGAGAAGACATTTGTGCATTTGTGTGTGTGTGTGTGTGTGTGCGCAAGCCTGTGCGTGAGAGTGGGTTAGCAGTGGAGAATGGGAGCCGTTGATTGTTACCAGACGTGAGTGTGTAATGTGGCGGTCTGGCGCCTAAACGCAGACCTTCTATATGGAAACTGTTAACGTCTCATTACGTCACCAGCCGAGCTGCTCTCCTTTCCATGATCCCAGAGCGAGTGAGTAATGCGGCCTTAAAAATAAACAGCACCTCTCTCTCTCTCTCTCTCTGTTTCTCCATTCTTTTTTCTTTTATGCTCCTCCGTTGAACTTATATCACCCAGGCACGAAAGTACTACTTTTTCTACATCCAGCCATCAATCACAGCTTGAAAGGAAAATGAAGCAATGAGGCAAAGAGACAGAGAAGATCAAGCAAAGTTATTTCAGTATCCCAGCCTCAAACCCGTCCCTTCACACCATTTGTTAATAAACCGAGACGTATAGAAGTCCTTTGCACTTCATTATTAGCCTCTGGAACGTATATTTCAGATCCGCGCACTTGCATCATCATGTATTATCAAGAAGAAATGGCACAGGCGTGTCTTTTTATGCTCCAAAACGAGATTGTAAAATATAATCACAGCCCGCGTGGGAAACTAATATCGCTTCAGGGAATCTAATCTAAATCTAATGCAGACACATGCGCAGTGCTAGCCAAACTTCCGAAGGTTTACACAACGGCGTTTTATTTTTGTCTTCTTTTGAGATGCCTGGTTCCTGCTTCCTGTGGCTTTTCCTCTGACTGTCTGCCCTTTTCTGCCCATAAAGTTACCCAAGCTTTAGGCGTCATGCCTATTTTTGCAGCCCAAGCGAACACCGATAGCCCCCTGTCCCATTTATTATGCATGAGGATGCAATGTAATGCTTTCTCAACCCGTACGTCCTTTAATGGGCTCTTGCATAACAGCGCCATTTATGAATAAATAATGAGATTACAGTTTAGCTTTTGTCAGGCAGACAGATGCATCAGACATGGCGTCAGTGCCATTCAGATCCTGCAGAATTTATGATAATCGTACTTCTACTTGTGCAAACCAAACAGAATGCACATGAATACATGTAAAACTCTTGAACACTATTATTAATACTTGGAAGGTACCCTATATTTATTTGTATTTATTTATTTTATAACTATTTTTTTTAATCGAATATAACTTGAATCCAGGATACATTCGGTGTATTACTAGTTTGGTTCTTTTGTTTTGTGCATATAGCTAACCATTCATGAAACTTTAACATTAGCCGCTAGTTTAGGTGTCAGGCTATATATATATTTTTTTTTATTTAATTTTTTTTTTTTTTTTACTTTGGTATTTATATTGTTTTTTTCCCCAATAGACATCTCAATACGGTGTGTAATGCAATATAATAATATTATTAATTGTTAATAATAATTATTGATTTTTTTTTTCTTTCAAACCACATTGCACTACTTACGGCTGCCTACCTTAGAGTCCACTCCTTACTTAGCAATTTTCCTTTTCATTACTTTATTGCAGTTCTTAAGAAAAAATTAAAAAATAAATATGTAACATACAAGTGGTAAACCCTTATGTAATGTGTATGCGAAAATAAACAGCTTTGACCCTTAAATGTTCAACTTTGCAATGTGCAAGTCGGTTTTGAGTGAAGGTTGCTAGCTGTATTGTTTGCTAGCAATAATAGCCTGGTAGCTACAGTGCAAAGCAAACACGACTGGTGAACAGATTCCGGTTAAAAGGGAATGTGAATGTTGAATGTGAAAATAAAAACTAAATAATTTTAGTTACTTTCAAATGAACTTAATTTGACTTTTCATTTTACTTGTCAGTGGCTGCGTTGCATTTACTTCCTCTGTGGATGGAGATGCTAAGTAACGCCGCATTGAGGTTCCAGAGTGCAAGCGTGTACTGTACATTGACACACTGCAGGGCTGGAACAAAGTGATTGTGCGTGTTGGTCGGGGACGTCGGAAGCGCGGGGTGAGGTCATTGCTCTGAATGAGCTGAGCTGGTAGCGCGAGCTCCGGTTGCAGGCTCGGATGTTTGTCGATCGATCGAGTCTGAGTGCCCTTCGTCTGTCCTGGAGGTGTTATTTTCAGTCCTGCAACTCCAAGACTGAAATGTTTCAGTAAGCGATGAGCGCCAGTCTGTGTCATCACACTCACACACACCTACACAACGTCAAACTTCTACATTCCTTAGCATATTTTCCCTCAAATTGAAAAGACATGTAGGTCAAATGGAGGTGAGCGATACAGTGTGCAAGTCGAGTCGTTTTCTTTTCCGCCCATCTTATCTTTTTTTCTTTTTGTACAATAGAGCGAATGCATTCCATATACACTCAACTATATGCAAATCCAGGAAAAACAAGGCGTTTACAACATGAGCCTGTTTGACTAGTATGTGTGGTGAACGTACAATGAGTCACACCTGCCCTGTGGACGTTTCCACGTGTTGTCGTGTTACAAACTGGACCTGAATTCACACCAAAAGAGTACTTTTCTATATTTGGCACGAATATGTAAACAAATCTGAAGGCATGAGAAGTCTGGTAAATAGTTGGATGGAGTCCATGTGTGCAATATTTTTCTACAAGATATTCTTAAAAGGCTTTAGGGTTTTGTCGGAGAACATACGTGAACAATTCCTGGACAAACAGTAGCGCTGGCTGTCAATCAAATATCCTCCTATTTTCATATTGTGTATATACAAGGATTTGCGTATTGCACATGGCATTGCCCACGCATAAAAGGTCGATCATGAAAGATTTCTGCATTCAGCAGTTTGTTTCTCTTGGTCACTGATAAAGCAGAAAAGGTGTTTTATATTTGTGTGTATGTATATATATATACAGACGTGGACAAAATTGTTGGTACCCTTTGGTCAATGAAAGAAAAAGTCACAATGGTCACAGAAATAACTTTAATCTGACAAAAGTAATAATAAATAAAAATTCTATAAATGTTAACCAATGAAAGTCAGACATTGTTTTTCAACCATGCTTCAACAGAATTATGTAAAAAAATAAACTCATGAAACAGGCATGGACAAAAATGATGGTACCCCTAACTTAATATTTTGTTGCGCAACCTTTTGAGGCAATCACTGCAATCAAACGCTTCCTGTAACTGTCAATGAGACATCTGCACCTCTCAGCAGGTATTTTGGCCCACTCCTCATGAGCAAACTGCTCCAGTTGTGTCCGGTTTGAAGGGTGCCTTTTCCAGACTGCATGTTTCAGCTCCTTCCAAAGATGCTCAATAGGATTGAGGTCAGGGCTCATAGACGGCCACTTTAGAATAGTCCAATTTTTTCCTCTTAGCCATTCTTGGGTGTTTTTAGCTGTGTGTTTTGGGTCATTGTCCTGTTGCAAGACCCATGACCTGCGACTGAGACCAAGCTTTCTGACACTGGCTAGTACATTTCTCTCTAGAATTCCTTGATAGTCTTGAGATTTCATTGTACCCTGCACAGATTCAAGACACCCTGTGCCAGACGCAGCAAAGCAGCCCCAGAACATAACAGAGCCTCCTCCATGTTTCACAGTAGGGACAGTGTTCTTTTCTTGATATGCTTCATTTTTTTCGTCTGTGAACATACAGCTGATGTGCCTTGGCAAAAACTTCGATTTTTGTCTCATCTGTCCACAGGACATTCTCCCAGAAGCTTTGTGGCTTGTCAACATGTAGTTTGGCATATTCCAGTCTTGCTTTTTTATGATTCGTTTTCAACAATGGTGTCCTCCTTGGTCGTCTCCCATGTAGTCCACTTTGGCTCAAACAACGACGGATGGTGCGATCTGACACTGTGATGTTCCTTGAGCATGAAGTTCACCTTGAATCTCTTTAGAAGTCTTTCTAGGCTCTTTTGTTACCATTCGGATTATCCGTCTCTTAGATTTGTCATCAATTTTCCTCCTGCGGCCACGTCCAGGGAGGTTGGCTACAGTCCCATGGATCTTAAACTTCTGAATAATATGTGCAACTGTACTCACAGGAACATCTAGTTGCTTGGAGATGGTCTTATAGCCTTTACCTTTAACATGCTTGTCTATAATTTTCTTTCTGATCTCTTGAGACAGCTCTTTCCTTTGCTTCCTCTGGTCCATGTCGAGTGTGGTACACACCATATCACCAAACAACACAGTGATTACCTGGAGCCATATATATAGGCCCAATGGCTGATTACAAGGTTGTAGACACCTGTGATGCTAATTAGTGGACACACCTTCAATTAACATGTCCCTTTGGTCACATTATTTTCTGTGTTTTCTAGGGGTACCATCATTTTTGTCCATGCCTGTTTCATGAGTTTATTTTTTTACATAATTCTGTTGAAGCATGGTTGAAAAACAATGTCTGACTTTCATTGGTTAACATTTATAGAATTTTTATTTATTATTACTTTTGTCAGATTAAAGTTATTTCTGTGACCATTGTGACTTTTTCTTTCATTGACCAAAGGGTACCAACAATTTTGTCCACGTCTGTATATATATATATATATATATATATATATATATATATATATATATATATATATATATATATATAGCTCTATCTCTATTATATAGATATATCTATATTTAGCCTAGGTTTAACGCTTACATTTTTTCTTTCTTCTGAAATACGAGACCTGCAAAATGAGCTCAATGAAAAAAAAAAAAAAAGGTTTAAAGTTTTGAGGTTTTGATGACATGGACAGGACTGCACCCGATGTCTCCTCACCTTGCATCAGCACACCTACATCAGCATCCTCATAATGGCTGAATGAGCTGCAAAATCTAATGTAACATTGTTCCAGAAGAGTGGAGCTTATTACATACAGCGCTAAATCGGAACTAAGTGCGGAATGTGATGTAGCAAAAACAAACACCCAGTCTTATGGTCAGGTGGCCCACAAACTTACTTAAAAAGCTTACTTATCAAATATCTACCTGCTCTGTTGACATGTGCCAACAAAAAAGTAATAATAATAAGAATAAGAATAATAATAATAATAATAAATAATAATAATAATAATAATAATAATAATAATAATAATAATAATAAATGACGTCGTCATTTGAAATGATCACACTTCTGATTACTCGCATGGATCGCATGCCGTTGGACGTCCGACCTTCTATTTACCAACATGGATGTGATCCCAGCAGTGCTTTAAATAGCAGAGGAGAAACGGAAATTGAGAACGCGTTCGCTGCATCTCTACGTAAGCTTCAAGGTTTCCAAGGCACACAGTGGCTGAAGAGGCTCCGTATTATGTACAAGCAGCGCCATCTGGTGTGTGATAGTGGTGGGGAAAAGCTTCTAATTAACAGCACAGGCGATGTGTTAAATAGTTGGGTTTTCATTTCATGATCGTACTCATGCTTTGTCTTTACTGACGTTTTTTTCAGTGCCTCAGGCTTTCTAATAACATTTTGGAGAAGAAGCACATATAGCAGGGAATACCCCAATACTGTTAACCCTAATACGCTATTCTAATAATCTCCACTTTTCTGGATGGATGATTCGTTGATTTTGCCGTGTGCTCAAGAGGGCTGAGATCCGAGATCTAGGGAAGGCTGCTCAACACTCCTATTTCAAGAGTAAACATATACAAAGATGACCTAGACAATTGTGTGCCATTGTGGGAATGGTTTGAAGAGGGGAAAAGGCCAGTGTCCCAATACTTTTGAACCCATCGTATAAACTCTGCTGTGTTCGGTATCAGTCTTTGATTTTCAAAATGTGTTTCTGTATTGATTGATTGATTTATTTATTTTTAAATCTGTGTCTTTTTTTGTATAGAGGACTTATGTAATATTGTAGTTTGTTTGCTCGGAATGCCGTGAGCTGCCTTGTCGATACGGCCTCACAGTGGAATCTTGGCTCAAGATATTGATAAATTGTTACAAATCTTCGAGATCTGTATAATTTGTACGCCTATTGCGCTCTCCCTATCATATTGTAATCCTCAAACAATAAAGTTGGTAAAGAAAATATTTTACTACAAATGTACTTTACTGCATGAATGTGTATGTATGAATGTGTGTGTGTGTGTGTGTGTGTGTGTGTGTGTGTGTGTGTGTGTGTGTGTGTGTGTGTGTGTGCTGTGATGGGTTGGCATTCCATCCAGGGTGTATCCTGCCTTAATGCCCATAGACGCCTGAGATAGGCACAGACTCCCCGTGACCCGAGGGAAGATCGGATATAGCGGTAGAAGATGAATGAATGAATGAATGAATGAATGAATGTATGTTTGCACTCCAGATATTTCGATTTTATTTTCCTTACGGATGCATTTTGTGATGGAAAATTCTACAGAACTACAGAGGCTGGCTGACGGATATGTCGATCTGTATAGGATTGATCTATTATCATATTAAATGATTTCCACCTGAGATTTTTAATATTATTCTTTTTTTGACAAGTAAGGTTAATATTTATTTAACATCTTTGGGAACCTATGCTTCTTGTACTGTGAGAAATGTTTCAGAAGCCGGGGAGAGGGAAAACGTAAACATTCCATTAAGCCCTATCACAATAAAAGTGTATAATATCGTGTGTGTGTGTGTGTGTGTGTGTGTGTGTGTGTGTGTGTGTGTGTGTGTGTGTGTGTGTGTGTGTGTGTGCTTCAAATGTGCTATATCCTTAATAGGACACATTCCAGAAGTGGCAGGAATGCTGGTAGCCTTGTATTGCTGTTATCCCGGGGACTATTTTACAGGCAATTCTGTGTAAATGTAGTTCGATAAAATAAATAAGATAAATACTCGCTTGTAAACACAGCCAGATGAGTTTGAAAATCGACAAAAAAAAATCGTAACTCGAATCGGTATCAACATGGATTTCGATGATATCGACGTGGTCCTAAGTGGAAGGGAGACACGTGGTATCGCGTGTTTAGAAAAAAAGATATAATAATACATTTCCCATCAACCCCGTGCCCGCGCCCCAATCCAAACCCGGAAGTGTTTGTGGCTCGGCGCCGGAGCTGTGTTTACTTCCGGACTTCCTGTATATGGCAGATCTGGATAACAGCAACGGCGACCTCCGGCAGATCTCATGCACCGTAAAGGCGCAAGCGACACGAGCGACTCCGGGCACGTTAAGCGTGGATTTGTATCCGAATAATCGCATCGAGCTCCGAGGAGCAAAGAAGGGAAGATAAAACAACAACAGCAGCAACAACAACAACAACAACAAAAGCCAGCGGAAGAAAAGTAAAGCCCATTGCTACCCTTCGCCAGTACGCCAAAGTCAATGCGCTCCATCCTTCTGGTGCTGGAGCTGCTCTACCGGCACTTTCCCAACGCATCAGATCCCTAACCCGCGATCAGCGATCAAAGCCTCTGGGAGAGCTTTTTGCTCGAGCTGCTTCACCTGGCGTGAGAGAAAGCCCGGGATCAGAAGAAGGAGAGGGGAAGGAAGTGTCTCTCCTTCGATCCCCCCCCCTTTCCATCACTATGGACTGGTTAATGGGGTGAGTACTGTTTCATTGCGATCAGAAAGAAATGACATGACGTGGTTATGATCGATCAGAGATCCCTGGAGGAAACCGGAAAGCAGGGTGAATAAACCACTGTGGGGGTTTTAAGTTTTCGCTCCTGTGTCACGGGAAGCAAATTCGTCACTTTGCTTATTACCTAACCGTCTGCTTATTTGCTCCAGTTCTCACGTGTTCAAATAAACAAATACTCAAATGGGCACTTTGGCTTGCAAATTCTTTCCCCCCCCTCCCTCCCTCCCTCCATACCTAGGAACATCCCACACCTTTGTCCCATCGCTATTTCTAACATCCTTCTTTCTTCACGCTCACTGTCTTTTCTTTCCTTCTCTCACTCCTGACAGAGTGCCATTTTTGCACCATCATTTCCTCGGTCATGCATCATTTGTTATCTTCTCTCATGACCCAGATGCAATTTCATTTGTTCCTAATAATTTGGCCTGTCGTTCCCCTTCCCTGACAGAGGCCGACACTGGGATAGTTTTATTTCTGGCTCCGGGGTTCCTTTTTCTGCGATACGCCTTTGTCAGTGTTGTTAGAGTGAAAGCTGAGGGATATGGGTGGGGTGGGCTGATGAGATGGCAGCAGGTGTGTTTGAAACCTCACAGGTATGCAGTCGAATGCTGAATAGGGTTGAACAACACTCATCTTCGATGTAAGCATTTATTTACTTCCTGCTCTGTCTGCCGGATGAGTGAAGTCATATACTACGGTATACACTATATAAAGCTTGATAATTACTTTTGATGCAGTAAGCTGCCATCTTGATATGAAATGATGTGCTTTTTAAGCGTTATGTTCCATATTTAATCCCAATTCTTGAAATCCATTTACTTTCCTGGGAAGGGGTTCCAGTAGATATTGGATTATGCATTTGTGTTCATCAGCCACAAGGATGCTGGTAAAATCAGGGACTGGTTTAGGTGAGGCGAGGAGGCCTGGGGTGCACTCATTGTCCACATTCATCCCAAAGGTGTTCAGTAGTGTTGACACTAACGTTCTTCCTCTCTGACCGATATCATCATTCAGCTCACTTCGTTCACAGGGGCAGGTTTGGGTCTTCCAAATTCTAGTGAACGCAAAATGTTCTTATACCGCATTCTAGTGTTATCATGATACAGGCATTTTGACTTTGATACCTAGATTGAATATCATGATACCAATGCCAAATCGATACTATTATTACAAAATAATAATAATAATAATAATAATAATAAAGAACAGAAATTGAATAGTGGAACTTTTTTTTAAATGAATAAAAACACCCAATGTTTACCTCCTTCTGAAACTGTTTAAACTAAAAATTTTATTTTTTTATTTTAAATTATTTACGTATTTAATTATTTTAGTTTCAGTCAGCGTGAATTCGGCATACGATGTAGTCCAACATTCAGAAATACAGCTTCCATTTTTTCCCCCATTGTATTGCAATACTGTTTTTGTACTAGTATATCGTACGACAATACCGCATCCTATACAATCGTGTGCCTCAGGCTTTCTAATAACATTTTGGAGAAGAAGCACATATGGCAGGGAATACCCCAATACTGTTAACCCTAATACGCTATTCTAATAATCTCCACTTTTCTGGATGGATGATTCGTTGATTTTGCCGTGTGTTCAAGAGGGCTGAGATCCGAGATCTAGGGAAGGCTGCTCAACACTCCTATTTCAAGAGTAAACATATACAAAGATGACCTAGACAATTGTGTGCCATTGTGGGAATGGTTTGAAGAGGGGAAAAGGCCAGTGTCCCAATACTTTTGAACCCACCGTATAAACTCTGCTGTGTTCGGTATCAGTCTTTGATTTTCAAAATGTGTTTCTGTATTGATTGATTGATTTATTTATTTTTAAATCTGTGTCTTTTTTTGTATAGAGGACTTATGTAATATTGTAGTTTGTTTGCTCGGAATGCCGTGAGCTGCCTTGTCGATACGGCCTCACAGTGGAATCTTGGTTAGGGGTCTGAAATGTTTGGTTTAGTCTGGTCCATGTAACACTGTACATATGCAGGTTTAGAATACAGAAGACACCCCTTTGAAGTCTTTAAATATGTGTGTCTGTGTATATGTATATGTATATATGTGTGTGTGTGTGTGTGTGTGTGTGTGTGTAAAAGAGGAAATCCATCCTGATACTGGTTCATAGAATACCATCAGGAATACCATCATGAATACCATTTTAAGATTGGAAGGGAATAATTAGTGAAATAATTACTAATTAGTGAGAATAATTAGTGAGAAAAGCACATTTACCTTTCTTTTGCTGCTGTAAAATGAGTCACCACAAGTTTTCTTGTGCCACGTTGAAGCATCAACTCCGGACCTTTTCGCTTTGCGCGATCTTACACACCGATCATATGACTGCATGTGGACCAGTTTCTCCCCCTTCGTTCGCAACTTCCCTTTTCACTGACTTATTATGCGTATTTCTTACAAATAACATTTAATTTAAGCATAAATATATCTGTAATTGGGGTGTGTCTGTACATAAAATTTACGGTTCAGTACGTGGCACGGTTTTTAAGTCCAGGTTCATTTTCGGTGCAGTTAGAAAGGAAGAAATGGAAGAAATGCAAAACACAATTACTCGTCGACATAAATGCCTGCTTGGTTAAATAATATTTTATAGAAATGAACCTCCGGAGGAAAAACCCCCCTGAGGCACTGGGAGAACATACAAACTCCACCGACACACATAGCAGAGGCGGGAATCGAACCCACAACCCTCAGAGGCGAACTGTGCTAACCACTAAGCCACCATGCCTCCTGTTTTAAAAATATGTTCTACTTAACTTTATTTATTTTGTCTGTTATTCCTTCCATTCCTTCGCACGCTGGATTCGCAGAATTGTCAGGATTTTCTTCCCCAAAGGGAAATTCCTGATTTTTGGATATTTACTAGACTGTATTCAAGTGGCGTGATTTTGTGCATTTGCAAAAACGTTTCCCAGCACCCACCCCAGAAACTGTATTTCCCGTTCCACGCAAATACAAGAGTACGTAAACATTTTCACCAGGCCTTTTTTTCATGATTCGTCTCATTTACATTACATTTACAGCATTTGGCAGACGCCCTTATCCAGAGCGGCTTACAACTGAGCAATTAAGGGTTAAGGGCCTTGCTCAAGGGCCCACTAGTGGCACCCTAGGTGGTGGGGTTTGAACCCATGATCTTCCGGTCCAGAAACCAACACCTTAACCAGTGGGCTACCACCTCATTGGCTCATGAGTTCAGCTCCACTGAATGCCATCATCGGTGTTAAGCTATCTGCACTAGGGTCGTTTACGCACACGAGACCGACGTGTCGCGATCGAGAGTTAATCCTGGAGAAGCATTACCCCAATAATAATACAGATAAGGTGAACCGATGTAACCCATGACCTCGAAGCAGACGAAAAGGCACACATGTGTACGTTTTCTAGAGAAGTCGGAATGCGAAGACTTATTGAGAGGGTCCACCAAAACAAATTCCTTGTAAGTGCTCTTTCTGATTCTGATTCTAATCAGGTGGTTTTAAACAAGTTTAAAGAACAAGTGAAGATAAATCTGTCTCTCTCTCTCTCTCTCTCTCTCTCTCTGTTTGCTTGCTGGATTTTCTGTTTTTGTACCTGTCTCGATTCATCTGTCTTTCTGTCTGCTTGTTTGTTTGACTGTGTATCTGTCTGTCTGAATGTTCGTCTTTTTATCTGTTTATTTGTATTTTTTTCACTTTTTTAGTCTGTCTGTTTTTCTGTTTATCTTTCTCTCACTTTGTTTTTGTCTGTCTTTGTCTGTCTGTCTCTCTCTCTCTCTCTCTCTCTCTCTCTCTCTCTCTATCTGTATGTTTATCTTTCTTCTATCTTAAACACGAATATAATTTGGCCTCAAATCCGCATCCGTGTCTTCTTAATCCATTACTCTTTCGTTTTCCGTTTTCCTTTTATTTTCGTAGTCACTCCATTAACGCAGCCTTACTGTGTGCGACTCACAAAGCCGTGCTCCGAGACGTCCTGCAAGCGAAACGCAGGAATGCAACCGAGCTGCATTTCCCTAATGTTTCAACCCCCCCTCCACACACACACCCCCGACTCTGAATCTGATGCTTTGCGGTTTTGTGAATGCCAGCGGAGAGATAAACCCACACATGCAAATAATATCAGACAGATTGGACATTCGCACGTGTTTGTGTGTTTTTATTCTTTTGTTAAATCCAACGCTTGCCCGTTTCATTCGTGTTTGCTGACCACACCCTCTACGTGTATGTGCCAGCTGGATTAAACGAGTGGAGATCGAGTGATGAGCATGAGAATGTGTTGTTGTACCTGAATCACTGATGAGCGTGTGTGTGTGTTATCCAGTTTTGATCACACGCACTCCAAGATCGACCCGTGACGCACGCGCGTGTGTGTGTGTGTGTGTGTGTTTGTGAGAAGTTGTGCAAGAAAGAGAAGTCAGGACTGCTACAAGGCAATGAGCGGTTTTTCAGATCCCTAATGAGGAGACACTGTCGAGGAAACTTTTCAAGGAAGCATGAGGAAGTAAACCTTGACAGAAACCACATTACTGAAGAACGCGGCCGAGCGGCACCGGGTCGCGTCACGATGAATAATTAGCGAATGGTTCTAGAATTATGAGGGCAATTGGTACTACATGAGGTCGCATCAGGGCCATTTTGTCCGTAATAAAAATGTACGTTCCACTAGATTTTGGAGATTGATAGCTTGTGGTACTCATCCAACCATAAGGTTATAGTAAAATCAGGTACTGATGTAGGTAGAGCCGGGCAATATGTCATATAAACTGAATCTCTGATATTTTGGATACAGTGGGGAAATTTGTCCGCTATTTTTAGCTGGTATTTTGGGGCTGCCGCTGTTTACCCCCCCCCCCCCCCCCACCCCCCCCCGCCCCCCCCCCCCCCCCCCCCCCCCCCCCCCCCCCCCCCACCCCCCCCACCCCCCCCCCCACCCCCCCCCCCCCCCCCTCACACGCCCCCCCCCCCACCCCCCCCCACCCCCCCCCCCCCCCCCCCACCCCCCCCCCCCCCCCCCCCCCCACCCCCCCCCCCCCCCCCCCCCCCGTTTGAGAGGCTAGAATAAATTACTCGTGCTGCCACAAACGTCAGACAAATTTTACCATATTCTTTGGCTCGTTCAATGTCTGAAATGTCTTGTTCATTGATGAAACCTCACCCCTCTTGGAAACGAGCTCTTCGGATTCGTCACAGAGCGCGCACCATGTCTTATTTCGCAAATGTAATGTGGGTGCGGTAGGCAGAGAACTACGGAAGCTCGTTGAAATCTTAAAATCGTTTTTTCTAACATCGGCATAAACCACAACGTCGAGCGAATCAATAATCTCCCTGCTCTAGATGTAGGTAAAATGAGGTGAGGAGGGCTGAAGTGCACTCAGAATTCCACTTCATCCACATGAGGTCAGAGTTATATAGCAGGAGATCTTCTACTCCAAGCCATGTAAAGCGTATCTTCATGGCTTTGTTCACAGGAGGTATTGGAATGCTGGATCAGGATTTTGTCTCCAGATCAAAGTGTAGGGACGATTCAATGCTCCGAAGACTTTTGTGCCTCCAACATTGTGTTTAAGGAGGAACGTGCAGTCAAGCTTTTTAAACAAACCAGGTTTCTGAGGTAAATATTTTTTGTTTGTTTGTTTTTTTCAGTTTGAAGATTTTTTTCACACACACACACACACACCTATTCCGGGCATTCGGACTCGCGTTCACTTTCGCTTCGCGCGCGTGCGGCCAGCTGTACGGTCTCTAAGCTGAAGGACGCACTTTAGATTGCAGCTTCTCTCCCAGACGCGAGTTGAAAGCTCCACTCCTGAGCCTCTCTTCCTCTTCCCAGAACTGAATTTGATGATGTGATGGGTTAGACGAGTACAGGCGTAGCCGGGGACGCAGACGCGTTCGAGTGCAGGATGTTAATGGTTTACTCGAAATGGCGGTCACGTGACTGTAAATCCATTCTGTGTGTGTAGCTTGCGTGCTCCAGATATTCGTGTGAACCCACCGTTAGTGGTTTAGAGGGATCGCAGCCAAAAAAGTTCTGTTTGCTTATATATTCATGTTTTTATATTTCCATGAAAAGTTTGTATATTTCTTTATTGCAGCTTGATGTCATTTTTATTTGTATTTTTATTTTGTTGTTCTTTAAACTGCCGCTCATGCTGCATCACAGGGCAATGTAACACGGACTGAGAAAACTGATATCCGCCACCACAACGGCGCCCACGAGGGTGTCGTTGCGGTTGATCGAGGAGCAAGGGCATGCCATCGTTCCCACTCAGAGAGCACAGACAGCTTTGCTCGATTGGACTCTTGCCCACGGTTGGCTGTGGTGGTGGTGTCTACAGGATTTGAACTTGCGATCTTTGCATGGTGCAGTGAACATTTTGCTGTTGCGCCACTCGATAGCCTTTATTTTACTTTTGCAGTTGCTTTATAATACTTTATAACTGTCTGTGTATCTGTGCACCGACCTGTCTGTATTTGTATATGCATTTCTGTGTATCTGTGCATCTGCCTTCCCTAGTTTCTGTCTGTATACATGTCTGTGTATCCGTTTTCCCAAGTGTCCTTGTCTGTCTGCTTGTATTTATATATGTCTGTGTGTACATCTACCTTTCTTAGTTTCTTAGTCTGTCTGTATGTATATGTCTGTCTATACATGTATGTCTTTGTATGTCTCAGTCTGTCTGTCTGCCTATCAGTCTGTATATATATATATATATATATATATATATATGTCTGTTTGTTTACCTACCTGTGTACCTACCTCACTCGGTCTGTCTGCCTGTATTTATCTGTGCACCTAACTCTCTTCCCCTGTCTTTCTGTCTGTCTGTATACCAGTCAGTGTACCTACAATGACTACCTTGCATGCTTGTCTTCTGTATATCTGTGTGCTTGAAAAGTCTGCCTGTCTATTCGTCTAATCGTATTTTTCTGTTTATATGTCTGTGTAACTATCTTAATCTTAGTCTCCTCTATCTCTTTAGCTCTCTGTTTGTCTGTCCCTCTACTTGTGCATCCATCCATTTATCTTTCTGTCAATATTTACTTCTCTGTATATCAGTTCACTCCTCTTTGCTTGCTGGTCTATCTATCTTGGCATCACTTTGTCTGTCTATACGTCCATCTGTCTATCTAGCTAGCTATTTGTTTGTCTTTGACTTCTTTGTAATAATGGGAAGTAAACAAGGATGAAAGATGAGATATGCGATGCTGTGGCATACTGACTCGTAAACAAGTCTGTTTAGCCTTCGCGGTGCTCTTCAGGACAGCCGTTGTGTCGTGATCACACCCATGCGGTGCCTACCCGGGCAACCTTATACACAATGCAAAGTTTTGGAGCTTCTAATGAACCTAGTATTTCTCCCATTAATTGGTCTTGGTTGCAATATGTTTCCTCAGACTTTAAAGTAGGGACCTAGAGGTGCATTTTTTTTTTCCTCCCTCCCTTTCTCTCCTATATATGGAAACTGTAGCAGTTACTTGAATGCTTTCACTGTTAGGTCAGCGTTCTCCGTGTTCTGAACCAGTGTTTGTCATCAGAAACTTGAGTAAAGGTCACATCTTGGCGTCGTGACCAAATATCTTCAAGCGTGTCCCTCTGTCAGGGTTGAGGCTAAGCTCTAGACACGTGCAGGCAGCATGTTGTGTTATTAAGCGCGTTCTAGCGCAGTGTGCTTAAGGTCGTTGTCTCGCAGCATGACCCACTTTCTCCGGAGATTCAGTTCACAAACAGATGTCCTGAGGTTTTTCTTTTGGATTCGCTGGTATGATTTAGATTTCATTCTTCCCACCTGGGCCAGATGCAGCAAAACGGGCCCGAATCACGATACTACCACCAGCATGTTTCGCATATGGGATACGGTTCTTACGCAGTACCTTTAAGGTTTTTTTCTTTTGAATGAAATGGTTCAACTAATTAATAGCCTTTTCCTATTTGAACTTCATGAAAAACACGACTTCCTTTGAGACCTTAAGGAATATAACATACGTTTGGAGGTGATTTCCAGTCTTTATGTCATAATGCACATCCACAAATGTCTTCTGAAGATCACAATTTGATCGATACTTGTTACTTTAAACCAACATTGAATTTATTTGAAAATCATTCACTGATATGTAATATTGGCTTCCTTAGTACCTCAGCAAATAAAGTAGAATGTTTAATGTGGCTCTATGTTTAATTTTAGCATTTGTCTGAAACATCTGATGATGTTTATATTTTAGCAATGTATGGAGAATTTGTAAGGGGTTTAAAACTTTTAAACATCCCTTCCAGTCTGTCCATCATCGAGATTCAACAAAGTCGTCTGTGTGGGCTTTTTTTTTTTTGGGAGGGAACAGTCAAACAGTACTTTATTCCCTTTACCAAGTCACTCTTCAGTCAGAAAGCTCCTTCTTCGTCAGGCGAACTTGATAAAGCTTCGCACTCAATCAACCTCTGCATCGATTCTACAAACCTCTCAATGCACTCTAGAGCACCAAACATCTGGAGTCCGGTCTGGCATGTCACTCTCCCATGAGTGTTCGATTGGATTGAGAACTAGAAAATGTGAAGGTTGTAGCATGTTCACCGAGCCATTCAATGCACCCTCACGGTGCAAGGAGGCTTCCTGCAAGAGACCTTTCCTGTCAGGATCTAAATCTTTCATTGGGTACAGTTGTTCCATCTGAAGACTCATGTTGAAGTCGCAAAGACAACAGAGATTATTCATCATGTCCTTACAGGACACTTTTATTTGTTTACATACTAATAGTTAATTAGTTGTTAGTGTTAAATTGATAATGCATTGATATGAAGTGTTAATTTGCCTCTGAGCTTTCTGAACAATTAGAATCATGGAGTCTAAATGTCTTTATGTATACTAAATGTGTTTAATGTGTACTTTTTGCCTGTTAAATGGCAATGTGTAGCGTCAGTGTCCAATTCATCCCTGTATGTGTCTGCTGCCTATCTTCCTCTGTCTGTCTGTCTGTGCTCTGTGTGTCTGTGTCTGTCCCTGCCTGTCTGTGTATCTGTCTGCTTATCTATCTATTACATTGTCTGTTTCTCTGTTTGTCTGTCTGTCAATCTATCACTTTGTTTGTTTGTCTGTTTGTAAGCATTGTCTATTTATGTTTGTGTGCTTGTTTGCTTTTTTTTTAAATGTCTTTCTATATGTATATCTCTATACAGACATAGGCCACCTTTCCTGCATGTCTGTCTGTCAAGTCCTAACTCTGTTTCTGTGCATGTGTATATATATATATATATATATATATATATATATATATATCTATATATATATATATATATATATATATATATATATATATATATATATATATATATATATAGCTCTCTGTCCATATCTGCGTACCTCCCTGCATTAGCTGATTAGTATTAAAAATGAATGACGCCCTGCCAAGTATTAGTTGGAGCTTTGTAATGATTCTGGTTTCTGTGGAATTATTGTGTTTGAAAATGTTCTTGGAGGCGGTCTAATCCTCCTCGTCTCTCATACAGCGGTTGTAAGAGGTTTTAAAGGTGGCTTTTAGTTACTGTTTCCAGACCAGCCTTACTGAGAAACTCCAGCTCTAATCACTCGGTCCCACCCAAGAGTTGCCTGGACATCTGATCCGAGCATATCAGTGGTGTCTGACACCAGCAAGTGCGTTAATGCTGAGCGATGATCTGGCTGAACGAGTTCTGTTTAAAAAAACATGACAAGAACCCGGACATTCCGGCAGTGCAATCTGCTGAATAAAGCGGGACTGCTTAAGCTGACTGGCAGGACTGGCTTCCTGTTTTGAACAAATTAAATGTTAATGAATGGACATGGCCTGCCTTTTGACGATGCTACGGATTTAGTCTCAAGCGCAGCACGGCGTCGGTAATAGTTCTTGTACAGTTGTATTGTAGATGGTTCGGAATATAACACTTTAGTAAAAAAATTTTTCCTGGTAGATTCCTTGTACATTAGTAGGGTATAGAGTTTGCACTGTAGCCTAAGTATAATAACAGTATGTATATACGTGACTCGGGTTTGATGTCCTTGTAATTTTATCGATTCCGTTTCAAAGTGGTGAACCAACCGCAGATGCTTAGTCATGTTGGTCATAATGTCTTGCTTGCAACATATTAGTTTATTATTGTTTTTACAAGAGTAGCTACAATTTTGAGCGCTTCCCACGGTCCATCTTATAAACTGTTGTTTAGATTACCACATAAGGTCCTGGAAGATTGGATGCACGGAAGGTCCAGGCAGGTTGCCAGGTGGAAAAAAGTGCACCCAGGAACGGATAGGAGGAATTTTATAACAGGTATTCAATTTTTAATCTTAAGTATCTGATTCCAGAATCGATTTTGGATTCCCAACCCTATACATGACTGAGGAGATTAGAATGCGGATTGGTATTTTGCCAAGTGCAGTAGTATAGGGGTCAAGCGGTGGATTTTTCACGTTGGATGGTACTTGCCAATACCCAAAATGGAAATGGACAAACAAAAAAACAAACAAACAATTTACAGCATGTAAAATAGTACTGAAGTCTCTAGAGGCCAAGACGGCATATTTCACCCGGAAAAACGTAATCAGTACAGATTTTTGCCGATGGATCCAGCGTTCAACTGTCGATGCCAATAATCAGCAAAACTGATTAATCAATCGACCTTCAGTAAAGTAATTGTACGTTATTTTGATGAGTGCAGAACTAGAATATATAGGTTGTGGCATGGCTGAGTACAGTCTGGGATGCTTGCTACAAAAGTTTATGAGAACGAGTAAATCAGGAGTGTCAAACTCAAGTTACCGTGGGCCACATCAGCATTATGGTTTCCCTCGAAGGGTCAGTTGTAACTATAAGACAGTATATACTCTTTGATTAGCGACGCCGCCTCATAACACAAAATACAGCTGTTTTTCTCCTTTAATCACAAATGTATTTGCGTTCTCATCTTTCATTCCATCTGCATACATTTTCTCGCTTCCTGGATATTTTGGGATTATTACAAATTTCTCAATTCCACTTGCACAAAAATGGCCCTCAGTAAACGCTGATGTAGGGTACACTGCAATCTAGTGGCGGGATGCATAGTCCCATGCATTGTGGGAGATTTAAAGCAGCATAAAACCTTATTTTAAGACAATTATACACCTTTTAAGCTCTTGGCCACATAAAATAAGGTAGCGGGCCACATTCAACCCAAAGGCCTTGAATTTGACAGTAAATCAATCCTGTTTCATTCCTGTTAAAATAAACTTTTATTTCTAGCTCGGTGCCGTAGTAGATATTTGGTGCACACTTTCAATTAGCTTCATGTTTTTTTTTTTTTTTATTATTTTGCGACACAGCCATAAAGCTCTTGTTTCCACACCATGCAGGTTTCAGAATGACAGCATTCAGCATCCGGTCCGCATACATAAACGAAACCCAAAGAGGGAACTGAAAAGTTCAGTACCCTTCTCCTCTTGTGTTTTGTGTGTTTTTGAGGGAAGTTTATTTGAGGGCAGAGTGGTGAGGTGAAGAAAGAAAGAAAAACAAAATGTTGACGCGCTTCACTTCCTGCTTCAAAATCAAGCACCATGCCAACACAACCACATTCGGTACTTTTAGCATCAGTACACCTGCCTGTGTATCTGATTGAGGATGTGGTGACACACAATCATCTTTCTGAGGGGCGACAAAACTCTCACTGTTTTGCACATTGCTTTCTTCAAAAATGGATTTATTTATTTATTTTTTAATCTTTTCAAAATTTCGGTAGAAATCTACTTAGAAATTTGACTTTTCTAGATCATTCAAGCTGGTGGGTGAATCAAATAATTCTTTACGGCACTAGTAGGACAGAAAAGCATCTCAGGAGGCACAGAAAGTCAAACCTGGAGTCAGATGTGCTTCAGCTGCTGTTTAGCAAGGAACAAACCGGGCAGGTGAAAATTGGACACATGTCCACTCGGTCTATTTTTGTATGACCCACACTTCCCGTGTGATCTGCTGGTCGAACACCCGGGTATAAAAGTGTTTCTAATAAATTGGCCACTCCGGTGTGTGTGTGCACAACATGCGCACCTTTTTCTATTCCTCATGGGTTCTTTCTCTATTCCTCTCACTTTTCTCTTCATGTCTGTTCTTTGTATTCCTTTCTCAGTTTCTTTCTCTTTTTTTTTTCTCCTCCCATCTTTCCCATCTCCCACTTGTCTTTCATCTTGAGCGTTTCTTTCTTTGTGTGTGTGTGTGTGTGTGTGTGTGTGTGTGTGTGTGTGTGTGTGTGTGTCAGTTTTGCAGGTTTATTTTGTCTCCCACTTCTCTTCCCCAACAATCTTCCACGCTGTGAGCACTCCATGGGTGTCTTGTTTGAGCCCTCGGCGCTTCGCGTCTGGAACACGTGTCCCCGTCGCAGCTTTTTATAGAGCGCAGCAGCCTCAGCTGCGGAGAGAGAGAGAGGGCGGAGATTAGAGGAGGAACGATGGAGAATTTGGGAACATGAGAGAGAGAGAGAGGGAGAGAGTTTGTACCTGGCATTTGAGGAGGGAAGTCTAGCAGCACAGACAAATAGAAGTATAGATTTTGTGAAGTATCACAAAGCTGTCATACCAGAGTCACAGACAAATATAAATATACATATATATATATATACATACATACATACATAGATACATACATACATGTATATATACGTATAGATATATATATATATATATATATATATATATATATATATATATATATATATATATATATAGTATATATATATATATACGCAGGCCATTTAGCTATATGGCAATTATACCTTATACTTGGTAGAGATATATATCACATATACTATATACCTGCCATACATATATATACACTACACACACAGCACACATTTACACCACAGTTACATTACGAGCACAACACACACACACACCTTTACACACACACAGACTCACAGGGCTGACACACTAGTAAGGGCCTTAGCCTTGGTCACTAGGGTGTACGTTGCTTCAGGGTTATGAACCTGCGATCTTCTGGTCCAGAGGCCGGCCAACACCTTAATGCCACGCTTCACACACTACACACACACACACACACACACCACACACACACACACACACACACACACACACACACACACCAGTACACACACACACACACTACACACACACACACACACACCACACCACACACACACACACACACACACTCACACACACACACACCACACACACACACACACACACACACACACATCACACACACACACACACACACACACCACACACACACACACACACACACACACACACACACACACACACACACCCAACACACCCACACACACACACACACACACACACACACACAACACACCACACACAACACACACACACACACACACACACACACACAGACACAGACACAAACACACACACAGACACACACACACACACAGACACTACACAGACACACACAGGACATACACACAGACACAGACTACACATTACTTACACACACTATACACACACACATGACACACACACACACACACAGACAAATAGACAAATGGGATAATGCTTTGCAACATCGGATTCTGTCCAAGACGTTTTCTGAGGAACGATGTTAACGATGTACACGAGGTACCACTGTATATACACATTATATATATACAAAATAATTGTAGTGTTTTAAATG
>JACRUU010000027.1:18446011-18503511 GCA_030449085.1 Kryptopterus vitreolus | reverse complement strand
AGATGAGCATTGCTTATTAAAATATCACCGCTGTGCTCTTTACAGCGTAGCCGGGTGTATGACTGGCTGGACGTGTGTGTATTTCTGATAGCAGTAGCTCTGGAGCACAGTAGCTCTGGAAGACTTTCTCTCTCTGTCACACTCTCCGGTGTGTGTGTGTGTGTGTGTGTGTGTGGCTCGATCAGTGCCAAGGCTAAATTTTGCCGTTTTTGGCTTTATAGCTCTCGACTGCTTACTTGGGTGGAGTCTGTGGAGAAAAGCCACACCTCTAAGCCAAAACCTCAGCCTCTGTGTTCACTCCGGACAAAGTCTTCAGTGTGAAGGAACAAAGTCGCAGTATGTGCACGCAGACGCCATTCGATTTCGACTTCTACTTCATACTGAATTAAAGTTTGTGGAAGCACACAGACGGGGTTCACAGACGGCCGATGCTATTATTAGTCGCTATGTCTCCGTGTGTTTGATTTCGCCAGATCTAAAAAAAAAAAAAAAAAACACAACACAATTATAATAACTGCAGATGGGGTTGTTTAAAAATAGAAATAAAGTGCCATGAATTTAGAGATAGCCGAGTGTTCTGGAGTGACACTCAGATTAATTATCATAATTGGATTGCGTTGTGCATGTGTGTGTCCTTGTCTCTACTTGTCGTCCGCGTTTTAATTTCTAGTTGTATTACACAAGTAGAAAGTCTTCATTGGGGTCGAATCTTTCCATCTCTGCACTCTTGAAATGAAAGGAAGTCTTTTCGTTTTTCTATTTTTCCCCCAAACGCCCGGATATTTGATTAATTCTGGATTATTTTGTTCACTTCCTCTCTGCAATGAGATTTAGAAGGGCTGGATCGTACACTCTGAATAGGTGAGGTCACTCTTTTTTTTTTTTTTTTTTCCTTTTTTTTTTCGGTGTCATGGAGGTCGAGGTTTTAAGTTCAGTGCGCTCCAGACTGGGGAATTTTCCATCAGTGTGTGTCAGAGGTTTTTATTTTGGGAGACTATTATAACTTTGTCAGGTTTCAGTCCATGGAGTTTTCATGTGACAAACGTCGTTTGTTTGATTTTATAAGAAATGCGCACGAGAGAATGTTTTGAATAATTGATTTGAACCCTTGTTTCTTTTTAAAATGTACTTTTTAGATATTTAAATAACAACAAAAATGAATTTAATTATACCAGGTATTAGAATCATCTTTTTGTGAAAATAAATCATGATTGGCAATGTATTAAAAAAATATTTAAAATCATTTCTTGCCATCAATAATTATTATTATTATTTAGTTATTTAGATTGTATTGAGTTATTTATATTGTGGTTCTCTCGAACAACCTGTAGAAATGAATAGGGCTGGGAATTCGAAAATCAATTCCGATTCTGGAATTAAGAATCCGAATCTTGTTATAAAACCGAAATTACCAATTCCTGGACGCATTTCTTTCACCTGGCAATTTGCCAGGACCTTCTGGGCTAAAATAAAAAAAACAAACAAAAAAGTTATCAGTATGGTCAAAATGCTGGTATCGTGACAACATGACTCGGATCTGATGGCCTCCCAGAGACAGGCCGGTGTTACATAACTGTAAGATAGGATCTCAACTGATTAAAGTCCTCAGTGGAATGTTATGGAGAACAAAGTTAAAATGTTCTGGGTATTTTGTCCCTGTGTCTGGTTTGTCTCTGGTTTGTAATTTTCCAGCCCTTCATTTGAACAAGTATTTTATTATTATTATTTTTTTATTAAATTAGAATACAGACGGCACCTCAGGCCTCCTCTCCTACATCACTCCCTTACTTTAGTAAAACCGTGCTAAGTGAACGCACACAAATATCCACAATGTAATGAAATCTCTTCCCGGAAGAGCAGAGGGAATTCCAGCAATAAATGTGGAATGATCAGGTCTCTACATGATTTTGTCCTCGTAGGTTATGCATCTTAGCTCATATTTGTATTGTATTATATAAAGAAAACACTGCACGTGTAAAATAGATGATAAACACTGACGAGCAATAACAGGAAGGAGAGAGAGAGAGAGAGAAAGAAAGAAAGAAAGAAGAAAGAAAGAAAGAAAGAAAGAAAGAAAGAAAGAAAAAAGAAAGAAAGAAAGCGAGAAGAAGAAGAGGAAAAGAGAAAAGAAGAGAAAGAAGAGAAGAAAAGGGAAAGGAATGGAAAAGAAGAAAGAAAGAAAGAAAAGTGGAAAATGACAGAAGGGAAAAGAAAAAAAAAGTTAGTCGGGACAAGAAAGAGAGAGAAAATGAAAAAAAAAGACAGAAATAAATAGGGAAAATGAAAGAAAGGAAGGAAGGAAGAAAGAAAGGGAAAAAGAAAATGAAGGAAAGAAATAAGGGGAGGAAGAAAATAGACAAAAAATAAAGGGGAAAAAATAAAATGGAAGAAAAAGAAAATGAAAGAAAGGAAGAAAAATAAACGGGGGGAAAAAGAAGGGGAAATAAATAATGAAAGAAAACATGAAAAGAAAGAAGGACAGAAAGAAAGAATATGGGAAAAGGAAAAAAATAACAGGGCAAATGAAGGAAAGATCAAACCTATTCTTCAACTCATCTATAATATAGTTAATAAGCATTTACAAAGTCCTAAACAATAGTAATATTTTTAATACAATTCTCTCTTAATTTGTTACATTATATTGGTCATTTGCAGAAACACACTTCTTGTTGACCAATGTTTTTCGTCTGATTTATGTTCAGATTCAGTACATTCAGTTCACTGTTTGGTTTCTTCCCCCCTTTTTCTGCTGTTTTGCTGGTAATAAATATGCAGGCAGTGACACGGTTCACCACACGTACACCACTTCTACCTCAAAGCCATTCTTTTCTCAGGAAGTTGTTTTTTTTTTTTTAATGCACAATAATATTTGAGGAAGGTGTTGCTGGTTGTTTCTCATCGAGCTCCGAGCGAAAGCAGCGCCTTATCGAGGTTGTGCATAAGCGCAGGAAAGCTGTGTGTGAACACGCAGGCGTCTCAGAAGAGGAAGCAGTTCGGCGGAGTACACAATACGTTACGGCCTCCGTCGTCTTTCATTTATTTTCTTTACGAGGCAGGAATTGGTGAAAGTGCTGACCTCCATGGGCAACGTTCAACCGGCGATTGTTCCCTCAGCGCTCATGTCATATTGTTATATAAGATTTTCATTATTATTATTATTGTTGTTGTTATTATTATTATATGGCACACACATACAGGGAATAAATGACTGCTTGAGAAACATTTTCAGTACGTCCTTTATTTTAAGTGCCGATCCATTTTATAATCGTTTAGCATGCTTTCCGCTGTAACATCCATCCAACAGCTGTGTCCATCCCAAGTACATGTGAGCTAAAAGCGCTTACAAAACATACTTACGCACCTTCAGCCACAAGAGTATTCGAAATGTCAGGTACTGATGGAGGAGTGTAAGGAGGATTTGGATGCCGTCAGCATTCCAGTTAATCCCAAAGGCGTTCAATAGAGCTCTTTGAGTTAAGTTGAGCTCTAGAGCAGGTCACTCAAGACACTTTTAAACCCTTAAAATATTAAAATATTACTTAAACCATATCGTCAAGTAACAGTGATATTTTGATGCCGGGACAGGTTCCCGCCCCCACCCCCCTTCCCCCCCTAATTCTTTATAACCTATTTCTCTGTGTGAAATTGTCTTTTAAGGTTACTGTATGACTGTCAAATAAAATCAATTTCATCATTTTTTTTTTTTTAGACTTTCAAGATTTATTTCATCATGACATGAATTAGATTTATTACTATAAGATTATTTAATTGCCAGTTGGATAGAAAGGAAGGAAAGATAAGTGAGAGAATGAAAGAGAGAGAAACGAGCAAATATCGAAGAAATCAAGTAAAAAGGAACAAATAAAGGCGGAAAGGGGGGGAAATAAAGGTGGTAAAGAGACGAGGAAGGCGGGAAAAAAAGAAAATAGGCGGGAAAAAAAAGGCGGGAAAGGGAAAAGTAAAGGTGAAAAAGGAACAAATACAGGCAGAAAAGGTAACAAAAAAAAAAAAAAGCCACAAAGGGCATGACAGAATTTAAAGGTATATATATAATATTATAAATATCAGGCCAGATATAATATATCTAATATCTATTTTTTTTTTTTTTTTTTTTTTTCTCCCCAAGCTACAAGAACAGCATTTTGCCTTTTGACTCCCATTTTCCTCTTTTACCCAAAATGCATTTTGCTATGGTGCCTGCTTCATTTCTGACTTAAGAAGGCGATGCAGAAGCGTTTCAGTCCTCAAGTCAGTCCAGTCCATTCTCACCTCTTCTCAATGCTGAATACTAATTTCAGCACTAGTTGTTACGGCAGTTTTGTCACTCCCTGGATGCTCGAAGGAGACACCGACTAATCAGTGACTTCTAGGCCTCCTTATCAGCAAACCCACGACTTATCAATGCAGCACAGATCCAGCTGAACTCTTTCACTTCCAGAGCGTGTGATAGTTTGCTCTGTGCGCTAGCGTGTCTGTTTATTCCTCTTAGACCCATGGAGAAACACGGAGAGGATCCCGTTTGACACAGTGTGATGCTTTTTCGGTGTCGAGAATAACGTCATGGCGGAGGCGAACAGGGAGGCAGCGTGCGGTGAGAGCGGTCCTGAGCAGTCTCGGCGTATTCTCGGCTCTCTGTTTCAGAGGTACTAAGGGTGTGGGTTGTGAACGTGGCCTATAAACCGATGCTTCATTAAAGCTGGTTCTTTAGAGCTCAGTCTTGGGCACATTCATTTATTCAGTGTTCAGAAGGGAAACATCATTTGGCTTTGATCGCTTTCTGGCTAGGATGTAAGCATGTTCCAGTATGAATGCTTATTCTTATATTATTATTTATAGGAAAATCTCCAAAAAAAGCAGTACTTTCCGCAATGTTTTATTTCTCTAATCTCTACCATGTGCCGGTTAGTCTTTCTCAATGCTTTTGAGTTGAGTCATTTCAGCAGATAGGTTGTGTTTTGTAACACGGATGCAACAACACTATTTAATAAGGAACAGTATTGGAAGATGCCTGACTTTGCGTTCGTCTGCCTTCAAATGAAGCAATTGGTTTTCTAGCAGAGCGTGCTAATAATCTCAAACTGACACTGTGCTAGCTATGTGAAGAGTTAATTATACAAAATGGTAAGGTTGTAATTTACACGCTTATTGTTCGTCCCATGGTCTGGAATGGTTGACTGTCAGAAAAGAATCCCACGTGAGCCATGCTCACGGGCTACAGATGCAGGTAGGGGAGTGTCAAGCCTTAACGAATTGGTAAAGGTATGAAAATGCACATTTACCATCATGAATGTAGGTGTGTGTAGAAAGGCATTGCTTATATCTTTGACTCTCTGCCAAGCTAAAAAAGTTAAATACAGCAATGAAAGACATTTAATCAAATACTTTACACCACTGTATATTTCCAATCTGTTCACAGAAGCAGGTCATTGGAGTAATTAGATTAGATTGGATTAAATTCAACTTTAATGTCATTGTGCAAGATACATGTACGGAGCCACTGAGATGCAGTTAGCAACTAACCAGAAGTGCAGAAGTGGCCTATTTACAATAGATACAAGTATAAAGGGAAAGTAAGAGTATAGGGTCCATAATTACCCCATAATTACTATTGAATAATGTACAAACGGTATATTAGATATTGCATAGGGAGGTGGTAGCCCAGTGGTTAAGGTGTTGGAATCTGGACAGGAAGATCATGGGTTCAAACCCCACCACCACCAAGCTGCCACTTGTGGGCTCTTGAGCAAGGCCCTTAACCCTCAATTTCTCAGTTGTAAGTCGCTCTGGATAAGGGCGTCTGCCAAATACTATAAATGTAAATAATGTATAGATAAGGTAATGTGTAGATATGTTTGGTAAATAAATAAATAAATACGTGTGTGTGTGTGTGTGTGTGTGTGATATATATGTATATATATATATATATATATATAATATTATATATCTATATATATATATATATATATCTATACACACTATATACACACTACACACACACACACACGTGGTGTGTGTGGGTGTGTGTGTGTGTGTGTATATATATATATATATATATATATATATATATATATATATATATATATATGTGTGTGTGCAGTTAAATATGCATTCATGTGCTAAGAATGACATGATACAATAAATTTACCCATATGATTGTATGATGCAGTATATTCATATATGGATTGGTATGACTTTTGTCTTAACTCAAACACAGTGTATAATGAAGACAGTCTACTGGTGTGACACTCTGCTGCTTTTGGTTTAATTTTAGACAGATCTTCTGATCACGAAGTAGCAAAATCCCCTCCGGTCTACATAGGCAGACTTCCCATGATAAAAAATACCAAAACAAAACATCTAAATAACACTGATAAAAATCACCCACTATTGTACATCATGATAGACTATACTACTTTATTATTATAATGTAGCAGCTTGATACTTTTCTTAGTTTGTGTCTTATTGTGCCTTTTTTCCCCCCCACATGTTTTTTTTTTGTAGCTCTAAGCATTTGCAGATGTCTCCTTCAGAGTGTGTCGAATTCAGCCTGCTGTATGCCTGTATCTAATTCTGACAGCTGCTGTGTTTTTTTTTTTTTTCTTTTTTTAAATTTTTTTTTTAGAGTCAGGATATTTAGCGTAGTATTTTGGGAAAGAATGAAGTGCTTAGACATGCCCCGAAAGAATTCTGCTCCACAAAAGAAAACACACAGCGCCCTTCGCCCTCCGTCACCGCTTTCGTAAGCTGGCTCCTTATTTTCATTTTACCTGGAGCCGCAGTGAAAGAGGCCTCTGTTCTACAAGTCGTGTTTCTTGCACCCTCAGCAAACACGGCCTGTTTAAGGTTTCTAACCAGAATTGGACGCCTTCCATTTCTTCCCTTCAGGACACAACCTGTCCCGTACTGCGCCTCCTGTGTTTTCGGATGTGTGAAGGGGGAAGGGGGGGAGAAAAACAGGACGTTAATTAGAATGTAATCTCTAATGTAGACGTGAGCAGCGTTTTTGATCTGACATCACCATCGAGGCAGTTTTACGAGGCAGCTGTGCACGACGGGCAGATGATTCGGGCTCATTTCGACTCCGTCTGGTTTTTACAATGACGAGCGTTACCAGACAGCCGCAGTGATGTCATGCTCCTTTGAGTGAGACAAGTGCAAATAGTTGGACGGTGTCTTTTGCTTCAAACTTGACCACTTCCTTACCTTAGTTCTTGGTTTCTAAAGAGTGGAAATATTTAACCGGCTTACTCAGGGTTATTTATAGCTCATGGCTATTGCAGCCTATAGTCAGGTTCAAGACTGACCAGAATAGCACTTGGGAGTGATCACACATGAGGATGTGAGTGCTGTGCATTCAGCACACATTACAAGTAGGGTTGAACAGCGTAATAATTTGCTTTTAGCCCTTTAAAATGACTTAATTTTACTAGAGGATTACCACCCTGATTTATAAATCCACATTTGGAGTCTTTTAATTCGAATTAATATTTGCTCGCCACTCATCGATTTATTAAAGACATAATTTTTGTCTATTTACAGCTACATTTAATGTTTTGCCGTGCTCACAAACGGTTACTTCTTGATATTGCTTATGTTATAGTCTTCTAAACCTTTTTCATAAATCTTAAATAGCGCACTTGCATATTATGTTCCCAGGAGATCACTCTCAATGAAGACTTGGCTTAGTTGTTGCACCAACACTGGGGACTCCTTTCACAAATGCTATATCAACAAATGTACATGAATGAACATTCAAAGTTCATACATTTTCTGCGATGGGCCATACAAATCCCCGTTAATTATTGCTATAACTGTTACTGGTTTGCCCTTCATTATAAGTCATTGCTTTGACTAATTAAACGTGAAGATCTATTTTTTTTTCCTGGCGCAAATTTATACCTCAGGTCCTCGTAAAAGCTAAAATTACTTCCCTTTTCATAATAGAACACCCATTGTTTTGTCTAGGTCTCTACTAAACCTCTACGAAACCGCAGCAGAGCTCAAAACTGGAGGTTCGTATCCACGGGTATAAAATGCAGATTTGATATCATAATGTACGAACATAATAGGTTTTCCATATTTTTTTGCTCTTGGTTACATGGCGTGTTGCTGTGTGCTCGAATCTGCTCAAAGCTTTCATTTCTCAAGATTTCCACAGTGGCTTCGGGATGAAGACCTTTAGGGGTTTAAATAAATGTTTTGTGTTAGTTAGTTCGAGAAAAAAAAAAATAAAAAATAACGTTCCAGAGTGTACAACGTTACTGTATGTCAGGGGTGTCCAAACTTTTTGTAAAGAGGGCCGGATTTGGTGAGGTGAAACTATGTTGGAGCCGGACATTCAGTCTGACATTCCTTGAACAATAAAATTAAATGCAATTTTTTTTTTTTATTGCAAATAGCAGACTTTTTATTTCTTTACACGTAACACAAAGAAATCTAAACAAGTTTTTACTAAAATGACTTTGTCTTTCATATATTAAGGCCATATAAACTAAAAAAAACATTCAGGAAGATTAATCATATCTATTTTCATTTGAAACATGATATATTATTCACTATTAAATGGCAAACTGTAAACCTCTAACTCCAAATCCTGTGAACAGGAAAACAACACTAACATTGATCTTATTCTGAAGTACAAAATGAGGGCAGATAAAAGTAAAATGTTATTTTATTTTGCCTTAATTGATGAATACAGTGGGATGTTATAGATTTGCATCCTTCTTCTCTGACTTTTACGCAAGAGTGCAGCTACAGGTCTTCTGATGAAATTTAAAATAGATACTGTTGGTTAACAGTGCTGGTGGGCCGCATATTATTTGGACATGCCTGCTGTATGTGGACGGGAGGCGGATGGTTCCCACCCTATGAACGAGGTACGTTCCAAGAGTTCATAGTATGAATTTGTTCGTAAGTTGGTTGTGGCGTTTGCATATCTGACTAACTATGCACAGTAAAATATAAGCTAGGAAAATGGTAGTTTACTGCATTCCTGAATGCCACACTTAAGACAAGTTATAAAAACAATAACGATAATACAAGTAAAATTAAAATAAATATACACAATTATATATATTTATATATATATATATATATATATATAATATATATATATATATATATATATATATATATATATATATATATATATATATATATATAAACTGTAAAATAATTACTATAATAATAATTACTGTGCTTACTTTAAATGGAATGTGGTGGTTAATACGTGTGTGGATGGTGAGAGGAGGAGGAAGTGGTGGTGGTAGGCGTTACATGGGTATTGCACTTGTTCGCTACGCTCCGCGTTCGTTAAGCCCCATGACTAGCTAGCAGTGCTTTTTACGAATCCGAACAAATTTCACTTTGTGGACAGGTTCGTTCATATCGGCGAAAGTTCATTTCTATAAGTGTAATAAACTGCCACAGAATGATTCTATATAGGAAGACAATAAAATTGGTTTGTTTCAGGCCACCAAAGGTTCTGATTATCTTCCTATCTTATGCATTATATTACAGTGTTTGTTATATCACTCGTATATCCTTGTTGACCATCCTATTCCAGATGTATTACCGTGTTTTTCCCCTGAAAACAAGTCTGTCTTATATAATTTTTTTGGTCTAAAAAAACTTTTCTCATTTACAAGGAAACACTGTACTATATCGGCAAATGTTCTGAGACACCTGGTCATAAGTATAGTATATGCTTTTCTAATTCCCTCCACTTTTCAGGAGTCGCGAATTTTTGGAGTAAGGCCAAATTATTGGTGTAGTTGTCAGGTGTGTTTTTTTTGGCACAAAAAGTTCTTTATTGCAACTATTTAGTTACACTGTATAAGTGCAGCTCTTTCTTTGACAGTGAGCAGATAAGAATTTGTAACGGTGAGGAGTGTAACTGCTGATTGTGAGGATCCTAGTGATGCTAGAGCTTCAAAAAGCAACTTGAAAAGGGAGTAGATCTTGGTTTTGGGTGTGTGTGTGTGTGTGTGTGTGACTGTTAGGATTAGAATCCGTTTCCTCAGGGTATAGGCGTTCAGTGTCAAGTCTGGACGTGCCTGCCGGGAAATTCCAGTCAGTTGTACGTTGACATTGTGATAACACGTCTGTGCAGTCAAAACACAAAGGAGCCCTGAGTATACTTTATGTGGTTAGTGGGAATATTGGATCTTTGACCCCTTGAATGGAGGGAAAAAGCATTGGATGTTCCTGCAGGAAGTAGTAGGTTGCTGAGTCTGAACTTTAGAGTTAATATGTTACTAAAATAAACTGTGTGAGTGAGTTATAAGAGAGAGGGGAGCTCATGTGTGGTGTGTGTGTGTGTGTGTGTGTGTGTGTGTGTGTGTGTGTGTATATATGTATATTATATATATATATATATATATATATATATATATATATATCTATATATATATATATATATAGAGAGGAGCGAGAGAGAGAGAGAGAGATAGAGAGGCGCAGGAGAGAGACGAGAGAGAGAGAGAGAGAGAGAGAGAGAGAGAGAGAGAGAGAGAGAGAGAGAGAGAGAGAGAGAGAGAGAGAGAGAGAGAGAGAGAGAGAGAGAGATGTGTGTGTGTGTGTATTTTAATCCTTTCTAGCAAATCAAGTTCAAATCAAGTTGTTTGACATTGTTTATTACACACATTATCTATTCCATAATCTGACTTGTATACAATATATAGTATTTTAGGTCCAGTTTTGATGGGATTAAATTTGTGTCGGGTCCTGCAGTAAGTCAAGGTAATGCTTTAAGCCCTTTAAAATGATAGCTACTGTAGGATCTGGATTGACATCTCATTTTACTTTGTAGTGAGTTACTGGAGCTACCACCCTGATTATAAAGCTACATAGTTAATGTGTTAGAAGCACATTAGAAACATTAAAAAATATGTATGCGTATGGATTTTGACGAAAGCCAGGATGTTAATGGTTGGACGACTGAGTGAACGCATCAAACGTGGTCCAAGAACGGAACAGTGGTGAACAGGCCAAAGGGTCCCTGGGTAGCCAAGGCTGATTGTTACACCTGGTGAGTGAAGGCTGCCCCTTGTGGGCCGATATAGTGGCCATAACGTTATTCCTGATGTAATTTTGTGAATTTGAATCCAAGCCCATAAAATCTGCTAGGCCCTCGGGTAAGGCCCTTGACCTTTTATTTCTGATGTATAAATGAGATCATTCTGAGACGCTCTGGATAACTGCGCCTGCCGTAACTGTGTACGTAAACTGGAAATGTGGGGTGTTTTTTTTTTCCAGGAGTCCCTATGTATACAGTATTGCTGATCTTTCCCATTTAAAGGATGGCTCATTTAGTATGTGAGGCAATGGACCTTTTTTTAAATGTTTATTTCTCTATTTATCCATATCAAAAAGTGTTTGTGTATTGTACCGATACGAGATCTGTGCTAATCTTTGTTGTAACTACAGGAATAAAGTAATAACGTGTAATAACCGCGATGCAGCCTGACTCGTCCATTCTCCCGTCAGTGAGTGTAACCGCATACCAATTCCCTCGAAAATAAACCGTCTAGTGCACTACGTAGGCTGTATTAGCGGCACTTGTGCGTGCGCCTGTGCAGGGAGACGCGACCTATTTGGGTCGGTTTTTATTGCCTTTTCGCCCCGCCTTCTTGCTCTGCCCTGATTGGTCGAAAGTTAGCCAGCAGCTCGAGCGAGAGAAGCGGATGAAAAGTGGCAGCACAAATCCGATCTCTTTCAATGTGAACGCGCGATCGGATCGTTTGCACAGGTCGACAAAAAAAAAAAGAAAGAAAGAGAAAGCAGAGTTGGGTTGCAATGGTCGGAGATCAGACTATATCCGGCGACAGCGCGCTCACTCAGCGGTCGAAAAACGGATTAAGCTGCAAAATGGTCCTGCAGGCGGTCGGCAAGGTCTTAAGGTGAATATTCACTTTGTGCATTTAAGTATTTCAGTCAGTAAAGCGTGCATGCCTTTGCTTTTCAACTTAATAACGCTTTGCAGCGTCCAGATGTTGCACTGTGGGATGCACACATGTCTTGTTATATTGTCACTGTAAGTGAGTTTGGTTGTGCGCTGTTGTACACATTCAGTAAACCCAAGTGGTTTCAGTGTAGATGTTGTAATAAAGAAAAGTGGGATGATTTGCTTAGTCAATGCATAGAACCATAAATGGTGTGTTGATCTCTTTATCTATATGCACTTGATGCACTTTCAAGATCTTGTTTAAACACATCTGTCCTGCCTTTGAATTACCCTGAGGATTTCACTCTTTTCACAACGCTAGACTTGCTCTGTCTTGTGTGGTTAATTAATTAATTTATTTGTTTATTTATTTAGGGCAACGGAAGCAGCGAAAAACACATAACGAATTAACACCTTAACGAATTAACACATTCTTGCCATGAAGGGAAAAAAATCAGGTACATATGGTGACAGATCATTCTATTATTGCTGACTTTATCTGGGTTCACTGATATATTGGTATGTTTTATATACTTTTCAGCAAAGTTATTGCAATCTTTTTCTGGTGTTTTCTATATCTTTCTATATCTTCCACGTATTCAACGGTGATCATTTTCGGTGATCATTTTCAGGTGCTCGTTAGATCGTCCTGGCAGCATCTTTTAAGGGTGAAATGTAGTGAATGTAGACTCTAAAAGTCGCTAGAAGTCAATAGATGATGTCATGTAAAGTTTTTGCTTGTAAAGACAAGTTCAATAAAAGCGGAAGATTTTCAGATGTGGAAAGCAAAGTAAGATAGATTTCAGTATAAGACAGAATAAAATACTTGTAAGGGTTTCAACACAATAGTGACAAAGAATAGACTGGAGTAGAATCAAAATAGAATTAATTGATTTTAGGAGATATCTTGATAGATATTTATACACATTTTTTAAAAATCTGATTAAAAATAATATAGGACTAATCTAGCTGTGATATTATATATATATAATATACTTATTTGTCCAAAGCATGTTATTTAATGAAATAATCCAATGTTGTTTTTACTCATTTATAGTTATCTTTAGTGACCTTATATTGGTTTATGTTAGAAGCAATGTTTGAAAAAAAATATATATATGTATATCATCACAATATTGACACTAGATTGTTCTTTTCAATCTGTAACTATAACAGAAGTAATACAGGATTAATTATTCCTCATGCAATTACAACAAGAAATGGCCTATAAAATTGGATTTCTTTGTAATTTCATCTATTGAAACGAAATTTCAACTGAAAACAAAAAGGAGATCCAATTACATGACACATGATACATCTGTTTAAAAATGACAGTGTTGAGGTGAGAAGCCTTCGAGCTATAATGTGAATCTTTCTTTTAGACTTTTTTTTTTTTTTTTTTTTTTTTTTTTGGAAAAAATGCAGCTAACACAATAGAAATTAAGTGAAATCTACACACTACAGCTATCAGTCTAATGGAATCTTTAGTATATGTTGCTGGTGTCAAGCTATACAGATATAAATCTAACCAGCTTTCTGGTTGTACTGAAATTGTAATAAATGATGAAGTAGAGCGGATAGTGTAATCTTTATCCCTGGTACACGGTATAAATGATAAAACGGCTGACTTTCTTGCCTGTTTAGATACAATCGAATGTCCTTCTAAAGTCAACCGAGTGACGCAGACTTTAATTCTGATTCAAACACAACCCTTTTTGTTTCTTTAATTTTTTTGCCACTCGTCCGAATGAAATCTATAGCCGTACCGAATAAGGCAATTAAGGATAATAACCGCATAAAATAGTGCAGCATGTATCAGCAATATCCCAAACATTTTGTTCAAAGTATTTTGGGTCACGCTTCTGGTTTTTGTTTTCTTTTTTCCTCCCCTTTCGAAATAACAGTCCTGGCATGGCTGTAGGCGAATCATTCCCACACACTGTGGCTTTTCGGAGAAAGGCCTGATTTGGTACTTCTATAATGGGATTTTAAATGGTGGTTTGAAGGCCCCGGAGCGCTCAAGGCAGCCACACTGGAGTCAGAGTCACTAAACGACACTCTGGAGTAATGACTGCAGCTGAAACGCATCTGATGGATTTCTCATTTCAGCGTGTGGTTAGAAGACAAGCTTTTTGTTTTAGATGCCTTTTGATTGGCGGCTTGCTCCTCTGCAATTTTGTTTTGGGCGGGTCCATAGCACAAAGCCAAAAGCATATTATAATTAGGGCTGAACGATATATCTAATATTAAAGATAATATCGCAATAATTCTGATGACGATGTAAAGTTTTGAAATATTTTGAATGTCCAATATTTCAAAATCAAGCATACTTGAACACGTTTCTTTATAAAAAGATATATACATATATATATATATATATATATATATATATATATATATATATATATATATATATATATAGATATATATATATATATATATATATATATTACACAGCCTAGTTCTAATGTAACTGTCTTTTTGTGTGTCGGTGTTTATCATGCAATGTTTTAAACCCGCCACTTTCTTCACATTAGCATTAATCTGACCCGCTGCATTTTTTTTTCTCAAGGCTCTTTCTCATGTTTCACATTTTGACCATGTTTTGAAAGATGAAGGTCAACTCGGAGTGCACAGGAGGCGTGCCTTTCAGGATTGTTGAAATAGTTAACATACTGGCAAAGGATTAACCAAAAAAAAAACAAAAAAAAAAACTTTCTTATAAAGACCATAGAAAATGTTGTTGATCACTAATAATAACATTTCGGCCTCAATGACAGCCAGCATACTTCTGCTTATTGGTGCACCTAGTGTCTTGTAGACTGTGGAGTTTTTTTTTTTTTTTTGGGGGGGTGGGGGGGGTGGTTACATAATGCATCAATAAAGGAAGGAATGCTTTTTATCATGACTCTTGACGTCAGCAAAGGCCTGAGAAATGTTTCTCAGCATGTCTAGTGCATATTTCAGCTAGTTTGGAGGAAGCGGGATTACTTTCCAGAGTGCATGTTTCAACAGCACGTTAGTTTTGCTAGGAATAAGAAAAGAGAGGTATAAATTGTCCTTTTTTTTTACCCCTTCCTGAGATGCAAGCATTCGTACACTTTCACTTGGGGGAAAAATGCCCTGGCTTAGCAGCAGGCCTATCATATGATCAGCGTTTGCTTTATGACCAGAGTGCTCGTCTTTCTGTCCGAATGCAGCCACGAGACTCTGCATCGAGACCAGAATAACTCCTGCATTCCCATCCCTGACCGTCCATTCTACTTCTCTCAAGCATTTCTGTTTGCCAGGGACGTTTTCCCCATTGAGGAACTTCTCTCCGCTTCAAAGCCTGGTTTGTACGAGGCTGATCATTGTCTCAATTCCCAATCGTCTTCGCCTTTTGTCTAAGGAAAGGAAACTCCGCCATTAGGTAGAATTTTCAACCCTGCATTCTGCTTCCCCAAAACCCATTCCAGCCTTGATTCGTGGATTTATTTTAAGGAAAAGAAAACTTCCCCTGGTGCCAGGAGTCATCCTGTTTTCTGTCCTCCACCCACTATTTCAATGATTAGCCATAAATGGAGCTAAATGTGGCCAGGTCAGGCAGCAGAATAGTAATGCATGAGCTGAGGCCACAGGCATTTGAAACTGTGGTTAGATTCGGCTTCGGGAACTTTTAACTAGAGGGAACCTATCGTGAAAAATCTTGACATAAAGGAAGGACTATGATTAAGGGATTCCAAACACAGTCTCAGATCCAGAATAATTTTTGACTCTGAGATCGGGATTGAAACGGCACGTATTAGCAGCGGTTAATCGTCAGAGGCTCTGGAAAGTGAGCCTCGTTGCCACTTTTGATTCGCATCACTTCCCCAGATTTCTTATTTCTGCTAAAATGTTAGTCTGGTTCCTCTGACCTTGTGATCCAGGCTCACAAAGAATTTTTTGCGCCAGATATGAAGCAACATTAAGTCTTATCCCAGCACAAGTCTTTCATATAGTGCGCTTCTTTTTCTCTTTTTTTTTTTGTCAAGCTTTGAAGTTCCACCTCAAAGTATAGGAAATGGCAAGATATATCAAGGAGCGCCAGCGATAGAGGAGGCGCAGGACGGAACGTGCCTGAGAAAGCCGCTCTTAATCTCTCAGGAATGCAAGCAACTTTTGCACAGGATAGTGTGAATGCAGGAACGCGCAAGAGAACTAGGTTACGACATTCACCAAGCAGTTCTTCTCTATTTGGACATCGTTCTTTCACGGCTGCTGTTGATCTCTTTTGTAAGTCATCCGTGCTTGAGCTTTGCCAAATCACTGCGATCTTCCTAGCAACCTTATTCTTGAAGAAGAAGGCTTTATTATGTAGTTCAACGAAGCATGACTAGATCGGTTAATAATGGACCTTGCCGTTAATTATCTAATGGCAGACCCTTGCATCATTTCCAACATTCTGAATACATTTCCGTATTAATTAATAAGTTGTACTATCTAAGATCCGATTAATTAAGGTATTTTTAAATGGATAGAAAACATTGTGACGTCAGCCGATTAATCGGATGAATAACCGCATATAACCGCTATTTAAAAAAAAAAAATACAATAATTAATACAAGCCGCATCCGCTTTGAATTGTAAATGTAAGGTATCCTTTCCTAACCTGTATTTAAACACGGTGTAACGGTTCGCATCAGGAACATAAAAAACTAGATAGAATACCGTGGTAGGAGACGGCGGAAGTCCGGGAAGCGGGAACAGACATGATAGAAAACATATAATGGATAGAAAACTAATTGAAAGAAATAAAAATGTATTACTAAATAAATATAATTACGTAAATTCCTCCATGAAAAGGAGTACTGGCATACAACGTGTGTGTGTGTTTATTGGGGGGGGGGAAAAGAGCAGGGGAGGGGAGAGACGGTGAGGAGAGAACACCGACGCAGACTGTATTTTAAAGAATGACGCCGCTCAACGGAGCGGCCAGACAGAGCCGTGGTACAAAACAGTCCGGGAATCGGGAACAGACAAAGGTTATAAACATATTAGCGTCCGTGTGTGAATGTACAGCCCGGACGGGGTTTGTAGGGTAACCTTATATCGGGGGAGGGGAAATGAAAAGTTTGTCCTCAACTTACTTTATCCGCTATTTACCCACTATATCTGCTAAAGAGGAATCAGCACTTTTAACCTTTAAAGATGTGTCCTCCTTTATCCGCTTCTTTGATTCTAATCTGCTAAAGAGGAACTAGCGCATTCTTAGAGCTTCTAATTCTAATTCGGTTAGGGCCCCTAGCGGTCGGTTGGAAAAAATCTGCAGAATAGCCGCACCTTATTATTAGCCGCATGGTTCAAAACCTAGGAAAAAAAGTAGCGGCTTATAGTCCAGAATTTACGGTATAAAATGAATAAATACCAAGTATAGTGTTCAGTCTCGCGTGTAAGTCTAATCAGCACATACTGTCAGTTATCCACCTCTACAGGCTGTTCTCATAATGACCATGTGCCAGAAGCAAAAACTATTGATATGGATTGTCAGGGCTGATTAATTGGCAAAAACTGATCACTCATTCACCATCTAGTGTCAAATTATCAATTGAGATACAAAGTCCCAGGATAAACAAAACTCTGTTGGATCCCTTTTGACAAAATCTCTTAAAGCTCCTACTCTGGAACATGTTTGCTTTCTGTGTTTGTTTCTCTTACAACAACCATTTTCTTTTGCAGAGAAGTTTCATGTCGAGTCCCTTTAGGAAATTAGGTGCTTCAAACTGTACATAAACCACTTACGCAATCATTCTGTTCTGAAGTCAGGTTCAGTTTGGTATCTTATTTGGTAAAAGTATAAGCACCCAGTGATCCTATCTTTTGTAGTACCATTTTTGGGTTGGTGCAACGACTGTCCAGTTGGCAACCTTTTTTTTTTTTTTTTTTTTTTGGATAGGGATCTGTAATTTGTTTGTCTCCGCCTTGTACACCCATCTGAAAGAGTCTATCCTTTACAGTCCTCATGTTTTCCAGAAGGCTCATGTGCTTGGCACTGGGCAACATTTTTCCCTTTAGTGACCTACCAGCTGTGCTTTCATTTGTCACCTGCCTCATCCGTTCAACACTGGAGGAATTCGGGGCATAGTTTTCTTTACTTTATTGTCAACATCCTTTCTAAATCCTGTGGACTTGTGTGCAGTTTGCTTGCATTTACATGGTGGATTTTTTTTTTTAATTGGGTCAAAAGCTTGGCTTAGAGTTTTTCTCCGAAGTCCTAAAGGCTTCTAATGGTTCTAATGGTTGCATCGCCTAAGTAGACAATACAAAGCTTGAAAAAGTACACTCTTACCCCAAAGGCTAACTGTGCGCCTTTTTCAGGATTGGTATTTGTCTTTTTTTTCTTTTCTTTTCTTTTTTTTTGGGATCACTGGCCTCTTCTTGGCTGGAGTAGCACACTTTTCCAGGAACTAGAAACTGTTTGTCTGAATGAGCAGAAAAGGGAGAGAAACAAGCCCAAAATTGCGCCATAGGGGGTTGCAGCTTTGTTTTCGAACAGAGTGATCCTTCATGAAGGCCAAAAAAAACACAGGCTTTAAAAAAAAAATAAAAGACACACATTCTGTAAATTGAAGCCAGCTTCTGCTGCTCGTCCCAGCTGTCCTCGGACAACCTTATCTAAACCTAATAATTCTTACATTCTTAAATAAAGTCCCAGTTGGCTTCAGTGTCTTCTTAGCTGTAGCCATGTTGTACTGAAGCCAGCATTTTATTATGTCCCGTATGGATTCGGAAACTTGTGCCCTGGGGTTTGTCAGCTGGTTACATCGAAGTAAGGCTGTGAAGCGAAACTAATACTGTTGTTCTGACCACATGAGATTGTCGGTGGGTGGTCTGTAAGAAAGATTTTCTGAATGGTGTTAAGACATTTGAGGTAGTAAAATTTAATTACACTTGGCTGTAAAATGCTATGAAGGACATGAAGTTGTTTTGCTAAATAAACTTAAGAAAACACTTAATCGCATAGTTAAATTCTGTACATGTTGATTTTGCTTTGAGAGGTTGTAGCTCACTGGTTTCGCCCGGTATCGCCAAGCTGCCACCCTTGGGTCCTTGAGCAAGGCCCTTAACCCTCTCTGCTCCAGGGGCTCTGTATCATGGCTGACCCTGCGCTCTGACCCCAGCTTCCAAAAACCACCTGGGTGTATGCGAAGAAATAATTTCACTCTGCTCTAATGTGTACGTTTCAAATAAAGGTTATTCTTTATTTACTTTTTCTTGTAACGTTTACTTCACAAACACTGTTTGTTGTCTTGTACCACAAAGATAACATGCACAGAAAGCACAATATTTACCCATTCTAATAATGCTAATTGTTCCGAACTTTTTCATAGCTTACTAGCTCATTTAAATGACTAGAATTACACGGAATACACACTTAGCATAGAATGCTAACAAACTCCAAGGATTGCACTGTAAATATTTCACAAGAACATCTGCGTTGTCCTAAATGTGTCATGGAAATATGAAGAAACCGGATGTCTAGTCATGACTACAAATACACTGTAAACGTTGTTAGCGCTGATTGCTATTGCACCTAAAAAAACACCTTTTTAAGTTGTGTCAGGAATTTAAAGGTTTTTTTTCCCTCAGGATCCAGTGTATTTACATTAAGCACTGAATGCTAACCATTGTGTTTGTGATTCATGCTCTCGGGAATATCAAGATTTGCCTCAGATGTGTTGAAAAAATTACGAAAGACATACTGTTAACGATTAGCATTACACAGTTATTACACTTAGCTTCAAAATGTAACCAAAATCCCAGTGTTTAATATTGTTTAATTTTGTTAGTGTATATTTGTGGAAAAAAATTAGCTCAAATAAAATCCAAACAAACAGAGTATTAGTAGCTTGAGCATGTTGAACATTGAGGTATAGTCTTTCAGCGAAGCAGTGAAGGTGAATTCTGGAAACATCTCAGAGATGCAAATGCTAAGCTTCAGATAGTGCAGATGGTGTTCGGACTACTTGTGGATGGTTAATTTTGACGTGTGTGTGTGTGTGTGTGTGTATGTGTGTGTGTCAGTCAGTCAGTCAGATCGTCCAGCCTGAGAGTAACAAGGCCCCACACTATATGTGCTGACCAGAGGCCAAGCAGGATAGCATAGGAACAGCTGGTTAAAGAGCGCACACACACACACACACAGCGTTTATACAGTAGCCGTGCTGTTATTGGCCAATCAATTGCAATATAGGAGCCAGCAACTTGAGGCCACTATGGCATGTAGTCAAGTTTTTCCTCTTTCCACTAAAAGGGTCATTGAGTCAGTGAAAAGCACTTCAGTTGAGCTGAACCGAAGTAATCGCAACAGACGCTGTTACAGCGATGGCCTGTTGAACACAGATGCTTCTTAAATGACTCTTGAGAGAAATGGGCGTTATTGGTACACTCACCTGCTTAATCTGTATTGCTGGGTTCATGCGCCAAACCAAGAAATTGTAGATGGTGTCCATACAACTAGGCTTTAAGTCAGGAAACCTGAAGAGCTTATTGTGGAGAACTGTGTATAGACTGGTTGCACAGAATCGAGAATATAGACAGTTGTTCTGTTCTGTCTTCAGCTCAGTACAATGATCGAATTTTACTACTTGTGGTTTTATCATATATGGAACAGGGGGAAATATTGTGAGGTATTTTCTCTCACAAAAGCACATCCAGATTCAGTTATACTGGGATCATTTCCAGTGTGTCCAGATGGTGTCAAGGCACCATGATTGTGTATAATCATTTACACTTTATATAATTGTGTTTATTGTGTATAATAATATACACTTTATAATGCTAAAGAAGGGTAAAACAAAATAGAGAAACAGGTAAGGAGGATATGAGTAAAGAAGTGATGAGATAGACAGCAAGTGAGACACAATGGTGAGGAGAAAAACAGACAGGTGAAGAAGTGTGCAAGATAGGCATGTGAGAGAGAGGGGAAGGGTGGTGAGGTAACAGAGAAAGGACAGAAAAGTGTATAAGATTTAAGTGAGACAGATAGGTGGGAGAAGTGAGAGAAGCAGACAGGTGAGGGAGAGATGAGAGAAAAGCAGACAGGTAAGTGCAAGACGTGAGTCATAAGAAATGAGTGAGACTGACAAGTTAGAGAGAGAGAGAAAGAGAGAAGGTAAGTACAAGGTGAGGAAAAAAGACAGGTAAAGAAGCGGTAAGAGACGACTGATCTTTGAGAGAGAGATAGAAAGGCAGTCATTTGAGGAAGGGAGCAAGACGTACAGGTAATAAAGTAGTGAGAGATAAACAGGTAGGAGACAGTTAGGGAAGAGGTTAGAGAAAAATCAACAGATAAGAGGTGAGAAAGAAGTAAAGAGAGACAGACGGGTGAGGAAGAAGTGAACGAGACGGGCAGGTGAGGAAGACGTGAAAGACCTGTAAGACACAGGTGAGGCATGGGTAGGTAACGCTAGATAAGAGCGCATTCTAAATTCTGTAAATGTAAATGTGGAAAAAAATTAGAGACAGAGGGTGAGGAAGAAGTAAGAGAAACAGACGGGTGAGGAAGACGTAAGAGAGACAGGCGGGTGAAAAAGATGCGAGAGAGACAGACGGGTGAGGAAGACGTGAGATACTTATACTTGGAATATCACACATAAACCCAACTACCATGAATTAATTGTGTTTGTGTGTGTTTGCATCACTGAACATTGTTGGCTCTCCGTAAACTAGTTATAACGACTTCTATAATACATTTCTCACTTTTAGCAATACATTTACGCAGCAACATGAACCTATAAAAGTAACTATTAACTGTGTGCCTCATTTTCTGGCAAAAGGAAGTGGCACAACCACAAATATCTAAAATAGGGAATGAGGTAAATGGCAGACATTCCCCTCCTTCTTCCACACAATCTGCTTGTCTGTGCCTTTGATAAATTGTACCATGACGTACGGTTGACGCCCCGAATCAGCCAACCAACCAACCCCCCCCCCCCCCCCCCCTACCCCCCCGACTCTTCACGGCCTGTACTTTTTGCAAGAGGCTTAAGTACACGTTTGATGTTCCACATTGGGTGTGGTGGAGTAAAAGTGGGGTGGAGGTGCGCTTGTAATATGACCCACCAGCACTAAAAATAGCTCAGGCAGGAAAAGCCTACGTGTCTGGGAACGTCATTGGTTAATTACAAACCGAGGTTAAGCGTTGTAGCAAGTATGCGCACTACTCAGGCTGCGAAGCTCATTTGGCTTCTTGGGAGGTTTTTTTTTGTATTAAAGTAGCTTGGAAAGTGTGTTAAACGATACGCTTTTGGAAGAGAGGGTATTTAGGGGCTCGAATTTGTAGCCTTTAAACATTCCTGTCTTTTTTACACTGGTGTGAATTCTCTTCTTACATATGGTTCCTTTGCTTCTGTGAATAAAAAAAAAATACTCTGGAAAGGTGTAAGGTCAGGTTACAAGGACAAGTACACCAATCCTGGTGTAGACCTTTCACCTCTTTAGGTCTAGTATCAACTTATCAGTGTCAGAACAAGAACAGGGACAGTGAAATTCAGTGTCTGATATTTATTTTTCTTTATTTCTTTATTATATTTATTTATTTGTCTGATAGGTATTTTTCCTGCCATTAAAATGTAGGCACTACGGGCAGTAATAACCTAGCAATGTCACTTTTGATTAATGGAATATCATTGTGTTAAGAAGCAAAGACAAGCGATGGAAAACCTTCGTCCTCTAATATGTGACCATGTTAAATGGCCTGTTCCATTGATACAACAGAGGTAAATGCTCTATTGTTGGCAATGAATTTTACAACAGGCTTTTTCTGTTAATAGTAACTGATTCAAAATCATTTATTAAAGCACTGGAACTTATAAAACCTGACGATCAAAATATCACCTCCTGAATCAAAGCTCGTTACTATTTTTTTCACTCGGGAATCTCCAGTAATGAACATGCAGACAGTCCTGTAAAAAAATTAAAAAGACAATCGTAATGGGATCAGTGCATAAAAGCGACACATTACATGAAATAAATCTCGGGGAAAATATGCATTTCGATTTGGGGTCAAGTGACTTATTATTAGGAGAAAATTACCCCAAATCTTCATCCTGTCAGAATGCAATGTGCATTAAACATATTTTGCTTTACTGTTATTCTTCCAGCCCTTTGAGAAATGTTTAATTCTTAAATAAATAAGAATTAAATAAGGCAAAAAATAGTCTTGTACTGTATAGTCTTATATCAGCCTGAACATCACCATTGAAAATGGCAGTAAAATAAGATAAATAAAAATCTTATAAGACAGCAAATGATCATGAGAAATAAATTATATAGCAAGTATGATTTTGGGATACTGCTGTTGGCTTAGCCATCTTTCTTGCTTCCACTTAATAGAGTGGAACCATCGAAAATAAGGGAATGCTGGGGTCGCTGAAAACAGCGATGAGTCAAAGGAAATTCTTCGCTAGGGTTACTACTCTTAAAACATGGATTTTTTGGCCAAAGCGAGTTGGGCGTGTGGGACGTTTGCCCTTCTCTAAAATGAATCCCAATGGAAAGACCAGCCTGAAAAAATTGAGAAAGTCTGGCCGTGTAAGGACGCTGCTCATCCGTCTGTGTTTTACAGGAAGTCCAAGACGAAGCCAAACGGAAAGAAGCCGCCCATAGAGGAGAAGAAGCCGTACCTAGAGCCAGACTACACCAAAGTAAGGGTCGTCGACTTCGACCTCAAGGAGCTGGTGGTGTTGCCACCCGAGATCGACCTGAATGAATGGCTTGCCAGCAACAGTAAGCATCTTAAGTTACCTCTTGCTCGTCTTCATTGTCTCGCCGAGGATAAAACTAATTGCATTTGCTTCTATAAAGCTACTTGTATGTTTCATTTTGCAAAATAAATTGTAAATAGGAAACTTTCCAGGGTGGAATAGCGGTCACTTGTGGAGCCAAAGCCGGAAAGTTGCCGGCTCATGTTGCGTCTAGCATTAGTTGATTTTTATTTATTTAATTATTGTATTTAGCTTTCGACCATTATTTGTTGGGCGTTTCAGTCCATCACAGGAAAAAGCAGCACATTATTTCAGGCTTATGTAATTTACGCGCAACCACGAAAGCCCGAATTTCGATTAGCATTCCAGCTCGAAAGAACACCGACCATTGTTCGCATTTCCCGTGATTTTTATCTTTCTGGCAGATCTTTCATTAGAGCCGTAGCGAGACATAAAACAGGGGCTTATTTTTGGGAAGCCGAATGTTTTTCTACAAGATTAAATCAACAAAACGTGTCCCTATCACGGCCTATTATGGTTAATGGAGGCTGTTGGTCCACGCCCTTTGGGCGGTTTATAGCGTGTATCAGCTAAAGGATGGTAATTATCTTGGAATACTCTGGTAGGTTTTCTTTAAACATTTCATTTGGAGTCAGAACCAGATGCGTATTAAAGTCAAAGCATCTGACACAGATATTTTCGGGAGCCTGCAAAAGGCTGCTTTACAGAGGGGGAAAAAATAGAATAGACTTTATTTGTCACATGTACACTACAGCACAGTGAAATTCTTTCTTCGAATACCCCAGCTTGTTTGGAAGCTGGGGTCAGAGCACAGGGTCAGCCATGGTACGCGCCCCTGGATCACAGAGGGGTTAAGAGCCTTGCTCAAGGTCCCAAGGGTGGCAGCTTGGTGATACCAGGGCTTGAACCCCTAACCTTCCGATCAGTTGCCCAGCTTTGGACTGCTCTCAACAAGACAGATAGCAGCTGGCTTTTTAACGCCCGAACAGAGACTTGAACCCTGGACCCTCATATTATAAGTCTGATGCTCTACTAACTGAGCTATCCAGGCTCTTAAATCTTGGTGATTTATATTTGCTTGGCCTGCAAAATGAATTGTCCTCCTTTTCTTCCTCACAGCCACGACGTTCTTCAATCTAATCAACCTGCAGTACAGCACGGTGTCCGAGTTCTGCACAGGAGACACGTGTTCCGTCATGTCGGCCTGCAACACGTAAGAACACTGCATTATTCACTCTCACTTCGCCATAACTTATTGATCCCGCGGCCACTCTGGCAACCCGACACTCGCTCTATGGAGGATAACTGTTCAAAGTCACGACCTTGAACTTCGACTCACCCTTTGCCCTGTCAGCATGCTTCACCTTTGAGTGTGAGGTGTTGTGTTAGCCTTGCTGATTTAAGATGATACACGGCGATTCAGGGGCCACCCAAACAACTAGGACACGAAAAACATACATCTAAGACGGTCTCCTTACAAATCCTATACACTCTATGGACAAAGTATTGGGACACGAGTCCCTTTATTGTTTTTTTGGTTAGATACATGTGTGTGGGTGTGTGTGTGTGTAGGTGTGTATGTGATATATATAACATATCTATATATATATATATATATATATATATATATATATATATATATACTATATATATATACACACACACAAACACCATTGTATATATTGATTTTGAAATAGACTGAGAGAGAGATTAGGGTTGTCAAAGATAAAGCATTTATTCACATTCACTTTAATTAGCTACTACTTGCTTATATTACTGTATATTGCCGTATGTAAACTTAAACGTATCACCAGTGTTATATGGAAAGCAACCAAAACCGGAACATAAGTTCCGGTTTAAAGGGAGCCACGTACCATATTTAACAATTGAAACAAGCACTAAAAATGTACATTTGAAATTATCAAGAAATTAATTCATTAATTAACAAGAAACTCGCAAAGTAAAATAAATACTAAAATTCAGTAATTATATTAAAGGAAGAGATTTTTAGTGAAATTTGTATACTTACAACATCTGTTACAGCTAGAGTACAATAAACATGCAAAGTATTTATTTATGGTACACTGAAAATTAATCAGCAATTAATTGTTATTCCATATTTTAATCTATTGACAGTCTTTAGTTATTTATTTATCTATCTATTTATGGATTTTTTGGGATTTGAAACAAACCAAGTGAAGCGCTACACCAATCAGGCAATCTTTTCCGCATAACATTATTCCAATTATTGTGTTTTTCCCTTTCCCTTTCGCTGCTAAAATAGTCCTGACCCGTTTAGCATTAACGTTCGTTGGATTGGACCACGCGGGCCAGCTTTCATTCTGTCCATGACCCTGGTTCACACCTGTTCCTTCCTTGGACGACTTTTGATAGACGGTTTTAGAGGTGTTCTTACCCAGTTACCACAGTTTGTTAAATTGCTTCAAATCCTTACACTTGTTCCTACTTCTAACACATCAGCTTTCAGGACAAAATGTTCCCTTGCTGCCTAAATTATCCCACCCACTATGCAGTGCCATGATGAAGAGATCATCAGTTTTTCCAATCATCAGTATTTTATGACTGATCTGTATAATTTTTTCGTCACTTCCGTTAAAGGTCTTTTCTATTAAAAAAGTAATAATCCCTCAGTCAGGGTCTGCACACAGAAGCCTTTTTGTTTTGCGAAGGTGACGCCCAAAAACCCTGCAGCTGCTTTTACACTGTAAGTGGGTCACCTGCCAAGAGATAAACTGCAAGAAGAAAAGCAGAGGCTGATCAAACACACGCTCGGCTTCACGCGCAGATGGTCTGCTACGCGGGTTCGTTAATGATCCACCTGCGTGTCGGATTATGAGCTTGTCAGATCATGTTTTCCTGTAATGCGAGATGATTTGCAGCGTCTTTGCTGTAGGGTTGAACAAAATAAACTTTCTTTTTTTTTTTGGAAAATGTGTGCGCAGTACGATCAGATTATCTATTTCTTTCTCTCTTTTTCAGTACGTACTACTGGTATGATGAGAAAGGGAAGAAGACGAAATGCACAGCGCCGCAGTACGTAGACTTCGTCATGAGTTCGGTCCAGAAGCTCGTCACCGATGAGGACATCTTTCCCACAAAATATGGTGAGTACGAGCTTCTGGCGCCACCTTGTGGTGCCACGTCGACACTGGATTGTGGATTCCAAATCCCAAGAAATTGACGTTCCCTTTTTGTAATATTTTTCGTAATATTCTTAAATATAATTCCCTGTATATATTTTGATTGGTCAATCACATGACCAGATACCATTCTGTAAAGGTGCTGTGAATAAAAATGATATTTATTTGTTTTTGAACAGAAATAACAGTTACATCTTTATTCTATAGTCAAAATGCACCATTTGCTCACATATAATAAATAAATAAATAAATAAATAAATAAATGTTTTGGGTTTTTTTTTTTTTTGACAGTTGAATCTAATCAATTTAACAAACGATAAACAAAAGTTCAGAAGCATTTGTTCACTGTAGTTAATGTCTTTACTTTAAAGCATTATTCTTTCACATAAATCCAAAGGGCCACACTTAAAATGGCCTTTATAAAGACCTTTGAGAACCTTTATTTTTTGTATTACATTTCAGTACTATTTTACATGAAGTGTTTTTGTATCCATTTAAAAACGATCGATCCAACCTAGCTATCCGTATCAGTGACCTCTCTTTTCGAGGAATCTCTGAGATGGATAAATAACAATAATCAGATGTATATTATATTGTTAATGCGGCTAGGACACTTTGGAGACAAGTTCGAAGAGAATCGTTATTTGTGATGGTCTTGGTCATTGTGCCGAGGGGAGACGTGAGGTCTGTTACCTACTAGAAGAATGCTGATGAGTTATTTATGTGGTGAGGGAAGATATGAGTGATATAAGGAGAATGATGATCCGTTGTGGTGACCCCTAACAGGAGCAGCCAAAAGATAAAGACTTGGACAAGCTTTTTGATAGGGCAGCACGATCCATGCTAAAATGTGAATCACGATTTTTCTTTTTTTTTTTTCAACAAATATTTATTGCACTCATTTATCAGTTCTGAATTAAGTGCTGAATTAACACAAATAGTCTATCAATAACTATTTAAAAAATACCAATAGCGTGTGAATGTAGCATGATCTGAAAGCGTCATTCTTCGACGATCCATTGGTCCACGTCCATGCTTTGTTTCTTCACTACAAACTTTAAAAATGTTGGTACAGAGGAATACGTTCGTTGCTACACCGAAAATACTCTGCCAAGCCGACCAATCACAGATCTTTCACTCGTGATACGTAGTTACTTTTTTGCAGAGGTGTGCGTCTGGTTATGGTCGTAGGGTAGGCGTTAACTCATAGGCTACGCCGTAGCCTCGACGCAGAAGTAAAAACCAGCCTTTACTCGGATGAGAATCGGCATCATTTAGAAATGAGCTCGCATATAACACCCCTAACACATTTGTTTGTTTTTTTTGCTCTGTGTTTTTCCAGGCAAAGAGTTCCCGAACGCCTTTGATTCGCTGGTGAAGAAGATCTGCCGCTACCTGTTCCACGTGCTGTCGCACATCTTCTGGGCTCACTACAAAGAGACGGTGGCCATGGAGCTGCACGGACACTTAAACACGCTCTACACGCACTTCATCGTCTTTATACGGGAATTCAACCTGATGGACCCCAAGGAGACGTCCATAATGGACGACCTGACCGAGGCCCTGTGCACGCCCTTGCCCCCTCCTCCACAGAACCATGTAACGGAGAGATGAGGCTCGCACTCGGCCCCCGCCCCAAACCCCCCTACCACACCTTCGTCCCTCTACTCAGGGGAGGACAAGAAGGACCCGCCCATTCACCTCCCGCAAAACTTCGCTCACTTTGATACGACCGGTCAGGATGGGTCAAGCCTGGACTGCGGGTGCATTTTTCGCGCGCGCCCCCCCCTCCTCCCCAATCCCATCCCGTCCCCTTGCCAGAGGCTGCACTGTTCTGTGAGCCCTTTAACCACGAATCATTCGCAGTTTTCACCTTCTTTTCTTTCGTTCTATTTGGTTTCGTTTGTTTGTTTGTTTTTCCGATTCATTTAGGTTTTCTCACGCCTATGTACTAAAAAGAGGTTCGGTTGGGAATACGGGACACTAGGTTTGGTTTGTCTCTTCTCCTCCTGACATCCAACATTAGAACGGAAAGAATATCAGGAAGATACTATCGGCACTGCTTTTCTGTACAGTTCAAGAAGACGGGACCGGGGTCCTGCTCCATCTTTCTTACTCATATAAGGTGGAGTTTTGTTTTTGTTTAGTTTTTTTTTCCTCTCCCCCTATCTTGGAGGTATAACGAGTGTGAAATTTAGCTCTTTAGGATCAGACTGTTTACCCATAATCCTTTACAAATGCGTCTGAGTATTTCACCCCTTTTTCACCCCAAGATGCCCTTTAACCAAGCATTTACACGATGACTGCACCATTTTTTGTTTCGTTTTGTTTCGTTTTGTTTTGTTTTTATACATACTAGGTAATCTAGTCAGACCCCTCTTATGCCCCCTCTCAGCACAGGAGCGTACCACAGGCGGCTGATTGGATCCACCTAGAGAGCGGCACAAGTTCAAAAGCCTGGCCTTGCTTCGTGGAGCTTTTTCATTACGCAGCACAATGACAAAGACATTCTGTCTGCTACACCTTTTTTTTTTTTCTCCCCATCTCCCGTAGAAAGGTACATCAGAATGCCCTTCGTGTTCACTTTAAAGGAGGAAAAAATAAAGAAATAAACAAGAGGTCTAAGGGAGCAATTCGATTGGCATCGTATCCGACCCGAGGTATCGGCCCAGGCTCGCTTTGCAAGGACACTTTTTTTTTTTCCGTAAGTGGCAAAAGAATGTAAAACTATTCTTTATGTATTTAACTGTTTGAGAAAAAATTATCCAGAGTGAATGAATGTGTGAGAAAGAGAGAGAGAGAGTGAAAGGGGAAAAAGTGGTGTATGTAAACATGAAAGAGAGAAAAAGATATTTTTAAATCCTCCCTGAAATCACTGTTCAGAGTGTTCGGTTGAGCTTCTCTTATTAGAGGGTTGGATGTTGCTTCATTTTAATTTATTTATCTTTTTTTCCCCATTTGGTTTAGTTTTGGCGTTTTATTTTTTTTTTTTTTTTTCTTTTTCTTTGTTTGTTTTTTTTTTTTCAGGACATGGTTCTGGCTTTCATTTTTATGTATTTTAATAATACTTAAGTTAAAAGCGATTTAATATTTTAAGCTCTGCAGAATTATACCCTAATAAAATATTTAAAATGTCACTACTTCCTGTGTCGCTCACGTCAATCCCTGGCAGTTTGTCCTGGCGGTGGGTGAAGTTACGACGAAAGACAGTGTGTTTTTATAGGAAACCAAATTTACTTCCGAATTGTTACTAATGTTATATATATACTGTTGTTTTTCCCTGGAAAAAAAAATCAGCTCCTCCTCGTCGCATTACTACAGAAGCCCGTTACCGCCACAGAACAAAACTTTATTTATTTATTTTTTCATTCTGACTGCGATATAATCTTACAATTATTATATTTAACTCAGCAACTGCAAGATAGCAACTAGTTTGCGACGGCGCCATAGGAAACCATGAGCTGTGACGTGTTCTTTACCTTTTTAGCTTTGTGTGATAATTTCCCGATCATGTTACGGTCATATTTACTCTTGGAACGATGATCCTTTACGACAGGACTGGCCAACCCGCGGCTCTTCGCCTGGTTTCATGCGGCTCAGACATTCATATTGGAGTTTGTGGTCTGTTTTCAACGTGCGTGTTCGCTTGAGTCAAATGCGCATGCGTGTAGGATGTATCGAATGAGAGACGTGCGTATCCGTACGAATCCGTATTCGTATCATCTCACACGCGCACATCTCTCATGCAATACATTTCACACGCGCGCGCATTTGACGCCCCCCCCCCTCCTTCCCCTTTATGCTTTATGATAATTAATTCCTACTTTTCGTTCCCCTCACAATTGCGACTTAGTATCACCTTTACGTATGAATTGTGACATAAAAAATCACGATAATTCTATCTTTTTTTTTTATTCAGTGGCGGAAACGGGCTTCCATACATTTCTCACTTGTCTGCTCTGACGAAGGAATGGAAGACGCTGTCTTTCTGCTCCAGCAGCACATCGGGCCTGTCGTATTCCAGAAGGGCTCCACGCTTCATCACTATGACCACGTCTGACCCCAGGATGGTGTGCACACGATGCTGCGTCGTTTGATACACAAATAATATATTCAGTTTAGTAATACAGAAAAACACCACCTGACTTTTTCCTCAAACTGTTACCATAAAGTTAGTGACACATTGTAGAGGATTGTGATATATGCATTTAATGTTCATTCATTCATTCATTCATCTTCTACTGCTGGGGGAGCCTGTGCCTATCTCAGTCTTTGGCCATCAAGGCAGGGCACACCCTGTATCGAATGCCAACTCATCGCAGGGCACCCACACACACACACACACGTTCATACACTAGGGCCAATTTTCCAAGGTACCATGGATGTTTCTCAACCAGGAGGAAACCAGAGAACCCGGAGAAAAATCCCCTAAGGCACGGGGAGAACATGCAAACTCCACACACACATGGCGGAAGCAGGAATCGAACCTCCAACCCTGGAGGTGTGATACACTTGTGCCAACCACTAAGCCAGCGTGCCTCCCCGTATCTTCCTCGGTTACTTTCCTTTAATGTTTCCTTTTTATACTGACTCATCTGTAGAATAGCATCTCCAAATCAACTTTATTAGAATAGATTGATTCCGCACTAAATAATGATAATAAATAATTAATGATAATTTTAGGATTTATTCTTAGACATATTCCTACATGAAAGTGGTAAACAAAGTTGATACTTACAGCAATGTTTACAACCGTCCGATCTGCAAAAGCAGTCATAACGACTTTTTGTAGAATGCTCTCCTGGTCAGAACAGAGGTGTTGAGGGTTAGAGCACTTCGGTATGTGTATTATGAGAGATGTGTATTAGAATTTAGATGTGATATCTCTTACAGTGGCCATGTCAATAGACGCTGTGGCTTCATCCATGATGAGGATGCTGCTCTTCCGCACAAACGCCCTGGCCAGACAGAAGAGCTGCCGCTGCCCCTGGCTGAAGTTTTCTCCCCCTTCTGTCACCATGGCTTCTAAGGTGCACAGAGTACAATTTTAGTGTCCTTTATTAGGTTGCAAAATGTTTCCTAATGCTACAAATTCAAAAAATTAGGGAACTAAACAAAGAACCCAATATATATTGTTGTGAGTTTTTTATTTAATTATCAATGAGGATAATATACAGCTATTAGTTTATAGTGTACAGGCGTTTATTGGATATGACATGATACAGATGAAAAAATGGAAAAGAAAAAGACAGATGTTTTGATTAAAAAATTGTCTCTTCAAATGTGATTAATACAGGTCTATACATGTATGTCCAGATAGATACAGAGAGAGAGAGAGAGAGAGAGAGAGAGAGATGGTGTGTGTGTGTGTGTATATATATATATATATATATATATATATATGTGATAGATAGATAGATAGATAGATAGATAGATAGATAGTATGTATGTATGTATGTATGTATGTATGTATTATAATGCACCTTTTTAGCTATGATAATAACACAATCTAATGTGGTCACTTGAGAAGAAAAATTAAATGCTAATTTATAATCTAATGCCTCATTATTAAATCAACAAATCAGGATTGCTAGTATGAAGCGTCCAAAAATAATAATAATGTAGAATAGAATAAATAGTAATGTAGAATAATAATGTAAAGCCCAGTTTACATTAAAATTCCTAGGAAGTGTGATGTTCTGTAAAAGGTTCAGCAGAGTTCATCAAAGTGAACATCAGAAAGAGAATTGGAATCGGTTTAAAGTGACGCTTCAGTAAGCGAGCGTGTCTAATACGCCAATTAGTTTGGTCCTTTGATTTGTCCTTTCCTTTAAAAAGAAATCCTCAAAGTTAATCCTCAAAGCAAATCTTTTAGAAGAAAGGAGATGAACAAAGAGCAGGAAGTCCCCACCTAATCCTCCAGGTAAAGCTTCCACTACTGGTGTTAGCTGAGCAATATCCAGGGCTTCCCATAACATCCGGTCAGTGGCCTTTCTCTCTGGATCCAGATTGAATCTAAAACGAACCCAGAAATCGGTAGAAGAGCATATACTGACAAATAATTCTAGTTTTCGATGGGATTATCAGATTGGTCCGACTTTGCTGCCTTTTTTGCTTTAGCAAAACAAAGAGGATGATTGAAAAGATCAGTAAGGCTTACCGAATTGTCCCACTGAATAAAAAAGGGTCCTGGAGAATGATGGAAAATTTAGAGCGAAGAGTTTGAAGGGGCAGTTTAGCAATATCGATGCCATCGATAATAATCCGACCTTTAAAAACACAATAGAATGTCACAAACATACAAGATGACTGTGTAGAAAAACAGGGCTGTTGAAAAAAGATTTACATTTACAGCGTTTGGCAGACGCCCTCATCCAGAGCGACTTACAACTGAGCAATTGGTGGTCGTGGGAATTTGAACCTGCAATCTTCTGGTCCAGAGGCATTGCCTTACCACTGAACCACCACCTCTAATAAAAAGATATTACCATTACATGGGTTTGACTTTTAGTTGAATAACACACACTATGTGCACAAGTCCTAATGAAGCTAGTGCTCTTCTGTGGCCTGTACTCCTTGGTTCTCAATGCATGTGCAAAGTCTTTCTTGTATTTTTTGGTAAAATTATGTGGTACCATATGAGTGGTAACATCTTTTTTAGACAACCCTGTATAATTAAAAAAATATATATACCCTCGCATGTGTCTACCATTCGGAAAAGAGCCAAGGAAAAGGAAGACTTCCCACTTCCTGTTCGCCCACATATCCCCACCTGTACACATATACCATTATAGAGCACAACCTTGGAAATGCTTTTGAGTGTGTAAGAAATCCACCAAATGGGCAATTGATGGTGTTGCCTTTTGTCCGGGTTTGATGTGAACATTGATTCGCTTCAGGACGGGCTTCAGGCTGCTGTCGTATCTCACACTCAGGTTCTTGATTTGGATCTCGCCATATTTGGGCCAGCCTGCTGGAACCTGAGCTGGAGCTGGAACAGCAAAACGGCAGAGGGTAAACGTTCAAGATGGGAAATACTTTTAGTCCGATGTACATTGTACAACGTCAACGCACTCATTTCTCCATTGTAGTTCTCCGGCTCTGTGTTGAGCAACCTGCTGATCCTCTTCACACACCCGAGCTGTACCTCCATATCAGCCAGATTACGTACCATCCAGTTCAGGTAATTCGACACCTTCAATAAATCAGGTGCAGAGTTTGCATGAATCCGTGTATTAATGTAACAGATTACTGTCTTATGAGTGTGATGGACAGGAACGTTTTACCATGAGAGCGTACGTGAGGCCCAGACCCACTAATCCAGCCGAGAGCTGACTGTACAGGGCACTGCTGATAGATGCCACGGCAGCAATGAGCACCACAAACGCCCCGATGTACTCCTGAAGAGTCGAGGTTCACATCTATTAGTACAGTGGCAGATCTCTACATATTTACAATCTTTAGCTCGTTCGGTCCTGTTCAAGTGTTTTTACAAAATGGTGACCTATTGACTTCTATAAATTGTCGAGACTTTGTTGCCGATGCAACAATTTTTTTTAACTGAATACATAGTCCACCCCATCCCAAAGTCATGGTTCAAAGTTCACAGTCTCAGTCACATTATTCCTTAAAACGTAAATAATGATTGATTGTGGAATCTATTTTATCACTTTTATCGTGGTAATATAAATGTTTTCATACATGTAATTGCTAAATCATTCATTCATTCATTCATTCATTCATTCATATCATTCATTATTGGTGAGTATCCGTATCTTTGAATGTCTTTTTATGAAAATAAATTTACAGTATATTTTATGAATTAAATTAATTACTGTATTTTACTTAATTACAGTAAATATTGGGGTAACATCAGTATTTTGTATTCTAGCTGTGCCTGTAAATCTGTGTATGCAAATGTACATGAACATAAACACTGTTACCCTTACATCTGTTTATTTTTTTAAGTTTTATTTGGGGTGTTTTGGAGCGTATTTAGGATTTAAACTACGAACAGGCATTTTTTCTAACCAAATCCAAAATTGTGCATTTTTTCACAAGTCTGGGGGTGCTCTCAGAATGTAACCCAAGTGAATTTCAGGGGTAGACTATATGCTTACACAATTGAAATCCAAATACTGCATAACATTTTAGAATTAGATTTTGAAACCCAGTGGGCGACAAGTATAGTTTCCTGTTTGTACACACACACATATATATATATATATATATATATATATATATATATATATATATATATATATATATATATATATATGATATGTGTGTGTGTGTGTGTGTGTGTGTGTGTGTGTGTGTGTGTGTGTGTGTGTGTGTGTGTGTAAAAAACATTATTTTATGGCCACTTACTCATGGTATAGTGTATATACCTATTACATATCTGTAGTGTGATATGAGCTATTCTAATTGTGTTTGTCTTAATTTCTCGATCGCATTCACCATGCGGACTTCCAGCCAGCGATTGGCAGCCGTGAGAAACAGCGAGGCGATGTTATTGGCATCTGTGTATTCCAGAAGTCTCTTCTTAAATTTTTGCTCATGTCTGCAAGGAAACAGAAATCCACTCTTTTTTTTTTTGTTAACTATAAAAAAAAATAAATATTCTAGCTAACACTTCTTCTGTAAGGTTGGAGAGGGCACCTAAAGGCTCTGATAGTGGTGAGACCCTCTATAGTCACTGAGTAGTGGGACAGCAGGGGGATCTGGGTACTGTCCTCTAACTGTTGCAGATCCCTGAAGTCAAACACACACACACACACACACACACAAAATCAACCAATTCAAATCAAAATCAAAATCAATCATTGTTAAATCAACCACAACTCTATAACTCTCTCTCTCTCTCTCTCTCTCTCTCTCTATATATATCATATATATATCTATATATATATATATATATATATATATATATATATATATATATATATATATATATATATAAATAACTCACCTGGATGCCACCCGGAAGTACTTCTGAATAAAATAGCTGATGATGGCCAGTGGGAGCAGAGCGATGAGGAAGACTGGGGTGGTGTAGGATATGACGCCCAATGCTGACACACACAGTAGAGTGGAGCGGCTCAAACACTCCATGGTAACTGGGATGTGCTAGGTTTAATTTCAAATCAGTTTGTTACTGTAGGGATTTTCAAGGAAGTAAAAGAACTAACTAAAAGATAAAAGAATATTAATAGAATCTTCCATCCATATTTCCTCCTGCCTGGATAGTTTTTAGTATATTGATTATTATGACATATTTGAAGAAAAATAGAGGCTGGTGTGATGATTAGACTGTGTTGGTGATGATTAGACAGCTGCTATAAAGTGGTTATCCCTTGGAAATGATATTTTTTATATGCAGGAGCCATGTATTTGTTTTATATATAATATATATAGTTATATATATATATATATATATATATATATAATATATATATATTATATATATATAGATATATAGATAGATAGATATATATAGATAGATAGATAGATAGATAGATAGATAGATAGATAGATAGATAGATAGATATTTTTGTATTATTATTATTATGTGTGTGCCTCTATAGGTCATAGGAGGCTACACATGTGGTGAGGCTGAGATAGGGCTGCTGTTTACACACAAGACTCCTTGATACTACCAATCCAAGTAAATTTTTTTAGAAACAATTTGTTTTTATTTATTTAACTTTTTTTTGTTGTTAAAAATTAATATCAGCAGTTAATTAATCTCTTCCCAGGTTTCCTTCGTCCCTAAAGGATGCTCTATCACCAGTGTAGTCAATAGTGGTGAATTACAGGAAGAAATACTGTATAGAAAAGTAACACTAATACAATTCATTTATAAATTAAACAATCTTTAACAAATGTCGGTGAGATAAAAAGAATGACGTTTTGGGATATGCTATTATTTCACATCCCTGATTATTTCTCCTGTAGCAGTGTGTCCAGAAGTGCATCACACTTCAGCTTTAACAATATGAAATGTATACGCTATTTAATATGAACATTTACTGACTCTCTGAAGAAATGTCCTTTGAGGTACATAACAAGCAAATTGCAGTATAAATATAAGAAATCATTTTTTGCTTTGTTCACTGGAAAACATTGCGATTATGCACACAAGTAACCTAGTGATTATTATGTAAAATCATTAACACTTCTTTTAGTAACATAAATGGGGAAAAAAGACACATATAACATTAATTACCTGATCAATAATGTTGATGTCACCTGAGAATCGGTTCAGAATATTTCCAATTGGAGTCGTCTCAAACAGCCTGAAATGCAAAACATGACTAAACATGAACGAAATTTCATATTTATCCATTAAATCATTCCCTGGAGTTGGGAACCGAAAATCGATTCCACTTCTGGAATCTGACAATTAACATTAAGAATTGAATACTCGTTATAAATTTCACATTTCTATCCCACTTATCAATTCCTGGGTGCATTTTTTCCACCTAGCATATGTGGAAATCTAAGCATCAGTTATTCAAGATGGATCTTTTAGGATCCTCTGGTCTTGAAGCATGAACTTCTGGTTTTGGGATACACACTTCCGATTCCTGGCCATGTCACGCCGCTGGGTATTTAAGGGCTTCTCAGTGCGGGATGATTCTCCTCTGCTTCTCATGTCAATTTGTGAAAACTCCTTATTGTAGTAAACTAATATGTTGCAACAAGGTGTCATGACCGACATGACTAAGTATCTGCGGTTGGTTCACCATTTAGAAATGAAACTGGGAATCGATAAGAATCGGAATTGATAAGCAGAATCGGAAGCGGTCAAATTTTAATGATACCTGACCCTACACAACACTATTAGCGTTTACAGCATAGCCTCTCGGGAATTGCGGTACCTCATTGGAGCGAGGATGATGATACGGAGAAGACTAGAGTGGAGTTTCTGAGCCACCCGAAGGCCTGTCCACTCCACGGCCACGGAGGAGACCAAACATAAAGCGATACACAAAAAACACAAGACACAAAACACTTGCAGGTACGAGGGATGACTCAGCACTTTGTCCTGGGACTAGAGAAAGAGAAAAACATGAACAAATACAGTGTCTTTGTGAGCCATACAGTAGTTTAACATTATCAGCATTTGAACATCCGATGTGTCACACACTTACCTCAAACACAACAAACAGACTTATTAATTGGGCTTCCTTGTGACAGTTGTGTGTGATCGGTAAGATTTGGAATTTCTATTCATAGAAATGAATTTACCTCATATGAAAAGTCCAAAGTTTCGTAGGATCGTTGTTACTCCGTTTAATTATTCTGATGCTCTGCCCCTCAGCTTATTCTAATCTAATGAATGAGCACCACCACAAAGCCCCAGAACTGAACTGTACCAGTCACACACACACACACACACACACACACACACACACACACACACACACACACACACACACACACATACACACTCTCACTCACTCAACCGTGTGTACTGAACTTTTCCAAACTAGTTTTCCAAAACCTAACACAACCTAATGTTGCTGCATTTCATTGTACCCTGTCGATATATATATATATATATATATATATATATATATTATATATATATATATATATATATATATATATATATATTATTGAAATTATGATAAAAAAACATTCGACTTCACAAGGTCAAACTAAATTTGAAAAGAAAAATCCCACTGTGTGACACTCACATGGATTTCGCACCATTCCACTAAACTCAAAATGATACAACTTATGGAAATATTTTCCAAAATATTAAACTTGTCTTTAAACTTGGAAAATCCTGACCTGTACAGATGTGCAGTTCCACTCAGTACGAGGTGTTATGGCCTGAGACGTCCAGTGGGCGAGCCAGTAGTCTATGGCCAGCATGAGTGAGTGTTTGGTGAGCTGTGAAAGGATGAGCAGAGGAAGCAAAAGAAGGCCTGCTGTTCGCAGATACGTCCCCAGTGATCCCCATAGCATCGTGTCCCTCTGACGCAGCTCGGCCGTCAAGCTGTCCTCGTCTGTAGATAGGGAACCATCTGCGGAGGTGCAAACACTGCAGTCAGACTTAGTTTCCAGAGGTTCACTGATATTCAGTTATTTCAATATATTTCAATATATGTTATATAGATATAAAAAAAATTATTGTGTTTTTATTTGAGTTGATTTTTTTTCTGACCTGAAGACACATTTTGAGACTTTACCTTCATCCTCATCCTCTGTGGCAGGAGTGTCTCTGGAGTGCATCCTTCTGAAGCTCTTCCTCTTCAACTCCACAGAGTTCTCCTGTAAGAAAGAAAATAAAAAACAAAAACAGACTCCATTGTCTTTATCCACGAACTTGCTATATGCATACTAAGAAGTTAAATGCAAATAGATGAATTCCTTTTATTTATTTATGTTTGTATGTATGTATGTATGTATGTATGTATGTATGTATGTATGTATTCATTCATTTTTTTCATTTTTAATACTAGACAGATTTTAGATTCTAGGTTTGCTTGACATTAACTAGGTAGTTAAAGAATTGTATTTTACTGTACTTTTAATAAAACTTAGTTGTATGGGTTGTTAGAACCTTTTATAGAATATACAATTAAATTGAAATAATATGAAAACAAAAATGACATTTTGATTTATTTTATTTGTTCAAAATGAAACATACAACAAAATGTATATTATACTGCAATTTAAATATGAAATATGTAATTATCTATTTCAAAAATTATAAATATAAGCTGATAATAAGGTTATAATCTAATATATATTATATATATATATATATATATATATATATATATATATATATATATATATATATATAGATATATATATATATATATATATATTTCTCTAGAAATATATTATGTATTTATCTGAAATATATATATGAAATATATCTGTATTTCATACAGTGTATTGCAACATTTATTTTTTTAATGACATTTTTATTTATTTTTTTTGAATTATGTGAATAATTTCTCAACTTCATGGAAGTGGTGGAAAGTTGATCAATTCATCACCTTGTTTTGTCTGTTCATCAGGGTTTTCCAGTGTTCCAACAAATCAGGCTCAGAACACTGGATGTCCTTTAAGGTGCCTTGTGTTTGCACCGTTCCATCCTTCATGGCTATGATCTTTGGGGTTGCAAACAGAAAAAAGTTCAAATTGCACTTCTTTTGCCTTAACAGCCTTTTAATATAGCTCATAAAGATACACCAAAATGTCTGAAACCTGGAGTTGAACATGAAAGAATCCTCAGCTGTAGATATCCTCAATCATCAGTAAGCTCAAACGTAATTATTATAATTATTAAGCTATAAGCTGTTTTTTTGTTACTGGGCTAACTGGTGATTAATGGTTAGTTTGTCCTTACGAGCACATTCAAGAATTTGTATAACCATAACTATTATATTATGTTGTATAGACATATTAGCATTGTATTAAAAGTATTAACCTGGATTTTTTTTTATTTATTAAGAGAAGTGCAGTTTGGCTGTTATAAATGTGCAAATGAACATTGTAAACTGTATACAATAGAAGTAGTCCAATACAATCGAAGAGCTCACTAGTAGTTTACAGTAAGTCAACAACCAAAGATTATTATTTGTATAGCTGTCAATGTAGAACCATGTGAACATTGCCTAAACATTGCATCTGCCCTCCTGTGTAGTACTTTACCCAGTCTGCATGGGGTAAGTATTGTAGTTTGTGTGTCACCAGCACCACTGTCCTTTTCTCCTGTCTGAGGAACTTCAGAATTCCTTCCAGCATCAGGTGGTCACTCAGGTGGATGTCCAGGGCTGAAAATGGGTCATCCTAAAGGTAACAGCCAATTTGATCTGTTTGTACATTCTTACATATGGATAACGTGTTCTAGATACATTCATCTTAATTAATAGCCTGGTCAGGACCAGTTGCTTAAGTTGTTAGGTTAAGCCAAGTCTACTTGTCAATTTAATTGGAACAGTGGTCAGTAACAGCAGCTAATCAGCAAGATAGTGACTATTATTACTGAATGAATAAAATCATTGCTATCAAATTGAATTTCTTCACACTGCTATGTTTTTTTTAAATACCACCCTTTTCCATAATCCCAATTCATGGCTAAAATATGAGGCATACTTTATCATAAAAAAAACGTATGTATTTTGTGTTATCTTAATGACCGGTGTCGGTCATCAAAGAGTATATATTGTCTTATAGTTACAACTGGCCCGTCCAAAGGGCAACCATAACGCTGATGTGGCCCACGGTGACAATGATTTTGACACCCCTGGTCAAAGACATCAACTTTGAAGGCAAGATGTCCACTTACTACCTAATATTCACTTCCTTTCCATCAATAGAGTTAATCAGTGTTATTTACTTCATTAACTTCTTGTTATGTTACAACGGATTGGTGTGTCATTAATAAACACAACCTTGGCTTGAGAATAATGTCACATGATCAGTGACATAATTGAGATTTGTTGATTTCCAAGTGTAGGTTTGCTTAATGCTTCTTCATTACTTAAATGACATTTCTTGTCGGCTTCTTGTCCTACACTGCCCTCCAAATGGCTGATTACCAAGATCACAGAACAAACACATTATACATTTTGGTTTGCAATTATCCCATTCATACACTGAGCAGGTTGAAGTCCAGCATCATAATGACTGAACAATCACATCCCCATTACCCATTCTAAGGCCTCGAGTGATATTTTTCAGTGTGAATTTCTTTTATAAATGCTCTCCACTCACCAAGAATACCACCTTAGTTTGCTGATAAAGCGCTCTTGCTACGCTGATGCGCTGCTTCTGCCCACTAGAGAGAACAATCCCCTGAGAAAGAGACAGAGAAACCTGAACAAACACACACACACATAAATATACATCGAAGCTCACACAAACACATACCCTCTCCCCAACGACGGTTTGGTCTCCTTGGGGAAGTGTGTCAATATCGGGCTGGAGCTGGCACGCCTCGATCACTTCTGCATACCTGCAAAAACAATATCTTTCAATTATAATGCTGCATTCATCTCTATACCTTATAATATTCCCTCTACTGTTTTCCCCATAGAATTTATCCAGACATTCACCTATAACATCTCCAATCCTAGAAAAAGGGTTGGACGTTCTTTGAAATGGAGCAATCATATGCTATTGGTGCATCAAATTGACACTTTTAGCCTGCAGCAAAACTTATATAAGCTTCAGCACACTTCTAAATAATTTCACCGCATGTGTAAGACACAAAAAAATGAATTAAGGAAGGCTTATATGGAATTTAATATGTCAGGCCTTCTATCTTGCAGCATTAGTTTCGTGTGTGTAGGCTTGGCAAGACCAATGTACTCACCATATTCACACGTCTGTACTGCTTCATATTCTTTATATTTAATAAACACTATATTTTTTTAAATCACAATGCAAATACATTACACTAAGTTACACAAATTACATTTACTAGAGCTGGAAAAAAATTACATTTTGCTGACAACCAGATGGAGGAATATCACAAATTTGGGCTCAACATCTATAATATTTTTATAATTTTTTTATACAAATAACCTATAACATCTCCATTCCTACACAGTAAAAAGCACTGTAAATACAGGACTGTAAGTATTAAACTACAAGCTTACTGTAAAAAACAGCAGTGTTTTATAACTGTCTCTCTCTCTCTCTCTCTCTCTCTCTCTCTCTCTCTCTCTCTCTCTCTCTAGATATATATATATATATATATATATATATATAGTCTCTCTCTCTCTCTATATATTATATATATATATATATATATATATATATCTATATATATCCAAAGAAAAAATATGTTATATATATATATATATATATATATAAAAACATCTGGACTGAAAAAGGAGCAGACAAAACAGTGGCTAAATACCACACATTCATAAAACGTAACAGTGATTTCGAGCTTACCCTCATATCTAGCGTTAGCATTATTGCTGCAGGGTGACTAGTCATGCTAGTTTATGCTTGTTACTGTATTTAGCAAAGATTCATTGCTAGATTCTTTTAAAAATTACTGACACAAAAGAGCAAAATAATAATGACTTAGCAATATTTCCTCATTTATGAAGCAGACAATGGCCATCCAATTTATTTTCAGGGTCAAACTGAAAACCTCGGCAGAATGAGGTATTGTGTTTGTGCAGAGAACTGTGCTTGCTCCACCGAAGCACAGAGTACAATTCTATTTATCAGCAGGCTCGAGTTTTCACATGACTAACCATGAAGAGAAGGAAACACGACGAACACGGCTAACTGCTCAATCAGTACTGTATTGATCTGTACCTTTTTTTGTTAGGGGCCGTGTTGAACAAGATGTTCTCCTCAACTGTGGCATTGAGGAGCCATGGCCTCTGAGAAGCGTAGGCCACTGAGCCTCTTTTCCTACAAGTCAAGGTCACGGTGTTATGTACTGTAGAAATAGAAATGTAAGGGAACTGAAATCTAATTAATTTGTCTGTATGGTGCAGTATATACGGTACATTACGTACTCAGGTCCTTTTGGTCCAGTGACGTGATTAACAAGAAACCTGCAGACAAATAATTAATACATTTAATTAATACATTTATTTATTACATGTATTTAATTTATTATTAACTGTTTTTCTGAAAATAGAGAAATAATACAGTTAAAAGTGCTGCTATATGTTATATGTCTAATGTGCAGATGATTAGGGGTTCAGGTTAGACTTGAAGTTAGGGTTCATGGTAATGTTAAAGTTAGGGTTAGGAAGTCAGGGTCTAACACAGGTTTAGATCCTTATCTGATTAAGAATATGAATCGTACTAGGATCTGTTGATGGTTTAGATGCTTGTGGTGGGGGGTGCGGTTAATTTTATGAGTTAGGGAATAAGGTTTATAGTTGGTGTTAAGAGTTAGATGGTGGGGTTTAGGGTAAGGGGCAAATGGTTAGGGTTAGAGTTGAGGTTAGAATTAATACTAGAGCAAGATTTACAGAAAGTTAATCAATCAAATAAATAAATCAATCAGTGAAATGTAAAAATAAAATGGTAATTTCTGTATTTTAAAATAAATATTCAGACACCCACCCATTATGTTAATATTTCATTCATTCATTCATCTTCTACTGCTTATCCGATCTTCCCTCGGGTCACGGGGAGCCTGTGCCTATCTCAGGCGTCTATGTACACTAAGGCAGGATACACCCTGGATGGAATGCCAACCCATCACAGGGAGCACACACTCAAAATTCACACATTAGGGAAATTTGCCAATCAACCTTCCGTGCATGTTGTTGAAACAATTGTCTATTTATTTATTTACTTGCTTGTTTTACTTTGTTAAACATTTAATGTTGAGGAGAACGGGGAGGACATGCAAACTCCACACACACATGGCCGAGGCGGGAATCGAACCACGACCCTGGAGGTGTGAGGCGAACGTGCTAACCACTAAGCCACAGTGCCCCTTATGTTAATATTTGTGTCTATTTATTTATTTATTTACTTGCTTGTTTTATTTTGTTAAACATTTAATTTAGACATTTCATGTTAAAATTGTACAATGGCCAGAATTTAGTAGTTTTTCCTCTGTTATCAAAGAAGTGCTCTAAAGGTAGATATTAGTAATATAGTAAAAATACATTCCTCAGATACATAAACTGTTTCTGCTCGGACCAACGAGCAAAATTCCTTACCTGTTATCCTCTTCCTCTTCTTGATCTGGGAATCTGTTGGGTATATATACACAATATGTACATTGTGTATGAGCAAATTAATAAAAGTAATATATAAATAGAATTAAAAAGTGTTAAAAAAAAAACAAAAACAAGGCAAAATTGATGGATGGGATTTGAGTTTTACTTGTTCCACGTGACACTTCCTGAGATCTTCTGCATTTCTCCAAGAGCAGCTAGAAGTAGAGATGATTTTCCACATCCTACCTGTCCTACAATCATAGTTAATGCTCCTACAATATAACACAAAACACAAAAAGTGAACAATTACCTAGCAAAATCTTCAACAAGTGTTTTATTCTGCGTTGTGAGGGATCCAATGATCATGAGATCTTTTGGGAGTGACACAGAAATACACTTTGTATAGAACGGTAGTCAATTACTGGACATCCTGTTTCACAATAGGGAGGATTCATTTAGTAAAGTTATGAAATGGAAAACTCAGTAATATGCAGCTGTAAGGCTTAATAAAATAATACACAACTTACCAAAAGGAACCTTTATGTCAATGTTGGTGAGAGTAGGACAGCCATGAGTCCAAGTGAAGTAGCCATTCACAATCTATTTTATTTGGTATAGTCATTATTCAACATTACATCAAGTAAAACCATGAGATGAAAAATCACCTGGCAATTATTTCTACCTTCAGACAGATATTTTCCTCTTTTATAAAAGACGTGTTCAGGTTTGGATCCTGCTGTGTTATGTTACTGTTCTTGTCCTGCTTGGCCTTCTTCTTCCGGTTAACCAGTTTTGAGGCCTGAAGCTGCAGCATGTACTGAAAAAATTATAATCAGTATTCATAGTACTTGTTTTGTCTTTGCCTTTATATGTAAACATCCTTGTATAAAAAAAAAACCCTGAAAACTGTAGAAGAATGTACTTACAACTGACTTTATATTGCTGTGGCTGTTTGTATCAGTTGGAGTCGGCGTTTTGGGTTCATGGTCGACTTCAATCTCTTCACTAGCAAAGAATTCGCTAAGTTTCTGCACACTAAAAAGATAGCAATGAAGCTAATTAGCACTTGTCTCATTCTGGAATATTCAATAGTACCTCATATAAAACATATTCCCAGGAAAGTTTTTTCCAAAAAACATCAGTATAAAATGATGCCTGATAGTAAAGTTTCCTAATAAGAAAAGTACCTGTAATAATACACCACCATAAAGACACATACAAATTTAAAAAAAGTAGAATTTTTAACTCTGGAAACAAGTATATTCTGAATAGTTAAAATGCCAAAATGTCTATTAAATGCTCAAACTATTTATACCTGATCATAATTAAAAACCCCTGTTTTGGGTTTGTTATAAAACTGGAAGAAGTTGATCACAATTGTGATTAGAAGGAAGTGAAAGAATGAAAGGAAATGTTGATGCTTACACTTTGGAAATCGAGTATGAATCGTTATCTAATTGTTAGCTAATTATTATCATGTAGGGCATGTTCACTTTTATAGAAAACAAATGAAACATAATTCTTACATGATCTAAACCGAATAAAATATATAGTGATACAGTAATGTAGGGTAAATACGTCCCAAATAAAACAAACACCAGATTGTTAATATACTTATGAGTAGTACTGTTATCATTATCGTTATCATTATTAGTTTGTTAAATTATTATTATGAGATGTTGTGTTCCACTTATACCACAGCCAATCATCTTTATTTTCAGCTATTAGAACAAAAATGTTCAGTTCAACAATTCCCCAGTAGTGTGGTATAATAAAAACACACACTGAAATTGGGACGATGTCCAGAGATGGTAAGTCACCTTACAAGTGCTTTAACAGTTGAGTTTAGTACACTGGAAAACAGGAAGAGTGGTGTGACCAAGATGTGGAAGAGCGAAAGAGAGGCGAATGCCACAGCTGGAGAGAGAGCGGTGTCTGTAGAGCTGTGGACGTAGGCATGCACTACAAATGTCTGGGAAGCAAAACAGTGATAAATTAGATGTGAATTGACGCAAATTGAGAGGTCGACAGTCAGGAGAGATATGAGGTTTAAAAAAACTCACTGTGAGAACCCCTGCGATTGGAATGGCGGCATTAATGAAAACTGGAAGGAGAGAAAGGTTTGAAGATATAGACTTTGCACTTAAAGAGCCCCCTGTTGGGTGGGAAATGAATTGCAACGGCAAAAATGTTAACATTTCCCTTCCTCTAAACATTTCCCTTCGAAGGTGTCCTTTCATTTCACCAAGGTGGATGATAACTAATTACAGTCATCCGCAGGATAATTGTTTTTTTTTGCGTCTTTTACTTTTCAAAGTAGATTTTTACATCTTGCAATAAAATTGTGTTAAATTATGGATTATCTATGTTTAAAGTAACTACATTTTGAAACTTTCAAAATGGGGAAGGAGAAGACAGATGCTAGTGACGCAGACCCAGCTAAAAGTAAAATAATATCATATTATTATGAAAAAAAAAATACCTTCACCAAATTTATTTCGTTATCATGATTATCCAAACACTTACATATAATCAGGGACTGTAGTGTTATTCTTTTTCTTATTATTATATTCTTCTTCTTTTTTCTTCTTCTTATTATTGATATTTTATTATATTTAAATTATAATGGTGTTCTTTCAATTAAATACTAGTGAGATTTGTATCCTCTTGTTCTATATGAACTACTATAAAATCCCCCATCCCATCCCTTCTGTAAAAAAAAGAAAATAAGGAGCTCTTTAAATAGTACATGGAGTACATTATAAAAGAACTACTTTTATTTACTATGTGTTTTATAATTATTGGAGTCTCATTGACATATTAAAATAAAAAAGATATGTGCCTATGATTTTTAGAAATTCATTAATCAAGTTGCATGTTTATTTATTTATTTATTGTATCCAGCTTGATCTTAGATGAATGAAAGGAAGTTACAGGAATGCCTACTGGAGAGAGACGTATACAGGGCAAAAACTCGAAGGCTGGTCAGCTCTTTTATTCTTGTTTCTTCTACACTGGATTCAAAGATGTGCTCCCAGGCGTATAATTTTAACAGCTTAATACCCCTCAACATCTCATTAGTCTTCTTCAGCCTTTCACTGGAGTACTCCTGCAACACACACATACACACACACACACACACTTGCTTATTGGGGATCTAAATCAACATCTGAATCTCTCTAAAGCTTCTGTTAGATTGTATACTAAACCTGTATTACAAATCAAATTGGGATTAAACTTTTTTTCAAACAGTGTGTATTTCTTCACTTCTTTATATCGTTTTAAATTATGCTTTAAAAACATCAGCGTGAATTCCCAAATACAAAGTACAGAAGTCTTTTCTGAAAAAAATTGTGTCCATCAAAAATGTATTAACTTTTTGAATGAGTATTACAAATCAGTAGTGACCACATCCATCCTAATCTTTCTGATAGTTATTACATTTGCATTCTTTTGCCCAAAGCATGAGCAAATATCAAAGTTCAGGACTAGAAATTATTTGCGAAGATGGATACAAACAAGTTTATTTGTAAATTCTCTTGAGGAGGCTTTTCTACCAGTAATGTAGCACTCCTTAAAATTCATTAAAAAGAAAGTTCATATCCAAGAAGATCTCATGAGTTCAGTTAGTATATGATCTTCAGATACACAATTCAGCATTTTAGTCACTTTGACACTTCTCTTTCGTTATTAATATTATTATTATTATTATTATTATTAGTAGTAGTAGTAGTAGCAGTAGTAGTAGTTCTGGTTCCGCCTGTTCCGCCCAGGTCCCGTATTGTTGTTGTTGTTGTTGTTATTATTATTAATGTAACTAAAATCAGTCTAAAACATAAATTGCAATAAACAAGATTACATATAGTACAATTATGACAAACAAAATGCCAAGTGTTTCCTTGTCATTTCCACACATTGTTATGTGTTTGTGGCTGCACTTTATGAATGAAATCACAAAACTTTCAAAAGTCTCTAATTCGGCATGAGCTTCAACAAATTTTCCAGAAGATGATTAATGTCTAGACGTTGTTTAAAAGGAGAGTCTGATGCTCACCAGCGTGCTCTTCTGCGTTCGTGAAAGCTGTGTGGCCACAAAGTACTGCAGCGGGGCAAGAACGGCTATCACAGCAGCTCCTATCAGAGCACTGATCCCCAGGAAGTAGTACAACAGGATCACACCGATAGTGATCTGTTAAAATAAATACCACATTGCTTCATGAAATCAAATGTACACAGCCTAGATTATTTGAAACCAGACCTATATTATACTATATACTATCTTAAGAGCTTGCTTGTATATATTGAATAGTTCTGATGTTATATATTTTGATGGTTTTATACATATTCTGTATAATGTTTTACCTGATTTTACCAGTTTTATGTACAAATAAATAAATTAACTGAATGAATAAAAGTGGGGGCACAGTGTCTTGGTGGTTAGCATGTTCGCCTCACACCTCCAGGATCCGGGTTCGATTCCCGTCTCGGCCATGTGTGAGTGGAGTTTGCATGTTCTCCCTGTGCCTCAGGGGGTTTTTTTTCTCCGGGTTCTCCGGTTTCCCCCCGGTCCAAAAACATGCACGGTAGGTTGATTGGTACCTTGGCAATAATTGTCCCTAGTGTATGAATGAATGTGATGTTGGCATTCCATCCAGGGTGTATCCTGCCTTAATGCCCAGATACGCCTGAGATAGGCACAGGCTCCCCGTGACCCGAGGGAAAATTGGATATATAATTGGATATAAACGGATATATAAATGAATGAATAAATGCATGAATAAAAGTTGGAGAACACCTGAACACCTAGTGTATGCTCCACTAGTTCTCAGAGTGCGTAAAAATGTGTACTTATTCAGCCACAAGAGTTCTGATGTGAGGAGGACATTTTAGAATGTTTTATACTGATGAGTTGCATTTATTATTGCATGGCTCTCACCTGCACTGGCATGGCACACAGGTTGGGACACAGAAAGAAGAACCACATGAGCTGTTCTGTGTCTCTGGCCACCAGATTACAGATCTGAGAGACCGTCATGTCTCCCATGGACATGTTGGAAGTGCTCAGGCGCATGATCTTATTGTAGATCTTACACTGCAAACATAAATGAAAGTGCACATACCACCATGGAATAGCACTCATAATGTCATGAATTTGGCAGGCTGAGATGAAACTTTACATTACCGTCCAATATTTAAATGCCATGCAAACATCATGTCTTTGACCCACTACCGACAACTTCCTATATATATAATATTTAAATATATATATATATATACCTTATGTACCTTATTTACATTATGTACCTTATGTACCTTATGTATTGTATAGGTTAACGCATTAATAATACGTTAACGCAAATTCACTTATAGCACAGATTTTATTAAGATGCTATTATACATATATACTATATGTTGATCTGCTCCTTCACTCTGCATTGCATTTTGTTGTCAACTGAATGAGACCCGGACAACAAAGACTTCTCTGAACACTTTTCATTCTGGACAAATACAAAACCCAAAAGAAAGTGTCCTTCCCAGATAATATCAGAATTGACCTTTCCTTAGCCACGTTTCCCACTTGTTAGGATGGAATATAAACAAGGTGATAGATGTGTTTTTTTGAAAAAAAAAAAGTGCGCCCAGCACCCATCTACTCACGCTTCCTACATTTCCCCCAAATTAGACCTACTAGCTGTACGTACACAACAGGTCCACAACAGGTATGAGCTCCTCACTATATATATATATATATATATATATATATATATATATATATATATATATATATATATATATATATATATATATATATAGACGTGGACAAAATTGTTGGTACCCTTTGGTCAATGAAAGAAAAAGTCACAATGGTCACAGAAATAACTTTAATCTGACAAAAGTAATAATAAATAAAAATTCTATAAATGTTAACCAATGAAAGTCAGACATTGTTTTTCAACCATGCTTCAACAGAATTATGTAAAAAAATAAACTCATGAAACAGGCATGGACAAAAATGATGGTACCCCTAACTTAATATTTTGTTGCGCAACCTTTTGAGGCAATCACTGCAATCAAACGCTTCCTGTAACTGTCAATGAGACATCTGCACCTCTCAGCAGGTATTTTGGCCCACTCCTCATGAGCAAACTGCTCCAGTTGTGTCCGGTTTGAAGGGTGCCTTTTCCAGACTGCATGTTTCAGCTCCTTCCAAAGATGCTCAATAGGATTGAGGTCAGGGCTCATAGACGGCCACTTTAGAATAGTCCAATTTTTTCCTCTTAGCCATTCTTGGGTGTTTTTAGCTGTGTGTTTTGGGTCATTGTCCTGTTGCAAGACCCATGACCTGCGACTGAGACCAAGCTTTCTGACACTGGCTAGTACATTTCTCTCTAGAATTCCTTGATAGTCTTGAGATTTCATTGTACCCTGCACAGATTCAAGACACCCTGTGCCAGACGCAGCAAAGCAGCCCCAGAACATAACAGAGCCTCCTCCATGTTTCACAGTAGGGACAGTGTTCTTTTCTTGATATGCTTCATTTTTTCGTCTGTGAACATACAGCTGATGTGCCTTGGCAAAAACTTCGATTTTTGTCTCATCTGTCCACAGGACATTCTCCCAGAAGCTTTGTGGCTTGTCAACATGTAGTTTGGCATATTCCAGTCTTGCTTTTTTTATGATTCGTTTTCAACAATGGTGTCCTTCTTGGTCGTCTCCCATGTAGTCCACTTTGGCTCAAACAACGACGGATGGTGCGATCTGACACTGATGTTCCTTGAGCATGAAGTTCACCTTGAATCTCTTTAGAAGTCTTTCTAGGCTCTTTTGTTACCATTCGGATTATCCGTCTCTTAGATTTGTCATCAATTTTCCTCCTGCGGCCACGTCCAGGGAGGTTGGCTACAGTCCCATGGATCTTAAACTTCTGAATAATATGTGCAACTGTACTCACAGGAACATCTAGTTGCTTGGAGATGGTCTTATAGCCTTTACCTTTAACATGCTTGTCTATAATTTTCTTTCTGATCTCTTGAGACAGCTCTTTCCTTTGCTTCCTCTGGTCCATGTCGAGTGTGGTACACACCATATCACCAAACAACACAGTGATTACCTGGAGCCATATATATAGGCCCAATGGCTGATTACAAGGTTGTAGACACCTGTGATGCTAATTAGTGGACACACCTTCAATTAACATGTCCCTTTGGTCACATTATTTTCTGTGTTTTCTAGGGGTACCATCATTTTTGTCCATGCCTGTTTCATGAGTTTATTTTTTTACATAATTCTGTTGAAGCATGGTTGAAAAACAATGTCTGACTTTCATTGGTTAACATTTATAGAATTTTTATTTATTATTACTTTTGTCAGATTAAAGTTATTTCTGTGACCATTGTGACTTTTTCTTTCATTGACCAAAGGGTACCAACAATTTTGTCCACGTCTGTATATATATATTATAAATGTATCACTTAATAAAATAATGAATTTATTACAGTATTTGATTTTTTCAGCTATTGGTTCTTTAGTTTATATTATTTGATTTTTTTTCAATGTAATATTTCTTGGGCGATATTTAAGTTAACAACCCCACTAGCCTAAACAAATGCAATACACAGAAGAAGAAAAAAACACCATTAAAAAATATTTGTATATTTCATATATTTACCTGTATGGCTCCTCTGATTTTTATTCCAGTCTCTATGGCGGCGTAGTAAGAGGCCTGGAGAAATGTCCTCTGGAGGAGCAGAGCGAGAAAAAGCAGCACTGCTAACACATATGCGTTCTCTAAAAATGCTTGAGAGGAAATGAAGTGCATGCCTAGCAGTTTGACCTGTAACGCACACACACACACACACACACACACACACACACACACAGACACATGTACACACTGGTTATTATGAGTTATTATGAAAAAACAGTTCATAATATATTTTATTGGGTTTTTTTTATCTGTGGTCATGACATTCTTGGTGTTTTGTGTGCATTAATGCAGCCAGGCAGAACATCAGCATATACATACCATAATTGTCCTGTGAGAATGTGATTTCAACATGGTGTTCACAAAAGATTAATTATATGTACTGTAAGATTCGTGTGACGAAAACCTTAATTCCTTCACTAAACCAGATATGAAACACGTCATGTCCCGGAATACTCAAAATTGTTACAGATTGTTCATTTCACAGTTTTTTGTCCGAATCAATCAGTATTTAAAAATAAATACACCAAAATATTTTCATGTCAAAAGCAATTTCCACGATTAAAATATAAAGACTATTTCCTTTAAACTAGATTTCTGATTATTTGTGTGTAGTTACCGGTGGCATGATGGTGTGATTATCACTGCTGATATGATGGACGATGCCGGAGATGCACAGCGGCCCCGTAAAGCCCAGCAAGTCAGCCAGAAAACGGTGAGTAATGCTGAGTAGCAGAGGACCTCCAAATGCCTGCCTCAGAGCGTCCCGTATCGACCGCGGGCCTCTATCAGGGAGCATGCCTCTCTCCTACACCACACACGTCATATGAAACACAGGCACACGCTATTAAAATACATTTCACACATTGTACAATCATAAATGTGTATAAATCTTTAAAGACTATATACTGTAAATAAAAAGGCTCTATATAAGCATGGAGTAAACATCATATTTGTAAATAAATTGAAATTTGGAGTAGTCTCAGGTAAATCTTTTATACTTTGCAAAGACATTTAGCTTGTTAATTTTGATAGAGTTTATCACACTTGTATTGATTTTATATACAAAACCTGATTATATGGGATTTCCTGTTCCAGGATTACAATGTGCACAAAACAAGATTTAGGGAGGTGGTGGCTCAGTGGTTAAGGCATTTCCCTCTGGACAAGAAGATCGCAGGTTCAAATCCCATCACCACCACCAAAATTGAGACTAGTGGGCCATTGAGAAAGGCCCCTGAACCTCAATTGCTCAGTTGTAAGTCTCTCTGGATAATGCCCTCTGCGAAATGCTGTTAATGTTAAATGTTAAGATTCATGTAGATATGGTTCACATAGGTTAGAGATCCCACTTGGATCGATGTATACACTTAACATTTACATATTTAAATTAGAAAAACATGCAATATAGAGGCATTTCTAGTCATGTTATATTCATTAGCAAATGGTTCTTTTTTAATTGAATTTTTGTGGATCCTCCTATGAATAGATTCATAATCTTAGATTACTCTTCTCCCTATGAGCTCCCATTTTTTCCATTTTTCCATTTTATATGAAAAATAACTATATGCTTTTCTTGTCCATTTGTACCTTTTGTGCACAGAAGGCCTTCTGTAGCACCTGGTAGTTAGTAAGAGCTCTCATAGCAATGGGCAGCTTGCCGATGGTTTTTAAATGGATTGGCTGTTTGTGTGCCGATGTGATGAATGTGTTCATCCACCAGTATGTGCTCTTAGACAGCAGGTTGACGAAAGGCTGGAGGAAACGCACACCGAGGTCCTGCAGGTCTTCGGGAGGCTTCACCTCAGTAGGATGGGAGAAGAATATGTAGCGCTGGAAAACACAGAGCACCAGATGGACATTGGTAAAATGTGTTTAATGCTGCTCTCATAGCATCGCACATCACATACTCATTTACTCCTCTGGGATGTACAATTTGGGATGGGATTTATATGCAGATTGAACTGCATAGCCCTCAAATGATTAGAAAATTGATTTTGGGTACATTTATATATATATATATATATATATATATATATATATATATATATATATATATATATATATATATATATATATATATATATATATTTATATATTTTTTTTTTTTTTTTTTTTACATATATATAACACTTGAATAAAAAGTATAAAATTTGATTCTGTCCTTTTTTTTTTGTCCTTTAATTTATTCTTTAGTACAAACATGCACCCACTAGAAAGAGTGAGACTGCAATACATGACTTGACCTCTATCCACCAAACCAGCTTACAGCTGGCTTAAAGTGGTGGGTTTATTGTTCACCCCCACCCGTGCAAGAGAGGCAGATGGACAGATGTCAGATTTTGAAACATCAGGATTTCAGGAACAAACAGTCCAAGTTAATTCTGTGCTTAAAAGATAATCTTTGTAAAGATATTACAAAGCAAGCATAATGGCTTTCTTTTCCTAATCCCGCAAAGACAGGGAGGACTTGCATGCTGTGTATTAATTTATAAAATAAAGAGATGATAGAAGATAGACATAGATGATAGAAGATAGACAGTAGAGAGGAGAGAGGGAGAAAAGAGAGAGAAAAAATGCGAAAGAGAAATTATATATATATATATATATATATCATATTATATATAATATATATAACTTATAATAATTATCATTTAGACGATCAGTTATCATCAATGATATTCATGCACACACACACACACACACAGTTCTTAAAAGTTTCCTATTTTTCTCTTTACCCTGCGCATGATAACGTTGATCTCCACGGTCAGCAGCAGGCCGTAGATTAAAGCCAGCAAGCTTGTGATGCAGAAGCGCAGCTGCCCCAGGCCAATTCCGTGTTCATCATATTTAGTGAATTTGACCGTTTTGCTGACAAAGGCCAAAATCCAGTAGATGAGCAGAGCTTTAGATAAATGGAAAATGGAAAAAAACAGATCAAATAAGATCAAATAAGCTGAAGCATTTTACAAAACAATCCACATAATGAAAGCACATTTACTAATGAGCACAGCATATTTCTCATTGTGAAGTTGCTAGAATGATCTCATTCAAACAAGCGATGGCCAAACATTTTTGTTCCAACATTCAATACAAAAATGTTAGTTGCCTTTAGGCTATTTCTGGCATATAGTCTAAATGTCATTCATTGACAATACATTCGGCTGCTTACAGATGACTACATTTACAGTCGAGTTACATTTTTCAGTACGAGTTACAGGGATTTGAATGGTCTTAACCAATGGTCTTAACTGGAATTCTTGGCTCTGACGGTTCCTCCAAACCTTTACTGTACATCACAAATTCATAAATGACCTCTACTAGTAATTTGAGTCTATTGGCTTAATTTTAAACATTGTGACCTTTGCTAAGGAGAGCTGAGTTAAACAACATTACATTACAAACAACATTAAAGAACATTATGTGTCCATTACGTCTCCATTTTTTTGCCCTTGTGTATTGATTATATATATATATATATATATATATATATATATATATATATATATATATATATATATATATATATATATATATATATATATATATATATATATATACTACTACCACAGTGTTGTACTTTTTACTGTTGCACATTCCACTTATCTTACACACATGTTCCCTATTTATTCTACACGCTGTACACATATATTGACTTAAGACTAAGACTGCAAATGCTGTACAAATGCTATATGTATTTATATTACTCGCTGTAGATATAGTCATGTCAGTTTGTACATTTCTACTATTTGCACTTCTGGTATCTATCTTTTAAGGCAGTATATTGTGGGTTTCATTAAAAAACACTCCGAGATGAATGAAATTGTGGATTTACTCAGACGAATGTGATGTATAAACATGTATCAGGTACAGAGATCATGTGACACAGCAAGCCAGAGAGCAGTGGCAGATGAAAATTGTATTGTAGGCATAAATATGACAGGTAGCGATAACACTATATGCCTGGTCAGGCATAACATTATGACCACTTGCTTTATATTGTGTTCATCAAAACAGTCCTGAACTGTCTTCAGCAATTTGAGCTTGCCTGTTGGATTGAGTCTGTTGGGCAAGCCTTGTCTCCCAAGTGTTTGAGCTTTGTCAATGAGCTTTGGCCACCCATGACCCTGTAACCGCTGTTACTTCCTTTTGATAGATTCTGAGCAGTGCAGACCAGGACACCCCACAAGAACTGCAGTTTTAAATATGCTCTAACCCAGTCGTCTAGCCATCAATTTTAACCCAGTTCATTTGCTGCTTAATATAACAGGTGAAATGATGAAGAGATAATCAGTGTTCTTCACTTCATTGCTCATAATTGTATGCCTGGTCGGTGCATAATACAGTTAGGGACATACCTAACAGAAGTTTGGGAAAGTTGGACGTCTCTATGTTGTGGTAGTAGACAACAGAGATTATCGCTCCCAGAATCCCCAGTCCGGGAGGCATATAAAGATGGATATGGAGGGACTGGTTAAACCTATAAGCACATAATGGTTTATTTTAGCATCGCAATATTGTGTATTGTATATTTCCTTTGTCAACATTGTGTTTTTATGCTTTTACTGACTCTTTCAAAATGATCATAGTAAATATTTTTTTATTTTTTTTTTATTTGCTTGCCAATATTCGGTATTCATTATTCAAATAATTTTGCGGTGGGATTGAGTTAATTGTGGTTCATAGAAACTAATCCTTTAAAATCTAATAATTCTCTATTCCGTTCGACTGGATTACATAACAAACACTCACCCGTCTGAGACAATCCCCTCAGCGACCTCACACACCAGCACCAACAACAGAGCAGCTGTAAGCGACCAGCGCACGTTATGTCCAGGGAGGTGCAGCCACGTGCTGTGATGGATATGAACCTTAGAGCTCTGGCTGCCCCAACCTACATCAGAAACAGTAATGACGGACTAAAAACTAATTATAAAAATGTTCTTTTGAACAAGAATAGGGGGTGATAGCTAGACATTTGGCTCCTAAACCTATAGGTTGCTCTGCATAAGAACCATATAATTATGGCCGAATGCCATAAATGTATAATGTAAATGAAAGAATATAGATTCTGTATTTAAATTCTATATACTGTACTGTATATGTATACTGTATGTATACTGTATATGAAGATCTATAAATGAACATTTTGAATTCGGGCAAGATGTACATATGTAAAGAATAATGGATAAAGATTAATATGATAACAGTATATAGAATATATACAGTGAATATTCAATGGCACCAATAAATTGTGTA
>JACRUU010000027.1:18226011-18443511 GCA_030449085.1 Kryptopterus vitreolus | reverse complement strand
CAAAGCTTTAATTAGAATCATTCAACAGTATATATTTTTCAGAAAAGAACAGTTTAGAAAGTCATTAACACTTAAATATTCAATGAGTTCAATTTATTCAAAAGTGTAAGCACCCAATGCAATACACTGGCCTACGATGTGCGTACAATGTTTTGTTTTTAACTTAAATACGTCAGCACACTAAAAACAGCAACATTGCAGTTCTCGAAAGAAGGATTCAAAGCTTTCAGTGGGCAAAATAAAAGGCGTGGTGCATGGTCTCCTATTTCTCCAACGGAATCCATATTAATAATGATGAAAGAATTAATTATTCACGACAGTGTACGTTTGCGAAACTTCATCCCTGTGTTACACAATACAGCCGGATAGAATGACTGCTGTCCAATCACAGGGCGCAAGACTCAACAAGGGGCGTGGCGAGGACGCACGGGCCATAACGCGGAGGATTCAGCACCGCGGAGAGCGACCGCGATGCGCTTACAGAATTGGCTCAGAAGGCGATAAGTGGGGCGGGGCTTAACGATCATTCATTTTAGCTATTGGGTAATAAAAATGAGTAGGCGGGATTGACATGTGTCACTCTGGATGTTTGACGAGATAAGTCGAAAAAATATCCCGTGTAGGAAATAAAACTAGTTTGCTCTCGGTAGTGTTTTAATTCACGTGGAATACAGTTGAATAAGAGGAATGAGCAGTATAAAGAGCACTTCCAGGGATTTCGGGTGTTGAGTTTATGTGAAAAGGTAAGAGGATTAATGAATATCCGGTTAAAATGTGTAAATTCTTACTGTGTAAATGTGTAAAAAAATGTTCCCCAATTACTGTTCTTAAGGTCATTCATTCATTCATTCATTCATTCATTCATTCATTCATTAACCATTTAATTACACAAGTACCTGAAATGAATAGGTTAAAATGTGAAATATACACATAATTCAAGATTGTAAACATAAATCTGCTTGAAATGATTCCTTGGATTAAAATATTCACCTTGATAGAAACAATGCAGCACTGTATTTAGGCCTACGTGTGTGTACTATTTGTAGTGAAAATGTTTCCGTGACTACCTAACTTAACTCGTAGTGTCACTGGAGACCTATATGATGTCTATTATGTTTGATTAACAATGACTTTTGCAATATTTCATTTAAATAAATACATGAATTAATGAATGAATAAATACATAAATAAATAAGTAAATAAATAAGTGATTCAAAACGAAATTGTTTGCTGTTGCAACTACAGTTCAGTGAGGCAAAACCTGTTGTTTAATACACTGGTGTACAGCACACTCATCAAGGGAAATATGTGCTTTTTGAGATACATTTCAAGTGCTTTTTCTCTCTGTCTGTACTTGTATGCTTTTATTTTCTATTAGCGTATGAAAAAAAGTTAATGCATTGATGCTGATGTTTTATGCTGCTTTAAGGAACTTTGTTTAATAACAAGTATATCTATATCTATCTATCTATCTACCTCTCTCTCTTTCTCTCTGTATATATATCTATATAGATATATATATATATATATATATATATATATATATATCCACATACATACATATAACATATATACATACATATATACATATATATATATATATATATATATATATATATATATATATATATAATATATATATATATATATATGTCATTAGTGAATTATTTAATGTATTTTGTGTCTTCTAATGTATATTTGATTTCCGTTTAGATTATATTTTGACAGGTATCAGGCATAGACAAGAGTAGATTTCCCAATGGCTGGTAATTATTATTATTATTATTATTTTATTTTTTATTTTTATTATTTTTTTTTATTATTATTGTTAGCATCATTATTATAACTTTATTATTATTGATAACATTGTTGTAATATTTTAGACTAATTTAGTTTATTTATTTATTTTCTTGTCCAAATAGAGAATAATTTCCCTCCTTTGCCGGAATTTATCCCCCTGAAGCCATGTTTCTACCAGGATTTTGAGGAGATCCCAGAACAGCACCGCAGCATATGCAAGAAAATTTATTCTCTTTGGATGTGTGGGTATTTAATCAAAGCAGTCTCTGTCTCTTCAATAAATTCTAGTAGATAGATCTTAGAATATAAACTTATAGAATTTGTTCTCCCATTCTCCCTCTGTGGACGCCTAATGATCCGTCTTCTGTCCTTCTTTCCTCTCTCATAACTTTATATCTTACATTTGTTTTACATATTTGGATTACTTTGGTACCTCAAGGTCATGAGATCATAAAAAAATCTTTTCTTTTAGTAATGTGATAGTGGGCCTTACTTTGTTGGTTTGTCCAAGGGCATTAGCTGAAAAATAGATGAATGTTTTCCTTCCTCCTTTTTGAAATTCTTTTTTTTTTTTTTACTTTCACTCAATAAACATTTTGAAGACCAAAAACTGAAAAGTCTTCTGAAACCAGTCTTCAGTATATTTCATCCATCCATCCATCCATCCATCCATCTATCCATCCACCCATCACCCATCCATCCAGACATTCATTCATTCATTCATTCATTCATTCATTCTTTCGTTCTCATTCCCTCCCTATATCCATAAGACTATATGGCATGAATCTATTTCCACACTAACATGAATGTATTTTTTCTCAGTGTACAGTGTCACTCTGGCGGTGAATTTCGTAGGCTGTATGGCTTGGATGTTTGGTGGCGGAGGAGTGACGAATTTCGGCATGTCCCTCATGTGGTTAATTCTCTTCACTCCTTGCTCCTATGTGTGTTGGTTCAGACCAGTCTACAAGGCCTTCAAGTGAGTCTCATCAGAGTCACTGCTCACCATCTTTTATAATTTAAGAAATATAACCCTAATCCTCCATTTAAAAAAATATATATATATATATATATATATATATATATATATATATATATATATATAGATATATATATATATAGAATATATATATAAGTAATAATAAGTATAAAGTAGTAATACGTATAAAGTATAAAATGCATGCTGCAATAGTGTTTTCCCCAGTGAGCCAAGTGCCATAATAAACATGACATAACACCCATTTATTTATGCTTTATATAAAGCTTCACTTTATTTTTGTGCAATGGATGTGTTGAAATATTTGACACCCTTTCATAGATATATGAATGTCCACTACCTGACAGTTTTCAACAGCGTTATTTATAGGACAGCAAATAGATCTTGGGGGTTTGACAGTTTGAGACAGAATTATTATTATTTTTTAATGTCATCTATCTGCTGTCCTCAACTACTGTCCGTATGTTACCTATAGGACAGACAGCTCCTTCAACTTCATGGCTTTCTTCTTCGTCTTTATGGCTCAGGTCGTCATCAGCACCTTCCAAGCCATTGGGATTCCAGGATGGGGGGTTTGGTAATAGACACTTCTGACAATAGACACCTAAATGATTGGGACTATTAAATCGCATTCAAGTCATTTCCATTGATTTTGTGTGTATTAAATTGTATCTAATTAAATTGTATCTCCCCCACTTCATGTCTCTTGTAGGGTAATATGTAAGGGAATGTAATATTAGACGCTCTTTTGGAAAAGTATGCTTAAATTTGAAATATTTGATATTCACAATATTTTTCCATTTTTGTCAAAATTATTGTGATATTACCAGTACTTTTATATATAAACTTTTAATGATATATAAACATAATGAGCAGGAAGATTGGAAGATTCCAAAGACCGTTCAAGATTCCAAACCATTTAATCTTCATGAAGCTCAGTTTGTGCATTATACTCACTGTCATGAGGGCACAAGCTTACGTCCTGTAGTTTCCTTCTAGAAAAAAATGAATCTTACTCCATCCAAAGGTACCATATGCAGGTTGAAAAATTCACATGTCCCAAATGTACTTTTGTACATTTCAGATGTTACAGAGTTAACTGTATACTGCTGGTTCTCACGTGAGCTGAAATTATGCATGAAAAAGTCCCGGTTAAGATAAACATAACTTAAACAAACACTCTGTTCTATGCAAACTCCATCCTGCACAATATATATATATATATATATATATATTTATATAAACTCGCCAGCAACCTTCTGAAAATTGCATTGCAGTTATGCTTTATAACAAAAAAGCTATATAACAAATGTATGGTAATGTAGTATTTAATCCTGTCTATATTTCTATATTTCATTACTAAGACATAGATATAGACAGGACATATACATTCTTTGTATATTTTGAGAATGTCTATTCTGTCAAAACAATCGAATAAACAAATAAATAAATATAACTTTGTTATATTTATACCATTTGTGTGTTTTTTTTTCTCTCCAGTGGCTGGTTAGGCACCATTGTCTTCTTTGGCACAAGTATCTTTGCCGGCATCATCATGCTCATTCCGACCATCATGTTCACTGGGGTAGCTGCTTTGTCCTTCATCGCTCTCACTACGGTAACATGGATCAGTAAAAACCTATTTCCTATTTAAAAAACCTATTTAAAAGAGACATTTAACTCTTTTAAATCAGGATCTGAAGCACTAGTAATAGTATATAATAGTAAAGTAACTGATTACAATTAGTTACATTCTGATTACTTTCATTTCTCCACTAGGTGGCAATTTAAGTTAACATTCTATGAAAAAAAGTTTCCAAGCCCTGGAAAAAATGGGTTCTGCAGCATATTCATTCATTCATTCATTCATTCATTCATTCATTCATTCATCATTCATTCATCTTATACCAGCTATATCCGATCTTCATTCCTCGGGTTACGGGGAGCCTGTGCTTATCTCAGGCGTCTATGGGCATTAAGGCAGGATACACCCTGGATGGAATGCCAACGCATCGCAGGACACACACATTCACACACACATTCATACACTAAGGACAATTTTCCAAGGTGCCAATCAACCTACAGTGCATGTTTTTGGACCGGGCAGGAAACCGGAGAAAAACCCCCTGAGGCACGGAGGAGAACATGCAAACTCCACACACACATGGCCGAGACGGGAATCTAACCCGGACCCTGGTGGCGGTGTGAGGCGAACGTGCTAACCACTAAGACACCGTCTGCAGCATATTTTTCATCATTCAAATCAAAATCATGTTTCAGTTGAAAATTCATGCTGTAGTCCAGCTGTAGTACACCCTCTTACATCACTCAGCCCAACCAACCCATGTTGAAGTCCCCCCATACTGTAGAGTGAATAAGGCAGATATGCAGACAGACAGACCGGTGCAATTTGTGACTACCTTCAGTACAGTATATATATATTATAGATATATATATATATAATATATATATATATATATATATATATATATATATATATGTATATATATGAATTCTGCGCTGTGATTAATTCTGCACGCATTTCTATGTGAGTGATTTGCTACTTCGCTCTGTATCATTTTGACCAATGAACAAGATCTGGACAATAAATACACTACAGAAGAAACTTCCCAGATAATTTCAGCCTTCACCTTTCCTCGGCCGTGCTTATTAGATATCGGTATGAAATAGTAGGTTGATGCTGATATACACACCGTTCACACTGTTTTTTTGATTCAGTGGCTCATGTTTGCTTTTGCCAGCTATGGATGATGAAATGTCCCAGGAATAAAACTGTTAAACAAAATATTGCATCCACCAGTGATTCGCACTGATTTGGGTGTCCCCATTGAGTCTGGAAGCACTGTTCATATTGATGATGATAAACAATAATGTAGATTTCATTTTCTATATGGCTGTTCATAAGCTTGTGCTATAATGGCTATCTGATGAAATTAAAATAAAGCAGACTGATTGAGTATAATCTGAGAATTGTATGAGTGAAATTCTAATGCGGCCAAATGACAGTGTGTCCAAAGGTCCTGTAATTCGCATCCATTTACATGGGTAATAATTTTGGACCAGAGAATTATTAAATAGGAATTGTGTCTTATGTTGTGTTGTACTTATCTTGACATGGCCTACTCAGCGAATAAAGCTTGCTGTAATCTGGCCCATATGCAAAAGTGTTCACGTTCAATAAGTGATCTTGGACAATGGAACGAATTGCATAGGAACAGGAGTGAGAACTACAGAAATATCCTGCTCAGCTGAATCACAGTAAGATTAAACATGCTGAATGCTGAATGAGGGAATCAAATGGAGTATTAATCCTCCCTTGGGACCTCATTATGGAGAATAACGGAGAAAGAATGCTCTGTATTCTGTCCTAAAGCAACGCGCTTTGGACGTTGAGGGACCACATAAAGCAGTCTGTAAGGTATAGGCTATAATTAATGATCATCCTGTTGCTACACTGTCTGATGATGCCAATGATCATGATCTTGAGGCTCTAACACTTAATCATCAGGGGAAAACAAGTCTTTGGTACTGGAGCGGAAGATTGTGATCGGTACATTTGTGATCGTTTTGGAAAGGATAAATGAGAGAGTGTCTGCCATTTATTAACAAAACTGAGAAGAGATCTAAAGGCAGGAGATACGGGTGTTGTTCCAGATGGCTCTTTACTGAACAGCTCTTGGCCTATTGGACAGATCACAGAGACTTTACCTGACAACAGATGATATAGTTGATGTTTTTGTAAAAGAAAAATAAATAAATAAATTGGGGGCACGGTGGTTAGTGATTAGCACATTCACCTCACACCACCAGGGTCCGGGTTTGATTTCCGTCTCGGCCATGTGTGTGTGGAGTTTGCATGTTCTCCCCGTGCCTCACAGGGTTTTTACTCCGGTTTCCTCCCGGTCCAAAAACATGCACGGTAGGTTGATTGGCACTTTGGAAAATTGTCCCTAGTATGTGTGAATGTGTGTGTGTATGTGTGCCCTGCGATGGGTTGGCATTCCATCCAGGGTGTATCCTCCGGGTGTAGAAAATGAATGAATGAATGAATGAATAAATAAATAAATTTAAGGAAAAAAGAAAAAAACAACAGGTGGTAAAGGGAGTAGAAAGGGAGACCTAATTGGAAAAAACACATTTGACCAAATTCACTGTTTAAATCATAAATCCATGTACAGTCTATCTTGGCCCCACATATAAAAGACTACATTTCATTGAAAGAAAGTTATTTCAAACATACTGCAATGAAAAAAAAAATGTCTTTAAAACAATCCATTGTTATATACTCAACAGATCACTCCTGACATTTTTTTCATTTCTGATCCTCCAGGTTCATAACCTGTACCGGGGCACTGGAGGCAGCATGAGTAAGGCTCAGGAAGAGTGGGCATCTGGGGCCTGGAAAAACCCACATGTTCAGGAGGCCGCCCAGCAAGCTGCAATCGGAGCCGTCCAAGGAGGCATGCAGGCGCAGAATCCGTCAAACACACCCGACTACAACAATCAGATGTTAATACAGAATGAAATATAAGGCAAGCACAAGTGCAGAAGACTTGCCAAAAAAGCTGGCCAAGAATGTTGGCCTTACAGCATCTTACAGATAGATCAAGACAGCTTTGGGCAGAGCTCTTCTGGAATAAAGGGTAGATCCGTATCGTTATTTTGGAAAAATGAGTCTGATTTCTGGTTTTCTTTAGTTGGAAAAACTGCAATGGTTTGTGATTGTTTGGTTCTTTAGCTCCTTTTTCTTTGGATGGAAAAAACAAAACAGACAAATTTGTATTTGTCTCTGTCTATGACTTCATTGTTTGCAGTAAGCTGGGTTTTATTAACTTTGAGGGGGGCGGGGTTATACAAGCTTGTCTGTTGCGACAAAAAAAAAAAAATATATATATATACAAAAAACCCTAGAGTATAATGATGTCATTGTAAAGACTAACATAAAGGTCTATTGGACAACAAGAACAAGAAACTGCTTCTTCAACATTATAAAATATTAAAAACAATCAATTTGGTTATTAATTACACTAATTTTTTCACACAAAATATTAATAATAAAAAAAGAAAAAAATAAAAGCTATAACTTGATGAAAGCATAATGTCAAATATCAAGCAAATAATCTATTTTTTATGTTTTGAAATATATGTTTACTTTATTTACATTAGTTAAATAATTGTAAACATAATTGAATGGCTTTGCTGTTGTATTCTTGCTGTGTATTCCACTTAGATTATCATGTAAAAAAAATAAACAAAAAAAAAAAAAAAAAAATATATATATATATATATATATATATATATATATATATATATATATATATATATATCTAATATATATATATAAAAATCTAAAATATCTGATCTGTTTTTAAAACATTTACATTTTTTTTCTTATATTCACAATCAAATGTATCTTAAAATATATAACGGTATCTAACATATTCTGATATCATTATATTATATTATTTACATATAATTGATGTTAATCGATACACAATTGTTAATAAAGGAACAATATAATGTTTTAAACTCAAATATTACAATCCTTCTTCTTCTGCTGTTTAAAGACAGGTATTAGTTAATTAGTTAAATTACCAATTAGTAAATCATTATTAATTAGAGTATAAAATAATAGCTGAATTAATAGCACCTGCTAATCTGAAACACCTGTCAGGTTTAATTCTATTTACATGTAAATATTATTATTTTGATGTATTTATTTTTATAAGATGTTATTATTATTATTATTATTATTATTATTATTAGTAGTAGTAGTAGTAGTAGTAGTAATAGTAGTAATAGTACCAGTAGTAGTATAGTACTGTATATCTACCTACTACTACATTTCACCAACAGGGGGCAGTCTTAATCCAAAAAGCAAATTGTACAGTTTCTTCATTTCTCTTAACGACAGAGGCTTTTTTTTATGTCAAATCCCGATGTCCCAGATGCTTCTCTGAAAGAGAGCGGGCAACCACTTTCGTGTTGGCACGGCATCCATAACACCATCGTGTCCTCCATCAGCTTCTCCGAGCAATAAATTCACTCTTAGTAAAAACACAAATCTAACCATGTGTGCTTTCACCTCGGATGTCCTCCGAGACCAGCCTCTCGAAGTCCGGATTAGATTGGAAAGCTCTTTAAACAGATTTATTTGCCTCACTTTCTTTATTACTTTATTGCTTTCTTTATTAGTGATGCGCTTTTGCCTCTAGGAGCTCATAAAGCAACCAAAGTCTGGCCCCTTCACCAACCAGAAATGTAAATGTGGCATCGCATTAAAGAGAAATCACATTGAAACTTTTAAAGCCATCTAGGAAAGACACGCAATAACCTTCTGTGGCCCCGAAATGCACTTAGTTTGTTACTGATGAATTTGCCATGCTGATGTGTCCAATGTTGAACCCACACGCACATGTACAGGGACATGTAGAAATGTCTATGCATTAGGGTTTGTGTGTTCATGCCCCGATGAAGGTCAATTATGCACACAGTGTGGTATTTTTAGTGGCGGCACCGAGTTTTGATAAAGTAACGGTCATTAAGGCATGAGCCCATTTCTCACTGGTGGTATTTGGGTCAGTGCTGCAGTGTGAGAGGAAAAGCTTTAACTGTTACACTTCCAGCATAAATGTTCAGACAATTCTTGATAAAATGTATTTCATGTACAAGTACACACATAATCCAAAAACCATTTACTCACATGTATAAACGTTTGTACAACTTGGTTCATGCTTATTGCAGTAATTAAAACATTCCACATGTACAAAACCCTGTATTTGACCCAATATTTTCTATTTAATCATCAACGTCAAGTATAATTACTGTGTTCTTTTATTGAAAAGGTTGTCCTTCCCTTCAATTTTCTCTTTCCTGCTTTGCTGTCACTGTTTATTCACATACACAAACATTCACAGATTTTCAAACGACGATGGATCAGATGCACATGCTATATAGATCAAGCTGTTAACAGCATTTAAACGTGGCATGCAACCTTACCATTTCCCATGTGTAGACCCTCCTGAATACATCTTCCAAAGCTTCCCATTGATACACTGACACAGGAGGATATAAACAGACACAATATTTAAAATGAAACACAGAACAGGTTCAAGTGACAGCATTCAAGTGACGAAGGAGAGATTAGACATGACGTGACTAGTATAGAAATGTACGTCGCCCTGGATAAGGGCGTCTGCTAAATACCGCAAATGTAAATGTAATGTAAATGTAAATGTAGATATGAGGTGACTAATCCTTAAATATACGTCTTTGTACCAAACAGATACATAGATAGACAGACATACAGACAGATAGACAAATAGATATATAGACAGACAGAGAGAAATGGATGGATGGATGGAGATGGATGGATGGATGGATAGATAGATGGATGGATGGATGGATGGATGGATGGATGGACAGACGGACATATAGATAGACAGACAGGCAGACAGACAGACATGGATAGATGGATATATGGATGGATAGATATATGGATGGATAGATAATTAGAGCAGTGTAGAAGCAAATGAGTGTATGGCATTATGTGATTGTAAACATTGTATGATGGTCAACAGCAAGTGACATTATTGTAGTGCAACCTTTCATTTTCTTGACATTTGAGGTTGTAGTTGTGAGAGTTTCAGTTGTATGCAAATGACCTTCCATACAGGAATGTGACACACACAAACAAGTGTCTTAAATCATTCTTTACACTAATCCTCTGGCATGTGTACACATTTACACATTTACCTCATTTCCCCACCTCATTCACAACCTAAAATCTTTCACTGTTTCTGGTGTAAATATGTACTGAGCCAACATGTATGTTTTTGCAAATTATTAACATAAAAAGCTTGGAAGAAAAGTAGCAGAGATTCGCTAGAACTTCTCGTGAAGGGACACAAACTACATGGACAAAAGGTTATGAAACGACCGAACAATTCCGGCGTGTATCCTGCGTTTCTTCCCGCAAGATCCCGTTGAATCCTGCCAGCACTTTTTTTTTAGACATAGATGTGTTGTGATTAGCAGAATATCCACCAGGTGGCGCATGGAACAACATACTGTATCTACGGGCCAGACCAAATTGCCCAGGTAGATACAGACACACAGACAGACATAGCTGGGTTGATGGATGGATGGATGGATGGATGGATGGATGGATGGATAGATAGATAGATAGATAGATAGATAGATAGATAGATAGATAGATAGATAGATAGACAGACAGACAGACAGACAGACAGACAGACGTACATACATACATACATACATACATACATACATAGATAGATAGATAGATAGATAGATCGATTTTCAGTTGTGATAAATAAAAATTAAAAAATTATTCAGTGATATAAAAAAAATTAAATAAAAAAAATAGCTCTGTTGCCTGCCGTCAAGAATTATTGCATATTATTGTCTTCAGTAAATGCTAGAAGTGGAAATGAAACACGACTGCCCCCTACATATGTCTATACGTGGCTATGATTTGAAAAACAATACGCCATTCCTCCTGACCTGTGGATGACTAAGTGTGGATAAACTCGCTAATCAAATTTGATTGTAAATTGATTATAAATTGAACAAATTATGGGTAAAGAACTGTCAAAAAAAGAGCTCTGTGTTGCTAGATAAATGCATTTAATGTTTTAGAACCAACTTATAGGACATTTCTACACTATTTCTTCAGTATGTCAGAAGAAAACACTGGTGAAAAATGTGCTTGTAGTTGCTTATGATAAGTCTTTAGATTAAACGTAAGGATATCTCAAGCATAGCATTTATTTTGACCTGTGACATAATGATGCCAGAGAAGTTAGTTACTTGCCGCATTTGGTTTTCTTAATGTGTATGTGACAAATAAAGGCTCATTATAAATATCATTAAAATCCCACATTTTATCCCACAGTCCAGATTTCACACGTTTTAACAGTTTAGCAGACATTTCCCATCCTCATTCTATTCCCATCCCATAACCTTTAGTAGCCTTATCAGATTTTTGAAATAAGAGTTCTATCCATTCCTGACAGGGGATTCTGAGAGCCCGAGCACATCATGGGCCTTGATGTGGTTCCTCGGGTGGGAGTAGATCACAGGGCACAAGGGAGGGAGTTACAGCTGGTGCGAGCCTCTTGCACACAGGCGGTCCACTGTCTGAGGCCACGAAACACACAAGGAGCTTTATGCGATTCCTCACCGGGGGGAGAGACAGGGCACTGACATTGTGGACAAACCCACACATGCAATTTCTTTTCACTTTATGCTGTTTATTCTCTGTGTCACCTTCCATCTTTTTTCCCTCTGTCTCCATTTCTCTTCTCCTCTCACCCTCTATCTTTCTCTATCTATCTACCTTATACCCTTCCCCCCCCCACTGTCTCTTTCTCTTTGTATGCCTCCTGCCTCTTTGTTCATTACTTTCTCTCCTGTCTGCCCTTCACCCCAACTCTCATCTCTCATTTTTTTTCCCCCCTCAATGTACACCATTTATAGCATTTCATTCTGGTAATGTTACTAAGGCATGCAAACAAAATGTAACTATGGTGTATCAAATTCTGGGTATTAACTTAATATAATGTATATCTTGCATTTATTCTGAATGCCATTCGCTCTATTTCTTTATTAGAAAGCCTTTGATAGACATTACTGTTTTCTCCTAGTAACACCTGGGTGATAAACGAGAAAATATAATGGCAATAATCTGAACTACCTTTGCAAACGATGGAAAAAGAACAGAAGAAAAATCACTACCACGTCTCATAAAAGAATGTACCTTATAAAACCTACAATTGATATGCATGCTGTTCTTCATATAACCAATCGTTATTTCCCCGTCAACGTTCCAGCGTCGACTTCTTTTTTTTAAGCCACATCTGGGAAGCTGCATATAGCCAGCAATCAGAAGTGTTTATTCTCTGATAACGGTTCGTGATTTTATCACTCGCTTCTGGTCAAAACATGTTTTGTGCCGGCCCCCGTCATTACTCTCGCACTAACAGCCGTTTGCTAATAGCGAAAGCAGTCAAACAGGAAAGGGCTCGTTAACACCTAGCTAATGCTTGTGAATTTGTTCGGAGCCCTGCACTGAATCTTATCATCCTGTGTGGCTGTAATGAGGCACATATGCGCATATCAGACTTTTATCATCATGTGTTTCATTTAGTTGGTGAGAATGCTACAAGGAATAATACATTCCGATTTTTTTATTTTCTTTTTATTCCTCCTGAATCATTTTGACTTAAACCAATTTCCACCTTTTCTTTTGCATGTCAGCTACCGGCCAGAGAAAATGAATCCTCACACATGCTTCACACATGTGAAACAGGTACGCATCTTTATTTTGATCATCTCCCACTCATTCAATTAATCCCAAATAAACACTTCTATTCTGACTAGACACATGTGACTAGCAATTCTTTGGTCTAGGAAAAAATAATATGCTATTCCTCCTGCTCAGTAGACCTGTTGTTTTGCTTGCAAGATGACAGTGTGGATAAACTCGCTAATCAAAATTTGTTTGCTGCAATTTGCACGTTTAAATTGAACAATTTATGTGAAAAGAACTATTTAAAAAAAGAGCTCTGGGTTGCTAGATAAAGGCATTTAATGTTTTAGAACCAGCTTAAGACCATTCATTCAGTATGTCAGAAGAAGCCTTTAGATTAAACTTATGGATATTGTAAGGATAACAGTTATTTTGACCTGTGAAATAATGGCTTCCAATACAGGGTGTACATATTTTCACCTCATCCCTAACGATTTAACGACTGCCCTGATCCTTGGGAGACACCTTTATCCAGAGCGGTTATTTTTATACATAGGAGCATTTGAGAGTTAAAGGTCTTGTTGAGGGCCCAGGAGTGTCTGTGTGGTGGTTCTCGACACATCTCCTGCTCGTGACCTTGATGGAACCATAGACAATGGACTGTAATTTTCTACATGTGTTAATAATATGATATGCTCATTGCTCATGTTGGTTTCTTCTGTATATCAGAAGGATTCAGCCATTACTGTCCATACAGGCTTCTCGGGTACTTTTTCAGACTCAAGACTGGATTACTGCAAGTATTGTGGAGTAACTAGTCACGTGTAACGGCATTACGTAATTTAGTTACAAAATACAAGTAACAGTAATTGTTATAGTTACTGAGAAAAAAAACCTGTCATTAAATTACAGTTACTTTTGAAAATGTTAGTGATTACAAATACCAAAGAACCCTGTTTAACACCCCCCGCCACCCGCTCAACAAAGATTTGTGGGCTTGAAATGGGCTTAACCCAGCTTCCTAGGTAACAACAGTGGGAAATCGTTTACTTTACTTTTATAAAGTAATTAAAAAGTTACACTACTTGTTACATTTTGAATCGGGTCATCTGTAATCTGTAACATATTCCTACTGGAAGGTCCTCAAATGAAAATTGTGCTACTTGTGTTCAACCTCTCCGAGTTCTCATACACTTCAAGACTCTTTTTTGTTCTGGCATTTCATGTGTTTTTGTAAAAAGAAAAAAGAAAAAAGAAGTGAACTATAATTCCTCCTTATAGTTTTAAGATGAAGGGATCATATGTATTTGAGAGAGACTTCACATCACTTCACAGTATAAGGGATCACTGGGAATTGTTAGTGTAAATGTCAGATCATCTTTTGTGCATCACTCAGTATAAGGGAGTCTGCAAGTCTGGGAATTGTTAGTGTAAATGTAGTTCTTGGGATTCTTTTCAACATGCGATCATCTTATCAATGAATAATAAAATTGGTTATTTGAATAAATATTGCTCATTTAAAACTCAATGCTCAGTACTCCTGCTACCACCATTTTGCTCCACTGTGTTGATAATAACCTGGCAAAGGAAATACCATGATCAGGAATATGGTTCGCCCCAAAGCGAGGCTCAGCCATTGTACTCAGGTTGTGCTGACTTTTGGGAATTCATTCATTCATTCATTCATCTTCTACCGCTTTATCCGACTTCCCTCTTGGGAAGCAGGAAACCTGTGCCTATCTAAAACGTCTTTGGGCATCAAGGCAGGACGCACCCTGTATGGAATACCAACCCATTGCAGGGCGCACACACTCACATTCACACACTATGGACAATTTTCCAAGGTGCCAATCCACCTACCATACATGTTTTTGAAACTGGAAATCCCAGAGAAAAAAACCCCTGAGTCATGGGCAGAACATACAAACTCCACACACACATGGCCGAGACGGGAATCAAACCCGGCCCCTAGAGGTGTGAGGCAAATGGGCTAAACACTAAGCCAGAGTGCCCCTCTTTGGGAATTTCGACTGCATAATTTCTTATAGTGGCAGAGTATGTTTGCACTTCCTGTCTCATGGGGGAGGGGGTAGCTCAGTGGCCAAGCTGTCACTCTTGGGTCCTTGAGCAAGGCCCTTAGCCCTCTGTGCTCCAGAGGTGCCATATCATGGCTGATCCTGCGATCTGACCCCAACTTCCAAACTAGCTGGGATATGTGAAGAAACTATTTCCCTGTGCTGTAATGTATATGTGACAATTCTATCTAATATACACTCACATTGATAAACACAGTTTAAATTCTGCCAAACTTATCACATTTTAGCTGAAATACTAGAACATGTCACCTCATGTTTGATCCACCCACAATCCAGTACAGTGTGTGTTCAGCCTAACACAATTACTGTTTTGCATTATGGACATTATGGAGCTTTATGGACTCTTGGTTGTAATGGGGGACAATCTATTCTGTCGCACACATTTCACACCAGTGAGGATGTAGAATTATGTAATAACTTGATTTCTTAGAAATCATTTTACAACCTTATAAACTGATTTACCATCACATTTCAGTCTTTTGTGGTTCTGTGTGTACAGTACATTCACGACCCAAAACTACATTTTAGTTACTAGAGTAAGTACTAAAAAATGCAAACAAAAGAATTCAGAGTACTCAAAAGCACAAAATATTTCGGTTTTGGGATAATTAATGATTCTGCACAAATCTCTTCACTTTTGTGTTAAAAAAAAAAGAAAAAAAGTGATCATTAAGCAAGAGTGCCAATTCACTCTCAACTTACACACCATCCAGTCATTTGTTCCAATTGTCTCAGATTATAAACAGGAACATCCCTGCCTTGGTTCCGGCCTCTTGGAGCACGCCAGACATAATGAGAATTTATCGGCCCATGGTGGCTGCCGTATGGACTCTCGCAGTGCCTAGGGAAAAAGGGAATTTGCATATGTCCTACGATTGATGGCTACTCTCGGACAGACGAACCGTCTCTTCAAATGGGACAGATGCCGCAGAGGACACTGAAAAGTGAGACATAAGTTGGATAAGTCCAACCGTTCAGATTTAATGGGATCGAGAAATGTGCAAGCTGGAAGCATCACTGGCTCAACCAATCAGGTGCCACCTTTTGCTGTTAAAAGTGCAGGTCTGTGAGGCATGCGAAATTGCTGGGTGTGTTTTTTTTGTTATTTTCTCTTTATTCCTTTAAGTGATGCTGAAAGCTCTCAAGACTCTCAAACTCTCTCTCTCTCTCTCGCTTTCTATCTCTCTCCACTGTTAAAGTTAATCTCCCATGGAGTGTGTTCCACAGAGTGAGTCATTAGTCATTTGATTAAATGGCAAAGCCGAGCTCTGCTCCGTAGACAAATCGCCTCTGCTTGTGTTTCGATATTGTGCTGCGGCGTGGCACTGAGATTGTTGTGATCTTCCAAACTAACAAAACAGTTGCAACAGTTGCAGTATTTTCCAGGGGAAGCAAATCTATACATGAAAGTTTACACTGATTAAAATGCCATTCTGAACTTTGAAAAATTAAAAATAATACTCTGTCAGAACTGTACTGAAATGCTATATACTATATATATATATATATATATATATATATATATATATATATATATATATATATATATATAAAGGTAAAAGTGTATATATAAATATAAAAGATCTCATGGTTAAAATACTGTGCCTGTGATTAGAACTCTTTAACCTTAGACAGATTCCAAACTTCACTTGAATGTTTGGCGTAAAAACATTTAAACATCATCCAGGAAGTCTGCTGAACGTGCCCGGTATCTCAGAAGCGAGGCCGTGAGTGTGTTGCCTCTGAAAACGGAATCACATTTAAAGTCGTTTCAGAGCTCTTAACTGAATTTGGCTTCCCATCTTGTTTCAAACCTGATGTCATGCCAGTGGAATTTACTGACGGGATGCTGCCTCTGGGCCTCTGATTTACAAACCTTGGTGGATGTCAGTGCATTAACATGGAGAGAAAAGATACAGTGTCCCAAAATAATTGTAGATGAGATATGATGGAAATACACATTTCATACAGAATAATTATAAACAATAGCTCTCGGTTACAGAGCATAAGGTTGTGGAGTAACTACTAATGTGATTTAATTATAAAATAAAGTGTTTGAAAAGTTACTCTACATTTTTATGCCTAGGAAACCGGGATAATACATGATACAGAAGCACAGAGGGCATTGCTGAAGGACCCTGAGAGACTCAGCATGGCGATACCAGGACTTGAACCCGGCTTCTTAGGTAACAACACTGGGATATGCTACGAAACAATTGAAATTACGTTACAACTTAAAAGCACATTCTAATCTTCATTTCATGAATAAACATTAAGATTAAAAATTGATTAGGCCATGTGCTCCTGTCAGTGTAATCTGTTCTTTTCCTCTGCAGCTTTCCTTATTTCATTTATGAATATTTCTAGGGTAATTAATAATACTATTAATAATATCATAGTAATTTGAATACTTGATAACGTTTACTGCATGCACAATTTTTGTGTCTTTTTTGTTTCCCTAAGATTATAGATATTAGAGTGCATTCTTGACTTCCCATTGTTTGACTTGGACGAGTTTGGGAGTTTCAATAAAGGCGTAGGCCAGCAAGCTTCAGGGAGGAATTGGCATTCGTGGAGTTACAGTACGCTTTCAGCATCATACTGTAGAATTTGATTTACTTGCATTACTGTTTGTAAGCTAATAGTCTCTCCATTTTAAGCAGAAATATGCTCACGGGCACTGCTCGGAATCTTTACTTTTTTTTGTACTTGTAATGTCTTTTCCACGTGATCATTCCAGAAACATTCCAAACAACATCCAAGATATAAAGAGAATTGTCTCAATATGTCGAGCTCTACATGTAGCGAGGTGGTAGCCTAGTGGTTAAGGTGTTGGCCTCTGGACCCAAAAGTCATGGGTTCAAACCCCACCACCAACACAAGCTGCTGATAGTGGGCCCTTGGGCAAGGCCCTTAAACCCCAATTGCTCAGTTGTAAGTCGCTCTGGATAAGGGCGTCTACCAAATGCTGTAAATGTATATCTAGAGAAAATATATTAGCTTTAGATAATGAAAATCACTGTTCTTCTATGATTTGTTTATTTTTTTGTTTTCACAGACTATTTGTGAGAAAGCGGCTCCCAAATCTAAATGAAACATTTTATTATTGTTCGTGATGAGCTGCACATGGCAGTAACGTCGCTTGGAAATCATGACTAATCCACCATCACTACAGAACTCAAATCGAAACTATTCCAGATGATACTCATCAATAATAAGTCGTTACCGACTAATAACCACGTAGAGTTCTCAGAGTGTCGGTAGTGACTCCATCCGAAAACAATCTCGATCGGCCCATCTCCATCGAATTCTGCACGACACCTTCGAATCGAGCTGCACGACAAGCCTGATTCAGCTGGTGGCCCAGCAAATAGCTCCCTGTGTCCAACCATCACCCGATAACTACAGCACCAATAACACACTCTGCATCCTGTAAACCAACTCAGAATCATTTCAAGCTATTCAGACCTATACCATACCTCTTTACAGTGTCCTGGGAGAATAACATATATATGAAGCTTATAAACCCAGTCTCATCGTTTCAAAACCCTCTTCAAGGAAAATCCAGTTGAGGAAGGGAAATGACCTTGTCTTGGCTTCAGGCATTAAACCTAGTGAAGTTTCACTGTAGAACCTTTTGGGGATGTACCGTGTTCCTCAGTGGCGCTTTAAGGAAGCATAGAGCCCACTAGGTAACCCCTGAAAGATGCATTATTATTTCTCTATAAGCTTTGATGCAGCAATTCTCAAACACTTGAAAATAAAACTACAGGCGTTTTTTTTTTTATATATATATATATATATATATATATATATATATATATATATATATATAGCTAACACTTACTCTATTGTACTATATTATTATCTGTTATCAGTGTAATGTGTATCCCATCCTCTGGCATCTTAAAATTCATAGAAACTGAATCATTTGTACCTTTTGAAGTAGTTAATTAATAAGTAAAACTCAAACGATGACCTCTAGACAGCTCATGTGATTTCATGTGTTTGAATATTTGCCCTCAAACCATGCAGTAATAATTGTATTTTGAGGGAGCTGCTAAAAGCTTCATGTTTAGAAATTATTTAACAGCCACAAGACCAGGATCACACCTGGCAGCACCATTCTCCAAGATAATGCTTTGGCTTTAATTAATCAACACCCTGGGAACATATCTGCCTCAGTTGAGCCCTACATTATGTGCATTATGAACCAACCAATAGCAGCCCACACTCCATAAAAAAAATTCTGGGGCACCTTATTTTTTAGCCACACCACAATGTTGGAGGCAACCAGTGATACAGTATTTCCTCAGACATTTTGCTAGTTAGGAAATGTATGTCCCTGTTCTCAAAGCAAGCCGCACGAAGATATGGTTCACATGGGGTGGAGTGGAAGATCTGGATTTGCCTGCTACGACATCAATCCTATTGAACACCTTTGGGATGAATCAAAAGACTTTTCACAAGAGTGGAGGACATTATGACAGGAAAACAGAGTGTAAGTAGACACGTTTCCATTACAAATTTGAGCAAACCTTTTGCAATATTTTCGAAACGTTAAAAAACTGTTGCGAAATGACACTGTTTCGCGATGTCATTAAAAAAATGGCGACAGATATCAGCAGGATTACTTATATCGCAGCCAAAGCATTAGCTGCTTTCTGTAATCGGAGACATCGACGAGTTATACAAGCATTAATGTCGAGGCAATCCCCCCTATACTTGGGCGAGGCCACGTATGAGCTTGTTCCGGGAGGTAATAGTGTGCGATTTCACGGAGGACCTGTGGATTCAGAATATTCAGATGAACGTGTCCACATTTTTTGAACTGTGTAGTGGAATAGCGCCTCTTGTGGCACCTGCAGCATCATGCCCAAGGCATGTGACCTGGAAATGCGAAAAAAAATTATTGTCCATTATTGTTTTGAGAATTATTCTTTTTTCACATCGTCGAAAAAACGACCTCGTGCGAGCGAAATTTTTTCCCATTAGGCGTATTTTCAATTCGTCAATTTAAATTTACGCACTTTGAAGGGTAATTGAAGCGCGCTTAGTGTGGAATGGGGTGTTCAAAAAGCACATAAAAATGGTCAGGTGTCCAAAAACTTTTGGAACATGCTTTTAGATCATCTTCCAAATGTCATAAGTAGAATTGTAAATGCTACTTAACGCTGAGAAACCCCATGTTTCTTTAGTTGTTAGAAAATAAGAAGAACGAAGTTACACAAATGAGTTTTTGAAACGTGCATTTGTTGGAAATTTAATATGTAAATCGGCATATTAATGCTCGTAAAAATGTAAAATGGCTTGCGGTGTGCTTTCTTTTCTGTCAGTTATACATCTAAATTATGTACAGAACTAACTAGCTAGAAAAGAAAGACAAACAAAAAGAAACAGTTTGTACTAATTAGCATAAGAAAACTTATGCCAAGGTTACATGCTTACCAAAAAAAAATCTGTTTCCCGCTATCCCATTTTTTCCCCCCTTTTGGCTTCAAGTGTCCACATGTGGTCCATGTTAAATAAAAGCACATTAAACATATGAATAAAGCAAAACTTACGAGAAGTGGTTGCAATCCTTTTTCCATCTTTATTTGAAGATTCAGTATACGGTCTAAAAACAAAGAATGAAACAAATGTGCAAATCTCCACTTTGTGAACGACATTTTGATAAGAAAAAAGATCGATATTTGTTACCAATTAGAAGAAATGCATTATTTAATTTGCTTACATGAGGAAAATGTATGTCTTCCCTGGGTTTTGTTGCAACCCCCAAACCCCCATCCCACCCCCAGTCATATTTATGCATCAGGTGATATAACTACATAAGAAACATTCCTTAGGCATTTTTTTTTTAATAATAAGGTACAATGGCTATAAGAAAAGAAAAGAAAAATCCTGCCGCATGAACGATTACACGTTATATAATGATTTGCGATGAGACTAGGATATATTGTAAATACTATTCGAGTTCCTTCAAGTGTAGCAATAAAGGGAGGTTCTCTCTACTGCACATCTTTAACTGGACAAATAATAGCTAACTCTCTCTCAGAGGTAGGTTGAGAAGGCATCGAGCTTGGAAGCGATATCGAACGTTTGCGATGTTAGAATTTGCAACAGTAGTATCGTCTTACATAGTTACATTTTGCCGCAACGCAGCTATCCAATAAAGGTACACATCAGACGTGACAATCAAGCAAGAAGAAATGCCTAACTATTACAGCAAATTTGTTTTCTAGTTCTATTTTGGAGCTAATGTGCTCTAATAGTGGAGTAACAGTCACATGGAAAGATGATGATGACCTATGGCATCGGACCAGTGTTGGTAGCTTTAAAAAAAAAAAAAAAAATACTATGTACTCATACGACCCATAAATGCTCACATGATATATGTTTATCATAAGAAACACGAACTTTCAATCGACAAGAATTAATCAGCCAAAAGAAGGAAAAAAAAGAAGCTGCCAATTTATCTGATGCACACAAATATTTATCATTCATCAACCCACGTGTTTCCAGGAAACTACAGGTTACCAAAAGTAGGCATTGTCTGTAAACCATCGAAAGCAAACAGTTAACAAGGTGGGGGGAAAAATATAGACCTTTCAGCCAGCACTTGAATATATACTAAAAAGCTTTCATTCAAATTCGTCTAATCCCCCTCTGGCGTTTCCAGGACGAGAATCTGTTCAAAGCTCCTTTAGTCAAGCTAAAGTGAATTTCTTGGACAAACTATCCGTGGGAGTATATGATTCACGCACGCAAAATTCTCCGACGTCCCTTTCAACCACATTTCATTAGTTCACCTTCATTTCAGTAGAGGGGTGGGAAGGGGGGAGACTTTTCAACAGCATGATTGCTTCCAGTTGTACGCAGTCTATATATCCTCTTCTCCTGACACTCAAAATGAGCGTTTCAGGGACTTTTTTTTCCTGATCTCAAGTGGTGATTTACAGTTTACTAGCACCCTTTTGGGACACGGTTGTTTACATTTCAGCACCCGTCTCTATTTGATCGACTGTTTTGAATCTAATCCGATGGCATTGCTAAAAATATAACCGTTCTTGGAAAATGGTGTAAATGAGCCAGTGTTTCTAATAGACTTAAAGCTATTCTTATGTTTTGAAAGCCAGGCAGATGTTATACGAGTTCCTATGTTCTTTTCGGACACATTGTGTGTTATATAATATATTGAGAGCTTGTAACCAGGAATAGGCATCCATTTGTTGGAGATTTCGACCTGATTCTGTATTTCGATCTGTCTGTATGGATGATGATGATGATGATGATGTGTCTGTGTATGTTGGCAATACGGTAAAATAGCCCTATTTGGATACTCCACTGCATGGTGTAATCGGGGCATCTGTACATATTTTGAGTATATAATTTTGAGTACAAAACCGACCCCTTAGCTTCCTATCAACTTGCGGGATCAGAACAACACATAAACGACAACATGGGCAGCAACAACAACTGGTATTCCATTCACATTTCAATAGTACGGCTTTGGTTCCAGGATTTCATCTTCTGGCGTCACGTGTATGGAAATCAAGACCTATAAAATGAAGTAAATAAAAACATATGTATATTAGTTTGATTACATGATGATTAGCATTTACATTTTATGATATTTGGCAGAAGTCACAAGTTTTGTCACAAGTCCTTAATCCGTTACTTTTGCCTACTAGATGCCTTCTCATTAGCACGTCATTGCCAGTCAGTATCTAACCACACTTCCTAGAATTGCGTGACACCTCCAACAACTCTCTGATGGCAACAATCGCCAGATTACTGATCACATCCCCTTCACAGCAAAGTTTAAAAGACTCGCGAGTATCATTGCAAAATATACGCTCTGTTTCATTGTGCATCATTTTTATTCCAAGCCTTTTGATTCATCGATCGTCTTTCTGAATGTGAGCTTTTTCTGCTTTTCTTCTTTGTTCTTGCCTCTCCTATCTGTTTGCTCATCACCTGATCTATGTCTGGATTTCAGACAACACTTTGACGCTCATGAAATACACTACTTGAAAATATGCATTAACAGCATTCCTTCCCTTTTGACCTTACACATCTATGTGGTATGCGGTTAAAGTTCCTCTATCATTGAGGTTTTAAAACAACGTTTGTTACCTGGGTGATTTCACAATTATTTAGACTAAATTTAAAAAAAAAAATCCAAGAAAATGTGTGTGTGTGTGTTTTATTTAAAAAAAAAAATACTGTGTGTGTGTGTTTTATTATACTTTTTTTTAAATATTCAGGCAATGCTCTACAAGTATGAAACTGTTTTGTGTATTTATAAATCAATAAATCTACTATATATATCATTCATTCATTCATCTTATACCGCTATATCCGATCTACCCTTGGGTCACGGGGAGCCTGTGCCTATCTCAGGCGTCTATGGGCATTAAGGCAGGATACACCCTGGATAGAATGCCAACCCATCGCAGGGCACACACACACACACACTCATTCACACACACATTCATACACTAGGGACAATTTTCAAAGGTGCCAATCAACCTACCGTGCATGTTTTTGGACCGGGGAGGAAACCGGAGAACCCGGAGAAAACCCCCTGAGGCACGGGGAGAACATGCAAACTCCACACACACATGGCCGAGACGGGAATCGAATCTGGACCCTGGCGGTTTGAGGCGAACATGCTAACCACTAAGCCACCGTGCCCCCCTACTATATACTATATATATATTTTTCCGATGTCAGGTGTCCCAGTTTTTTTTTAATAATTTTTTATAGCAAATGTTATTGATCCAATACTATCTATTGCAGTGGTTTAACACATGTTAAAAATAAATACAAAAAATTCTCAAACAAATTTCACAGTTCGCACATTGTAACTTACTGGGAGATCTTGCAGTTCGTCGCTCGCACAAGACGCCCCGTGTAGTGGATGTTACACCTGACAATGTTGTTGGTGAAGTCTGACTCAAGCACAAAGTATTTCGGGTTAACCTGAACCTGGAATAGAAGGAAAAATACAAAATATATTAAAATTGAACAGCTTTAGAGTTTACCTGAGATTATTCATTCAAGAAAAAATAATCAGGAATCCAGAGATATAAAATGCTGTTATTGTTCTTCCAGAAAGACACAGCAGACCTGCCTTTCCCTTCCTTATATACACACTGACAACGCAATCAAAAATAGGAACATTCCAAACATATTGCAGCAGCATCGCTCACAGTGTTGTATTGAGGACTCTCCACTAGCAGCTGCATTTGATATAAAATGAGTTCTTTTAGTCGTGTATAATATATATATATATATATATATATATATATATATATATATATATATATATATATATATATATATATTATATATATATATATATATATATATATATATATATTAATTACAAACACACAACACACACATATGTATACATAGAGAGAGAGAGAGAGAGAGAGGGAGGAAGAAAAGTAAAGAGCCAACTAAGATATTCTAAATAAGTTTCGTTCAGTTTCAATCCAAGTGAAATCATTGTAACCCCCAACACACATTAGACGGCTTTAAACTCATTGCTCATGTTTATTCAAGCTGGATTTAATATCAAACCTTTCCAACTATTAGCAATGGGTTGCTCTTCTAGACAAGTTTGCGATAAATGAAAATGAATATATTTCCATGCATTTCATTTCAAAACTTACATCAAGATCTATTAGACAAAATATAGTTTTTGAGCTAATCTGTGTGATCTCTCATTTGATCTGTCCCTACTGCATTTTTCCAATCAAAATGTTTTGGACATCTGGCCAACATGAGCTGCGAGATGACATCATCTTTATATAATTTTTATTTGGTTAAAGTAACATGGGAAAAGATGAACAGACTCACATCCTGAAACTGTCTGTGTGAAAAAAACCTTAACCATTATTTAATGCCATTTTCTTAATGAAGCTGATATTTGGATATGTTTGCCCGTGTCACAGGCAGGACTGCCTTGTTTTCTTCCTCTTTCTTACTTCCTGTTTTCCATAGCCCCCTGCTCCTCCCTGACCATTCCCTTGATTGTTAGCATCTGGGTTTAATTTGTCTTCACCTAGTAAACAACGTGCAAACACAACCTTCTTTGTCTTTGCCAAACAGTATGCCTTTGAATGTTAAACTGTACTCACTTTCTCTCTGTGGTCTCTTTGTTGACCCCGTTTACTCACCTCTTGTAAGTTCTCTTAGGCATCCCAATTATTCCTAATTTTCATTTTGCTTTGTGCAGATATCTGACCATCATACAGAAATAAACTCAGTACAGATGTATGACTACTTAACTGTGATCTGACCCCTTTAATGGAAACATAAGAATAACCCCCTCCACACACAAAAAAAGAGTATTTCTGTTAGTATTTAGCTGCTTCTGGATTCCATATGTTACCATCATTAGCATGCTTTGAATTAGCAGCATTGAAATGGTCCAAGAAATGAAAAAGCAAGGGAATTGGAACACAAAGTGAATGGGTTCTGGATTGGATTAAGCTCATATGAATGTCATTACCTTCAGTATGTAGTTTCCTGGCTTGATATCTGTAATATCAATCCACTGGCAGTCAATATCTGCATTGTATGTGTCGTAGCAACCTGGACTGAGACCCTGTTTGGGGCATTTGAAAACATGATTAAAAAGAGAACACATTTTCCAGCCTGCACACCAGCCAGCAGCTGCACATTCAATTCAATCTAATTACAATTTTATTTGTATAGTAAATAAAAAAAAAAACATCTTAAAAAAAATGAACTTATTTATACTCTAAACAATAATTAAAGGTTGTATTTCAGTGTTTAGTGCTCCTACAATTCATATGTATATATGATTGAAACCTCAGGGTTTCATTCCTTTCCTGCACTGTCACACACACACACACACACACACACACACACACACACACACACACACACACACACACATATATATATACTGTATATAAAATCAAAGCACATCAAATTATATTTATAGAGCACCTTTAAAAATCAACCTTGGTTGGCCAAAGTGTTGTACATAACCATAAAGCAAAAATAAAACAAATATATTAAAATTCAATTTTTATATAACCAAAGAATAGAGAGAGAGTGAGAGAGAGCTAGCATGTCCACACTAATGAATTTCTTTTTTTTTTTAAATAATTTTATATGTATTTTTAACATATTTTTGGCCTTTGGTCCATCAGATGGAAAAAGAAATTTGAATTTGAGGCTTTCAAAAAACAATGATGTGATTAATCATGTGATTAAAATTTTCCTTGAAATTAAGGCAAACGATGCAGGTTCAAGCATCTTATGCTTTTACTCATAAATGTTTTCAGACGTTTCATTGTAAATTAGTGACTTTTTCTTATTTTGAGACATATTCAGTTTTATATTTATAGTTACAAAAACTACAATTACAGAAACTGTACTCCTAGTAGATATGGGCTATGCTACAGAAACATAGCATTGCAGAAAGCTATATTGTAAAAGAATTGTTTACATGAATTTAGGACTAAATGTGTCTACAGGAAATGCTGAGTCGTACCTGTGTATGGGAAGTGCAGGCGTATCGTTTAAGATGGCCAAAGTCACACGTGGTGTCTTCTAGACAAAAGCTGGCCTTATGTCCTTCCGCAACTTTCCTTCCTGTACCCACCTCCAGTAGGTCATAGTGACTGAATTCGTCCATGCTGTGGTAATGTCTGCAAGGGAAAAGAGTGTGTGAAAGAGAGTGATTCATTCATTCGCTCGACATAATCTAATAAAAGCAACAACGCAAGCAATTCTCTTTCATTTGCACTTGTTCATTTTGCCTGTCAGCTCGAAGCACTTTGAGAGCGTCGCGTTCGTCGGTAATGTTGGGTTCGAGTGCCACGGGGGCAATTCAATCAGTCACAGACTACTGCAAGAGCTGTTCGGAAAGCGGCGGCTGGTGTTAAGAACCTTAATTCAGACTCACCTCACACCTTTTTGTTGCACACTTTCCAAACCGCGTTTGGCAGTGATGTAGCAATTGGAACTCGAGGGAATTTCAATCACTTTGACAAAGTGCAGATTCAAATGTTTGGCTTTGAAATGCAGCAGTTTGAAGCATCAATGAAGTCAGTATTACAACCATTTTTTTTTTTTGCAAAATGTGAGAGTTTCCCGGTGTATGAGTTAAGTGTTTAGCTAAGGCGTGTTTTTAGTAGGAGTCTGGCAGGTGATGTAATACATGCTGGAGCATACCGAATCCGAAAGGAATTAAGTCTCACGTTTCGTGTTACAGCAGAAGAACAAAAATAGCCGAGGGCTTTCAGAAAGCTACTTTCCAACAGAAAGGCACTGACAAGGAGCAAGACTCAGAGTTTCCACCAGGATTGCATGTTATCCATGAAAAAATAAAGGAGAAAAACTACATCAATCATTCAAGAAGACAAGGTGACAGATACAGTACAGCCTGCCTTTCCCAGGAATGAGAGAATATTATAGCATGGTGCATGATAGATGGGAATCTTATTTAAGAAAGGATGTTGTTCAAGTAAAGTAGCTGTATATCACTTTGCTATATAATCAGTGTCAATTCCAAATTCATAGTTATGCTTTAGATGTCTGTTGAGGTCTACATTTATGGCATTTGGCAGATGCCCTTATCACAGTGGCAGCTCGGTGGTGCTTGGTTTTCAAAAGCTGACCTTCTGAACGGAAGTCCAACATCTTATCCACATCATTACAGAACAGTTAGGAAGCTGGGGTCAGCCATGATGCAGTGCCCCGGGAACACACATGGTTAAAGACCTTGCTCAAGGGCCCAAGAGTGGCAGCTTGGATATGCTTGGGTTTTGACCACCAACCTTCTGCTCAGTAACCACTGCGCTACCAAATACTAAGTCTAGTTATATAGTTATTTTAGTTTCCTTCCTCTTAATCATAGGAAGTACATTTTTTGGACTAAAATTGACAAGGCAGTTTTGATTATTCCTGGGTTTTTAATCCTTACGGCTGAATCTTAATTACAGCCAGAGCACAGATTATAACAGAGAGTTGTGGAAAATGTAATGTATTTTATTGGGATTTTATGTGATAGACCGACACAAAATATTGCATAATTGTGAAATGAAAGGTAAATGATACAAAGAAGAAAAAAAAATATATTTTTTATTTTTATAAATGAATATCTGAAAAGTGTGGCTTGCATATGTATATAGCAAACTGCATCATGAAGACTAAAGAACACACCAGACAAGACAGAAATAAAGTAGTTGACAAGTTTAAAGCAGGGTTAGATTATAAAAACAGATTTCAAGCTTTGAACATCTCACAGTGCAATGTTCACTGCAACATCTGAACATGGAAAGAGTATGGCACAACTGCTAACCTACCAAGATATGGTCGTCCACTTAAACTGACAGGCCAGGCAAAGAAAGTGTTGATACAAAAAGAAGCCAGAAGTTAACTCTGGAAGAGCTGCAGAGATCCACAGATCAGATGGGAGAGTCTGTCCACGGGACAACTATTACTCTTGCACTCCACCAATCTGGCTATTATGGAAGAGTTGCAAAAATAAAGCCATTGATGACGAATAAGAAGTCTGGTTTGCAGTTTGCCACTAGTTATGTAGGGGACACAGCAAACACGCAAAAGAAGGTGCTGTGGTCAGATGAGACCAAGATTTAAATTTTTTGGCATACATAACACACTACGTCAGCCTAACATACCATTCCCACCATGAAACATGGTGGTGGCATCATTATGCGGTTGGATTCTTTTCTTCAGGAAGGACAGCGAAGCTGGTCAGAGTTTATGGGAAGATTGATGGAGCTGAATACAGTGCAATCCTGGAAGAAACCCTATTAGACGCTGCAAAGGCCTTGAGACTGGGGTGGAGGTTCCAGCAGGACAATGACCTTAAACATACAACCAGAGCTACAATGGAATAGTTGAGATCAAAGCACAGACCTAAATCCTAATGACAATGTTTGGCAAGACTGGAAAATTGGGGTTCACATTCTCCATCCAAACTGATTAAAAGGGAGCTGTTTTTCAAAGAAGAATGGGCAAAAGTTACAGTCACTAAATGTGCAAAGCTGGTAGAGACATACAAAAAAATTACTTGCAGCTTTAATTAGCAGTGAAACGTGGTTCGACAAAGTACTGACTCAGGGAGGCTTAATACATATGTACACCACACTTTTCAGATTTTTATATATAAAAAAATCTTACACTTCACAATTATGAGATCCCAATGAAATAAATGTAGGTTTGCAGTTATAACAATACAAAATGTGGAAATATTCAAGGGGTAGGAATACTTTTTCAATGCACTCCGGAGACTTTAGAATGTAGGTAATATAAAGGTATTTCATCAATATGCCTTAACCTTACTGACGTCATTGGATAAAGAATCCACGCTTAAACAGTCAAAATATATCACTCGGGTTCTCAGAAAAAGGAAACTCAGACACGGCACCTGCACAAACATCCCTGAACTCTGGCCTTAGTTCTGCTTGTCCAGTGCTGATGTAGGAAAACAATGGAAAGTAATAAAAACTTATATGGACAGAGAAATTTAGCCATGGGGCCAATAGAAGCGGAATTTGACCATCATCTGTTTCCTTCAGAAAGCTTTGTTTTATTATTATTATTTATGCGCCTGGCTCTTGAGAGAAGAGAATGTTTTAATCATTTAAATGCACATTTCTGGGACTCCTTTACGCAAAAAGCTATTGGGTTAAGGGCCTTTCACAGGGGCCCTTCCACATTCATGGAAATACTCCTCTACTATGTACATTTTTACAGAGCAAATCTAGTCTTAATGTAATCCATATAGTTATCAGGGAACTTTTTTTTTCTCCTGTATAAACTGCATAGGCTTGCTGTTCTAGAGCCCTCAGGGGTAAAACTCAGCTCCATGCACATAATATTGGCAGACAGAGACAGAATTTAATTTATTTTTGATTAAGCTCACTTAAGGTTAGATATAGCACTGTCTGTGGAATTTAGACTCAGGATAATAGCCAACAGCAAAACAAGCCTGCAGTCAACCCACCCCCCAGCTTAAAAAATCCTATTAAAAGCTGCAACAAATGAGAAAACTTATGACATTAGAAGTAGTATTTCAGACCAGGTGGTAGAGACTGGCATTAATATCTATTACACACTCATTGCATTCATTGCATCAATTATAGATAGCAGTGATGGCTTGTTTTTCCATTTGTAGACGCAGGTAGGTCAGTAATAAGACCTAAACCTGCCATAGCAGAGACTTACAGGACATAGACTAATTGCGTTGAACTCACTGGTGACAGCTGTGCCACTCCCAGGTATGCCGCGGTCGGTTGGGCATGAAATCGGCCGTTCCCTGGTTCTTAACCCTCTGAGGAAAGCGTAGCAGGACCCTGACATCATAATCTGTGATGTCAGAACTGTAGGCTGTACTATAGAAAAGACAAACATTCACAAAAGTACAAGTCACAAAAAAATAAAGTATAAAGTATACTGGGCAAAATTGATTTAGAATATAATAAATATAAATGATCAAGAAACAAATATTTACCTAGAGAGGCACTTTTCTTCAGCAGCACAGCGAAGGGAATACATGTGGGATCGTTGGATGTATGTGGAGGCCTGAATGTAGTTTGGATCGGGCACCAGGTCCGGTAATCCTAATTATGAAAAACACCTTTATCAAGATAGGTATAAAAAAACCCTGTCAAATCTAAAGCCTTTTTTTCCTACTTTTTTTATAGGCCTTCAAACAGATTCTGTCTGTGTGAGTAGAAATCAGTGCAGAACTTGTACTTAGCTATTTGATATGGTTTTGTTTAATGCTGCAGTTATGTTGGCTGCAGGCCAGCGAAGGAAAAAAATCTTTACAAAAATCACCCAAGCAAAAAGAACACAGGCCTAGAACACAGCCAACTGTTAGTTACAGTGTATTGAATGTATTATACCCCATTTCTTTTTTTATTATTGGTCCAAATATCCAAACATTTCTGCAACACTGCAGCTCTGGTACTGTGCTCAGTTTGCACCTCAGCACTCATTTAAGAAGTTACTGCTTCCCACAACCCACATTACATGGTAATTTGGTGCATTTTCAGCAATTTGAACTCACTCACTTTTTCGAAATGGTTCAAACTGAGCCTGGACACACCTCAAATGCAGACGTTTGTTCTAAGTATGATTGCTGGGTTTCTCCCTTTCTAATGAATCTCAACAATGGGAAAATACACCAATTCAATTCAACTACAAAGTGCATGTGACAGTAAGGCTTCATTGGCTTCATTAATTACTCCTGGTTTCTCCTTCTAGTAAAACTCTTAAAAGTACGTTGTAAACTCTCCACAAAATGGGTGTAGTTTAAAAAAAAAACAAGGTTTAATACTTTTTTTTTTCCTAAAGGTTGAACTTATTTTTTTTTTTTACAAAAACTCTAATATCGAAGCATAATTTGAATTGTACAAACCCGCCCTGAATAATTGAAATCGAATTGTAAAATATGCAACCCAACTTTATAAAAGACTAGTGCATGATATGACGATAAAGCAAGCATGAACAGTAGAACAACAATGATCTCACTTTCTCGCCAGTTCCGAACTGGACCAAAAAAAAAAAACAGTCTGTTATGAAAATAAATAGAGAGAAAGAAAGAAAAATAGAAGAAGCCAGGGTTTCTTTCAGATGTAATATCTTTAAAACTTTCAAAAAGAGATGAGTTTTAAAGGAACCAGGCTTTTCGCCTGCAGCATTAACCCAATAAAAATCCCACACAGAGAACACCTATCCACTAAACTTTTATAGAATCAGTGCTTTTAAGACTTGATTGCTGCACATTTCTTCAATGAGTACTTCAACTGTGTACTCTGTCCGCCTCAGACCAGAGTACATATCCGACTTGTCATCTATCTCTGAACCAGACTTTGAGGCTTCCTGGGTCAGGTTTAGTAAATAGTGTAACAGCCGTGTGAAAAGGCGACGTTCGATTTTCTTCCAGCTGCCCTCACTTTGAAGTGCTTATGGTATATGATGACATTTTCTCTTGGATACGTGTAGCTACAGGATCCGTTTTATGATAAATGACACTTTCTTAGAATAAGAATCATCAAAAATATGTAATGCATAAATATGTAGATGTAGATGTAGATGGTTGAGGGTGGGTCGATGTGGAATCTGGCATGGGCTTGAGATGTAAAGACCCCCTTAAGGAAATCCTTGCGTGGTTGCTTTTTTTTAATTAATAATACATAATTTTCATTGGTCCATCAGGGGGTCATAAGGCAAACAAATTGGTAAATCTAAACAGTCATGCAGATTTGATTGTATTTATTTTTTTATAACTTTCCATAAACAGAGCACTCTCCCATTACTGTCAGCATTTAGAAATTTAGATCACTTGCATGTAATGGAGTTCCATATTATAAAAAAAAGTCTTTTGGCCTGAGTTATGAATGGGTCTCATATGGCCTCCCTGAGTCACCTCTCCACTTCACTCAACACACACACGGCTTTTGAACCAGAATAAATATTTTCTGTTTCTTGTGGCAACCCTATGTGCTGGGTCAGACCTATGTTTGAGTAGTTTCCTAGTCTCCAAATGCCTCCCCCCACCTCACACACACACACACACACACACACACACACACACACACACACACACACACACACATAAATGCTATAATCCTTATAGACGTCACCCCACCCTTTGTTGCACATACTAGGATCATTCACCCTGCACACACTCCCCAATACCAACCCACCCCTTAGCCAGCCTTTGGCTCGATGAAGTCACTGCCAACGCGCTGATAAAACAATGAGAACATTTTATGCAGAATGCCTGGCCATATGCAACACGCAGACTCCCAGATTTCGCAACACCTGGTTCCAATAACGTGGCCACTTGTGGAGATGAGATAAGCTTGTACTTCCTTTTTTGTTTGTAAATTAAAATACATCACGAAGGGAATGAGAAATGCGTCATGTCAAAGAGGAATGTCAGTGTTCATAGACAAAAACAGGGAAATCTAGCAGAATATAATGTCCCTTCCCAGCTGCACAAGCAAATAACTTCGGAATCAAACAGTGTAGTTTGAGTCCCCGGGGCTTTAAGTTTGTCTGACCCAAAGGAGCTACGCTTGCCAGGAAACACATTGAGATGGCAAGAGACCTACATTTTTTAGATCTCACTCTTTCCCCTCACTTCCCATTCCATCAAAGACACAGAGAGAGAGGGAGAGCGAGAGAGAGAGACAGAGAGAGAAAAGGACTGAAAAATACACCACACGAGCATTCATTTCACATTACCACCAGCTGCATTACAATGTAATTCCTCTCGGGTGTCCCAAACTCTATTGCATCCCATAGTGAATAAGTTACAGAGTAAAGATATTTGTGATGGTGTTCAGACGAAATAGAACAGCTGGGAATGGGGTACTTATAAAAAAGACTAATAAAGCTATTCTTGGCACTAGATTTATTTGCACATTAAATTGAACAGATACCAAAAGGAATTTAAGGAACGTACAGGACTGGGTTTTTTTTTTTAACACATTGCGCAGTGCATGAATGTCGCTTTACCTCTTTGCTGATTTCTGTAGACACTTCCAACGTTCGTGGAGGGGTTCTCAGCGAAGTTAGAGTAGAGGTGAGAATCTTTGCTGTTCCTTGTGTTAGAGGGGCTTGTCTCCAGGTTGAGAGGGTTACGTGCAGGTTGCTGAATGAACGGAGTCAAAGGTTGCGGCCTTCCAAAAGGTGGAAACTGCTCATATTGGGGGCTTTGAACTCCAGGTTGACCTGCACCAGTTGAAATGGATTCTGCATTACTTGTATCAGGAAGACCTGCTGTTTCATCATTGTACAAGCTGTGTGAGTAGCGACGGTCCAAACCATCTGAGAACGGAGGTTGTGCAGGTTGGGCAGGAACGGCCGGAAATGGTGGACCGTATTGTTGGATAGTAGAGGTAACTTTCATCCCTTGATTCTGACCTAGGAGCCACAGGAGCCAGTCCTCCACCTGGAAATACACCACCACCATAACTTCCGACAGAATAACTACCGCCGCCACCAGCACCATACCTTACTCCTGCGAAACCTCCGCTAGGGTCTGCTGGATACCCTGTTCCCTGGAATGGTGGTTCATATGGTGCATAATAGGGAGTCTGCTGTTGAAAAGGGTACTGAGGGTACGATTGCACGCTGAATGAAGAAGAAGATGCCGACGATGAGGACGAACCGGAGGAAGTTCTGTAACGTGTATTTGGGGATGACTGAAAACGACTCGATTCACCTGTACCGGTGCCTGCAGTGCCTTGTCGCCAATTTTCTGGCACTTGCCCAAATCCAAACGGGTGTCTGGCTTGGCCCCTGATGGTTTCTGAGTTACCTCTGGATGGTGCCTGTCGGCGCACATTTGGTCTGGACCTTCTGTTTGAGCTGTCAGCTAAAACTACTCGATGACTTCTGTCCGGTTCCTGTCCCCGAGCCGGGACGTACTCGGCCCCACTGTTGAGCAGGCTAAATACCCTTCCATTGTTCTCCCACTGGATCACTTGTCTCCAGGGATTGGAAGACGAATCTTGTCCTTGACTAGAAGATTGAGCCTGAGGCTGAGCTTGTGACTGTGCCCCAACAATGCTCATCAACATCCACACCCAGCAAGATATGAGAACTGGCTGCATCTTCAAAGTTTTACATGGAAAGTAACAGTCTTTCGAATTGCTGTAAATCCAGATCACTAAAAAATGCTCCTTGTTCCCTTAATCCAAAGTGCACAAAACAACCAAAAGATTGATATTGCAGTGTTCCTACGAATCCCTTACAGTTAAAAAGCAGTGTTAAAACTTAGTCCTTTGAACTGTCCCTGGAGAAGACATACCTGTACGGAGGGCACTTCTAACATCCCAGAGTAGGCAACTGTATACCAATCCTTCCTCTCCTTGCTTGTTTGGGTCTGAAAAGATCAGTAGACTTAGCATTGCTGTCTAAGCCTCTCAAGTAAGAACTGCCTACTGCTTCTGAACTCCAGCTCTCGACTTGCCTCTTGGTTGCTTGCAACCTCTCCCAAAATTTCCCCCTCTTCTGCACTCACTCTCTAACGTTCCCTCCCACATGGCCCTAGTGCTAGAGCTGTTCCCCCTTTAACCATAGCCGATCTTAGCACAGGTTTCCAGAGTCAACAACACCATCTGTGAAGATATTTAGATTGCCAGCATTATTTGCTCTTCTGTCCAGAGCACAGATTCTTTTGATCGAGGAACAGGAAGAGATGTCTGGTGCAAGGCTCGAGTTAAGCAATACACAAGCAAGCATTTATTTCCTCACACATGAGAATGATCATGACTGTTTGACAAAGACAACCAAAAAAGAGGACTAGATGTGGTGAAGGACATGAAGATTCCTTTTATTATATGAAGTAAAATGAAGGTACATGGCAAAGGAAATGTGCGAAATGTAAAGAATTTGTTATCATTGGCTTAATTGTCTAGAATTAGAGTGAACTGATCATTTTGAGTTGAAATAAGAACAAGAAATATTTATACACCATGATCAGGCTTAAAACATGACATTATAACATTATGACTGATTGTTTCTTCATAACGTCACTTGTTAGTGGGTGGGATATACAGTATTAGGGATCAAGTGAACAGTTTGCCCTTAAAGTTGATGTGTTAGAAGCAAGGCAAAATGGACAAGCAGATTTGTGATGGGTCAGAGCATCTCCAAAACTCGGGTGTTCGAGGTCTGCAATGGTCACTATTTATTAAAAACTGTTCATTGAAGGAATCGTGGTGGATCGGTGACAGGGTCATGAGTGACAGGGTCACTCATTTATGCGTGTGGAGATTGAAGGATAGCCAGTGTGGTCTGATCCAACAGACAAGCTACTGTAGCTCAAATTGCTGAAGAAGTTAATGCTTTTAATGCTCGACAAAAAAATGTGGACAACACATACATATGGTCATAAAGATATGCCTGGTCAGTGTAAATCCTTCATACAAACCAAAAGTATAGTGGGATTGGTTGTAAGAAATACACATTCCTTATATATCATTTGTGTACTGATTGTAATGTAACCTTCTAAGGTATTCATGGATTTGGGGATTTAGCTGATCCCCACAGAATTGATCTTCTCTGAAAAAAAAAGAAAAAACGTCTTGAATTGTCCTTCCTATTTACATTAGCCATTCTATTTGCAATTTATTCAAAGGACAATTGTGTACAAGTTTTGCTCCGAGTGGGTCTTGCACAAACACTGCAGGCATTGAATGTCCCTTATTTCGTTATCAAAGTCAACATTATACTAAGTGTTTATGTTGGCTCACCTAATCAGTAACGTTCACAGCATGCCGGCGAATGTGGCATGACTGCATTCCTCTTGAGATTATGCATTTAAACTGAGCAGATGTGAACAGCCATTTTCAGGCAGCTCATTTGAAACGGGACTCTCTATGGATAAAAGTAACTGTTTTTTATAGCACATTTTTGGCCGACACCGAGCAGTGCGCTTCAAAGCGAAGCTTTTTGGACTACAGAAAATAAAGAGAAGGTGAAGTTGCCTTAGGGATTGAGCCAAGCATCCACTAACATCAATTCAAACACTGATATGTATGTTGTAATCTTGTGGGCTTTAGGCGTTCTAAGTAAAATAAATAATGTTCCTTGTTTCTTTAGTGCTCCGAAAGATGTGAATTACTAGAAAGATGAGTCAAAGTGAAACTAGCGGCTCATTTTGCGCAACAGCTCTTTCAGGAATTCATCTTTTTTTTTTCTTTTTTTTTTTAAAGTGGATGCAAACATTAGGAGGATGGAGGATTTGGGGGGTGCTGACTAGTGCAGATCATGTAGGATGCTAACAATGCTTGGGGATTTTAAAACATCACATGAACATTCCACTGAAGGCTACAGGAAGAAAAGATAACAGGATGAAGGAGAGAGGAAAGAAAATGAGAAGTCAAAAGAATGTACTGTAAACATGTGCTCTTGTCCTGACGTTCCGTAGTCTGTTATGCGCCCTTTGTTGAAATGTCCCTCGGCAACGCGTTGCAAAAGGTCAGAAAAACAAGTACCGAGCCAAAAAAACCTGAGAAACAAAAAAAAAAAACGTGTTTTTCACTGAATTTCCTTTAAAGCCAATATATTAAGAAAACCACTGGAATGGTTTGTCCTCACCAGCTCTTGCAGTTCATCGCATACTGCATTCAATGTGTAGCTCATTATTTTTTTTTGGTGAGTAAAATGTCATCTGCCTTTCACTCACCCAGAGAAGTAACAAAAGGTCAGATGCAATTATTCTCACCCCCCGCCCCACCCCCCCCCCCGCCCCGTGCAATTCCAGAGTCTATTAAAGTGCTCATTTAAAGCATAGAGTTGAAAGTACTGGGCATTCTGCTTGTGCTGCTTGTTGAAATGACAGTACCTACTATGCTCTTTCTGATTTGCAATGCCAGACATGAACATGAGGACACACACAAATGAGCAGGCGCTTTATTATGTGCTCCCGTAAGGCTTCAGTGACTTTGTGTCAGGGACCACACAGGCCCTGGCGCTGCGCTCGGAACATCAGAGACATTGAAAGGAGTTAGTTTAGGTACATATTAGGCACAATGAAGTCTTATCAGCCTCGACCTTTTACTTTGCTGTCATGTCTTTTCTAGAGCCTCTGCCATGGCCTTGAGGTCTGGTCCATAGTATAGTGAGTCTCACCTTTTGGCAGCCTCGCATGAAAAAGGGCATTGCTTCAAAATATATAAAAAATACCGCATTTTCAGCTATAAATTAAAGCAATTATACATTTATTACAGTAATATGTACCAAGCATATTAAATAGTTTAATTCCCTTATTATGCTTAACCCAGCCATTAGGCTCACACAAGTATTAGTGTGGGTTCCAAGCCCAGATAAATGGGGAGGGTTGTGTTATGGCGTTAAACATGCAGCAAACCAATTCATTATGACGCGTTGTTACAACTCCTAACCGGCGCAGTCGAAAGAAGAAGAAGAAAAAAACACCCTATTACGGTTGTTGTAGGTGGAAAGGAACTCATGTATATACACCTTCTATGGTGCCAAGTGAATCCAGGTTTCTGTTTGGGAGGAGGGATGAAAACCAGGCAACCCTGAGAAAACCCACACATGCAAAGTTTGGCCTCTGTGTGAACTCCTCACAGACGCAACAAGGTTCCCTGCTGTGCCACCATGACAACATCATTCCTAACTGTTCAAATAAGGCTCACATCACTTCTCAGTCTGGTAATGCTGGACTTAGAGTATCCTCTTAGAGGTCACTTGGCTCTTTAACCCTATACTTGCCATTCATTTATCAGACAATGCAACAAGAGAGTAGTTTTAGACTTTACTACCCCTGGCAAAAATACTAAACTGTGCTTTTTAGTGTTGTCTCTTTGTTGTATACATGAAATACAAAATCTATGATAAGGATAGCTCAGTATACGGTAGCAGCAGTGCTTCTTACATGCATGAGGAACAATAAGTTTATTTATTTAGATTGTTAAAATGTAAGGATATTTAGACTGTAATGTAATGGACAGAGAAAACCGGTTATAGTGTAGCTCATCAATTCTAAACTCTAGAGAGTATTCATGTAGAAAATCTCACGATGTAGAAATATTCTTCATTATGAAAAACTGAAACAAACACTGTAACCTGTAATAGTAAACATTCATTCATTCAATCATATCAGCAATTGATTTATCTTCCCTTCGGTGTTTGTTACATGCATGATGGAACGGATAGAAATAACTTGTGTTGTCTATTTATTTATTTAGATTGTTATGTAAATGTACAAACAGTTTCTATAGATATTTAGCAAACTGCGTAATGTATACGGTAGCAGAGAAATTCTAAACAGTCTATAGTGTAGCTCATCAATTCTATGTAGACATTTATTTACGATTGTTAACTATGTAAGAGTATTGTTCACGATGTAGAAACTGACTAACCTATAACTCTTCACTGTTGTTTTCTTTCTGTAGAAATACCGGTCTATTTCTGCCTTTTTCTCTTACCTTAGTGTAATCATCAACTTCTTCATGTTCTTCTATGACATTGCAATCAGCCTGAAACCTCAAAGTCACTGTTAATATTCTTCATTCGTTTTTACTGATCAATCATGTAAACATTACATTCACCTGTCCCCCTCTTCATATCATCCCGCCATTCTATCCCGTTCCCATTTCTATCACTTTCTACGGTACCCCCAGTCAGCTCTCCGGGGTCCCCCCCCCCACAGCGTCCCTTCACGGTCACAGTGAGCCTTTGCCTATCTCAGGCGTCTATGGGTATTAAGGCAGGATACACCCTGGATAGAAATCCAAACCATCTCAGAGCACACAAACACTTACAATCACACACACATTCATACACCAGGGACAATTTTCCAAGCTGCCAATCAACCTACCGTGCATGTTTTTGGACCGGGTGAACCGGAGGCACGGGGAGAACATGCAAACTCAGACTGTTGAACAGACTGTTGTGCATATAGTGTACGTCATATAACTACTAGTCTAAAATAAAGTACAAAAAGTGCTTTTTCAGATTAAAAGAAAAAATGTTCTGAAAGAATCCCATGCATTTCGTTCAAGTGTTCCAGTGATGAAAGCAAAAATGTTCGAAGCATTAACCTGAAATCGAGCTGTCTGTAATGAGATATGTTCATTAAAGTATTCAGGCTAAGTCTATGAGGATTTCTTTTCTATTATTCGTTCAACGACATCATATTTAGATCCTAGTCAATGGTGTATATTTAAAATGTACAGTCATACATACTATGCGAACATGGGAATGAAAAATGCAAATTAGCACATTAAAAAAAAAAACTAAATGAAATATACTCTATATTGGGCTAATTAATTAGTGGTTAAGGTGTTGGCCTCTGGACCAGAAGATTGCAGGTTCAAACCCCACAACCATCAAGCTACCACTAGAGGGCCCTTGAGCAAGGCCCTTTACCCTCAAATGCTCAGTTGTAAGTTGTTCTGTATAAGGGCATCTGCTAAATACCATAAATGTAATGTAAATGTAAATGATATGCCTTAAAATGACAGCAAATTTCAATTAGAGAGGATATTTAGAATTATGAGAACATTCACTTGTCTTTTTTTCTTCCTTTTATACACAGATAGAATCTCAGGACAGGAAAATGTAGCTGGAATGACTTTCAGCATGGTAGAAAAGGAGGGAGAGAGAGAGATAGAGAGAAAGAGAGGCAAATAGAAACAAAACCCAGTGTTTCGGCATGAACAAGCTTAACTGTCTGATTACATGCTCCGCATGTCTGGATTCATCAATGCAGATGACATCATTACCCATGGGGTCAGATTTTTCTTGTGGTGTGGCAATAAATTATTACCAGAGCTCCATCAATCTGAGAATCCTTTTATCTTTGCTGTTTGTCCTTTGCCTTCCCCTTAAACCCAGGTTCACCTTGCCATGGAGATGAATGCTGTTGAAATAAACAGAGGGGAAACTCAAAGGTAAAAGCTTGTGCTGATTCCTGCAGCATTGAAAACATTCAGCACTTGAGATACAACATCTTTAGGCTACGGGGAATGAAGAACACGATACGAATATATTATATGGATTGAAAAGACAAAGTGTTCTAAACACCACTTTTGTAATCCTGCAGAACGCATTGGAAAAAAATGTGATGGCATTTAAGGCACAAGAATTTCTTCCTCCTTAGTATTTTCCTGGTCAGGTTTTTAAGTAGGCGGCTTTTTGAAAAAAAAAACCAAAACAAATTCTGAGACTGAAAAAACTGTCAGAGCTAGAATTTTACATCGCAACCCGGCAATGCTTGCGTTTTTACCATTTTAAGTGTTTTCCAGTGAGACCACACCCACTTCCATTTGAATGTGAATTCATATTGTATGCAGATACTGGTGTATTGGGACACTGAGCTGATACCGAAACAAAAACGGATAGAGGTATTGCATTTTACACAAAACACATAAACACACACACACACACACACACACACACCAAGCTTAACTTAATTTACAATCTACTTGTAAATGGTATATGTTTACAATTTTAGGTATGGATTTAGTTGGGTCAGATATACACATACAAACCAAAGCTGTTGCCATGACGTAGTATAAGCCACATGCAGTGTCGCCATCTAGTGCTGCCTCCTCTTGGTTCAAAACCCCATCTTTCTCACATTTTTCTCACATGAGGTTTGCTATGAGACAGTTTGGCCTCTATGTAAGTGCTGTTGAAACATGTGAATCCTTCCAACAACCTAGGACATAAATTACTATTACGAGTCATAAATTACAACACATTTGTAACTTGCGCACTGAGATTTATCCCGATTTGTAAGACAATGAGACAAATGACGACAATGAGATATTCTTCACAATTCAATGAGTCACAATTTCCTCTACACATTCTAAGAGACTCTGCCTTTCTAAAGTGCTTTGTTCATACCCAGTCATGTTACTGCCCCGTTGCTGAATTAGCTGAATTAACCAAATTAGTTGCAAAATGTTCATCCTTTTAAGTTATAACTTGTTTTTACAATGTTTTGCAGCCATCAAATTCATAACCTTGTATTTGGAAACCCCGCGTATCCCTTTGGCATCATTTTTCAACATGCAGGTTTAGGGTTATTGAGAACGGGTTAGATGCTAGAATGTGTTGCTCAATGTTAATTTATTTAGGGGGCAGAGAGGATGTTACTAGAGACATTGATGTTATACTCATGTTATGCTGTTGGCGCAATGTTATGAGAAAGCTGCTAATAAAAAAAGTTATATATGAGTACACAGTTGATTCACATTTATTATTATATTTACAATATAAACAATATACGTACTACGTAAAATTGTATATAACATATACCAGGGGTCACCAACATGTTGCCCGCTGGCACCTGGTCGCCCAAAAGGACCACGCAGACGAGCGTATATGATATATATATATATATATATATATATATATATATATATATATATATATATATATATATATATATATATATATATACATACAATAAAAAGTCATCGGTGAGATGTGTCTAAAATTTTGTTACGTCTTTGTTGATAATTGATAACAATCATTAACATGATTGGTGTCTTCACATGGATAAATAAGTATTATTAATAATAAGCAATGAGCACATGTATTATTTCAGAGGAGTGTGTCAAACTGGTAGCCCTTTGTATGACTCAGTATCCATGAAGTAGCTCTCAGTTTTATAAATGCTGGTGACCCCTGACGTGCACAGTGTATAATTTGTGAATTTTTAAACCACCCTTTGGCAATTGGAACTTTAAGAAAGAAACCAGTCTGCTTTTACATTTGTGTAAAAGCGATCCCAGAACCACTACGCTGCCATTGGGGCCTTAACCCTTAACTGCTCAGTGTACAAAAAGATGAAATAGTTGCTATATATAAGTGTGTCTGCCAAATTCCATAAATATTATTCTATTCTATTCTATTAATCCTGAAAAAAACTTTTTCAAATTTGTCATGTTTGTTATATTATGACCTATTCCAGGGTTGGAATTTACACTGTAATTAAAGACACGGGGTAGATTCAGATTCAGATTTTTTTGCAAGTGTAAAGGTGTAAAAGTGTGAAGTGACCAAGTGTAAGTGTAAAGTGACTGGTGCAAGATGTCCGGTGTAAAATGTCCAACGTAAAGTGACCAGTGTATGTAGTGAATTTAAGATGAATATCTTAATATATGTTTGTATATGGTATTTTGATAGATAGAAGAAGTAGCACAAACATTGATATTTTAAAACAGATCTTATTTATTTAAATTAGCACGTTTAATGCTTACTCGAATACAATACACGGATAAATAGTAGTGGTCAGTAATTGTTTTCTGCTGTCTCTCTGTCTTTCCACCTTTCCTCATTAACAAATGTATATGAAAAGCGTCGACTTTGCGTTTTCTGCCATCCTAAAATAAAAGTATATGGCCAGTAAACAGAGATCATCCCGACACAACCGTGCTGTTAAAAGGCCAGTCTCTGCATGTTAATTAACTCTTTGATGAGTCTCCTATGCACACGCCTTCTGTCTCACATGAGCCATGTTCACAGACATGCTGCGAATTAGCTGACGTATCAGCAGATTAATTAGGTCCATATGCTTCGCCTGTCTATTTTTTTTCCTTTTATTAATGTTACTTTTATCCTTACAGTGCAGTTCGTTTTTTGTCAAGATGCATCCCTGACACAGTGATGTGGCAGGAACAATTCATATTCTTTCTGTCAGGAAAAACTTCTTCTGTTATCTGAAAAAAAAAAAAAAAGATTTTTGGCGAGTCATAAATCATTGCCATATGCTGAGCTGTCTTTTAATCTGGAGCAAACTTCCAGCAGTGGAACGATACATTCACAGCTCGGTGCATTTACACGTCCCACGTCACTTTGTTTACGAGAGTGTTTGAAAAGACTGAATAGGTTTTAGATTAAAAAAAAGGGTCTATTTAACTTTTACACTGGTGTGCATTTTATTGGTTTGTGCTCTCATCCAGAAATATGTTCCAATTATGATTCCTGAAGAGTGTAACAGTACGATGTGTGTCTGTGTGTAAATGTGTGCGATCAACTTTAAACGTATGCAGCGGTGCGCTTGTGTTATTAGAAAGAGCTCTTTTGCACTTAAAATTCCACTCACCTTTTCAATGTACCCTTTAACTAAAAGTGTGTGTGTGTGTGTAAGAGAGAGAGACAGAGAGAGAGAGAGAGAGAGAGAGAGAGAGAGAGAGAGAGAGAGAGAGAGAGAGAGAGAGAGAGAGAGAGAGAGAGAGATAGCGGGGAATTCAGCAAGATACATTATTTTTTTAAGCGGTATATTCCGACGTCCTTAATACATGTCTCTATTCATACACACAGCTCTGTTGGCCATGGAGAAAAGGCCCATTCCAAAACCTGATAACATGCTCACCTCTCAACCCCTGCCCTTTACACACTCTGGTTTCAGTTCTTATCCCGGAAAGAGAAAAATGAGCCAACATAGAAAGGGAATGGATAGATAGTGACACGACACATAGATGAGTTTGCATCCTCATACACAGTCAGCAGTAAGTAAGGAGATAAATGAAGGAAGTAAAAGCGAGGGAAAAAAAAAAACCACAAATAAATTAAAGGCGAGTGAAGAGATAGCGAGACACCCATTTTCAGAGCAGCTCAAGGGAATGAGAAAGGACTTCAGAAATGTGAAGCACAATGACTAAAAAAATAAAAACAAAACAAACAAAAAAAAACAACAAAGCGATAAAAAGAGGAAGGGAACAGAGAGGGCGTAAAAGGTTAAGCAATAGAGAGATAGAGATAGATAAAGAGCGGAAGATGCACTCATGATCTCCATCTCTCTCTTTCTCGTGCTTCCCGCTGCGGCTGAAATGTGACTAAGGTCTGAGTCATAAATCACCAAGCTCTCGGATGTGTTTACTTATTACAGTGAAGTTCATCTCTGTCATCTGCAGCCCTATTTACTCCTTCAGACCTGAGAGGCCTGGGGCCGGGCGTTGCTAAACAACAGATCTTATCCCATGTGCAGCTCCGCCGAGGATAACAAAGCAAACAAGGACTGCAATATGTATGTGTGTGTGTGTGTGTGTGTGTGTGTGTGTGTGTGTGTGTGTGTGTGTGTGTGTGTGTGTGTGTGCGTGTGTGTGCGTGTGTGTGTGTGTGTGTCTATATATATATATATATATATATATATATATATATATATATATATATATATATAAATTAAGGTAAGCAATATGAGTTTAAGTAACACTTGCACACCTTCTCATTTATACAATTAACCAGTCAATTAATTAAACAATCAATAAATTATATAGAGATAACTGATGTTTCTAAAATACACGAAAGACCCAAATGACTCGAACAATCATGCCATGACTAAAGGCACAGAAATTTTTTCCCCCTCATGCCGAACTTGTCTATCATCTCAAAATCATTTCCACATTCCCTTCTATGTTTACATAGCTTTGTGTGTGTAAGGTTATGCTGTCATTCTTGTAATATCTCCACAATATCTCATCACAGATTCATGCCCCCCCCTCTCCCCCAGTCACAGCTGTGTCCACTTCTGTATATAAAATCATGTGTGGATGAATATCCCTTTTTCTCTGTCACATCTTATTCATGATTATTGACAACTATGGACATGCTATGAGTCATGCCATACCAGAGTCATGCTTAACATTTCCCTGTTTATCTCACTCTCATGCTACCCTTGTATTATTTTTTCAACATTAGCCTTATGGGAGTTTGGAATTACATAACAAATTCTAATGTTTGGTGTGAACATGAAATAATACTTGTATTTGCATGCTTCCATGCATTGCATTCAGTGTAAGGCTACCAAACATTTGAAACTGTAGTAAAGTTTCCTGAGTTCCCAAACCTCGAGGTAAGACTCCACATTTATTACATTTAAATTTTTTATGTGGTGATTCAGGGAACTCCTACATCTGGCAAACAACACAGGTTCCTTTTATGGGCCATAAAATATATAAAATTGGAAAACACCAATGGGGGTTTTAAAGATGATTGTTGTAAAAATAAATGAACAAAAAAATGTATAATAGTGAATCAGTTCCTGGAAATTGTAATGAACTCAAATGGAACGGTGCTGCTAGCGCTAATAAGACTTCACAAGCAACATATACAAAGCAAAACTAAGATACACATGCACTAGAAAATGTCTTAGAGTACCTAATACACCAATGATAACCAGTCAACCATATGAAACTGAGTGAAAAGTATGAAACTACATAATATTTTGCTATATAAATGGAACTTCATGCTATCAAGCCAGTAAAGGGTATTTAAAATAATAATGTATCTGTGGCGCTAACAAGAGCTAAAAAGGCTAATAGAGCTAACAAGGCTAGGAAATATACTATGGAATTAAAATCTTTACCATCAATTTGATTATTGTTATTAGTTGTTTTTAAACAGTTATATTTCTATACTCGATTGTTTGAATGCTTGCTCATTTGCTAGTGAACTCATATAATGGCTTTGGTTACATTAATGTAGCCTTGTGCTACAAGAGCTAACAAGGTTAATAGAGCTAACGTGACTAGTAATTTTCTTTATTTATTTACAGAGTGCCAATTCTAAGGTCTTTTTTTTTACGTTAGCAAGTTTGCCACCTCATTTAATGGCCTTAATCACACATTTGTAGCCTAATGCTAGCTATCTGGTTAGCATATTTGGCTACTGGTATATATTTTAAAGTTCAAACAAACTGGTTTCAGCCACATCATTTTTTACTTGTTTTAATACTTCAATATGTTATAGAAAGAAAAAATTGTTTACACTTAATAATCATTAATATTGGTGCTGGATTGGAAAATGTACTTTGAGACATTCTTTTGTCTAATGGCCCTTTTAATTTTGAGTGTTAGAATTCATTAATTACTAATCATACTAATACTACATTCTAATCTAATCATTAGCAAGTGCATTATCCTGATCAGGGATGTGGGATATGGAGTCTATCCTGAGAATACTTTGAGAGAGAAGATACAGCTGCCATTTCTGGCACATGAGTATAAGAGTGTCTACGCAGTGCCACATGAATGTAAATGTAATTGCTATCCTAGTCTTGTCAGTGGTAGATCTCGAGTCTATCGTAGGAGTACCTTATATGGGACTCTGGTTCATAGCAGGGATCTATGAATACTCACATTCAATCAAAATAACATTAACATGTTTTAGGAAAGAAGGAACGAAACCAGTGAACCAAACAATCTGAAACAACATGACAAAAAAAGCTAAAAAGTGAGACTTTAAATAGTGATCAAACCAGATTATAGCCATTCTATTTAATCTCTTAATTCGTGTTCATATACACCAATTTCAATCTTTTTTTCTGGCTCCATGTCAACACACTGACATAAATGAGAATAGGCCAGAAAATATGGTGGTAGGTTTATATTGTAAAAAAAAAAATAAAAATCTCTAATTAATGCAGTCTACCGGAAAATATGCTTTTTTTGTATTTTGACTGAAAGGAACCACTGACAATCGTTTAGAATAGCTTACTGAATATAAAGCAATAGCAACGAGGAAAAAAGATTCGGCTTAAATGTTGAGCAACAGTGCTTGAAGGTTTATTAATCAATAACAAATGAGAGAAAGGGAAAAAAAAAACAATACTGTGCCTGACGTTGCCAGTGGCAGAAAGAAAACTCTGGCACCAAAAGCGTTCCTCTAAATTCCATCAGTCTGGGCTTGAATTGAAGTTCTTTTGACATTGCACCATAGACACAGCTAGTTCTGTACCTCAGGTAAATACTATAGTAAATAAATGGTCCGCATTCAGAACAAAGTCCATCAGTAACAGTAATCTTAGATGGCTAAGCAACATGTTTCTAGCTAAATAACATCTCATAAATCAGCTGCACCAGATTTCTCGCCCAAAAAAAAAAAAAGTTCTATTCAATTTTAGCCTTAGTCCAAGTTTTACATTGAAACATTCTCAAATTAATCACAGTTGCTCTTGTCTCTTTTCCTGTGCAAGGGAAAAAAGGATGATACGGTAAATCTGTCAGAATAAATGATCGTAATTCATCTTTGCAGTGAGGAACACAACGTCAGCGCCCAGACAGAAGAGTATGTGGTGTTGAATTAATCCCCGAAGCATTAATATATATCTTGCATAGTGTTGGGTTAACACTTACAGTGCTGCATCGTGTCTTATGGTGGCAATTATCTGAACCAACTTAAAGGCTCAGCGGCACTGGAAAGGTCGGCAAGATTACAATTTATCTATTCGGCATGTTTTTTTTTTTATTCAGCGGGAACAAAGCATGATAACTATGGATTCTATCCATCTATATATCTATCTAGGAAAAATGTTTTTTTGTATTTTGACTGAAAGGATCCACTGAATTATTTATAATAGTAAGTTACAGAATCTAAAGCTATGAAAACATCAAAATCTCCTGTTAAAATGTTGAGTAATTGTGCTTGAGGATTAATATAATCATGTGAGCCAAACGTTTTAATACTCCTGTTATTAATTGGAACATCCATCCATCCAGTTAGGTAATAATCTGGAGTCTCAAAGTGAATATAAGTTTGTAAACTTTCATTCTTTTACCATTTTTTTGTTGAGAAGTGATGTAATGTAGATAATATTTATGAGACACCTCAATCTCCACCCTCCCTTGTAGGCAAATATTCTCGACTGTGTATAGATACCTATAAATCTATTTCATGAAAAATCTTGAAAACTCTAGACTAGTGTAACACACTTTCAATAGTGGAACACTTGCTCTGACTAGTTTGCAGCTCCACAACTCCATTCTGTGTGTCCTGTCTCAATTCTATTATAGCCAAAAAAAATGTGCTAAAAGAACTCCTTTGTGGAATTGAACCAAATAGCCTTTCCTTTAACCTCTTTACATGCATCAGTGAGCCGTGGGTACCCAGGATCCTGTCCCAGGTGTACTGCTTTTCCTTCCCCACTCAATTTTGATGCACTGCATACCTTACAAGAGATACAATATGTCGAAGGGATTGTCTGTTGACCTCTGAGACAGGATTGAATCAGATTGGGGGAAGGGTACAGAGAAGACGAACTATGTAGTTTGTCAATTTGCATTAATCCAATAATCTGGTTATAAGACATTAAAAGGCATGTAACATTCCATTCAAATTGTGATTTCTGTGTAATAAATACACTACAGAGTATTTTGTTATACAAATTCAGGTATGTATATGTATATCTGGGGTAATATATATATTTATATTTATATACACTCGGGTATTGGTGTGTGTGATTGTGCACAACACAATAGTAAAATAAAAGTACACAGTGTATAGTAAAATTTCCATACACAGCCTTTAAATTGCTCATTTAATGAATAAATGCCAGAGTGAAAATGGGCATTGTGTCAATGTTATTATAAATAAAAAAAATGTATGTGAGAATAACTGAAACAGTGACTCTCTTCTTTAGTTTTCTCTTGGGCAAGGTTGTGAGCATCTGTGTGTGTGTGTGTGTGTGTGTGTGTGTGTGTGTGTGTGTGTGTGTGTGTGTGTGTGTGTGTGTGTGTGTGTGTGTGTGTGCATTTCTGCACATAAAACTTTCAGCAGGATGAAGTTGATTTATCGGGAGAATTTTCAATGTGAAGCCAAAGGCACAGGCTTTTAGCGTCAGAGAACCGGGCCTGGCTCTCTGTGCTACTAAGTTTGTCAAACAGACTACCCAAAGCATAGAAGTAGTAAATTTAAAGCATGGCTTCAGAAAAATGAACCTTTTCTTTACCTTGAATGCAATAAGTGTGCCGCATGTCATTTCCAGTGTAGTGACTGCATTTTGCACATTTCTCCATGTTTTTATGAATGTTTTTTTTTTATTTGTCACCTGTGTATTACAGCACAATGACATTCATTATTCGTACATACCAGAGATGTTATAAACCCAGGTTTAGAGCACGGGGTCAGCCATGAGACAGTACCTCTGAAGCCAGGAGGGTTAATGGCCTTGCAATACTTATCCCATAGCAAAATTTCTAAACACATCCATTATGTAAAATATATTAGAATTTATATAGTAACCACTCTGACACATACTGCACACATGCACATTTACTTAATCTATAGTGCAAACAAATAAAGTTAACATGAACAAATTGAGGGGCACGGTGGTTAGCACGTTTGCCTCACATTGCCAGGGTCCGGGTTTGATTCCCATCTCAGCCATGTGTGTGTGGAGTTTGCATGTTCTCCCCGTGCCTCAGGGGGTTTTTTTTTTTTTTCTCCGGGTTCTCCGGTTTCCTCCCGGTCCAAAAACAGGCACGGTAGGTTGATTGAAAAATTGTCCCTAGTGTATGAATTCTGTTTGTGATTGTGAGAGTGTGTGCCCTGTGATGGGTTGGCATTCCATCCAGGGTGTATCCTGCCTTAATGCCCATAGACGCCTGAGATAGGCACAGGCTCCCAGTGACCCGAGGGAAGATCGGATATAGCGGTAGAAGATGAATGAATGAATGAACAAATTGTAAGACCGACAAACAAAATCCTGAGCCTGAACATGATAAGCACAACTCTTGGAAAAACACAACAGCCATAATGGAAGACAAACATGAGCTAAAGTTTGTCTGGAATAGCGAGACATATATAGAAGTGCTTATTGCCAGCAAATGTGATTAAGGTGTGATTCAGTGTTTTCTGAGAATCGTAGGTCAGATCCGGAATTCTGGCAGGTGCATATATATATATATATATATATATATATATATATATATATATATATATATATATATATAAATCTCCGCTATGAGTTAACTTTTTTGTAACAGTCTGATTTCCAGCATGACAAAGTGTTCAGGATAGTGTTTATGCTTTGTGGTTCCTTAGTTAAATGACTTTTTTTGTGTGTCTTTTTTGAGGGAGAGGGTTAGAGCGAAAGAGAAAACAGGAGAGGAATGATGATTTTTTTTTCTATGGTTCTTCCTATACATTTTATGTACTGAATATATACACTATAACGTTTCATTGTTTATACTTTCTATACGAGTAGTTGTTTATCTTATATTAGGAAATTTGTATACAGCTTTAAACCAGGAATTTAAGCAAAGCATAGCATGGTAAGTTGCCGTATATGTTAGTAATAAGCAAATAAGCTGATATTTTTTTTTCTCCTACAACTCTATTTGTTACTCTACTAAGGTAGCTTTTTCATGCATCTGAAATTTACTGACTTATTTTCATTTCAGACTTTCCTCACCACATTTCATTCAAAATTAGTACTAATAATTCAACTACATTTTGAAAAATCAATTATTAGTACATTATACCATTATAATCATGACACCAATCAGGGTAGAGCGCTGGTAGAGTTCTGAACTTGTTTTATGTGTCATCTACTTAGCATGTACATACAGTCAGTTCAATAACAAGCAGAACATTTTGAGAGGAATCCTCAATGGAAGAAATTTGTGCATTTTTTTTTCGGGAGGTTTTAGGGTCGTGATATTTTTAATATACATCAATCAGTGTTTGACTCATTAATATTATTCTATTAATAGATTCATGCACCAATAGTTACATAAGTATATTTTCATATAAAAACCGAGGTGATAAACTCATAGTCTTGTGACAAAAAATGATAATAGGAACATTATACACTGTAGCTTCTGTGTAATAAATCAAAGTACTTTGGTTACTTAAATATGATTGAAGGCAGATAATTTTGTACATTTACTGTAGTTATATTTTACCTAGTGTATCTCTACTTTGACTCAAGCATAGTTTTACTCAAGTACATGGCAGCGGAAGCAGTGACCAATCAGATTAGGACGTTGACCAAACCCAGACTATTTGCTCAGTCCAGACTATGCTTCACATTTTAACACAGTACATGCTAGACCCTACAGTGACTTATATCTCATTTAACTGAATTTATTCAATTCAGTATTAGTGGAACAGCGAATCTGACAGTGAACGCTGTCACACAAAAAAAAGAAGTATTTGCAAGAATAAATAGATTCGGAATAGTAAAGTTTACACAAGCTTTTACTGATGAGAAAAAAAAGAGATAAAAAAACAATGTCTGAGACGAGATACAGAGGAAACCTTGAGAGGACCAAAACTCAAAAGCGAACTCGTCCTCACCTGAGTGACAACGATTATAAATCATTCCTATCTATAACCAGGAGATTCATTATAGTTTCATCAAGAAACCTATATCGTTGAAGTTAACAACCGTCCACTGATGGAGACTTGAGCGCGAAACTGTTCATGTCAATAGTAGTACTAATCCATCTTCCTGGATTCTAAACTGCACCATCGACAGTAATCCCATTTATATATACTTTATGTTTGGATTAAGAGTGTTCTGAATGTCATGGTGTAATGGGTGGTTGGTTGACAGGTAGGTATACAGACAGACAGACAGACGGATGGATAGATTTTAACGTTGTTGGAAATCCTTGAGACATCAGAAATACTGATCAGTCATAACTTAATGGCCACCTATCAGGCATACGATTATGACCACCTGCATAATATTGTATTGGTAGACTTTTTCTGCATATCCATTTTTTCCTGCTTTTAACACATTAAGGATTAAATATTCAGTTGCTGCATAACATATCCAACCCACTAACAAGTGTCATGAAAGAGAGAACCATCAGTGCAAGTATCAATAATAATTATATGGCCATTAGTGCACCAAACGACCACATTTGCCTGTTATTTGCTTGCTTTTTCATTGTTAGAGTAATATTTTTCAAGATTAATCATTCAGAAATATCAACTTATGTTGGTATTGAATATAGGGAATATTTGGGTCACTCAGTATATAGCGATGTACATAGCATCATTATTCATCCGCATAAATGTTGTTCTCCTGGCTTATTATTATTCCGTTATATTCCTTGGAGGAATAATGTGGACAACCACTATCACATATTAATTAAGTGGAACTGCATATATACATATGGCTGAGAAAGGTATGCTGTTTGGACACAGTACACGAGCCTAAGTGATTAAGGGTTTGAGACAAACATTTTTTTGTTGCCGTGTTGGTGTGCTTTTTTGCAATTTTTTTCCCCCTCCGCTCTCCGTGTGCACGCAAGTGGAAGCATTTTAATCATAAGCACTGTTTGCTTTGAGGATCATTGCAATCATTTCGAAACTGAGCACTTTGTGCAACCACAGGCAGAATAACGGATGATGTCTTTGCTCGCCGGAACCTTTGCTTCGAGGTGAAAGTGCCGCGCAGTCAAAATAATGGAACACTTAATGAAGCACAAACCACTTCAGTGAATACAATTAAAGCTAGGCAACAGTCATTTTTTAAATGCGCTCATGCCTATCAAATTGGACCCACTTTTTTTTCCAGTAGGGCAGAAAATCATTCGCCAAAGTCAGCAGTTTGCTTTATGATTTCCCTGTTGCGATGGTGTGCGGGGATCCGACAACAAGGGCTGAAGTGCATACTCGATGCTTCTTAGCAAAGACGTTAGACTCATGCTACCTAATATCAAATATTAGCAATATAATTTGTATGTCGATCATTTGTTCTCATTATTCCAGCCAGTAGATGGCAGAGGTGATGCATATTAAACCTCAGCTTTGCCACTAGACACACACTCTCTTCTCTATCTTCCTTACTTTAATAGCACTGTTCCAGAGATACATAAATAAGAGCGCAGAACATGTCATCGAATGAAACAAAAATTTCTAGATCTGCATCTGAATCCCCCTACGAGCCCCCACCCTTAACATCTTTTTCTGTTTTATCTTTTATGATACAGTACGGCTCATCAGAAAGGCACAAGTCTGACTGTATCTCCCTGCTTTCTTTCTTCTCAGAGATATAGCAATCCGGCTTTGATCGCTGACCTAATTAATGGACTCATTGATGAATGTAAATACGAGATTAGCTATGCAAATGATGGAAGCAAACACCCTGCCCTCATTTGGAACTTGTAGGGCCCTTACAAAATTACAAATGCATGAGACAAGATCTTGCAAGCGACGCATTTTAAAAGGAATTCAGGTCAACACTGGGAGGAGGAGGAGGAGGAGGATGAAGAGGAGGAGGAGGAGGAGGACCACAGGCTTGGGATATGGGGGTGAAAATAATGAAGGAAAAAAAAAGTAGCAGAGGGGCTTAAAAAAAGTAATCTTTCTGAAATGACATGATTTCCACCACCCCCCCCTTCCACCAGGACCATGGACTGAACTAATAGGGATCAGGGAATCACGGCTGCCTCTGTCCATTTCTGCACTGAAGAGTACGGGGATTAAACCTGGGAGGGGAAGACCGAATGGACACGAATGCACTGGGCCATAGAAAGTGGAACGGAGATGAACCGAGCAAGATGTCCACCATTCACATCCACTATTTTATCCATCATTGGTCCCATAATACCAGTGACATGACCTGGATTTTACACATAAGCACATTCCACTGTGAACATGTTCAGCACTGCTGAATTATGTAGAGGCCAACAGAGTGAAACATCGAACCTGAAATGGTTTTAAAGTACAGTGCTAGAGATTTACTCGTAATTCAAAAACAATTAAGACTTAACTCAGTCGTGAAAAAAAAATAAAAATTTACTCAAAGTGCTTTGCAATCAAGTTCAGGTTAAGGGTCTAAACATTGACAGGTTGGGATTTGAACCCCTAACCTTACAGTTAGTAGTTCACCGCCATAACAATTAACCCATCACCTCCTCGTTATCTTGATACGAGGTCAGAGTTGACAAATGGGGTTGCCTAAGCTATTTCAGATGCACTGTGTCACCCACGGCACGGTGGCTTAGTGGTTAGCACGTTCGCCTCACACCGCCAGGGTCCGGGTTCGATTCCCGTCTCATCCATGTGTGTGTGGAGTTTGCATGTTCTCCCCGTGCCTCATGGGTTTTTTCTCCGTGTTCTACGGTTTCCGACCAGTCCAAAAAACATGCACGGTAGGTTGATTGGCATCTTGGAAAATTGTCCCTAGTGTATGAATGTGTGTGTGTGTGTGTGAGTGTGTGCATGTGTGTGTGTGCCCTGCGATGGTTTGGCATTCCATCCAGGGTGTATCCTGCCTTAATGCCCATAGACGCCTGAGATAGGCACAGGCTCCCCGTGACCCGAGGGAAGATCGGATAAAGCGGTAGAAGATGAATGAATGAATGAATGAATGTGTCACCCACATGGCCATGTGCAAGGATTAAATCGGGATTTATGACACCATCTAGCGGTTCAAGGGTGCCAACAATATTGGAGGCTCATTTGATGGCACGTTTTCTAAACATCTTATTCCAGATGTAATAAGCGGTTGGGAAGGCTTTCCATTTGATGTGTAGTCATTCAGACAGAAGAACATTCATGACTTGAGGTCAGCAGCCTCGGCAAAACGTATTCACGGCGCTTACTGTCATAGTGGAACAGATTTAGGCCTCTAAGGTCAAATGAAGGGCAACTGCAAATCAAAAGGGTTACAGAGATGCTTGTTTGGGGAAGGGATAGGTGTGGATGTGAGAGTCCGGCAGTTGAAAAACATTAAGCCATGCAGTGTGCATGTTTTTATATGGGTTTCTCAATATGGAGAAATCCAATGAGCATAGCTTAGTGGTAAAGGGATCTACGGGCCTGAGAAGGGCCTGTAACTCAGCTCAGTTTTAGAGTCTTTGCAATTTTCTTATTTCCTACCCCATTTTTATTTAGATAAGCAATTATTTTTTTCAGACCCTCAGAGAGTCCTTTGCTATGAAGTCCTTTGCTATGAACTTCCAGTGACCAGTATAGAGCAAGAGTAAGAGCAATAACACCAAATTTAACACACCTGCTCCCCATTCACACCTGACCTTGTAACACTAATGACATGAAATGGCATTTTTGTGTACTCACAAAGCACTCAAAAGTGTATACATTTTTGTGGCCCGCAGTTTACTTGTCACATGAAAAGATATAAAATGTTCACAAAGATGTGAGGTGTAATAAGTACTGTAACCAGGGGTACAAGCATCAAGCGAGAGGTTAAAAATACAAATCAGATGTGCGCCAATCTGATTCCAAGCGCAAGTTCTATTCACTCGCTTGTGTCAGATACCCGAGAATAATACTCGCTCTCCGACTGTTTGTTGCAGCAATTAAAGTGATCATTCTTTCTGATGACAGTGCGGTGTCACATTTCCCTGACTTTAAAAAGCAGACAGACACAAGCGTCAGTAGATACATTTTTGATTAGAGCTGAGAAACAAAACAGCAGAGTCAAGTGAGTTAAAAACAGTGAATCAAAAAAAAAGGGAAGTTTAGTGAAAGCAGCGATTCGGGTGACAGTCTTCTAAAAACTTCTTCTCCTCCTTCTCCTCCTCCATCCCTCATCTCCCTCACCTCTGGTCTTTTCAAAAGATACAGCTAAGATCAAGTTGAATTGTTTTGGAATGATCATCAACATTAATTGTATTATTATGATGTATTATAAGCGCAAAGTGGCTTAGTGGTTAGCACGTTCTTCTCACACCGCCAGGATCCCAGTTCAGGGTTTTTTTCTCCGGGATCTCCAGTTTCCACCGGGTCCAAAAACATGCACGTCAGGTTGATTGGCACCTTGGAAAATTGTCCCTAGTGTATGAATGTGTGTGTGTGTGTGTGTGTGTGCCCTGTGATGGGTTGGCATTCCATCCCGGGTGTAGCCTTAATGCCCATAGACGCCTGAGATAGGCACAGGCTCCCTGCTTAATTAAATCAACTATTAAACTAGTATGTCAACTATATAACTGTATATATACACATATCTACTAAAAAAACAAAATCCTCCAAAGCGTTCTTGTTGTTCTTTAAATACTGAAGTGAATTAAACCACAATGTGGTTTTTATCACTTACCTGACTGGTCTATAGATCTCCCACAACATTTTCAGATATTTTGTAACTAAGAAAAACATTAAGGGATAAAAAAAAATATCCTTAATAGGATGCAGGTTTAAAGAAGCACCCAAGTCGGCACGTCATGTCACAGAACAAAAGGCTTCGCCTGCAATGTTGCATGAGAGACTGATCACATCACAGCCCTCCATCACTAATTCTTTTAACATCCCCGCTGTGTAGAAACCTATTATCCCACAAAACACAAGCTCCCAGGATAGCTTAGCTTGGTACTTTTTTTTTGTATGTGGCCAAGAGCTGTACACTTTCAGAGGAAGGTTTTTCATTTACATTGAAAAACTTTCCTGTAGACCTTAGGCACATACATACTGCAAGGGTTTCGCATTTTATGAAAATGTTAATATGTTTTTAAAATCGGTAAGATTGGATGAAAAAGAGAGAAAAAGGATGCTATGCATATTTGATACTCAATGCACTATCTACATTGTATTTGAAAAGCTTATATTAAAACGCATATACATGATTATTAATGCCCAGCTATAATTTGGTCCTTTTCACAAATCTGATGCTTGCATCCAGAATAGCGTACTACAGTACATGGTTTGTAGATGATTTGAGGCTCACTAGTGACTGACAATTACTTTGTTTGCATGAGACACAAAAACGTAAACTAAATCAGAAAATTAAAAGGGCAAAAGGAATCATAGCTGTAAATATTCATTCATTCATTCATCTTCTACCGCTTTATCCGATCTTCCCTTGGGTCACGGGGAGTCTGTGCCTATCTCAGGCGTCTATGGGCATTAAGGCAGGATACACCCTGGATGGAATGCCAACCCATCGCAGGGCACACACACACACACATTCATACACTAGGGACAATTTTCCAAGGTGCCAATCAACCTACTGTGCATGTTTTTGGACCAGGGGACCGAGGGGAAACCAGAGAACCCGGAGAAAAAAACCCCCTGAGGCACAGGGGAGAACATGCAAACTCCACACACACATGACCGAGACGGGAATCGAACCCGGATCCTGGCGGTGTGAGGCGAACGTGCTAACCACTACGCCACCGTGCCCCACACAGCTGTAAATATGCCGTACAAAAGTAATGTGTCTTTGTTGATGGAATATTTGAAAATGAAGTACTGTACTGGTTCATCCTCCATATATATATATATATATATATATATATATATATATATATATATATATATATATATATATATATATATATATATACACACATATTGTTATATATATTGTTATTGTTATTTTACTCAGGGATGGGCAGGAACGTCAATGCTATCCTAGAAATATTTGGGGTAAGGGGTTGAGGGGGGTGTGGGTGGATGGGATACACTGGTTGGGGTACCTAATCTAATCACATTTATTAGATAAACCATCTTCATGAAGATTATATTAGCAGTTATTTTCATGAAATTCCAACATCAAGCACCAGAACCGAGCTGCACTTGGGCAAGGATTTAGCCGATCCACTGCTCCCAAATCTCCCGCAGCTGAGAACAGGATTGCCGTTTTTTTTTAAATCGAGATCTGAAGCCTGAAGTTTTCGCGGAAGGGGTTTTCGTCGCTCCGTCTCACAGATGGGAGCAGTGGGTGTGCGGCTTGATGACTACTGCAGCAGTCAGCACTCTCCTCAAACACACCCAATGCCGTGCTCATTTTTTTGACGGCTTTTTTTTCATAAGGGATACACCATCATGAACTAATCCGAGCCTAGTACTTACAAGAAATGCTTTTCACAAGAGAACGAACACCCACGCACAAGCAAACAACCACTGGCACAGGTGAGCCGAGGCAGACTAGCATGTTCGCTGTTCCAGCACACTAAATCCATGAACGCTGAACTCCTGATTAATGACCTTCGCCGTAATTAGCCTGACTATACCGCACGCCCACGCACTTCTGAGCTTTCAATAACGTGAATATCTGCAAAGGAACATGAAAATGCAACACTTTGAAATACATAAAATTGATTCCAGGTATTGTTTTTTTTTTTTATACAAGCTTCACACATCATGCTTAGAAATGAGTATCCTGACTGTCTTCACGGTTCAACTCCAACATCTCATGGGAAGTGCACCTCTGTAATGGTCCGTATACTATATTTATTGCCATTTTAAACTGAAAGGCGGTAATGAAACTCTGAAACAGTGCCCAGTAGGCCAGTCATATAACTATGAGACAGTTATGGGCTATTATCAGTCTTAAATTAGGCCATATTCAGCTAGGTGGAAAAAAACAGCGCTGTCCTCCAATGGCAAGTTTTGGGATGAAGAGGCTTGCACTTGAACGCACTAGGAGACAATGAAACACGCACGTCACTTAATTACAAGAAGCCGCCAGCTGTTCTGGCCGCAATTAAATGCAAGAGGTATTAACGTGTGGTATTTAAAGAGAGTTTGGGCGGCATCGCTTCTTTTACAGATGATTGAACAAACAGCTGTTGCCTTTTTTTTTTCTTTTTTTTTTTTATACGAAGCTCGGTGAAAGCTCATGTCGGCCTGCCAAAAGCATCCTGTTTTGTCTGCCACTTCTCCCGAATTTGGATGCCTCGGTGTCTCCCACCTGTCTCGCTGCCCGGTGCCTACTCACCCACACACAAACACATATACTGGTCAGAAATCCAAGACAAGCAGGGGCGACTTCTTGTTATTCAACTCTATATACTGGGATTAATACCAAATAATATCGGGTATCTATTTAGTGAACCTTGGATATAAGAAGATTGACAAATGGAAATAAAAAACAAACATACAAACATGGGGTTTATGGGTGTCTATGACATACAAAACGTACCTGGGGTAGGTGTCCTCACTGGAATAGCTGGAAGGTATACCTGCACCAGTCCCAGAATTCTGAAAGAATACAAATTGACATATTTAACCCAACGTTTTCATTCTATTTTCTTATATTTTTGAGCGTGGCAAAAAAAGTAAATCTATTATAAATAAATAAGACCTTGCTCGATCACGAGTGATGTACCGAACATCTGCAAACATCGCGACTTATCTAGTGAAGTATCACCTTTGGGTACCCCCTTCATGCAGAACTTGACATGGCACTTCTTTAGATTCCATAATCATCTGACTGTACAGAACTGCAGAAGAATATTATTCATAATCACACACTCGAGTTTCTCACACTCTGCTGTTCTGTATCATTCACAATCACGCTCATAATATCACCCAGACGAGTACCGGCTCCCCTTTTGAGTCCGATTCCTCTTAAAGTTTCTTCCTCATTCCATCTGAGGGAGTTTTTCCTTGCCACAGTCACCCCAGGCTCGCTCATCAGGGATAAATATGCATAAATCGTCCATATAAATATTTAATGCTCTGTAGTTATCCCATTCTGTAAAGCTGCTTTGAGACATTGCACATTGTGAAAAGCGCTGTAGAAACAAAACTGAATTGAATTATACAAATACTTATGGAAGTCTAAAAAGTCCTTGGATTAGAATTTTTATTTTTTATTTTGCCATTATCATGATTTCAATTACTGGGATCTCACCATAACAAAAGCTTATTTCTCAGGATCTTGACATACTGTAGATGTTGTTTCTCCTTTCCAAAACATGACAGACATTATTTATTCAGTGCATAAAATGATGATTGTCCTGATTTTTGACAAGAAGTGACAAGAAGATAAAGTCGCTATAATGGTAAAACAACTATGTAGAGATCATTCATTCATTCATTCATCTTCTACCGCTTTATTCGATCTTCCCTCGGGTCACCGGGAGCCTGTGCCTATCTCAGGAGTCTATTGGCATTAAGACAGGATACACCCTGGATGGAATGCCAACCAATCACAGGGCACATACACACATTCACACACACATTCATACACTAGGGACAATTTTCCAAGGTGCCAATCAACATACCGTGCATGTTTTTGGACCGGGGAGGAAACCGGAGAACCCGGAGAAAAAAACCCCTGAGACACACATGGTCGAGACGGGGAATCAAACCCGGACCCTGGAGGTGTGAAGCGAACATGCTAACCACTAAGCCACCGTGCCCCCTATGTAGAGATCATGAGAAAACATTATAATTCATGGCTATTAGGAGTTTGAACAAATGTGAGTGTGTGAAATATTTCAGTAAAGAATTTGAGTGCTGATAAAAAAAGCTCATATAGAAGTTAACCAATAAGAAGGCAGCCCAGAATAGCATCAATATCACAGGACAAAAAGAAATATGGTAATGCCAATGGAGAAACGATGTGTAGTAATACACCTTTTTGCACCTGTACAGCATCTAAAGGATGTACTAGCCATTATCCGCAGCAACCAACAATTATCTCATTTTATAGTACAACTGAGAAGGAGAGGGTGAAGAGTCTTACATCAGTCCAATCTGAAGGTCAAAGGACAAGCAGATCAGATGTCTAACACCATAAATTCTGAGCTTGCAATTCCAAGGCTCTATCTGCTTTAGGATCCTGATAAAGCATGGAATCATATACTGTATGGAGATAATTATATTGGTGAACATCTTCCTTTAATACTGTCTTGATAATGATCATTTTGTGACTGTTACAAGGTTCATATGATATTTCTTATGCTCATGCCTGTTCTGATTAAATCAAAGAGCTTATTGCGCAATTGGCTTTGTTTCAGTTTCTGTAAAAAGCTGTACTGTTACGCTTTCTGCATCGATTTCGCTGAAGCAAATGTACAATTCGAGCATTCTGTTCTTCGCACCCTGTCCCAGCCCTGCTGCTCTGATATTTCCATCCACAGGTCAACAGGGAAGTGGGGCGCAAAAAGTCTGTGCTAGTCTGTGGATTAAGTGGAGCGAGCCGAGGGTGCAGAGGAGGAGACGAGGCCGTAGAATTGACAAGAGCAAGACATGATGATTTGCCTCAGTGTGTTTCACAGCTTGCCTGAGTGACATTAACGAAAGCGCGCACGGCGCCAAACACACATCCGCGGATAAACAAGGTCAATTTGACGAAGCTGCCATCTAAAGTCCCATTGTTTGTTCACGGAATAGCGGGCCGGGCTCGATTCGGATCCCTATTGTTGTACCTTTCTGTCAGTTCTGCAAATATGCAGGAGCTCATTAAAGATACTACAGTAAAAGTTTAAGAAAGAAATCTACTCTACACCTTATCGCTCTAAAATTCAGAGATTGATTTGATCAATCCCTTGGAGTTCACCTGAAGTTGAGTCTCTCTTGAGACTTGGCAGCGTGTCGATGTTCTTCGCAATTCATGCAATCGAATCTTGCCGGCTTGTACCTCCGCGACGAGCAGATTATGTAAAAGTAAGTTTTATTTTCCATTTGCCTTTAAAGGTCCTTTGAAATCTGTGCGTAAAGAGTTTTACACATCATGCATAATTTATGCCTGCAGAGAAAAAAAAAGCACATATTATATGAACTTGAGCAGTAGAGGACAATGGTGCTTTTGTTCACTGTCACATTGAGGTACACACTTTGGAGGACACAGAGGTGATGATCCTCGATGAGTGTGCTGAGCCAAAGCTGGAGAGACGTGTTGGAAAGCTCACATGGACGTGTGACCCGAGAGTAGTAGCACATGTACCATCCTCACATTCGTTTTAACATTATTATTATTAATGCTAACACCTATACAATGACCTCAATATGCAACAGGAGGCATTTACTGTATTTTATTGTCTTTTTATAAAAACAACAAAAATGCATATATTCTTCCATCTAAAGACGTCTAGAATCGTTTTAAATGTTTTGAACTTGCGCATGTATGGCACGCTAGAAGCTTGGGCATGATACCCTGACAGTTTTAAGTACATTCATGTGAAATGAAAGCTAACATTAGGCAGATGGTTATATTCTTAACTATTGTTGGCTGGAAATAGTTAAAAAAAATAAAAGTTTTAAAAGTTAAAACGCATATTCCTCACAAAGAAATTATTATATCTTATAGAGAAAATTTAGAGAAAGATAAAAGTAGCAAATATGTAGATATGTAGCAAATAAATCGCTGGCTGTTACCAGTCTGAATGGAAGGTAGCATGTTACAAATAATTAGATTTTTTTTTCTAAATAAGATTAGATTTTTTTTCTAGATTTTTTTCTGCTAGATAAAGGACAGAAGCACGACCACACACGGATGCAATGAATACGAGGCAAAATTTGCATGGCTCGTGCTACAAAATTAGCATGAGGCGGAATTAGCATTAGCACACCACCAGACTTTCTCTCTAGCCGGTGCTTCCCGATTGCATTCGAAGCAGGCTAAGTGCTAATGCTAAACAGGGAAGTGACAACTACTCCCAAGGTGTGCTGCTAATTAAGACCATTTGTAGGAACTCCTAACCAGAACTAATGAAGTCTAAATATAAACAGCAAACAATAAAGTGAATATAATGCAGAAGTTTTGATGAAGTTACCAAATTAAAAAAAAAAGCATATTCTTTTAACACAAACATTGTGAAATTCATTCATTCATCTTCTACCGCTATATCCGATCTTCCCTCAGGTCACAGGGATCCTGTGCACAGGGATCTCAGGCATATATGGGCATTAAGGCAGGATACGCCCTGGATGGAATGCCAACCCATCGCATGGCACACACACACACACACACATTCATAAACCAGGGACAATTTTCCAAGGTGTCAAGCAACCTACTGTGCATGTTTTTAGACTCTGAGGAAACCAGAGAACCCGGAGGAAAAAAACCCCAGGGCACAGGGAGAACATGCAAACTCCACACACACATGGCCGAGACGGGAATCGAACCCGGACCCTGGTGGTGTGAGGCGAATGTGCTAACCACTAAACCACTGTGCCCCATACACATTGTGAAATAAAAGGATATTAAATAGATTTCATTCGTCTTCTACCGCTTTATTCAGTCCCTCGGGTCGTGGGGGAACCTGTGCCTATCTTGGGGCATCAAAGCAGGATACACCCTGTATTGGGCGCTAACCCATTGCAGGGCACACACTCACACTCACACACATTCATACACTATGGACAATTTTTCCAAGGTGCCAATCTACCTACAGTGCATGTTTTTGGACCGGTGGGAAACCGGAGAACCCTGAGGCACGGGGAGAACATGCAAACTCCACATACACATGGCCGAGACGGTAAACAAACCCCCGACCCTGGAGGTGTGAGGTGAACGTGCTAACCACTAAGCCAAGGTGCCCCTATTAAATAGAGTTAAATTAATGAAATAAATAAATACGGAAATAATCAGCAACTATATATACATTAACGTCAATTATTATTTGAAGGTAATTACTTATGTTTGTATTTATGTATCCGTGTGCATCTTTATGTTATGTTATATTGTGTTATATCTTGTCATTGATTCGCCTTCCTGGGTATTTTGTGAAGTAACTCATTTACCGAGCGCATACTGTGCTCATGTTTCTGTTCACATTGTTTGCCGTTCGTTGCCTGTCCCACATTGTTTGACCCTGACGATTTGAAATGAATGCTAATTATAAATATATTCTCTTACCGTCCACTTCAGTTATTGTGCATTCACCATAATCCGTGACACCAATCAAGCCAGTTGAGGTACAAACTGAAGTGTTTGTACATACTAGTGTCTTTTTAAATGGTTGTATGATGTAAGCTCGAGTGAAAAGATGAACCACATTGTCTCAAAAATGCTTTTTGTGGCTGTCTGCAGTACAATTATTAACCCACACGGTTCCCTTGTTAGCCGCCGAGGTAGACAGCAAGCTTAAATTTGAACTTTTATCTTTTAAGTTTTAGCACTTTTAACGAGGGGGCAAAGCAGAATTCAACAGACTGAGACTATAAATTATTCTCCTACGTGAACGTTTATCCCTAACGCAACAATTGCAAAGCAAAACTTTCCGAGGTACGAGGAAGAAACCTGGAAAGTCAATAGAGGAACTGTTATCAATTGAATCACATCAAATGTCTATTAATTCTAGTTCCATCATTGCTAAAATTGTTCACTATTCAGCAATTAAATAAATGTTAAATTGTTCTTTGCAACTGCAGCCTTAAGTCAATGTTACAAACTGTTTATAAGCATTTTTTTCTAAATACAATACCATCTTCATGGTTCGTGAGTTTTTTTGAGCCACTTGAGAGGATTGAGCCACTTGACACTGGATGTGTCTCTTCAGTAGAATAGCGTTATATTGTTCTGACGATTTGTTGTAACAAACCCATTTGATTTTATATATTTTTTGTCAATAACTGATAGCATAAAGTAGCAAGATTACAATGAGTCAGGATATTGATGGCACACATCAAGGCAGCAAACACAGCTACATTTCAAAATGATTAACAACTAACTATATGACTTTAAATGCAACACTTGAAATTTCTTGATAATATTAGTGCTTTATTTTTTCTTTGTGTTTCAGATTTGCTACAGATGCTGATGCTAGTTATGTTATATAATGACAGATAATGACAGTTGGCATAAGGTAGCTCAATTAGCCAATACAATTAAGGCTTTTATTTATTCATTAATAACCTGCCACTTCAAGTTAAGCGACATGCCAGCTTATGTCAAGGTGCATTTCAGGCAATATGTGCCTACTTATATAATGTACATTCATGACTATATAGGCAGGCAAGAGATGGACTCACTACGCATTCTCTAGCAACACCACACACACTTTTGCCCTAAATGAGGTAAAGCTTAAGACAATGTCTGGGATTGTAAAAGTTACTATCCCAAAGAGATGTCTTCCACATCTCACTATAAAAAAAAAAACAACCTTTGAAGCCGGAAATACGTTCATTAAGTTCCAACTTCGATATTGGCATGACACTGATGATCCCTGAATGATTCCTTTCATGAAAATGTCATTTCAACAGCTGTGCCCTCCTCTCTTTAGTTGAACACACAAACGAAGAAATGTCAGTAAACAATAAACCATCCACTGAGAAACATCTAACTCAGGCATACGTGAAATTGTTTAGCAACTGACACGTAAAGGGAAAAAAAAAAAAACCAGACACATTAGCTTTTATTTCTAGCAGGACTGAGAGCCCAGAATCTAGAGTCCAAAAGATCTAGAGAAAAGAGAAAAAAAAATTGGCATGGGTTGTAATCACTCACAGAAGGATGCCTCCAGCTGACATTCATGGGCAAAAAGTGCTTACGAATCCTAAAGCCAAGTCAGTGACTGAATTTCACTCCTCCACCCAAGCACCACAAAGCTGACCATCCTTTATCATAGAGGCTGCATCAGTGTGTATTAAAGGTCCATTTGTGTGTGGTTCTTCTATGATATTAAGCAATTTGTTGAAGGAGGAATGCCTGGGAAAGGTCAGAATGATGGAGTACTCAGCGAGAACCACATGACAGCACCCAAAAGCGATTCTAGGTCACAGGTGGTGCTGTGTGAGGATGCAAACTCACTATACATGTGTGTGTGTGTGTGTTGTCTGTCTACCTTTGTCCTTTGTGCATGACCTCCAGGATGAATCAGTTTGTTTAAAAATGTGGCTGATGTTGCAAAAGTGGCTTTTTTTCAAAATGATAAATCACAAGCAGCCAGAAAATGCAAGACTAAAACTGCATTTATATGTTGAAAAAAAAAGGAATATCTTTATTGACATGTTTGTTGATTATATGTCAGTTCATCAGCAGCTTCTCTTCTTTAAAAAAAACAAAAAATAAGTATAAGTTAGTGAGAAAAGGGGCACGGTGGCTTAGTGTTTAGCATGTTCGCCTCACACCTCCAGGGATGGGGGGTTGATTCCTGTCTCCGTCATATGTGTGTGTAGAGTTTGCATGTTCTCCCCGTGCCTCAGGGTTTTTTTCTCTGGGTCCTCTGGTTTCCCCCCGGTTGAAAAACATGCACGGTAGGTTGGTTAGCATCTTGGAAAATTGTCCCCAGCATGTGAATGTGTGTGTGTGTGTGTGTGTGTGCCCTGTGATGGGTTGGCACCCCAAACAGGGCGTATCCTGCCTTGATGCCCCAAGATAGGCACAGGTTCCCCGAGACCTGAAGGAAGATTGGATAAAGTGGTAGAAGATGAATGAACGAATGTTAGTGAGAAATTGTAACAAGAGAATCATCTGTGATTGAAAACTGGACACTGGAGACTCCTTTCATAACATGAGCATCTCCTTGGGTCATGCTTCTGAATTTCTTTCTGCATCATGTGCAACTTCTGCTATATAAGAATATTTATAATGTAAAAAAAGAGGAATTTGATAACTAAAATTGGATTAATAGCCAGAATATTGTCAAATCCTTCTGTCCAATCAGATTTGAGAATTCAAAAGTGTTGGGATCTATAGCAGGAGTCTTCATAGTTTTTCAGGTCAAGCACCTCGGGTAGGAACCATCTGATGCAAACTGTGTCATACATAGCTTGCAGAACCCCTAGGGGTCATGGATCCCCCCAGGCTGAAGACCCATTGTCTACAATGATGTAATAGAGTCTCTTTATGAAATATTTTTATGAATTTACATGAACTAAAGCTAAGAGCTAGCATTTATCTTTGTCTAGTCTAATAGCTTAAAGACCTCACTGGACAGAATGAACTGTACTTAGCCTCAAGCTATGGTATATCCGCCATCAAGAAGCCTTGTGTGGTAATAGCTGTTGGTGTAATATGATAAACCCTGCATAGATTAAAGTGCTACAATTTCCTCTCCCTCTAATATGTCCAATTGGTGATATCGCTAATCTTTTGTATTGCTCTCCATCTTTGTCACCGAGGCTCTCTGAAAATCCCGTGACTCCAAGACTCGACTCCTTCAACCGCTGACATCCCTATTAGAGCAATCCAGTTGATAAATGTCATGCAGATTAGCAAGGAAATGCTCCTCGTCTTGACGCCTCTCCCATCTGCTGCTCTCTTGGACTAAAATCTCTCATTCCATTATATGCATTGCAATCTGACTAGAAAGAGCAGTGACTTTTAAAACCTGTTTTAGCAAATGTGAGGCTTTTATTGAGAGTTCAATTATGTGCGAATAGTGATGTTTGTATAGAACAATTGTGCTGTAGATTGGAGAATAAACATGGCTTATCATACCATTATATGGACAAAGGTTTGTGGACTTCTAACCATGGGATTTGGACATGCTTTCTGAATATCCCATTGCTGTTGTAAAAATGTTGTTTTTGGGATTTGGGCTCATCCAGCCATTACTGTTTGGGTAAAGTCAGGTACTGATGTACGGTGAGGAGGTCTGGATTGCAATCAGTGTTCCATTTAATCCCAAAAGTGTTCTGTAGGGTTGAAAATCACATGGTCAGGTCTCCAGAAACACTTGTCAGTACACAGTATTAATGAGAGTGTACTTGTTAAAAGGGGAAACAAAAATGTAATGTAAAATATATAGTAAGTAGAAGTTCAAGTTTCAGTTTGTTTCATAGATTTATGTCCCAAATATTTGCGCTCAAGTACAGGTCGTGTTTAACAACTCAGAATGTCTCAGAGTGGTTCACGGGCAGAAATAAATACCAACAGTAAATGCATTTTATTTACCTAGAGTCTGTTTAAATCAAAGAAAATGTGCTTAGTCTATATTTTCTATATTTCTATAAGTCTATATTTTTGCTAAATTATACTGGCAAACTCCAATTCAAGTGGATGAACATGTCAAGTCTCCCAGTATGTTTTGTGTGTATGTGTGTGTGTGTGTGTGTGTGTGTGTGTGTGTGTGTGTATGTATGTATATATATATTACTCTGTTATTACTAGGCAATAACCCATGCGTTATTACAATGTTATTTATATGTAATAATCTGATTGTTATTATGATGACATTAGTATTATGACCCATGTGTTATTACAATGCTGTTACATTGTTATTACTATGTAACATTACTATGTACTATGCAAAATATTGTGTCAACATTTTACATAGGATCATTGAAATCTTAAATCACACTCAGATAAAAATTAGGTCCATTATTAAGAAAAAAAGGTTATTGTAGTTATTGCTTGGTTGAGGATTCTATCTGCATTATCTTATCTACTGCTTATGAGCACATTATGAAACGGGCAGATTGAAATTGTTGCAATTAAGCATATATGGTCCCAAAGTCCCACTTAAATAACTACAATATATCAGCCTGCATGGTCTTGCCTGTGAAAGAGAGACACAACGATGATATTTGTTAGTGAGGCGAAAGCTGACAATATCATCGCCTGAACGAAGGGCAGGGACTACGGACTATCAATCAGCAAAGAGGAATCTGGTAGCTTGGTGGTATTATCCACGCAGTCCGTTATCACGCAGACAACCGGCACTTCAATTATAGCCGTGCCAAAGCCCGGCTCGGAGATAACGGCAGAGCTAAAACGAGGCTGTAACTCAGGACACAGCGCCGCTCCTCACAGCAGCTAATAACGCCACGTCTAACTGGCACTCCATCAAACCAACAGGACCTGACCCACCACTGTGAATGGCTGTAATGGATTGATAGGGGAAGCCTAGTACTTAAGATGAGCCCAGCTGTGGTTTTTGGCTTCGAATGCCCTTATGACACAATCGATAAAAAAAAAGCATCCTGAAATCTGAAGTGCCTCCTGATTTTTAACTAACGTACGTCACCATATGTTCATGGAATAAAAAAAAAACAACACTTTGCATGCATTTAATGGTATCTAAGGTTTATTTCATTGCAGACAGGTTAACCGATATTAACCACAGTACCACCTGACTAGCTCACTAGTGGGGTTTAGCTGCCCACTATACAAATCTCCACAAGCACACTTGTGGAACATCGTGTCAGTGTCAGTTATAATAACAGTAAACCAGGGCCATAATGTAAATGGGATGTTCAGGACACACATATCTTATTTCCTTTGTTTAAAATAAAATTATACAATGAACATTTCTCCTGCAATGTGTTAACTTCATTTAGACTTGGAGATGACTTTGGTGGCAGAGATAGAGAAAAAAAGAAGAAGAACAGAGGATGAACCGCAAAAAGAAATGCAAGAAGGAAGAATGGTTCCCTAATACTAATACGGCACAATACCGCAGAGGACAGAGATTACTACAGTGATTATGGAACCTCTGCACTAACAGTCACAGATCACAGCGATAGCAAGAGATGCAATTTCCATGCAAATATCTTGCGGACGAGTGCAAAAAAAAGCAGAATACAAATGGAGCGATTTCTATGTAGCATCACTGCTTCCTTTTCGCTTGCCATGCTAATACCAGGTGTTTGATTCCGTAGGCTAGGTCAATAAATGTTAGCATCCGGCATCAACCTATAAAGGCTTTTTCATGCTTCATGCAGCTTGGCCTGGGCTACTGTATGAGCAGGTCTCGTTGTCCTTTTTTTTTTCACCGTTTTATCCACTTCCGCGCCTTGCCAGGATACAGATGGCTGTGATAGCAGTCACATTTGGGTTGCTCAAGCCGTGATTGTATGCCAAGCAATGCAAGAACCCCATTAATCTCCCTTATCAGCATGGCAGAAGGAGCTAAGTCCTCTGTACTGTGCACTTGGCGTTGGGGTCATTTCTAACCCAAGGAGGTCGAATAAACCTTGGGACAGATGCTCTGATTTATGAGCATGACTGTATTACAACACTTGGGCTAACGTCACGCTTTCGGGACGAAACCCCGCATTTGCATTCGCAGGTCACTTCTTAGTCGCATTGTTCCCCCTTTCAAATAGTTTCTCATCGTGGCGGAAAAAAAAGAAGAAGAAAAAAACACAGCACTGACAGTTTTGCCATTCTTCCCAGGCGATAAAAAGCTAATTAACTTATGGACGTCGCACTTTTATCGGCACGTCTCAATGCTAAGCGTGGCACAATCCCGATAAGATCAAGTGGACGCTGATTTCCTGAAGGTCTGCATGTTATTAAGGACATTGATATTCCAGCGTTCCTTGGGCAGAAGAGAGAATGATTAACGACAGTAAAGGATGAGCAAAGATGAGCCAGATAAGGAGTAACTCTAACCATTTACTCTGTTGTGCTGGTTTTCAAGTTCCTAGGCGCACAGTGAATGCTAGTCATACACTGCGGAATTGGACGCTATGCTAATTTCTAGTTTGGAGATACTGCGTGAATGAATATGTTCCGCTATCATACAGCGCATCATTTAATTGAGGGATAAGATTGATGTATGGACTTGATTGACCATGGGTTTAAATCAGAAAGTTACAGAATATTTCGCTGAAAAAAGAGGATTAAATATTACTGTGCGTTCCTGATGGGGTTATAATATGGACCAATGAGTAAACATGGGTTAAAAACAAAGTGTGGCTTATGTCGATCCTCTTTTTGTTATCTTTAATGAAGACATTTTTATCTTCTTAAGTTTATTTTTAAATGATTATTATGATTTTGAAAATAATACATAATATTGTAAAATAATAATAATGGGGGCACGGTGGCTTAGTGGTTAGCATGGTCGCCTCACACCGCCAGGGTCCGGGTTCAATTCCCGTCTCAGCCATGTGTGTGTGGAGTTTGCATGTTCTCCCCGTGCCTCAGGGGTTTTTTCTCCTGGTTCTCTGGTTTCCCCCCGGTCCAAAAACATGCACGGTAGGTTGATTGGCACCTATGAAAATCAACCTATGAATGTATGAATGTGTGTGTGTGTGTGTGTGAATGTGTGTGTGCCCTGTGATGGGTTGGCATTCCATTCAGGGTGTATCCTGCCTTATTGCCCATAGACGCCTGAGGTTGGCATGACCCGAGGGAAGATCGGATAAAGCGGTAGAAGATGAATGAATGAATGAAAGAATGAATGAATGAATAATAATAATAATAATATTTTTCTTTCCTTCTTTCTTCCTTCTTTTATTCCTCCCCCACCTCCCACTTTCTTTCTTTCTTGCTTCCCTACTTCATCACAATTCCTGTAATTCAGTCATACAGTATATACAGGTCATATATATATATATATATAGATATATATAGATATATAGATATATATATATATATAGATATAGAGAATATATACAAATAGAATATATATATATATATACACAATAAAATAAATAAAATAATATATAATATATATATATATATATATATATATAATATATATATATATATATATATATATATATATATACATATATATATATATATATATAGTATATATATATCTATAATATATATTATATAATATATATATATTATATATATATATATATATATATATACTATATATATATAGTACATACAGTACTGTAATACTTTAAAATGCTTTAAAAAATGGAAGTGTTACTTATTCACTTTCATCAATGAATGAAATACAGTGAAATATCAAAAGAGAAATGGAAATCAAATCAATATTTGGCAAAACACCCTTTGCCTTTTCTTCTAGCAGCAATTCTTCTAGATAAACATGCACACAGTTTATGAAGGCTGGTAGGTTGTTCCATCTTGGAGAAGTAAACACAGATCTTCTGTGGATGTAGACGTTCTCACATCCTTCTGTTTCTTCATGGAATCCCACACACACTCCATGATGTTGAGATCAGGCTCTGTGGGAGTTGTGTATCACTTCCACTACTTCTAGTTCTTCAACAGGTAATATTGGATTAGATTTTTCTTTGTTTTTTGTTTAATTTTGTAAATTGACAAAAATAAACAATTATTATTTATATTTCTAAAAGCATTCTTTTTTAGTTTACAGCATTTTTTCCCACCTGCCTAAAACCTTTACACAGTACTGTATACAGTATATATACACATTATGTATACTTTTTTCATACAAATACAAAACCATTGATGGACCCAGGATGTTAGCTCAGGAACATAAACTAGACATTGAACATGATTTAACAATTAATAGCACAGACAGACAATAATACAGTGCTGCATTCGTTGTTACTGCGGTACACTATAGCCAGAGTGAACACTGCTGTTGAATGTATGATGCAATAACCGAACACGCAGTGGAAATTATGAAACCTTCGGTTTTCAGTGCGGATCATCCATAACTAAAACAATTCAATATCACATCAGTATTCATCAGAATCATAACCCCTGTTGAAAACACACACACCACACACACACACACACACACACACACACACACACTACACAGCTTTGGCATTGCTGCCTTCATTTTTTATGCTTATTCAGTGCAGGTGTAATGACATGATTCCCTTCTGATACTGTTGTTTGTGAATCAGAATGTAGGAGAAAGCTGCTTCCTGTGCACGAAATACATCTTTGTGATTTTGAGCTTCTTTTGGCTGACAGCTTTGTTACCACACCTTTTCATTGGCTAGCTAAGCTAGAGTAAAAAAAAGCCCCATTTATTTTAGTTAGCCACAGCATGTGAGACAGCCATGACACCGGACTGGAACTAAATAGCCTTTCAATATAGGAGACAGGTGCTTTTTGGGAGACATTTTTCATTTACCAGTTTTTTTTTTCTTTCTTCATCTTCTGCTTCTTCTTTTTGTTGCAGTTTTGCTCGAAACTTGCTATCTACATGAACAAAACCATTTTTGGTGGAACTGTGACCTATGATAAATGTATGAATACAGAAAAGACACCATACACAAAGAGTCTTTGGTAGCAAAAAAAAAAAAAAAAAAACCTAAAAAAAATTCATGGCTCAGAAACGTACACGGAATAGTTTGCAACTGAAAGTCTATTAAATACAAAGCATTTTAGATTGTCCATACAATTTACCTCATGGGACAAACCTTATTTCTTGTTTTTATGCTTATCAGCTATGTTCAAATAAGCAAAACCCCAAAAAGCTGCAGTTAAATGAAGCCCCCTGGTCTGGGACTAAGAAATCACTGACACACAGGATATTCCTTCATCATTCACACTGGAGAGAAATATTGCATAGTCCATTAATCTTTTTTTAAAAACGAGTATCTGTATAACAATTGGGGTGAAATTTGAGTATTAATGTTAAAATAAGTGATGTATTTTGTGATGTACTTAGCAATAGTGTCTCTACCAAGGCTACAGTAAGGCTAGTAACTCTCGAACATCTGTGTAAGATTTCACTTTGCACATCAGATTACAAGTCTAAAGCCAGTCCTAAATCTCAGGAATCTATGGGCATTTAGGCAGGATACACCCTGGACGGAATGCCAACCCATCACAGGGCGCGGGCACACACACACACACACACACACACACACACACATCCATACACTAGGGACAATTTTCCAAGGTGCCAATCGATAAGCATACGTTTAATATAAATCCTACAGTATGCCATGACCAACAAAGGTATCAATTCCCAAAGCAGTTGACCAAATGTGTGTGATTTTTGAATGAACTCTCCATTTCTGCCGTCGTAACACCAACTGAGGGGAATATCTTTTGCAAGATTGTCGAGAAATGTTGAATTCATTGTGTTGAGATTGTTCTGGTGTCTGATGTTGACAAAACAGAAGCATCGATAGTTATCTGAAACACGGAACCCCTAAATCAAATGAAGTTAATTTGATATTCAAAATTAACTCCAATTTCCCCGCAAATATGCCTCGGCTTCTAGCGGTGGAATTGTATTAAAGTGACCTTTTAAAGCGTTAATTCAGATCTAGCATTTAACTTTATTCCACTGAGTTAAAATCCAGTTAACATCCTTATCCAAATGCTTCAGGGTTTAATCCATCCAAGAATATGAGCTGTAAAGTCATATTTAGTATCAAACTGGCTTGTTTTTATGCCTACAGGACGGGGTAGAAATGCATTTTTTTTTTTTGCAGGTTAACCAGATTTAAAAATAAACTCCTAACTGTAAATACATTATGTGTTATAAGCTTATCCCTGGATAATATATTTACAGGATAATATATTTGGGGTAGCTCAGTAATTAAGGTGCTGGGATACTGAAACCGGGCCCCAGTATCACCAAGCTGCCACTCTTGGGTCCTTGAGCAACTCTCTGTGCTCCAGAGGCGCCGTATCATGGCTGACCCTGTGCTCTGACCACAGCTTCCAAACAAGCTGTGATATGTGAAGAAAGAATTCCACTGTGCTGTATGTAATGTATATGTGACATATAAATGATATGCTATGCTATGCTATGCTATCATTTTGATTATAATGTATAGGAAATGCTCAATGCAATACAAATGTTTGGTCTATAGTAATACACTATGAGGACAATCGTTAGGGATGAAGCCCGAGCTCTATAGCAGGTGACTCAAGATTTTCCACTCCAATCCATGTTAAAGCATATGACATGAAGAAGCAAATATAGCCTTAACGAAATGACTAGACTTTTCCTCGGATAAGTTTTGCCTTTAGAACCATGAATTATTATACACCAATCAGGTATAGCAAAGGGCACTGTGGCTTAGTGGTTAGCACGTTCGCCTCACACCTATGTGGTTGGGGGTTCGATTCCCACCTCGGACATGAGTGTGTGTACTTTGCATGTTCTCCTGTTTCCCTAAGTAGGTTGATTGGCACCTTGGAAAATTGTCCCGAGTGTGTATGAATGTGTGTGTGAGTGTGTGTGGACCCTGCGATGGGTTAGCGTTCCATACAGGGTGTGTCCTGCCTTGATGCACGAAGACGCTTGAGATAGGCACAGGTTCTCTGCAACCTGACAGAGAAATCTGATAAAATGATAGAAAATGAATGAATGAAAGAATCAGGTATAGCTTTAGTCCACCGATCAGGCATAAGATTATGACCATCTTCCTTATTATGCATTAACAATATGTTCTTTAGTAATTTTGAGTTACAGCTGTTTGTCTGTTGGATCAGTCCACTCTTCTCTCCCATCAGCGAACCTCGGTTGCCATTGACTTTGTACCACATTTGGACCACCGGGACACACCCCACAATAATTTCAGCTTTGGGGATGCTCTGACCCAGTCATTTAGCAATCACAAGTTGTCAAACTCGTTCAAATCCTTACCAATTTTTCCTGCTTCTAAAACACAAATTTGAGGTCCTATAACAGGAACTTCCTATTATATCCCACCCACTACCATTATAAAGGAATAATCTGAGTAATGTGAGTAGAGTGATAATGTGAGTATTACTCACCCACGGGTCATAATGTTATCTCTTATAGGTGTCAATGTATTGTATTATCATTAAATGTCAACTCATTAACTAGTCCTGTTCTTTTTTTTGGTCAGAGTGTTCTAGATTCTGACCCCCCTTTGCTTTTAATTAGAACAGTTAGTTGTTGTTCCTACCTCCTTGTGCTTCCCCTTCATCTTATTAAGAGTCCTCTTACTTCCTCTTGCTAAGATTCCTCTCAGCTACATTCTGATAATCGAAAGTCCTTAAAACTATAAGACGATCTTGCCCTCATTTTAAGGGATCTGAAGCGGACAGTTGAATCCTACTTCCTGTAGCAAATGCACCATGTCCTTATGCCTGCACATCACTGAAAGCCAATTAACACACACAGGGATTTCCTGATCAACATCTGAGCGCTCGAAGATCTCAGCTTTCCTGAACTGCTTTGTATTTAAAGAAATAAACTTCCTGTAAACTGTTGTTCTCTTTGCAGACTGCAGTTCGCCAAGTTATTTCTCTGACCTTCTCCGAAGGCTGTTAAATCCTGAGATTGTGTCGCTCTGGAAATGAGAATGCGTAAACGGTTATTGATTTCATGTCATGTTTTTGATCAACTTTAACCTGTTGGAATCCTGGGCCAGATAAATTCCTCAACAGTTATCATTTTCAGTACACACACACACACACACACACACACACACACACACACACACACACACACACACACACACTCACACACTCCCCTCCATTCGCCCCAACATCACCCTTTCTCTATCGCTTTCTTCCTCACACATCACACACACACACACACACACACACACACACACAAAGATTTGTGCAGAGACATTAATCATATCCAGCTTTACACCTCCACAGAGAAAACAAGAGCAACAAATGCACTCTATCTCCGCAAATGATATTGATATGAACTTAATATAGCACTTAATAAAGGTAACTGAAGATGTTGCCTTTCCTACGGTTTATAGGTTAGAGAACGTTTAAATACTCGAGACAGTTTACATTAGTTGTGCTCCCATGCTGTTTATTGCAGTGGAGAGTAATTCTTGCCAGCAGTTGAGCGTGACCTTTAATATCCAAGCCAGAAAGTCTGCACTATACTGTAGTATAGGAGAGGCCGGATATTTCAGTTAGACACAGTTGTGCATTTGTGTTTGTTTGTCTCGATTTATCTATGATCGTGAGTACAGGAAAATGCGCCATAATGTATATATATATATATATATATATATATATATATATATATATATATATATATATATATATATATATATATATATATATAGAGATATAGCGAGAGAGAGATCGAAACTGTTAATGGTCATAACAAAAAATGGTTGGTCAGAATGATACAAATGAACCCCTGAGATGAATTATGGTACCATTTACTGTGGAGTTTCTATCTTTTCCCCACCGATTGGGGAAAAGCTAGAAACGGGGAAATTCAATCACTTAATGTTTGACTTTCATCAACAGTGAATGGAGCAACTTTGACTATTCGTCAAAATGCACATGCAAGACTAAGTCCTGAAAATAATATAATATAATAAAATATACTGTAATGCATTAAAACTATATAATATGTTAGTTTTATCATTTAGGGCGTTAGTCACTTATTTACTCAAAGGTGTGTGTCTGTCTATCTATCCATCCATCCAACCATCCTTTCTTCCTTCCTTCACAAATGTTTTGGGTCACCTGACCTGTTCGGTACAATGGCCGAGAAGGACAAAACACATTAACAAATCATGAAACAAAATAGCAAATCATAAAACAAAATGACAAATACAAAAGCAAAATAACAAAAATAACAACTAATTCATACAAACTGGAAAAGGGAGGTACAGCTTGAAAATGGAATACTTGCTATTCATTGGACAAGACACCTGTCATTCAAGATAGCTTAAGGAAGTAAAAATCTTATAACTTGTATGTTTGCTTTACTTGTGGACTATTAGTGCACCTTTAAATATAATAAACATACATAATAAAATAAGATAATAAAATGGAATTCATACAAAGCTTCTTTGAGGAAGGACATTCATAGGCAGGTAATACTTCATTTACTCTTTTCCCCCTACACACACTTTCTCCTGCCGCAGCCGTGTACTGGATGTATATTTTGAATGACAGGTGTCTTGTCCAATGAACATCAAGCATTCCATTGAACTAAAATTGAACTTACCTTTCCCAGTTTGTCTAATTGTCATTTTGTTTTCTGTGATGTTAATTTGATTTCGTATTTGTTATTTTGTTTTATTATTTGTTATTTGATTTACATTTGTTAATGTGTTTTGCCCTTCTCAGCCACCATAGATATGATTCTTTCCCAAACTGCCACTAATTGTATTTAAAAAAAAAAGCTTCCATAGGAATTTAGAGACGAGGTAGAAGCCATGTGCTGCTAGTTAAATGATCAATCGATCATCAGCAAATCTATCTACCTCTCCGACAGTGCAGGTTTTAGCAGTTTGCGGGTCTGGAGTCATTCAGGTGTGTGTTAAGACATCACCAATGATCTTAGAGAAACAATTGCTGCTGTCCATCAATCTGGTAAAGGGTTATAAGGTCAGTTCCAAGCATTATAAAGTCCATCATTTTTCTGTGATCTACATTCACAGGTGGAAAATATTCAAGACAGTTGCCAATCTTCTCAAGATTAGATGTTCCGGAAAAGTGACCTCAATGTCATTATACAGAGGAAGTGAAGTTATATATTGGCTTCTACTTGCTTCAGTTAGCATATACATATGTTAAAGTTCATGACAGTATAATTAGACATTATAATTTTTTAAAGGGGTTTCCAAGAGAAAGCTAAAAATAATGTTACTATATAAACAATTATTACTAAATTATACTAAATAATTGGAACTTTACATTGTGGACTGAAAAGTGGATGAAGTGCGACATGTTTGGTGAAAACCAAACACAGCAAATGAGGGCACGGTGGCTTAGTTCTCCTCACACCTCCAGGGTCGGGGTTCGATTCCTGCCTCCGCCATGTGTGTGTGTGGAGTTTGCATGTTCTCCCCGTGCCTCAGGGGTTTTCCTCTCTGGGTTCTCTGGTTTCCCCCTGTTTCAAAAGCATGCACGCTAGGTTGATTGGCACCTTGGAAAATTGTCCCTAGTGTATGAATGTGTGTGTGATTGTGTGTGTGTGTGTGTGCCCTGCGATGGGTTGGCATTCCATCCAGGGTGTATCCTGCCTTAATGCCCATAGACACCTGAGATAGTCACAGGCACCCCGCGACCCGAGGGAATATAAAGCGATCAGAAATATAGGCATATTATAAATAATATGTATATTAGACTACATATCAGTGTCAAATGATAATCAAACTCATTTCAATATATGCCAGTAAATATGTTCTTGAGAAATGTTATATATATATATATATATATATATATATATATATATATATATATATATATATATATATATATATATATATATTATAAGCTTTTTTGTCTGCAAGGACTACATATGAAGGTGTAGGATTTATTGTATGATAGTACATGAGCTCTGACAAATAAGGCCATGGGTAGTTGGTTTTCTCATTACCGGAATCAGTCACCATCTCCCGCTCCATTATGGATAATAAAGATGAGTGTGTCAAACTTGAATAATCAATACTTTCCATAGGTCAGTAAAAATAATGATACATGCAATTACTCTAATAGTAAAATATCTATTAAATGATTATAAAAAGAAATCACCAATGATTAATTCATCAATTTATAGAAATGATAAGAGACAAGTTGTTTATCTTGCTGCTCTTTGAAATGAGATCTTAAGACTTTACATGGCTGGCGTTTGGCAGATGCCCTTATTTAGAAAGACTGACATTTCTCTGATTCATATAAGCAGATATATGATTATAGGCTTTGATAAGCAAAGATTAAATTTAGATTTTAGAGCAAAAAATCATTTGATAAATTCATTCAGTTCATACAGTATAAGTCGCATATAATGTTGAAGTCTCAGATAATGATATTTGATTTTTCTTTTGCTACATTTTATTGTATTTGATGTATTATGTGTTATTTTGCAAGGAAATATTTGTTTTTTTTTTCTTCAGTAAAAAAGTCCAAAAAAGGTTCCGATTGGTGTCACTATTGTATGTATCAGTATTTAAATGAAATATTGGAGCAGAAAAAGGTGTCATCATGTCATATCAACCCTAAAAAGATTGCCAGGTGTTATTGTGATTATTGTTATAATACCAAAGATCAACAAGAAAAAGCACATGTCATTTTTGAACTGATTTTATATTTATTAAGCAATACATTAACAAGGAATGACAGAGGGATTTGCAAAGCCGTACCAAGGTTAATGTGAGACTCTCACATTGTGTCAGTCAATTGTGAAGTGTGTTTTATCCTATAATATCCTTAATTGGATTGCAGTTATGACAAGTTTTATTATTCATTGTTCTTGTCTGTGTCTAGACTTTCACACACAAGCATCTCAGGTAAACACTATGAAGATGAATGAGTGAATGAATGAATTATTGAATGGAGGATTAAGTTAATGAATTAACTATTAATTTAATGGATGAATGAGTAAAAAGAAAAAAAACGAACGTAAAAAGAAAAATCCATGCCAACATATTACACATATAACCAAAGCTAGGTTATTTTGCCTTACAGATGTAAATAAATACACACACACACACACACACACACACACACACACACACACACACACACACAAACCAGCGTTGTCTAGAAAATAACTCTGTACAGCATTTCCTGCCCAATGCTGGGTTGAAGAAAAAAAAAAAGAAAAAAAAACAGCACTTTTTACTCAAAAAGTGCTGAGGCCCCACATTTCTGCTCCAGGGCCCGGTGTTAATCGGAGTGTTGATGAAATTAATCATAAAACAATATGAAGTGAAATTAAAAAGCTGCATAATTTATTGATTATATACATAGCCATCATGGAAAATTAATGGCCGCACTCATGCTTAATCTAATTTAACACATGGACAAATGTATTTGAATAGATTCTGCTGGTGGAGCTAAACTATCAGCCTGCCACCAACTGGGGTAATGACAAGGGGGGCAGAGAAGAACAAATTATCTAATGGCTAAATGAATGAATGGCACACGATGGATTGGCGTTACAGGCTGAGTTGCTTTCCGGCCTCATGCTTGGTGATTCTGGATTCACCTTGACCCGGACCAGAAATAAGCAGTTAGTGAAGATGGATGAACAAATGAATGAGTAATTGAATATATAGATATATATAGATATATATATATATATATATATATATATATATATATATACATATATATATATACATACATTCATACATTCCTTTTCTACCCCTTTATCCGCCTATCTCATGCGTCTTTGGGCATCAAGGCAGGATACACCCTGGATGGAATGCCAACCCATCACACACACATTCACACACTAGGGACAATTGTCCAAGGTGCCAATCAACCTACCATGCATGTTTTTGGACAGGGGGAAACCGGAAAACCTGGAGAAAAAACCCCTGAGGGATGTGCAAACTCCACATACATATGGTGGAGGCGGGAATATACATATATGACATTAAATAGTATCTAAATAAATAGTATCTATAAATACATATATGACATTAAATAGTATCTAAATAAACAATAAACATATTGCAGAAAACAAATGACTTTTTGACTGCTTGTAATTTTTTTGGTATTTATTTATCTATCTATCTATCTATTTACTTACTTATTTAAAACATTAGTTCTGACTTCTTTTTCATAATTGTCTTCTCCTCATAAGTGTGTCTTAATAAGAAATCAGCTCAGGCTAATTATTCATATACGTACGCACCAACAGTGCACTTCCACCTGCCACCCTATATCCATACAGTCCTTCACCCAACCCTACACACACTCCTGCAGATATAAGCTTAAACATATGAACACTGGCAGATGGCACTGGAGCTGGCCGAGTAGGTGCCAGTGTTAATACGTGGACTGGGCAGTCACTTAATGCCGTGTCTTTGTTTGTTCACCTTGAGCCGTGGCTGGAATGATGCCAGGCCGCTTTCAGCCAATTTGCGTCACACTAACAGTGTGCTGTTTTCTTTAATAGGATTGTCAAGACGGCAGAAAGGGCTGTCTAAACAGAGTGGTTCTAAATTGCAGGGTAACTCAACTAACACGTGAAATACTCCAGGGACACTTACAAGCCCGGGAGACATATTTGTGAGCGCTCTGCCGACTGCTCAATGAGACTACCCAATATCAGTCAAGAGAACTATAAGGATCCAACACGGATGTTAATTGTCCAATTATAGATTCTTGATTAATTAGACTTTTTGTAGTACTTTTGTTTACATCTTTTTTGTTTGTAACATACTATAGATATGTCATTATTATTTGTTATATAGGTGCTTGAAAGTTTGCAAACTCTTGAAGTTTCAAGAATGCTGCATCAAGAATCAGAAACCGTAATTTGCCGTAATTTAGTTCGGATTTTAACATGAAATCAATCAGACTAATTAGACATGGATGTTATTCTTAATCACTAATTCACTGTGGAAAAATTAGCCCTTGGTATACATTTGTAAAATTCTACACAGGTTTACACAGGTCTGATCTTCACAACAGAATATATTTTTGGGAATCAATTAATCTATCAATCAATCAGTCAGTCAGTCTGTCTGTCAGTCTGTCTGTCCATATCTATCTATCTATCCAATGACACATGCTATAATCTACATAAATACACAACTGACTAACCAAATGCAAACACATTCCTGCCACTTCAGCAGAATACTGAGTTCAACTCTGCCAACCCCCCCCCCCCCCCCCCCCCCCCCCCCCCGCTCCACTCTTTTTCGCTCGCCCCCCTTCTTGCACACACAAACACGTCGGATGGCCTAGAAAACATTCATAACCCAGGGAGCAGAATTAAGCAGCAGCAGTGAGGCAAATTTAGGACAACTGCAAATCCACAGCACAGTAACACCAATCTGCTCCCCCTATCTCCGCGCTCAAAAGCTTCACCTTAGCTAAACTCCGAATTTACTCTCAATTATGGAACAGCACAGAAAATTCACCGTGCTGAAATCTTATAATGATAACCAAGATGTATTACGGTGCAGTACATGCTGGAGGTTTTTCGCAATCTTTTCACAGACTGGTGAAAAAAAATTCTGAGGAGGAGAGGCAAGGTCAGGGTGCGATTTTATTTTATTTATTTTTATGGAATCAGTTCAGCCATATTTCTCTGGTAAATACCTGCAACATATACATACGTGAATAAATAGATCGTATGAGGGATTCTAATTTATTTTGTATTTTTCATGTGTTAAAGAGTGTCAAATCGGATTGTTTTTTGTACATATGTAGAACTGTGAATTTGTTATGTTAACTGTGACTGATTTTCTAACAGATGGCCATTCGTTTACAAATAGACAGAACGACGCATTCTTCAAGCCTGTTCACGCTTCATGTTGAAGGAAAAAGCTTTGTGTATTATCCAGCCACATGTAAGTGTAAGTGCGTGCTGTACCAGCAATCAGTTTATTTCATACTAATATGAAAGCAGCCAGAGGCACGGTGGCTTAGTGGTTAGCATGTTCGCCTCACACCGCCAGGGTCCGGTTTCAATTCCCGTCTTGGCCATGTGTGTGTGGAGTTTGTATGTTCTCCCCATGCCTCAGGTTTTTCTCCGGGTTCTCCGGTTTCTCCTGGTCCAAAAACATGCACGTTAGGTTTATTGGCACCTTGAAAATTGTCCCTAGTATATGAATGTGTGTGTGTGTATGCCCTGCGATGGGTTGGCATTTCATCCAGGGTGTATCCTGCCTTAATGCCCATAGACGCCTGAGATAGGCACAGACTCCCCGTGACCCGAGGGAAGATTGGATAAAGCGGTAGAAGATGAATGAATGAAAGAATGAAAGCAGCCAAATTTTTGTACAAATACGTTAATAAGGACAGATGAAGTTTTGCCGATTGACAAGTAAATTGAGCGATTAAACATATCAAAATGAGAAAACAACATTGAATGTGACTGAACATGAACCAATAATAGGACAGTGGTGCGAACATTAAGTGCATAAAAACACACCTGAACGAAGTACAAAACATTGTGGAGACAAATAAGTAAGTAACAATGGAAAACAAATACATGAATATGGAATGTGCTTTTTTTTCCATGAGCTGCAAACTGCAATCAACACGAGAAGGAATAATCTCTGGCAACATGTTCGAATAATAAATGACTTGAGCATGTCATTATGGTTAAATATGATTGGTTACTGAAGATCCATCCATATGATGAATCATTTTCCGTAGGGAGTGCTAGTAATTCCGCACACACTTTAAATACTTGAATTTCTACTTAATTATATTCATTCTAAGGAAGGGAGAAAAAAAAAAACTCGTTAGGTTTTCATTTAGACCGTGTGACACCCCTGAAGGTTTCATCCAGCCAATGACTGGACGCCATGCATCAATCTTACAGGCTCTTATTGCATCCAATCAGGTCAGTTTAGCATCATCATGCCAATTCATCACCACACATGACCTTCTTGTGCTACATTATTTAGCGAGTGTTATAGCTATGGGTGGGAGGCTGAAAATGGATGGGTCTGCTGTTGGGCTGCAGTGCTGAGCTTGAGAACTTGAGTGCCCCTGGCCCTACCATGGTAGCATTCTTCATTATGATTGAGGATGCAAAGACCCATGTAAAATGTGTCTTTGTTGCCCCCTACAATGCACAGGGTCCATCTAACACACACACACACACACACACAACAACACAAACACACACATATATATATATATATATATATATATATATATATATATATATATATATATATATATATATATATCATTCATTCATTCATTTTATCCACCGCTTTATCCGATCTTCCCTTCCCTCGGGTCACGGGGAGCCTGTGCCTATCTCAGGCGTCTATGGGCATTAAGGCAGGATACACCCTGGATGGAATGCCAACCCATCGCAGGGCACACACACACACATTCACACACACACACACATTCATACACTAGGGATAATTTTCCAAAGGTGCCAATCAACCTACCGTGCATGTTTTTGGAACCGGGAGGAAACCGGAGAACCCGGAGAAAAACCCCCTGAGGCACGGGGAGAACATGCAAACTCACACACACACATGGCCGAGACGGGAATCGAACCCGGATCCTGGCGGTGTGAGGCGAACGTGTGCTAACCACTACGCCACCGTGCCCCTATATATATATATATATATATATATATATATATATATATATATATATATATATATATATATATATATATATATATATGAAAAGCAGAAATTAATTTGCCATGTATGTGTGTATTTATGTATGTATCCCAGCAAGTATGTCTGCGTGTGTATGCAAAATAGACAATGCAAATGATACATACAATAAAAAAAAAACATTACAACACAGTGGTGACAAAACAATAGGTGCACAGTTAACATTGTGCAGATTTGTCTCAGAAAAAGAGAGATTGGTCATTACTGCTTTAAGGTATTTAATATTTCTGTTTTTATTGATTCTCCAACAGTATTTTTCTGGGAATCATACCTCTCTGTGTTCAGTGAAACCCACATTCAAATAATTTGTAAAAGCGCAATAATGCGTGTATATGTGTATTCATGCATATGTATGTATGTATGTATGTATATATATGTATATATGTATGTACACTTACAAATGCAAACACTGCAACGTATATGCTTTAAATTTCATTCATTTGCATGTATACCAATTGATTAGTTGAGGGTTAAGGGCCATGCTCAAGGGCCCACCCAATAGTGGCAGTTAGGTAGAAAAAAAAAATCTCATGACCTTCTGATCCAAAGTTCAATGACTTAATCCTTATTTATTTATTTATTCATACATACTAATGGCAGAGTAGGCTAGCATTGATTTCAGTACCTAATGGATTCGTTTTTGTTGTTTGTTTGTTTATATTGATTTATTTGATTGCTTGTTTCTCTATTTGTTTATTAATTGTATTTTTTGGCCTGCAAGCTATATATCAGTAAACAATGCTCGAATAATATCATTTAAAATTAATATATATATATATATATATATATATATATATATCGATATATATATATATATATATATATATATATATATATATAGAGAGAGAGAGCGAGAGAGAGAGAGAGAGAGAGAGAGAGAGAGAGAGAGAGAGAGAGAGAGAGAGAGATTTTTTTATTAAAAATAATTACACTAAATGAACAAATGTATTGGGACACATGACCGTACAGTCTTACAATCAAATTGATAGTGTTTTGTTGTACTAACATTAAAATAAAACACATATAAGATATGTAAATGTATTTCAAGTCATAGTTTCTACTCATTTTAACCTACATTATAAATGAAACAAAATGATATAGTTATATAACTAATACAAAAGGTATAAAATGGGCTTGGAAAATGGGTTTTAGTAATTTATTCATTGTATCTTGACCATCATATGTAAAGAAATAATGGAGAAATAGTGTATAATGATGCATATGTAATTATTATAATTTAATTCATACAATTCTTCATACATTCTAAATTCCCCAGAACTGCTATGGAAGCAAAATTCATAATCAAGATCAGCTCTTATCTATTTTGATGGACTGCACCAGTAAAGCTGCATTGTTTCTCAAAATCGGACACATGCGTTATGAAAAAAAATAGTGCACGGTGTGTTGTAATTCTTCATTTCTAGTGACAGATGAGTTTCCATCAAGAATGGGCCAGATCAGGAAAAAATAAAATAAAAAAATAAAAAAGGATCCAAAGAGCAAAGCGATCCACATTATTCATTCAACAGCGCATGCATAATCAAGCATGTCAGTAAATTCAATTTCAGTGCTACCTCTTAGATCTACTCGGACGGATATACGTATGTAAGCAAGCAAATTGATTTCTTTTGTGCCAACTTGAAAGAAATTAGGGTTCTCACTTGAAGACATCTCTCTTTTCTTAGACAAGGGTTGTTGATCTAGTTGGTCTGATTAATATTACGGTCTGAAAATCAATAGAGATAAATATCTACTGTATCCTCGTCTAATGAAACTGAAAAGGTATAGGGAATAGTGTCAAGGGCTTGTTTTGGAGAGGCTATGTGCAATCTAAAGAGAGAGAGAGAGAGAGAGAGAGAGAGAGAGAGAGAGAGAGAGAGAGAGAGAGAGAGAGAGAGGAATACGTGTCAAAGTAATTTCATCAATTTGGAAAAAATCAGCATGAGAGGGAAGAGAAAAAGTGTACATTTGGGAAATAAATCAATGTAAGTTTTCAGTCTAAACTGTTTCTTTTTTTATATATAAAAGCTCATTCCAAACTTTTGATAGCTTTTAATATTTAATCAATAGATTCATTAATTAATTCATTGATTTATATATTTATTCTGTTTTTGTTTTTTTTTCATCTCAGGGGTTAGGGTGTAGGGAGCGGAACGCAAATTCGCCCGCTCGCTTCCCGTAGCGTGTGAGCGAACAGATATCTTTCTTGACGCCACATTCATCACTCCTGTCTCTAGTCATGTTGAGCTATTAATTTCTCGGGTGCTCTTCTGAAAGACGTATTACGCAGGTAAGTGTGGCGAAACTGCAGACAGCTCGTCTCCAAAGGCCCAATCAAAATGGAAATTGCACGTCAAAAGTTTTATTTATTTATTTATTTATTTATTTATTTATTTTTGATGTGGCCTCGGCAGAACGACTTTCAATCTGGTTGCAATAAATAATAATAAAAAATTTCAATGATTTACCTCATATAACGTCTTTATGTCTTTTAATGGCATGAGACCACCTTGGTAGGAACGTCGCCTCAGCGTCAAGGCGAAATCACATGGGTTACAATGCAAAAACTGTAATCTTCGAGAGGAAATAAAAGCATATTTCTGGAAAATATGTCTTGTTTTTTTGCCCTCAAAAATAAAAACTACATTAGACCATAAATCTTAAAGTAAGAAAATTGTTCTTGTTCAGTCAAGGCATGTAAACTCCTTTTCTAGCAAAATTTCCCAAGTGACAGATTTAAAATGCAAGAATGAACATTGAAATAGAATGGTGTGCTAATATTAATGCAGTGTGATATTCTTTCATCAAGAGTCATAAAAATGGTTCCAATTTGTGTATAGAAAACCTAGAAAGGACATAATAATAATAATAATAATAATAATAATAATAATAATAATAATAATAATAATAATAATAATAATAATAATAATAATAATAATAATAATAATAATAATGATGACATCTGTACTGGAAGATTGCAGGTACAAATCCCACCACCATGCAGCCACCAGTGTTGGTTACTTTGGAAATGTAAAAAAAATTACAGATTACAAATGACCGTATTCAAAATGTAATAAGTGGTGTAACTTTTCAGTTACTATAAAAAAAGTAACTGATTACATTTGATTACTTATTGATTACTTTTATTTGTCCACTAAGTGGCACTTGGAAAAAGTAGGTGATATTTTCAAAATTGTGCTGCAAATTTCGGATTTGCAAAAGTAATTTAATTACACATTTTTTCTCAGTAACTGTTACTTTTATTATGTAATTCAATTATCTAATGCCATTACATGTAACCAGTTACTCCCCAACACTGGCAGCCACTTGTGGTTAAAAAAAGCTTGAAACAGGGATCTTTTCTCCTGGTTATAGGATGTAGTAGAATTTATTGTCAACTAGATATTGATGCTAGCTCCAAGAATTCTTTCCAGGTCAATTTAGATTAACCCATTGGTAGATTTTTTTTGCTTGATTTTAGTACATTTTAACTAGATATAAGTGAATCTTGCTTATTTTGCAGTGTATATGGACCTGGACAGGGTGATTTGTAGTTCAAATCCCACCCAGCTCTTATGCAAGGATCTTAACCCTCAACTGCTCAGTTGTAAGTTGCTCTGGATAAGGGCGTCTGTCAAATGCTGTAAGAGTAGACATTTTATTATTTTAAAATGCAATTAAAAGCTGTTTCCATTGTAACCATGAACATACTTCATTTCATGTTATGAGGATATGGAGAGATTTAAGTGCAGGTAAACCAAGAGCACAGAGATCAGCTATGCCATAATATGTGCATGAACCATGGTCTCTCTATATAGAGTGAATGAGTGAGTGCTTGAGTGAGTGAGTGAGTGAGTGAGTGTAGCTGGGTGACAGAGTGTAGCTGGGTGCCATATTTCACGGTTTTTGGTGGAAATTTAAGTTGTTGGCCAAGTATGACTTGACACTTTGTTTATTTGTTTATGTTTCTTTACTAGCCTGTCTATTTATTTGTTTATTGATTTGTATTTTTTTACATTGTTCCTACTATTTCCTTGCTTACCTTATCAGTTTTTTTTTGCCCACAAACATTATACGTTTCTTTACTGTTTTTAGTTACTGTCATACATTTTTTTACAGAATTTCTTACTTTTACTATATATTTAAACACCTGCTTTATCTATTTATTTATATTGCATTCATTACATATCAGTCAGCATGATTTATTTCTATTTCATATTTACTAAAAAAAATATGTATATATATATATATATATCATATATATATATATATATATATATATATATATATACAGATTTTACTACATTTTATTATTAACGTCCAACTAACATCGATTTCAAGATCTATTGTACCTGCATATATACTTTATTTATCAACTACAGATTTTACTACCAATATCAGTCTAAGCAAGCTCAAAACAAATACAGCACAATAATAAAAAGTAAATAAAAGAAAAGAAAAATATACAAAAAAAATGTAAGAACAATAATATATAGCTTCTCTCCTGTTCCCTTTATCTTACGTAAATTGTTCTGTTAAAGCCAAACATGTCAAACTTGGACACATGTCTCATTCACTGCACACTTCCAGGGTTAGAGGTTTGATTCGTGCCTCCGCCATGTTATTTGCCAGTTAAAAATATGATTTCTAAAACATTATTTCATATTTTGTTATGTTGTAAAAAATCCTAAAAGTCTGTGCTTAAAAAGTCAATTAATACAGTATAAAACTGAATTCAAGTGATAAAAGATTTAGAAATTCTAACAGTAAACAAGAGTTGTGTAGTACAGTAAAATCATTTTTACTGTATAAAGTCAATGACTTTTATAAAGAAGGAGTTTGAAAAAATGACTTTGCACTACTTATTACATTTTGAATAGGGTCATTTGTAACCTATTACATTTCCAAAGCAAACTTCCCAACACTGTATACTGAACAGTGTATAAAGTGACAGATCTTATTAACTTTCAAGCTGCAGGATCCTGCGTTCCTCTTTTCTATCATTATCAGAAAACGTCAATGAACACGTCACCTTTAAGACGTCACATGTACCTGTATCAAGTCTAAAACAAACTTAGTCGTATAACTCGGATTTGAGTGACGCTGTTTCGTGTCCACAGAGTACAGACACAAACTTTCTGTGGTGCTTTGTATGGAATAAGACACTGATTCAGCAAAGCACCAGAGGCAGGTCTGGAAGAGATCTTTATTTTTTTTTTTATTGTGGGTGGTCTGGGGTAAAATGAGGGTACCAGCAATTGCCAAGACCACCTTTTCCAAACTGCAAAACACACTGCTCGACCCCATTTTCAGGGAAATTGCCTCTGCGTTCCTCACAAATCTAACGGGGTATGTAAAGAAATGTAACAACTACACACGTTTTGTGGACTTGATTGCGTGCTGGTACTTTTTTAACGCCTTGACAATTTTTAAGTCTAAAAGCATTTTTTTTTCTCGCTTTAGGAGCCAGATACAAAGTATAACAAACAATGCATAAAAAAGCTTTTGGAGACCTTCACGTCTATCCAACTAGCTATAAGCTATCAGGGGATACATGTTCTTTTTTTCTCCCGCTTAACATTGAAGCTAAATCCCTTTCCTCACGGTATACCACTGGAGCTCACCACTACCTTTTTTTTTCCCTCCTCCGTCGCTCCTGTGCTTTCTTCCACCCTTCTCAGCACTTTTGCGCCTCTCCATAAGAGACTCATTAACTGCATATTAGATCTCGTCTACTTTCTTTTTTTCACACCATTATCTCCTTTCCATCTGTTGTCATCCATCCATCCAAATCCCAGTCGAAGGCCTGGATTGATACCTTTCTTTCAAGAAAAAGACGGCGAAATGAACATCTTTTCACGCAACGATTCACTCACGAGAGATAAAGCGATCCGTGTCATCATGTAAATATGCTGAAAATTGTGATTGGTGTTATCTTAGGAGAGACTTGTTTTATGCTTTCATATGAAAACACACAAACTTGTTTCAATCGTTTAGCTGCTGTTTAACATCCGTATCAGTACTACCATGAATCAGTTCCCAGAAATGGTGTACAGTTCTGTTTCTCACTCATGTTTACAAATACTTCTTTTTTTTTTTTTTGCATATATTGGAATTTTTAGATACACTTTTTTTCTCTGTATTCACGTTTGCATGCTGATCATTTTTAAAGTGCACACTCAGCTAAATTGGCATTCCATCCAGGGTGTATCCTGCCTTAATGCCCATAGACGCCTGAGATAGGCACAGGCTCCCCGTGACCCGAGGGAAGATCGGATAAAGCGGTAGAAGATGAATGAATGAACTCAGCTAAATTACCTTCAGCGCAAATCCAATCACTTTGTCACATCACCGCAAGGGCGAGTGAAATTCATGAAAGGACAATTGCACAGACAGCTGGAAGAATGACGTTAAAAATAAGGGTGAATGTGAAAGTAAATGGAAGCAAATAAGAATGTACAGTACTACTTCTAAGATTACTACATGGACCATCACTACTTCTGCTACTGCTGTTACTATTACTACTAGCATTAACACCACTATTACTACTACTACTACTAGTACTACCAACATACTACTAAAACAACTACTAAAACTATCACTATCACCACCCCCACTACTATTTTTACTTCTAATATTACTAATATTACTAATACTACAATTGTTACTAATACAATATCACTACTACTACTACTAGTATACCACCACAATGACTACTACTACTACTGTTACTAATATTCATTCATTCATTCATCTGCTACCGCTATATCCGATCTACCCTCGGGTCACGGGGAGGCTGTGCCTATCTCAGGTGAATATGGGCATTAAGGCAGGATACACCCTGGATGGAATGCCAAGCCATTGCAGGGCACACACACACACACATTCATACACTAGGGGCAATTTTCCAAGGTGCCAATCAACCTACCATACATGTTTTTGGACCGGGGGGGGAAACCGGAGAACCCGGAGAAAAACCCCCTGAGGCACGGGGAGAACATGCAAACCACACACACATGGCCGAGACAGGAATCGAACCCGGTGTGAGGCAAACGAGCTAACCACTAAGCTGATACTAATATTATTTAATAATATTAATAATTAATAATATTATACTGTTACTAACTTTATTACTACCATTACTACTGTAATTAATACTGCATCACTACTATTACTAGCACAGCTGCTACTGTTTTAGTTCTAATATTACTACTACCAACATTACTACTACTAAAACTATCACTATCACCACCCCCACTACTAGTATTTTTACTTCTAATATTATTAATATCACTACTACTATTGTTGCTAATACTGTATCACTGATACTCCTAATACCACTACTACTATTACGAATATCACAACAATTATAAATACTAATGCTACTGTTACTAATACTGTATCACTACTACTGCCGCTGTTACTACTACTGTGGTCAGAAAGAATGATTTATATCTACATTTCTTATAAATATAAAAATATAAATACAGAAAATATTGATATAGATATATAAATACTACCACTACCATAACTAATATTACTACTACTACTACTACTACTACTACTACTACTACTAATAGAACAGAAGCACCTTAATTGGTAACCTTTACATTACACCACAGTGAAATGTTTGAAAGCTGGGGACCGAGTAAAGGATCGGCCATGATACAGCATCCCTGGAGCACAGAAGGTTAAGAGCCTCTCTCAAGGACCCAATAGTGGCAGCTTGGCGATACCGTCCAATGAATGCCTTAATCAGTGAGCTAAACAAATATTGCTACAACTACTAAGAATATCACTTCCTCTACTACTACTACTTCTACGACTACTACTACTACTACTACTACTACTACTTCAAGTTCAAGTTTAATTATATAGTGCCTTTCACAACAGACATTACCTTCAAGGATAATTAAGAATGTAAAAATTATAGAACAAAAAAAATTTAATATAAATGATTTATGTTTATTTATCCAAAGGAAAAAACTCCCTTAGGTGGAATCAGGGAGAAACCTTGAGGGGAACGCAAGGACTCAAAAGGGGAACCCGTCCTTATTTGGGTGAAAGCAAGCACGTCATTATAAATTATACATAATGCCAGAGAGTGAAATCTACCATGAACACTGTGATTGTGAGTAATGTCCTTTCTGCAGTTTTATACAGTCAAGTGATGGTCTGGAAGACAAGGAAGTCTAATGTCAAAACTCCGCTTGAAATGACATCCAAAGGAGTGGCATGACTAGATGAGTCAGGATGTCTATCACTATCACCACCCCTACTACTAGTATTTTTACTTCTAATATTACTAATAGCCTTACTTCTTCTATTATTGTTACTAATACTATATCAATACTACTACAACTACTACTGTTAATGCTACTACTATTACTACACTGCCACCACCATTACTAGTATACTACTACTACTGCCACCACTATACTACTATACTACTAATACTGCCACCACTACACTACTATTACTATACTGCTACTACTATAATACTGCCACCACCATTACTACTATACTACTATAATACTGCCACCACTACTACTACTACTACTACTACTACAATAATACTGCTACCACCACTACTATTCTACTACTATTATTACTAAAACTACTATTACTACTACTATTACTGCCACCACTACTACTACTACTACTACTACAATAATACTGCCACCACCACTACTATAATACTGCCACTACCACTACTATTCTACTACTACTATTACTTCTACTACTACTACTACTACTACTACTACTACTACTGCCACTACTACTACTACTACTACTGCCACCACCACCACTACTACTATACTTCTACTATGACTACTACTGCTACTACTTCTGCGACCATTACTACTTCTATACTACTACTTCTACTATTACTGTTAATAATTGTTATGGTAAACCAAAATGGGGTACCAAAAATGTGTGGTCCAATAAACATAGGCAGAGTGAGAAGCAAAAATAGGTCCATTAAAACCATTTATTGCCAAAAATGAGTATCAAATTAGTCCATAACACTTCCAAAACTGCAGTAATTCAAACTAAATCAAACTTCAAAATATTTCCAAAAATTCCAACATACGAAAAGCAGAAACTCAAAAACACAAAACAACATACCTGCAGCTCACGCCACACACACAACACATCACTGATCCAAACAAACAAGATTAGAATGCCTTGTCAATAGTCACATTTATAATGGTGGCCAGCACCATTACCCCATGGGGGGAGACAAACTCAGAAGGAAATTTGACAGAAGCAACTCGGCCTCATCGTCCCTGAAACACCCCTGCTAATTTAACAATGGTAGCCGCCCAATATACCTGGAACAAAGAGGTTTCCTGAACATTCCTAACAAAATAAGAGTATGACCATGGGAAAACAATACAAAATATGTACAACAATAATGATAATTTTACATTCTCACTTACTACAATATATAATCTAGATAACAATCACTAAAATATTTAAACTAATATCATTACTATTACTACTACTACTACTGTCACTATTACTGTATCACTAATACTATAGCTACTGCTACTACTAGATAGTAACCTTTGCATTACAGCACATATATTTTTTTGCACATATCCCAGCTTGTTTAAAAGTTATTTGAATAATAATAATAATAATAATAATAATAATAATAATAATAATAATAATAATAATAATAATGATAAAAGGGGCACGGGGGCTTAGTGGTTAGCATGTTCGCCTCACACCTCCAGGGTCCGGGTTCGATGTGTGTTTGCATCCAGTTTGCATGTTCTCCCCGTGCCTCAGGGTTTTTTTCTCCGGGTTCTCCAGTTTCCCCCGGTCCAAAAACATGCACAGTAGGTTGATTGGCACCTTGGAAAATTGTCCCTAGTGTATGAATGTGTGTGTGAATGTGAGTGTGTGTGTGTGTGCGCCCTACGATGGGTTGGCATTCCATCCAGGGTGTACCCTGCCTTAATGCCCATAGACGATAGGCACAGGCTCCCTGTGCCCCGAGGGAAGGTCGGATATAAAGGGTAGAAGATGATTGAATGAATAATAATAATAATAATAATAATAATAATAATAATATATATATATATATATTTTTTTTTTTAATCGGTCATAATTCAGTCATTTTTTTTATATTTATAATTTATTTAGTCCCTGAACTACTTAACCAGCATGGGGATGTGTTTTTGGGAAAAGGATTCTGTTTACCCAGATGCTACAAATGTAATAATAATTACAAAAAAAACAATGAGCATGAAGAGGGTCACATTAATTAGCCAAATTTCCTATGCTGAAGAATGGTTAAGATGCACATTATTTTGAAAAGTTCCTAAATAGAAAAGCAGTGGTCCTGTACGGGCGCCATATGAATACATTTACATTTTACCGCATTTGGCAGACACCCTTATCCAGAGTGACTTAATTCTCAATTAAGCAGTAAGGGCCGTGCTCAAGGGCCCACAAGTGACAGCTTGGTGATGGTGGGATTTGAACCTGCGATCTCCCAGTCCAGAGTCCAACGCCTTAACCACTGAGCTACCACCTCCCTGAAATGCCTGAATAGAATGCAACAATAATAGTAGTAGTAGATTAGTAGTGGCGTCACGGTATGTTGTTTTTATTCCTTAATGTCCGAATGAAATCTTTCATGAGGTCAAATCTGTGAAATGTGCTGAGGGTGCTGCCGGAAAGCAAAGCGGTTGAGCGTTTTTGACGTGTGATCACACTTAAACAGAGGCCATGTGGTTCTGCTCACATGCTGGGCGAGCAGACTTATTCATCAGCAACACATGGCGCTACACCACAGCATGTGTGATCCAAACAAATCTGTGGCACGGCTGAAATGCCATTCGAGCCGATTGGCTTTTCAGTGGCCAAGAACGATAGCATGACGCTCCTAATTGATTAAAAGCTAAGAGAACTCGCACCGAAGCAGAAGTGACAGTAAACAAATGTGATCTCGGTGAACGTGTAGCTAAACGTATACGTGTCACTCGGGGACAAACGGGATGGACGTAAATTTGATTACAAGGCTGTATAGATTTTGCCCGGAATCACGCTGACGAGAAGAGACTTTGATGGAGTAAACTCGAGCAGTGAGAGATAGTAATAGATACCCGCAGACTACCCTGCACGCATACTAAATATATCCATGCTTAGATATTATTATGCTTTAAAGCAAACCCAAATGAACAGTCCTCGTGGGTGTGCAGTCGTACAGATTTGTTGAGATGCTGAAGTCTGCGTAGCTCAATGCCGGGCCTTCTTTGATCTTGCATTAGTTCAGAAACTGAGATAATATCGTTGCTTTTTTTTTTTTTTTTTTTTTTTTTTTTCCTTCTGCTTTTGATGGCATGATGGAATAGAATCTTTTCTGCCACTCTCATCCAGTCATTCAGATTTCTCCTCAACTACAGGATGGTATTCCGTTTCTATTTTATTAATTAGAACGTTATGGGGGAAAAGAATCACCTTTGTTTAACTGGTAATATGGGAATAATATGTGATTGGTGTAAATGGTGTGATTGGTAATGAATAAATAATCACATGGAAATGCATTTGTAATAGCATGTGATAAGTGTAGGATGACATGAAAAAGAACATAGATAAAAATGAAATGTGTAAACTATTGAAAAATCCTTTTTATGTTATTAAGTGCAAATATTGTTAAAAATGAAAACAAAGTTTTGGCAAATATAAAGAAATGAAGGGAAACATTATTATTTTTTATATATATATAATGCAGGAAATAATGTATGAAAACATCATTCTGTACATTTGGAAAGTTCATTCATTCATCTTCTACCGCTTTATCCGATCTTCCATCGGGTCACGGGGAGCCTGTGCCTATCTCAGGCGTCTATGGGCATTAAGGCAGGATACACCCTGGATGGAATGCCAACCCATCGCAGGACACACACACACACACACACACACACACACACACATTCATACACTAGGGACAATTTTCCAAGGTGCCAATCAACCTATCATGCATGTTTTTTTTTTGGACCGGGGGGAAACCGGAGAACCCGGAGGAAAAACCCCCTGAGGCACGGGGAGAACATGCAAACTCCACACACACATGACCGAGACGGGAATCGAACCCGGATCCTGGCGGTGTGAGGCGAACGTGCTAACCACTACGCCACCGTGCCCCCGCATTTGGAAAGTTATTTGTGAATAATTATAGTTACAAACTTGTATAGGCAGTATGAGCCTATATTTTATGAGCACCATAAAATATATATATATATATATATATATATATATATATATATATATATATATATATATATATATATATATATATATTCAGAGCACAAGGGCCCACTTGTGGCATCTTGGAGGTGGGGGGGATTTCAAGCCTTTACCACTGAGCTACCAGAGTGACTCAAAATAAGTTCAATAAAAATCTAAACAACATAAAATGAACATGCATTATGTGTGAAAAAATAAACGAACAAAGATTACAACAAATCTAATAAACATTTATAATTAAAAAGGGAGAAAAAAAGTCTAATGTGTAAAATAAAAACAGCTTACACTATATGTGAAAAACAAATTAAGTTTTAATAAAATAAATAAAATAAAGTCATTTGAACAATTTACATATATGTCTAAAATTCATGTTAAGTATTTCATATTAAATATTACATTATAAAAATGTAAATCTATTTGAAGTGTGGATCTTTTTTTTTAGACAAAAATGTATGTGCCATCTTGTACAGTGTATAGGTGATGGTTTACAGTGTACAGTAAATCGTGTACGGTTAATGAAGTACTGTATATTACATACAACTAATCTTATTGAGGTGTATTGATCGTTTGATTGTAGCAGGAAAAAACCCACCTCATCCACAATTCGCTGCTCAAGTAAATGATTAGCATTTCTGATATTTGATATTTTATATAATAATACTCTTAATGATATTTGTGTCTGAGGCTTTTGTCATCATATTCTGTAAATACCGGCCACCATGTTCTTCTGATTTAATTGTTTAATATAATCTAATCATATATATATATAATATATATATATATATATATATATATATATATATATATATATATATATATATATATATATTCTGAAAGCAGAACAGTTACAGACACAGTGACACAGTACTATGGGAACATTGCATGTTCTTCAGATCCTAATGTCTCCTCATTCAGATAATGATGGCTGAATAATACCGTATTATTCTGAATTAGGACTGTATAGAGAAGTGTACCTTCAGTGACCACTTTATTAGAAACATCTGTATACCTGGCCTCGCCTACATCATGTAACATGTCAGAATGGAGAGGAAACAAGTAACACTGTCTGGTTTATAAATAACTGTCAGGCCTTGAGACTGATGTGCTGCAACAGCAGGAGGCCAAATTGGGTTTCACTTTTGTCAGCCAAGAACAAGAATCTGAGGCTACCGTTTCCCTGAAACATTTGTACCGAATCTCTTGTCACATGCTATCGCATGACTGGCAGATTGGGTAATTACACATGAGGTATCGCGGTGTTCCTAATTGACTGGACTACAGAAGTGTGTTTCAGGCACATAAAAAAAAAAAAGTTTTGCCTAATTGTAACTTCTATTCTTTCTATTCCACTCCATTTCTCACAGTCCCCACTATATTGATCATATTTTTTTGGCAATTCTGGCTATTTTCCAACATTTTTTCCTTGTAACGTTTTTTTCTCACAATAAAGTCTTCCTTCAAGCCAATCAACAAGTTTTAGACCCTGTGTATTGCCGTAAATCTTTACACATTGATAATCAGTGAATAGATCTGTGAAACAATGGATCAGAGTTATAGTATAGGGAAGGGTGTAGCTCAGTGGTCTAAGATACTGGGCTGCTCATCGGAAGATCCAGGTTCGAGCCTCGGTATGGCCAAGCTGCTGCCCTTGGGTCCTTGAGCAAGACCCTTAACCCTCTGTTCTCCAGGGGTGCCGTATCATGACTGACCCTGTGCTCTGACCCCAGCTATCAACAACAACAAGCTGGGATATGCGAAGAAAGAATTTCACTGTGCTGTAATGTATATGTGACATATAAAGACTAATCTTCATCTTCTTCTTCTAGAAGACAAGCACAATGGAATGGCGAGAAATAATGCCAGAAAACTGGTCGGTATTGCGAGATCATTATATTATAATAATTCATAGAATTAGTGTATGTTTAATAAATATTAATTAATATTTGCATGTCTTTATAATGTAATATTCGGTCATTCATATTCATATGGCGGAGGCGGGAATCGAACCCCCGACCCTGGAAGTGTGAGGGGAACGTGCTAAACACTAAGCCACCTTCTCCCACCAAAACAGATACCTTTATAATAAAATATTTAAATATTTAAACATTACACAATCCAATATTAAAAAAAAAAAAAAAAAAAAAAAAAAAACATTTTTGAAAGTATCTGACTTTCAGTTTCAGTTGGGATGAGCTTCTAATCGAGTTAGTGCACACATCAACATTAGGGCTGTTGTGTTGACTGCCTGCACGCCCCAAGTGACCGTCTGCACAAGCTACACGCTAATTACTGTAAATGCCTTCACTGTCCAGTTCCCTGAAAAAAGAGAAAAAAATTATTTAGAGAGCATGGAAAGTCCTAACTTTCATTCTATGTTAGAGGAAGAGATATCATTTTATCATTTGAGATTTACCATTGAGATTACACTGGAATAAGTGTCTTCAGTTTTTTTCCACACTAAATTATTCCAGAATGTATATTGATATATCTACTATATATATATATATATATATATATATATATATATATATTATTTCTTATGAAAGTTATAGAACATTTCTTGTCTTGGGATGGCGCTACAGTTACTTGCCAATGTCAGCACTAATCTAATGACACTTCATGTGATAATTTTTTTATTCAAACTGACGATTTTTGTGTTTTTCACATTTTCCCGTTTTAAGTGTACAGATTCATTAACTGTTTTTTCGACACAATTTATTGTCACATAATGTGTTTTTTCATGTAGAGTACATTTTTCTTAGTTTTCAAAAACACACAGTATCGCAGGAAATAAAGACAAAAGAAATAAAGTTGCAAACTTTTTATGCGACAGAAACAGCACTCCTTCATTCACAGAACTGAAATCTATATTGAGTCAAACAATATTAACATCCTATAGCATTAGTATTAATGACTATTCTGCACACAGACATGTGCGATGGACAGTTCCGATACTTTCGACATGCTGTGAGCTTGATGCCGCAGGTCTCCGGGACCAGACTCAGGAGCGGTGCTTATCCCCAGCCATCTGCTCCGAGCCCGAGGCAAAGCTTGCTGTGACAGATCCCGCAGGTCATAAAGGCTGGATGGAGGTCTGTCTCCATCTGTCCGAGGAGGATGAAGCTCTGCGTTCTCTGATTGTGACCTGTCTTTTTGCCTCCTGTGCCTCTAAAGTGCTGAATCACACCCACGACACACCGGGAAAGGAGTGCAAAATGCACCACCTTTTGTCGTACCTCTGTTTCGGTGAGATAGTGATGAGCACCGGGTTTGCGTCACGCCATAATTGTATATTTTCTACTGCGATCTCCGGTCCTTCCCCTTTTGCCAACACGTTTGGATCGCCAGGGTGATGGACGGGACACAGGTATGATATAATATGTTAATCAACTTGTTTTTTTTGGTGTGCCGTGGTACCGGCACTATCAATCGTCTCCTTTCATACTAGATAATGTCGTCTGTTCTCTATCATCACAAAGATTTATGGCTTACATGGCGTCGCCGCTTGAGGGGATTTCTAGAAACACAAACATTATTCAAAAACTGAACGGGATGAAAAAAAAAAACAAAAAAAAAAAACAAAGTGCCGGAGCAGGAAATCGAGCACTGCGAGGGAAAATTCTTTCAAAGCAAACAGGAAACGCACCGCAGCGGCGGCTGACTTTGGTTTAATCACAAGCTTTCAGAGGCAGCGTTGCTGTCTTCTTCCGTCTCGCTGTGTCTAGAGCTCTGCTGGAGAAAGGCCTGGATATAAGGTGCACATGCTCACGCAATAAGGTAATCCACAAATCCAAGCGTCTGAAGGGGAGGTCTCGCTTAAAGTCCGTGCTGAAAGATGAACTACCTGGAATCTGGAAACAATGATTTGGATGAAGGACGGCGGCACAATTTCAGATTTCATAAGGCGCAGGTTATTAAGCAAAGCGCAGCAATTGTTTTTGGTTTTTTTTTGCTTTAGGGGGGATGTCATTGTCAAACTAATCAAACTAACCATGAAACCATTAACCTGCGATATGCAATCAAAGTGTCGGCTGTAAGCAAATGGTGGCAGATGAGAAATAAGGATAGGATGGCAGGGAAATTGCTGATTTGCACTTCTTTTGTTACCTTTCAATTTGGCAGCATTTGAACACTTCAGCACGCATGTTACAATCCCATGCCCCAGGGCATGCTTCCCATGCCCTGGACACTGAGGCTAAAATGTATGTACGAACGATCCTATCTTTTTTTTTTTTTTTTTTTTTTTTACATTGAAGCCCTATTTAGGACACTGATAAATAGGTCACTAGGCACAGCAGGTTGTCTTTGCTGACTCAAACGTATCCTGCATTTTGTGTTTGTGTATACGCATGTGTGTGTGTGTCATAGACTAAAGTGAGAGTTCTGGAAATAGTATCTGCTTTTGCTTTTTCCACCATATGTCTGCCAAGCCTTTGCCCTCATTAGCAGAATTACAGAGAGCAAAAGCAGAAGACTTGAGAAGAGAAGGAGAAATGGAACGTGTGGCCCAATAACAACAACAACAACAACAACAACAACAACAAAAACGATAATAATAATAATAATAATAATAATAATATTGAATTTATTATTATAAAATGCATAAATTAGTAAATTGACCTGTACATATTCGTAAAAACAATAATTACTGGATTTTTATTGTTTATACGTCCCTACACTAGGGGTTATAAAGGGAAACTGCTCCATATAGAATGCTGCTTATTTATGTTTTTTTTTTTCTTTTTATCTTTATTTTCTCTTTGCTTTAAACCATGACTGAGGAATCAAGCCAATGGAAGTCTGTCATCTTTGAACATGTGTCTTTTCTTTTGTAACTGTAGAGTGTGATTTGCCCCTACGGTTTAAATATTGTAGCCCACCAGCAAAATTGAATGAGCAATAAATCAATAAATCGTCATATAAAGTATTGCATGTAGGAAATGCTTATTACGACTAAAGTGTCAACTAAAGTAAGGTCATAACAGAAGATCATATCTAGAAGAAGAGATGCTGCAGCCTCCTAAGAAGAGATGCTGCAAGTCATCCAATTGTGCAATCCCACCAGCTGCCCGTTGGATCCAATGCCTTCAACCATACTCTAGACCGTCTCTCATGACTCCCTACCATTCATCTCCACAATCCTCAAAGGGTCCTTAACAACCTTCTAGACCTCAACCAGTCAGGCTTCAAAGCAACACAGTCCGCAGAGACGGTCCTTCTTGCAGTCACGGAGAAACTACATACTGCTAGATCAGCCAAACTGCCCTCTGTCCTTTCAGCAGCTTTTGACACGATCAGCCATAAGAGCTTGTTGACTACCTCAGGAGTCTTGGTATCTGTGGAGAAGCATGGAAATGGTTTTCTTCCTACTTGGAAGGTCGCGCATACCTGGTAACATAGAGCAGATCTACATCTGACCCACACAGACTCTCCACTTGTGTCCCACAAGGATCAGTACTTGGTCCTCTTCTTTTCTCACTCTATACTCACTCTAGTGACTCTCATCTCCTCACATACATTTAACTCGTCTTCTGTTTGCCTACATCAGATACCACAGCTTCTACTAGATTAGCCCCAAAAATGGACCTGTACCTTCGTACAGGCTTTTCTGAGATCGTCTTATACTGCTCGATTGGTTCGACTGGTGATGGAATGAACTTTTCCTAGATGTCCGAACAGCAGAGTCACTGTCTATCTGCAAGCGACGGAAGAAGACTGATCTCTCCCAAAAACCCTTCAGCTAGCACATCTTCCTCTTCACACTGTCTGCATATAAATAAAAAGTGTTTTAGTTTGTTTGAATCTAACTTTGTAATCGATCAAACTAGTGTTCATTTATTTATAAATGGAGACTCAAAGCACTTTTTATAAGTCGCTCTTGATAAGGGCGTCCGGTAAATGCTGTAAATGTAGTGTACTAAAAGTGTATAAAAGTATAAAAAGTAAATCTATGTAATAAAATTATTTTAAAAAATCAAGGTACTAGGTACAAATAACAAAAATAACAAATTTTAAGTACATGGGGTGAAGTACAGTAAGTGCTTGTGTGTCTAATTGCATGCATCGATGTATAAATGAATGACTGTTTAGTGGGTATTCAGTGTATTGTATATGCTGATTAGTTATACAGTTATTCCTGCTGAGGGACGTGTCATCAGTAAACGAGCAGAATACATTTACTTCAAAAATGATACTTTAGTGAGAAAGATCTTATTCATTCTCAAATCTTCCAGTCATCATTTTTTGCATGGAGTGAAAAAAAAAACAGAAAAGGAAGGAGGAGGGAGTATCCCTTTGTTTCTTTTTGATCCAAAGATATTATCCCTCAGTTTTCCAGTGATTCTTTTTGGGTTCCATGCCAGTCATTCATTCATTCATTCTTTCTTTCTTTCTTTCTTTCTTTCTTTCTTTATCTTTCTTTTCGTTTCTCTTCTGTTTATCTTTCTCTCTTTCTTTTACTTCTCTTTACTGTTTCATTTTTCCTTCTCTTGTTTATGCAAGCCCTTCCTTTCTTCCTTCCTTCATATACTGTATGTCAGTTCAACTTTCCATCTTTTCTTTATTTATGCAAGTCCTTCTTCCCATATGCTATTGATTCATTCTTTCTTTCTTTCTTTTCTTTCTTTCTTTCTTTCCTTCATTTAATTTTTCCTACTCTAATTTATGCAAGCCCTTCCTTCCTTCCTTCATGTGTGTCAGTTCCACTTTCCTTCTTTTCTTCATGTATACAAGTCTTTCTTCCCATATGCTATTCTTTCTTTCTTTCATTTCTCTCTTTACTTTGTTTCATTTTTCCTTCTCTTATTTATGCAAGACCTTCCTTCCTTCCTTTATATATGTCAGTTCCACTTTCCAGCTTTTCTTCATTTATACAAGTCCTTCTTTCTATATGCTATTCATTCATTCTTTCTTTTTTTCTTTACTCTCTTCCCTTTGTTTTATTCTTCCTTCTCTCATTTATGCAAGCCCTTCCTTCCTTCATGTATTTGAGCTCCATGTTCCTTCTTTTCTTCCTTTCTTGTCTTCCATATCGCTGTCCCTCTTCCCATCATTCGATAATTAATTAATTAATCCATCCATCCATCCATCCATCCAGTCATTCATTCTAATCCTTCCTTCATTTATGCCAGTACTTTCTTTTTCCCTCTGTGTGTTCATGTTCATGCTAGGCCCTAGATTGTAGATTGTAAACACTCCCCCACCCCATTGGCATGCATCTCACATCCTTGGCTTAAGCTTTTTATTGTTTGCTTTATTTAGTGTTTACAATTCCCATGTACATGTTTTCCCTTTTTTATATCCTGTTTCTTGGTGTCAGCTTTTTTATTTAATACAAATACATTACTTGAAATGAAGAGATAATGCGTTGTAAACATAAACAACTACTGATATGAATTGGAGGTTTTAATTAGCCTGCTAGTTTGTTCATCTTTCGGGAAATCGAGTCAGCAAAATTCCTTAATAAATTTTACAGCCAATTGCACATGGTGGTGGTGAGGGGGGTTGGGGGGGAGTCAAAATATCCCTAGCTGCGACCATTTATGAATTTGAGTGATATAAATGAGATTGAGGAGCTGACAGAGACAGGATCATAGTGCTAGAGCAGCATATATATATTACAATATATATATACATATAAACACAGATTGATATCTAAAGCTGATAGACCTCATTGATAACTGACCTCATTGATTCAGAGCGGAGGTGAAATCGTTGTGGAGTCTGTAAACTCCAATGCGCTGACCCTTGTTTTAGGTTTTTGAGGATGACTTCGGGATTTGCTTGAATGAACAGACTCAGCACATGTCTGCAACTGCCTCAGGCTCCCATGTGTTACAGTAATTGTTCTTGGGAGGAATAGCTAGGCAGACCGTATGGTTCTGTTTCCACTCAGGATTATAAAAGGAAGCCTCCCTGCTGATTTGCAATTATTGATGTGTGTACTAATGCATTTGAGGTGGGAAACTGCTGAATCAATGGCTCTCCCAAGGTGACAGAGCTACAGAGGAACACTAATGGCTTTAAACTTTAATAGAAGCATTTAAATATCCCACATTAGCTACTTGCCTTTGGGAAATAAATGTAAAAATTGGGGGAGAGAAAAAAAAATGGCCAAGATTTCTTTTGTACACTTGTTTTGTACACTTGATCCCACACGGATCAAGTTTTGCTGCTGCCACCGAGCGACATTTTCCAGGCTTCAGATTCCACCAAGACGGCCATTTATCTTGCATTACGCTCACGAACGCAGTTTACACAAGCGCCGCGCTGTTAGCGAGACCCTTACCTACGCCTCATGGGTTTTCCCAATGAGCTTAGCTAATGGCGCGAAGTATTCGGACTCGCGTCTATTTATTCCCGTGTTTACTTAATCACGAGCTATCAGCACATTATTGCAAGCTAATGGTTAAAAGAACATGCTTTTGTAATCACGTAGCATCTCTTTTTGTTATTACTCCTTTACCCTTTATGTACTAATCAGGTAGGATCTGGCCAGAGGTACTCGAAAGCCGAGGAGCTTTTAATTCCGAGCGTATGTTATTATAACGCTAAGGGTCGCGCCGAGGTTACCTGCTGCCTCCGGAAACAATTAAAAACAGTGGCGATTTTCACACACACACACACACACACACACACACACACACACAAAAAAAAAAAAAGTCAGGGCTGCTGCCGCTGAAGCCTCGTTGGAAAAATAAAAGAAGTGCTCGATAAGGATTCTGCAATGCTCCAGTGAGTTATAAGCCCATGCTCACAACTCAGAGGCTTATTACCTGAGGTGCAGATTCACACTTTTTTGGGCCTTATTGACAGAACCGCTGACCATTTCAAAGTATCAGCAATCATAAAAATATTGAATGTGTGATTTTCTTTTTCATTTTTCTTTTCTTTTCTTTTTTTTTTTTGCTCATCAAAACAGGCGTACACAGAGTGAGTGGTCATGTGGCAGCTGAGGTGTGAAGCTAATGGATGTGATTTCAGCTGGCTGAGTAGAGCTAAATAGGTGTGAAGATACATTGCGTCAGTTGTACCTGACCAAATCGCATAATCCATTAAATGCCAGGCTGTAAGAGCTTTAATGAAATAAATCAATAAATAAACATTTAGTCATTTCTAAATAGAATGTAGTTAGTAATTTTTATTTAGTAAATGAGTAAATGATTTAATGATGGTCAGGACAAAAGGGAAGGCATTAAAGAAGGAAGAAATATTGGAATAAATTAATGAGTGAATGAATGATAGAATGTAAGAGCATAACGGAAAGGAATAAAAACCCACAAAACCCACAACATCAGCACATCGAGCCAAGGCTTTCCCACAACGCACCTGTGTGGTCACAGTCACCCAACTGCGGGATCGGAGACACAGAATCAGGGCAATGAAAAGTAAAAGAAGGAAGGGGAGATGCTGGTATTGGCACTGGCTCTCGTTTCCAAGGGAGGGGAGTCTGGGAGGGAATCGTTTGGAGTGAAGAAAGATCCAGTGCCGTGCCCAATTGGGTCTTTTATTCACTTTGCTTATCTCGATGTGTATATATACACACTCACACAGTCTCCTTGCTCCTTGCTCACTGCTAGAGAGAGAAAACGTGATTAGCCAAAGTCTCAACAGGGTGTGATTCTTATCACTTGTCTCCGCCAGCCTCGCCCTCCATTTACAAGGACAGATCCCCCTAACATTCATTCCTTTTCTACCTCTTTATGCGATCTTCCCTCAGGTCACAGGGAACCTGTGCCTACCTCAGGTGTCCATGGGCATTAAGGCAGGATACACCCTGGATGGAATGCCAACCCTTCGCAGGGCACGCACACACACATGGGACAATTTTCCAAGGTGCCAATCAACCTACCGTGCATGTTTTGAGACTGGGGGGAAACCAAACCCAGAGAAAAACCCCCTGAGGCACAGGGAGAACATGCAAACTCTACACACACATGGCCGAGACGGGAATGAAACCGGAGGCAATCGGAGGTGTGAGGCGAACGTGCTAACCACTAAGCCACCGTGCCCCTATGGGTTACAACACTGTATCTTTATTTATTTTATTCTTATTAAATTTGTCTCAAGCACACAGTGTACTTCAATTGTTATAGTTCTTCATTAATCAGAAGGATGTTTTTCATGCAACATTTGCGACTGCTTTTCATCATCTAAAGTTTGCAATACAGCTGCCAAGAAGATTTCAGCTCCCATCAAGCTACTGCTAACTCTTACACATCACTTCACATCCAAATTAGACTTAGTAACTCACAATGCTCATTAATCTATCTTTCGCTCCTTTTTTTTTTTCACTAGCATTTCTAAAAGCGTCTAAGGTCATTTGCATGACTCGATAATGAATTATAACATTTGAGTTTCCTAACAACCATTTAATGATGACTTTTTTTTAAATACATTTTATTTCTAATGTATTTATTTATTTGTTTTTAGCAGAAAGAAAACTAAAACAATATCATTCTCCATTTTTGGTGAGAATGTTAATCTCTGGAGCAGTGATTTTGAGCAAAAACAATGATTTTCCAAAATTGTAAAAAGAACATTGTTGGTGAACAGCACTGATTCATTCATTCAGTCGTCTTCTACTGATTTATCTGACTTCTCTCTCAGGTCGTGGGGGAATCAGTCTTAAATGTATTAAGACAGGATATATCCTGTATAGAATGCCAATCCATCGCAGGGCGGACACACACACACACACACACACACCCACACACTCACTTACACATTCACACTAGGGACAATTTTCCAAGCTGCCAATCAACCTACATGTATGTTTTTGGACCTGGGAGGAAATCGGAGAACCCGGAGAAAAAACGCCCTTGAGGCACTGGGAGAGCATGCAAGCTTCAGACACACATGGTTGAGGTGGGAATGGAACCCCCAATCCTAGATGAGTTGAATGTGCTAAACACTAAGCCACAAGGTACCGCCAATTAACACAATGTTTTTCTCAATCGGTTCCCTCACACAGGCAATGCCAGAAATTCACCACAAGATGTACCCAATTAGAACTCAATGAAACTTTGCTCCCCCTTTTTTTTTTCCGCATTTCTAAAACTCTAAGGAGGATCGATGAAATAACATTTGAGCTTAACACCAGATCCCCTTTTTTTAAAAACTCTTTTTTTCAAGTATTTAATTTGAGCACCTTCTTTGACGACTAAAAAAAACAGGTGAGGTTAACTGGGCAGGATTTTGCTAGAAAAACATGATTTTCCAAAGTAAAAAGAACATCCTGGAGAGAGTGCACTGATTTTGACTTCTCTCTCATGATCAGTCTTAAAACCAGGCCCTGTATGAATCCTCATGGACACACACACACACACACACCCAACCCTCACATTCACACCTAGGGATAATTTTCTGTTGCCAATCCCCCCCAATGATTGACCTGTCCTTTTGGACCGGGAACCCCCGGAGAAATCCCACGCCCTTCCTAGATGCTTTCTCTTCAGGCACCAAATGGTTGAGGTGGGAATGGAACCCCCAATCCTAGATAAGTTGAATGTGCTAAACACTAAGCCACCGTTTCCCGTGTACCGCCAGAACTGATACATTCATTCATTCATTCATCTTCTACCACTTTATCTGATCTTCCCTCGGGTCACGGGGAGCCTGTGCCTACCCGCACACACACACATACACACACACTCACATTCATACACCAGGGACAATTTTCCAAAGTGCCAATCAACCTACCGTGCATGATGTTGGACCGGGGGGACCGGGAAACCGGAGAATGGGAGAACCCGGAGAAAAAAACCCTGAGGCACGGGAGAACATGCAAACTCCATACACACATGGCCGAGACTGGAATCAAAGGGAGGCGAACGTGCTAACCACTAAGCCTTGCAAAGAACTGATACATTTATAATAAAATATTTTAATATTTAAACATTAACATACAACATTAAAAAATAGAAAAACTTTTGAAAGTGTCTGACTTTCAGTTTCAGTTGGGATGAGCTTCTAATCGAGTTAGTGCACACATCAACATTAGGGCTGTTGTGTTGACTGCCTGCACGCCCCAAGTGACCGTCTGCACAAGCTACACGCTAATTACTGTAAATGCCTTCACTGTCCAGTTCCCTGAAAAGAGAAAAAAAAAAGATTTTACTTTCATTCTATTTTATACTAGAGATTAACCTTCTTTAAAATGCAAGACATGACATAAATAGAATGTCCATGATTGAATAAGTATCATCAGATTTTTTTTCCACTTTAAGATACAGAATGTTGGAACTTCGGTATTTCTTATGAAAGTAAGAGAATATTTCTTGTCTTTGGTTGGTGCTACAGTTACCTGGCAATGTCAGCACTAATCCAATGACTGTGATAAACTTACACTAAAACCTACAGAACTCTACACTTTTGTACAGCTCACACTAGAAATCAATCAATCTATCTATCTGTCTGTCTGTCTATCTATCTGTTTGTCTGTCCGTCTGTCCCTCTGTCTATCTATCTATCTATCTATCTATCTATCTATCTATCTATCTATCTATCTATCTATCTATCTATCTTAGGACTGTCAATCAAATTTTTAATCATAATTAATCTTGTGTTAACTTGTGATTAATCACAATTCATTCATGCATTTGTATTAGTTCTAAATGCACCCTGAATGAATGATTTTCATGCTAAAGTCTTTAATACTCTAATCCACACTGCCAGAAAAGGGAGAGAATAACGAAATGATAAAGTTTGCTGGAAGGTGAGATAAATCAGAAGAGCTCTCCAAAGAATGGAGATGGTATTTATGAGACGTAAAAGGAGAATTCTACGATAAAGTTATAAAGTTCTGGCTCTCCAGTACCATCGTTCACCATTCGCTCTGCATGCCAGAAGTATGACAGCAGTGCTTCAGATGAAACCCCGGCGCACTCATATTACACTCTGACGTGGCATTAAATTGATGAGATAATTGTAAAATAGCCGTTATCAAATTACTGTGAGGGGAAGTTCTCGGGGCGCGGCCGAAGCACGCGAGCGTTCAAAGACCGATCTTATTTGTAAGTGAACTGGAGATCAATTGAAATTAGGCCGCCTCAGGAATGGCCTAAATAGGAACGGGTTATTTATCCAATCGTTGATATATTTATTTATTTTAGTGGCATTTTTTGTGCAGGCTGATTTTGCTTCAGCTCTCACTTTCAGAACTCCCACTACACTACAAGCGCAATCCGTCACGACGCTCCATGTTTGGACCGAAACGTTTACTTTCCTGAGCGTCAATTATTCAAACGCGTCGCTCTCGAGGTTTCCACCTGGCGTTAATCACCGCCGGGGGAAGTGTGAGTTTTGACAGAAAAGCTGAGTGAGGCGCGGTGGAGCTTTTATTTATTTCTTTTCCACCACCCCCCGCGGAGCTTGTAAAAACTCGGCTTTACTTAACCTCTGAGGCCAAATCGCGTTTTACAAACATCACATGTTCTACATACTGTACAGCTGTCACTGAGCTTGTACCTGCACAGACGTCACACATCTGTGTTATTTAGTGCTTTCCTTCCCTTTTCCCCCTCTCTGCATGCATGCATATGTGTACGGTGATGTGAGATACACAAAGCCTACACAGATACATTTTGTATTCTGTCTCTTAGAGACACAAACAACACACACACACACACACACACACACGCAAATACGCACGTACACACACATCAGCCTGCTAGAAATAGAGGTGCAGGAGTAAACAAGTCTAAGAAAGATGCATATGTATTTATGCACACCTTCTTTTAGACACACACACTCACACACACACAGTGAGTGGTAGCCCAGCAATGTGGTAGAAGAGCACATTAGCATTCAGCACTACATGTCCGTTCGCCTGTCCTCCCTTCAGAGTAAACACCAGCTGTGAGAAGGGACAGAAGTGTTGCTGGGAAGAGAATGAGAGAGAGAGAGAGAGAGAGAGAGAGAGGGTCAAACACAGATTTATTTATTTATTTATTGTTATGGTTTTTTTTCCCCCTTGAATCCTTTTAGATATTACTATGGAAATACAATTAATTCATGAACTGGAATTCCCAATGTGGGCCTCCTGGTGTGACTCAAGCAGCTGAAAAAAAGTCATTAAATAATTAAAACAATAATTAATAATTACAATAAAATAGATAAATAATGATGCAATAGATGCTGGATGACTTTCTGCTTAAAATCAATAGAAAAAATAATTTTAAAAAAATCTAAAAATAATGGGGTTTGTATTATTTGTTTGTTTGTTTATTTAATGCGTTATATATTTTTTAGAAATAATATCCTATCCTAAAATTAGGTTTGTTTCTTCCTCCTCCTCGAACTACTTTTCTTTTGCTTTATTCCCCCATTCTGTTCAGTGTTAAAATGCTTGTTGTGTATGTGTGTGTGTGTGTGTGTGTGTGTGTGTGACTTCTGTTTCTGTTTGGTCTACTGTTTTAGTGCTACCCTTTCACAGTTGGTCCTTACAAAGCGTTATTTCCTACCACAAATGAGGCCAAGGCATCGGAAAGCAGTTTGTACTGTAAATCTTTGACATTTCACAGTCATGGAGAAACACATCGTCTCTAGCGACGGAACCTCAGGGATTGTTATTCTGGGAAGACTTTAGAACTGAGCTGTGGGGTGTCAATAAAGAGAAGTTGTGATAAATGGTGATGGAGCTCGATTTGACAGATTTGTAAGTGAAGCTTTTTTTTTTCGCGTTTTGTTTCATGTGGTTGACTGGTGTTTTGATTGTGCCCGTAAAGAATATTTCCAGCTTGGAGGATGACACAAAATTCTCTTCTGTAATTGGTGCAAAAAAACATCTCCGGAAACAACGGTTAAATACAGGAATATAGTAAAATTCAACCATCTCTTAGCCCCCCCTCCTCCAATCATAGATCGGAACATTTATTTACACAAGTGAACAGTTCAGCATTAATGGTCTTGCTCGTGGGTCCATCACCTTGGTGGTGCTGGGTTTTGAACGTATGACCCACTAAGCCAAGGTCAAACATTTTAACCACCGAACCAGCACATTTGCAATGAGGGATTGGAGCTCAGACTGCGCACTGAATGCCAATGCTTAATAAATGTTATAAAGGAGTGAAAGGGGGCAAGAACCCGGGCTTAAGGTCCACACAAATACTTTTTGCCATTAATACTTTAAGCTTTGTAAATTGATGAATTCTATTCATCCATCCAATCTGCAGTCTCATGGCAATGATCTGCTTTCTATTCCAATGCATGGAAGCAATCCAGCCACTAGAGGTTTGGATGAGTCGTTGCAAAAGTCAGATAAAAATAGGAGTGTTGCATCAGGAAGGGCACCGGGCCCTTCCAAATTGAATAAGCGGACGGACGATCCTCTGTCGCGACCCCTAAGGCGAGCAGCCAAAGGACAGCAGCGACATTCAAATTGATTTCAGTGGCAGATTTATTCGTATAACTACAACAGACAATACTTATCGACCAATACCAAGTGCATTTGTAAGTGCAGTTTCATCTTCTTGCTGACATTCATTTAGCTTTTAGACAATGCAGTCTGTTGCTTTACCTGGCCTATTACAAGTTGTAATAATCTGTGTCTTTGGATATGAAGCCAAGTAAATAACATGCTTTGTTTCTCATAAAATGTGTTTGAGACAAAGTGTTTGAGAAAATATGAAATGATTCCTGTTTTAACAGGAATTCCCTGGTTAAACTCTGTAGTCTCTGATTGCTTGTTTGTTCACTGACAGCCGATTAATGACCAACACAATAATTTATTTCCTCTGATGTAATTCTGGCAGAAGGTTTCAGACTCTTGCCCTCAGAGTCACTTCTTCTACGATGTCTGTCAAACCAAGAGCAATTGATGTAATTAGCACAACAATGTCAAACAGAAAACGTTAAAACGATACATCAGGTTCACTCTGTAGAATCCCATAACCTCCACGCATGACTCTCTCCACACACATCATTTTGTTTTTGTACTGTACAAACTGAACGCTTTTTGTTTGCTGCTAGCTATCATTAGGAAGAGAACGCAGCTTCTGATTTTGTCACGGAATGATGACGAAAAGCGTCGGATGAGTCTATTTCTTGTGTGTACAGACGTAAATTATGACACCTGAGATTGTACATGTGTGATGATAATGGTCGTGCAGTCTGACAAGGATATTTTGTGCTCGCGGCATTACTTTGATAAAGATTTTCTTTATTCGGTGTCTTGTGCAATTCTATAGAACATAGAGCATGTAGGCCTGCCTAATGTGCCAATTAATTCATAATCAATAATCAACAAGCAAGGACATTAACATTTACGGCGTCAAAATGCTTCAAAGCCTTTGTCAATAAACGCTGGTTTATTAGGACAATAATTAGCTTTGTTTATGCTAGCTATGTTTCTGCTATTCATGCTAAATAGCCCTATTTATAACATCGGAACAAAAGTTCTGATCAAGTGAAAGGAATGATTATATATCATATAAATATAAATATATCATATATATTATATAAAAAATATGTCTATTTTGGGGCAAGAAAAGACAGGAATCCTTTCCTTTTCCTTCCTGAGCACAATTTGTCCACAAAGCTAGCTTGAAGCTACAGTATGGAGCTAGCATAGACATAGAGCAGCTCAGGTGCAGGATGTAAAAATCATCAGATTGCATCAGGCACCACAGGTGGTCATTTTGTTTAGTCTTTTGAAAAATAGTGTAGAAGAGCACAAAACATAAAGGTGGTTTAATACAAATGACCATTTCTGGATAGATTGCAAGACTCTTTATTGCAAGCGTTGCTAAATCCACACCCAAACAATGTGGCTTTGTTTTGTTTTGTCACATTTTTAGCTGAAAATATATAATGTGAAAAGAAAAACAAATAGGACCCACATTTACACCAGGTGTAACAATTTGACACCATATGAATTGCAGTATGGCAGGAGTATCATGATATAGCCATAATCTGGGCCATTTTCACACACACTAGGGCTGGAGGATGTCCTGGCCTCTCACTCACCCGTGACGAATGAGACGCCTACTTTCAGACAGGGATCGTATCGAAGCTTTCTATCGCCTGATCCTTTACTTCCTGTCTCTCGATCACTCATTAATTCTCTAACCTGTCCTCCATCACCTCTGTCCTCACAAAAAGTGGTGAATGTGTGTGTGTGTGTCTGAGACGGTGTACTGGACCGATTGATGTGTGCTGTTGAAGGCCTCATGAGGTTCCATACAGACAAGTTAATCCAGGTGCTGCAGGACGAGGCCAAAGGGCCATTAATAACGCACACGGGAAACGTAGTGTCGTGCTGACCCCTTTTCAAAGTCGCCACAGATAACAATCTTTGGTGGAAAAGGGCTATCAGGTGTTACAATTACTACATTTAAATGATGCATTTAAAAGCAATTACATTTACAGCAGTGATACAGAGGGTCAGGGTGAACTGAATTGCAAAAAAGTGGATTTATTTATTAATGAGCCATTACTTAAACTATACTATAACTATAAAATTTTTTACTTAAACTATATTTGAAGGAGATTGGATATGTATTCATTATCATTGGGTTTTTTTTGTTTTGTTTTGTTGTATCATGTTTGTGGGAAAATGGCACGGCCCCAGCAGAGCAAGAAACAATTAATCATAAGGAAATCACTGACTGGAGCTACTCTCTGATCCTAAAGCCCTATTTGGGTTTGATTAGTTTATCATTAAGGCACCTGTAATTTATTTACTTATTTATTTTACACTTATCCTCAATGATAATCGGTAACAGACCGTTGTTGTTGGGTGTTTCACACCAAGTCCTTCAGTGGTGTCCTACTTGCATCAAACCCATCATTATGACGCCACATCTTTTGAAACCATCACTATAATGTTGCCGTAACCTGTGCCATTTTCACGTACACTGGGACACAAACCGGGCAAATGAAACTGTCCTTCCATTGGGCCGATACTGGATCGATCTGTGTGTGCTGTTTATAGACAGACATGGTCATGTGAACATGCACCGGTTTTAATCTTATAAAGATACTGGAGTATATAAGTCTAATTTGGAAACAAACCAAGATTCGACAACATTTGGCAGATACACTTATCCAAAGCAACTTGTAAATGAGTGGTAAGGAACATCCTCAAGAGCCCACTAGAGGCAGCATGGTGGTGGGATTTGAACCACTGAGCTACAACCTCCCTATATAAAACAAAACCCATGACATATGAACAATATCATATGTAACATTAGTAATTAATTTTTTTTTGTATACACAGGACGTGTGTAATTCTGCATGTGTATGCGTATGAGGTGCCATTACTATGCACAATACACGACCAGCAGCAGCAGTTAAATCAGTGTTTTCCTCTAATTTGAGGTGAAAGCTGAATGCAATTAAAATTCACTTAAATTTGTATCCGGACTAAACTAATCAGAAGGATTGTAAAAAAATAAATTAAATTAAAAAAAGGGAGGTAATTTGGCCACTCTGGTTGAGAATCAGGACTCAGGGCTGCATGTTCAGTGTATGGGGAAAAGTGATTGGGACAAAATTATCCGGAAAAAAAAAACAAACCAAAACTAAAATTTAAGCAGTTACAGTGAATGTTTCTGAGGAACAAAACCACAACAGTGACTTGTATTAAAAACATCAGGTTTACCAGCAAAAACAGATATTAGTGTGCAGGAGAAAAAAGGACGGCTATAGGGATGAGCAGCGAACAGGAGTCGATATTTCATAGTAAGATGATGGGTAAGATGGGACAAACATTTAAGAGATTATGGTTCTGATTGAAATTATGCCTCTCTGTATCGAGAGGAAGATTTGATTTCATAGCATCCACTTTGCCCATCTATACCCGAGCACTACCACCCCCCTTTCATTTTTTTTTTTTTATTTTTGTCTCCTATCACTACACATCATCAGGGATAGAAGGATTTTGACATGCAATATATGTTCACTCTCTCTCCCTGAGAACTAATGGCATTCACTTCTCCACTCAGCAAGGTTGGATTGATCCACAAGGTGACACCGAGTATAAAAGCTGTCAATAAGGGGACAGAGTCATTGTGCACGGAGAATACTGAGTGGCTGCTATAATTTCAACGCAGCTACTCCTCATGGGACAGATCAGGGACATGTCAGCTCACGGTGCACCTGCCTGAGGAACAGTTTATATTAGCTAGAATATCTGCCAAAAAAATGTGAGTGTGGTGTTACAAGGGCCTGTTTGGGCCAAGAGCTGATATGAGATGCTAAAATGACTCAAGTAGTTAAATATAAAGGAAAAACTCAAACAAAGAGTATAAATTAGGGAAGCCTTTGTGAAATAAACAATGCTAGTTCATCTCTCAGTGCTATGCTAATAAGTAAATACAAGGTGTATACGGGTGACTGTACATTGGATGTTATCTTTATTCCCTGTTTATATCAGAGACAAAGGCAGAAAATGTAGTGTTACAGGTGTGGTTATTGTTATACTATAATAAATGTGTTTCTCTAATTAACACAGTCTCCTTGATTAACCGAGAGAACCACAGACAATGGTTTATAATAGCTTACTGAATATGCAGCAATAAAAACAAGGATAAAATATCCTGCTTAAAAACAATAACAAATGGCGGAAGCAAAACTCTATGTAGCATCTGTGGTACACAGAGAAATATAGCAACATTACTGTTCAAGTACCTAGAAATTCTTCCTCAATGACTTGAAAAAAAGAGGAAAAGTTGTGTCTACGACAACGATTTAATGGATTTACATTTAATAACTATATCATGGAATAAAGGGAAAGTGGACTTGTGTACATTGTGTGCATTTTATGTTTTTTTTCCTAACTACTTTAATTTAGTAATCTTATTAATTTATGAAGGACAGCCCATTCCAGACTCCATCCCATGGTTCCATCAGGGTTAGTGATGCTGCTCCTGCTCCAAAGATGATCTCAGTAATGGGCGACGGTATGAATCCGGGACGAAAGCCAGTACTGGCAACCTTGCTGTGCCAAAACGCGATTTTAGTGTTGGGATTTTGCTCTCCTATTCTAATCCATACTTTACTATATATCCCTTTTTTGACTTGTGACGGGTCTCGCTTTGCGTTTGGCCTCTCCTTTCTAGACTGTACACGTAAATATACATAGGGACTGTATATACTTATATGATTCAATAGATATGATTCATATACATTTAATTTCTGTACTATCTTTTAATCAATTGATGATTTGGATCCTTAATGATCCAAAAAAGGGAACAAATGGAATAAAAAATACCTCAGCGAGATGATGTTAGACAGTATATGTATATATGTATATAGATGTAGAAGAAAACTATGTTCATATGTTACATTATAGCACAGAGAAATTCAATATTAGGAAGTTGGGGTCAGCCATGACACCATGCCCCAGGAGCACAGAGGGTTAAAGGTCTTGTTTAAGCGCTAAAACCACTTTCCTTCATCTGGATAAATATTGGATATTGGATAAATGTCTTGGGATGAACACAGAACATCTTTATGATTATAGCAGCAGTTCTTACAAATAGGTGGTAGTTCTTGGTGTAAAAAATGTAGAACCTATAAATAATTTAATAATAATCGAGCAGGAGGTGAATCGTTTATTTATTAACATTCATTCATTCATTCATTCATCTTCTACCGCTTTATCCGATCTTCCCTCGGGTCACAGGGAGCCTGTGCCTATCTCAGGCATCTATGGGCATTATGGCAGGACACAACCTGTGAGGAATGCCAACCCATCGCAGGGAGCACACACACATTCACATACTAGGGACAATTTTTCCAAGGTGCCAATGATGAACCTACCGTGCATTGTTTTTGGTAAACCGGAGAACTCAGTGAAAGCCCCTAGAGGCACGGATGGGGAGAACATGCAAACTCCACACACATATGGTGGAGGCAGGAATCGAACCCCAACCTTGGTGTTGTGAGACGAATGTGCTAACCACTAAGCCACCGGGCCAATTGTTTGTATTAACATTAAGATCATGATGTTGGGAATGCTTTAAAACATCTCACTATTACTCAATCAGAATGGTTTTACTGTCAGCCTATAAATATAAACCAGATCAACAAAAGTATCGGGGCGCCTGACTTTTCCAGCCATGTTTCTGCATAAATGTCTTTTGATGATGTGGCTTAAAATCTTCGCTTCCCTTCAATTAGGAGACCCAAATATGTTCCAGCATGACAATGCACCTGTGCACAAAAAAGCAGCTCCATAAACACATATGAACACATTTGGAAACAATTTGAATGCTGATTGAAGCCTTCTCAGCTGTATCAAAAAAGCGTACTAAACACTTCCATTTGGAAACAATCCTTTGGCCAAATGATTGAATTAGTGGAGGGTCACTCCTTGTGGATTTATTTATTTATTTAGCTTTACAAATTTCACTAAAACATTATGGCCAAATGAGAATAATAAATATGTTCTATTTTATATATATAATACAGTGCATTAATAGTTCATTCATTCATCTTCTACAGCTTTATCCGATCTTCCCTCGGGTCGCGGGAAGTCTGTGCACCTGGGTAGGCACTGGATGGAAAAATCGCAGCACTACACACACACACACAATCACACACACACACATACTAGGACTAGGGATTTTCCAAGGTCCAATAACCCACCATGTATGTTTTTGGACGGGGGAATGAACCTGGCACAAAAAACCCCTGAGGCACGGGGAGAGCATACAAACTCCACACACACATGAATCGTACCTCCATGTTTTTGGACCGGGAGGATTTGGAATCAATTGGAGGAGCGAGGTGAACGTGCTAACCACTAAGCCACCGTGCCCCTATGTTACCATAAATCTTTATAACAAAAAATTTAATTATATCCCAATCTAATTATATGAAATTTGATATGTGCTGTATGTGTGTTATGTCAACCACCCCGAGATTTTTAAGTGTCATAAACTATCATAGCCACCCAGTTGTGTTCCTCTGACAGTGGAAACCTTCCTGCGAATGTTGACTGTACACGGGATTCACAGTCACATTGCATTCTCAAAAAGGTGCTGATTAATCCGGCGAGAACAAGCGTACCTATAATAAGTTTCGTGATTAAAAATGCCATTGGAACGAGCGCCACGATATTATGCGATTGTGCTCTCGTTATCGTAGGCTATACGAGCCCCCCCACCACCACCACTGATAGAGGACTGGCATTCAAGGTGAGGGGTAATGGAGTTGTTTTGATGTGAGCCATGCACTATGTACAGACTTTCAATTATTCCTAATGAGGACCTCAGTGGAAAAATGACAACATTTAAATATGGCTAGCTGATTATAGAAGCCACACATCAAACAGGCACTTTCTCCTCAAGTGCTCATGGAGAGATAGTGGCGTTCGCACTGTGCATACTGAGAAACCGGTGTGGCGTTGAAGCCATATGAGACATGCAGCTCAAATTGACACACACAAAAAAAGGATTTACCAGGGAAATACATTTTGTTTTCTGTCGTTGTTTTCTTTTATTGTTTTTTGTAGGTCTGTTGCTTTTGGATCGTTTTGTTCTGCAAGGATTAAATTTGGTGGGAATGATACAAGAGACGTGTTTCTAGGCAAATGTTTTGCATGTATTAAAGAGGAAAAAGCAAGCAGTGGAATAGATTCATGATTACTTATTTCAGGCTAGAAAAACAGATTTGATTTGTTTATTTACTTTTATTTATAACTATTAATGTGGGGGTGTGTGGGGGGGGGCACGGTGGCTTAATGGTTAGCCTCACACCTCCAGGGTTGGGGTTCGATTCCCGCCTCCACAATGTGTGTGTGGAGTTTTCATGTTCTCCCCATGTCTCAGGGTTTTTTTATCCGGGTTCTCTGAAAAACATGCACGGTAGGTTGATTGGCACCTTGGAAAATTGTCCCTAGTGTATGAATGTGTGTGTGTGTATGTGCCCTGCGATGGGTTGCCACCCTATAAAGGGTGTATCCTGCCTTGATGCTCATAGACACTTGAGATAGGCACATGATCCCCGTGACCCGAGGAAAGATTGGATAAAGCAGTAGAAGATGAATGAATGAATGAATGAATGAATGAATGAATTTATGATAACATGAACAAATTTTTTTCCCGTTTGTTTTATTGGGTTTTAGGAATTATGCATTTTAATTTTTTTCCTTCGAAAGTTAGAGTTTGGTGGAGAGAAAGAAAGTGCAATTTCTGCTCATTTCTATCAAAATGTTTTTTTTAAGAAAGAGGGTACTTGGTGATTACAGGTACCTTTTCCTTGCCATGATGAAACCACAATAAAGCAACAGCGCTGAATTCAGGATGATTAATAATATTTGCACTGCACAATTATTCTGCTGTGCATGTAGCCTGTTAGCAGTGAGCTCTGGTTGCCAAGCAACATCACAGGCAATGTATCGGGCGCTCAAAAGACGGAAAGCCTATCCAGTTATTTTAAGTGGAAGCATTATAGGGCAAAGTTATTAATGACTTCACAATTGGGTTGATCTGGTTGGTATGGTGGCTAAAATTATTACACAAGTTCCTTCCCTTACTACTCATACTTCTGCTTCTACACCACTTTCCTCTGTGCATACATTCGTCGGTTTTAATTGCTATATTGAGTCTGATGCTAAAAAACACTCCCGGTGTACCTCTAGCCGCTCATTTAAAAGCTGTTACCCAATAAGTCACGCCGCTGGGATTTTCCCCCCCTACCCCTGTAGCCTTGATTTGACATTGTACAAATTGTCCTAATGTCACCTTGCCCTGTGCTATGACAGATCCTCTGGCGGTCTGATTGCCGAAATGCTCGTTAATTGGTTTAAACTTTGCCCCGAATGACTAGGTGTCGGTGAGCTTAATTTCAGCAAAAGGTCAGTTTTAATAAAGACGCAGAAAAAGAAGCAGATGGGAGGGGGAAGAGACAGAGCGAGAGGAAGAGGGGGGGGGGAGAGAAAGAGAACGAGAAAATGAGAAAGGAAATAACTTGAACAGGCGGACATCAAGTCAATGAGAGAGAGGTTGGGATGTGACCTCTTGTTCAGAGTTCTCCATCCAGAGAGAAAATTAGAATCTGCAGCTTTGTCGCTCTGTCGCTCTCCTCCTGTGGCTCCTGTTTATTGGTTCTGCCCCCGAGCCAGATGAGGTCACATTTTTGTATTATTGGAAAGACACTCCTTTGGTGGCCATTGCTAACCAAATATTCAATACGAGCATAATGAAATAAATACAGGAGCTGTCCATGTGGGAGTTTAGAATGAGAGCAAGAGACCGGGGTCAATTTATGTGAACTTAAAGCGAAGTCGAGTAAGTTAAAGTTAAAGCATTTCGATTGGCCGTCCTGCCCCTTGAATAAACTCTAGGCAGGGGCACTCCGAGGTGGTATGAAGAAGTTTCGAGACTACCTCTGTTTACAAGAACTTCTTTTTCGAAAGCATAGCAAGCGCCTTCTGCTATTTGTGCTGGATCTCTACTGGGTTTGGAGATTTCTGCCATTAAATTACCCATTAATAATAATAATAATAATAATAATACTTATTAGTATTATTATTATTATTATTATTATTATTATTATTATTATTATTTATTATTATTATTATTATTTAGGAGGATTATTATTATTATTATTATGATGGGGTCATTATGAGGGTCATGTGGCTTAATGGTTAGCATGTTTGCCTCAGTAGCTAGCACTTGGTGGTTTAGTGGTTAGCACGTTTGCCTCACACCGCCACGGTCCGGGTTCGATTCCCGTCTCAGCCATGTGTGTGTGGCGTTTGCATGTTCTCCCCGTGCCTCAGTTGTTGTTGTTGTTATTATTATTATTATTTTTTATTATTTTTTACTTATGTATTTATTTATTTATTTTAGAAACCTTTGACTAATCAACTTCCATATCCAAACTGTTGCCATTTAATTTCCAACCATTCGAGTCGCTTTGTTGAATTAACACAAAATGTCCAATTGTCCTTAACCATGAAATTTTCTTTTTTTTCCCACACAGGTTATAGAAATGCATCTGATTGGCCAATCAACATCCGACGATCTGCAGTTTATTTGAAAATGTGATCTTTTTTTATTCTTAGAATTTCTCTCACATGTGAACTGTTTAAAAGAAAAACAAGAAAGAAAAAAAACGCGCACTATATGGACAAATGCAATGCCTTCCATTCATGGTTCTTCTCCAAACTGTTATCACAAAACTAGAGTCGCACAATTGTACAGGGTGTCTCAGGATGTGTTATTATACAGTCTTATACAGCCTGGAAACCAAAACCTGTTCCAGCATGATTAAATCCCTGTACACAAAGTAAGCTCCATGATGAAGATATGCTTTGCATGGTTTGGAGAGAAGAACCTGAGCCGTTAATATTGGAACACGTACCTCTCCACAGTGGCACTCGACTCTACCTGATTTTACTAACACCCTTGTGTGTGATGAACACAAATCTCCAAAAGCACACTTCAAACACTAGTGAAACATTTTCTCAGAATTGTTGTATAAGAGCGAATATGGACTAAATATGGAATGCGATCCCTAAAAAGCACATAACATTCTTATAACCAGGTGTCCACAAACTTTTGCAATATATTTCGGTGATATCCACTATCTGTTAGAAAATATGTCGATTGTTTGGGGAAAAGCCATTTACATTTTGGCAGACACAATTATCCAGAGCAATTTACATTATCGCTCATTTACACAACGGAGCAATTGAGAGTTAAGAGTCTTGCTCAAGGGCGCAGCAGTGGCAGCTTGGTGGTGCTGGGATTTGAACTCACGACCTACCGATCATGCCAACATCTTAACCACTGAGCATCCCTTTTCCCTATCCAACAATCATCAGCCATAATTCCAGCCAGCATTTGGCCAAGAAATAGACTACGGCGATCCATAATCATCAACAAAAACGCACACATACGCAGGCCAGAACATCGAAGCAGCTCTGGCCATGGGAAAGTTTGAAAAGTGCATACAGTGAAAAAGACTGCAACTAGAGAGCCTTTAAGAAAAGGTCAACTAATCAAGGTGAGAAGTTGAAAATAGGTGCATATATTAAGCCCTTATCCAGAGCCACTTACAACTGAGCAATTGAGGGTTAAGGGCCTTGCTCAAGGGCCCACCAGTGGCCGCTTGGTGGTGGCGAGGTCTGAACCCGTGATATTCCAGTCCAGAGGCCAACACCGTAACCACTTGGCTAATTTACATGTCCAGCCGTCAAGTTTCTTAGCACCAACACAAACACCACAAGCTGTAGTATGAACATGGATTTGGGTTTTAATTAATATCAGTAGTCAATATGAATATATGAATAATATATGAATAATATTGTAAATATATAATACAATCGCAATTCAGTAAACATTTTTAATAATAGATATATAATAATTAATTAATAATCATATCTTTGGTAAGCCATTGCAGTAGACTATTGATATTAATTAAAATCCAAATCCAGTCTTGGAATACGACAGTTTGTGTTGTTTGTGTTGTTGCTCAGAAACTTGACGGCTGTTCATATAAAGACGGTCTCATCTCCACAGAGTGTCCACCAATTGAAAAAGCAGAATATGGGGAAAACTCACGAGACCAGGTTTCAAATGTAATCAATTAAACCCTAATCTTATTAGTCAATGGATCCGTATGAAGTCATGACGTTTGCATAAGGTCCATTTTTTCTTGAGGGTCTTGAATATCACGATTAAATTAAGTATCATTAAAAAACAAAAATGTCCTATTGGACATCTACACACGCTGCATGGATCGTGTAAGATCCTGATTTCGTTTCATCACCTTCATGAGAAACTGGAAAAGAAAAAAGAATTAACAAAACTAGAAGCTAGTGTTGTAATGAGCTGATTTGCATATTAACTCCAGTGAATCGTTAGAGTCTTATCAGCATCCGACGCAGACAGATAAAAGGCACATGAAAGAGAAAATTGGGTATAAATTATTCAGTAACCACAGGGAAAAATAATAGGACCCAGGAAAAGGCTCCTGTGAATTGAACTCATAGCAAATCCCTTTACATTAAGGTTAACTATCTGCTAATAACTTTAGACATTACCGCTTCTAAATACTATAGATTTGTCCGATCGGGAAAAAACAGCCTGGGGTTGTCTTTCTTTATATTTAAAGTCACCTAGAATTTTACATTTTTTCTTCCTTAAGGTTTATTCCTAACGGCATTTCAAGAGGATTTTCGATCCCAATATGTGTCCTGGAATGCTCATTAGCGGTTGAAATGCTCATTTCCGATTCCTGTGCATCTGCTTTGTGACAAGAGCTACAATGTGTTTTTTTTTAAGCAGTATAGTAAGCTATATATTAAATATGATAGGTGCATATAGTGCATCATATATGGTTTCATTGGGCTATATATTAAATATGATATTCCCTATACGTGCAGGTGTCTATAGTGCATCATATATGGACAATTTTCCAAGGTGCCAATCAAACCTTTTGGACCGAGGGGAAACCGGGCATTTCCAAATTAATGGTTAATTAATGGTTAAGTAGATTATCTTGTAACAATGTGTTTTGACATTCCTCTATATATATATATATATATATAGACGATATATTATATATAGACGTGGACAAAATTGTTGGTACCCTTTGGTCAATGAAAGAAAAAGTCACAATGGTCACAGAAATAACTTTAATCTGACAAAGTAATAATAAATAAAAATTCTATAAATTAACCAATGAAAGTCAGACATTGTTTTACCATGCTTCAACAGAATTATGTAAAAAATAAATATCCAAAAATGATGGTACCCCTAACTTAATATCGCAACCTTTACCCCTAACATTTTGTTGCGCATCACCTTTTGAGGCAATCACATTCAAACGCTTCCACTGTAACTGTCAATGAGACATCTGCACCTCTCAGCAGGTATTTTGGGCCCACTCCTCATGCAAAATGAGTCAGTTGTGCCGGTTTAGGGTCATGTTTCAGGTGTCTATCAGGGCTCATCTCCAATTTAGGTCAGGGCTCATAGACGGCCTCTTTCGAATGCCAATTTTTTCCTCTTAGCCATTCTTGGTGTTTTTAGCTGTGTGTTTTGGGTAATTGTCCTGTTGCAAGACCCATGACCTGCGACTGAGACCAAGCTTTCTGACACTGGCTAGTACATTTCTCTCTAGAATTCCTTGATAGTCTTGAGATTTCATTGTAACCTGCACAGACAAGACACCCTGTGACAGACGCAGCATCAAAAACCTGTGCCCCTTCCTCACTTAATTAATGGTTAATTAATGGTTAAGTAGATTATCTTGTAACAGCCCCAGAACAAAACAGAGTTCTCTCTCCTCCGATATATATATATCCATGTTTCACACAGTAGGGACAGTGACAAAAGTAATAATAAATAAAAATTCTATAAATGTTAACCAATGAAAGTCTTGATCAACCATGCTTCAACAGAATTGTAAAAAAATAAACTCATTTTTACCCCTCTTAATATTTTGTTGCGCAACCTGCAATCACTGCAATCAAACGCTTCCTTTAACTGTCAATGATTCCACATCTGCACAGCTGATGTGCCTTGGCAAAAAAGGGTGCCTTCAGATTTTTGTCTCATTTGTCCACAGGAATTCTCCCAGAGCTTTGTGGCGTTTGTCAACTTGATATGAGTTTGGCATATTCCAGTCTTGTACCCTTTTTTGATCGTTTTCAACAATGGTGTCCTCCTTGGTCGTCTCCCAACATTGTTCCTTTGGCTCAAACAACGACGGAGCTTGACACGATTTTTTCATGAACCATTCGGAACCCTGCTCTTTTGCATTCAATTTTCCTTCTTAGATTTGTCGTTTTCAAGGTTGGCAACGTCCAAGTCTTCCCATGGTGCGATTAATGTTCCTTGAGCATGGATCACCTTGCAACTGTACTAAGTCTTTCTGCTCTTTTGTTAATGGAACATAGCCTTTACTTTTCCTTAACATCTTGTCTACATGCTTGTCTATAATTTTCTTTCTCACAGGTACATCTATCTCTTGAGACAGCTCTTTCCTTTGCTTCCTCTCTCCATGTCGCCTTTACCTTTAACAGTGTGGTCTTTAATTTTCTTTCTACTTGAGACACCATATCACCAAACAACACAGTGATTACCTGGAGCCATATATATAGGCCCAATGGCTGATTACAAGGTTGTAGACACCTGTGATGCTAATTAGTGGACACACCTTCAATTCAACCATGTAACATTCCTCTTTGGTCACATTATTTTCTGTGTTTTCTAGGGGTACCATCATTTTTGTCCATGCCTGTTTCATGAGTTTATTTTTTTACATAATTCTGTTGAAGCATGGTTGAAAAACAATGTCTGACTTTCATTGGTTAACATTTATAGAATTTTTATTTATTATTACTTTTGTCAGATTAAAGTTATTTCTGTGACCATTGTGACTTTTTCTTTCATTGACCAAAGGGTACCAACAATTTTGTCCACGTCTGTATGTTATGTTGATTTCCACCCACTGTAATTAGTAATAATATTACAAAAAATGCAACATTGGTCTTATTTGTCCCATATGAAGAAAGAGATGGAAGTCTCCAGAGAACAAAACATGGTGTCAGCGTTCCAATTCATCCCAAAGATGTCTGGAAGGAAGTCTGATCTGTTTAGCAGGCCACTCAAAATGATCCAAGCAAACTCTACGTGCAACTCTATGAGCTGGCTTTGTGCACAGGGCCATTGTCAGACTGGAACGTTATGGCCTCCTAGTTAGAAAGTTTCATTGTAACGGCATCCAAATATGTCCTATTCAAATGTTTGCCTCAAATTTTGTAATAACAATTGGTGGAGGAAGCACATATGTTTCGAACAATTCACGTCCTCCAATCATTTTGCTGACATTGTGTATTAAGATGCATGAATGAGCATAATCCCAGACCATAATTCTGACACTTTTGCTATTATGAGAATTTCTGCACACAGAATTGTCATGTAATATTTATAAAGGATTCTCCAGTGGTGAAGGAAACTCCACAGATAAAGTTCCAGTGTGGATCATTTTCCAAACACCCTGTTTTAATCATTATTTAGTTGCATGTCATCATGTGTATAATATATAAACAGATCAATTAGTACAAAATGCAATAGAAATGAATGATGTCATAAATTACTTTGCCATCTTTACTTATTGTTTCTTAACCATGCAAATCATTCATGGTAATGGATGCAGTAAGTATTGCTCATTAAAGGCATTCCTTGTCTAATAAACACGAACATATTAATCAGAGCACCGGAGAAACGTGAAATTAATGTGAAATTTGGCTAATTTAATCATTAACTTGGTAACATTATTTATGGTTTGTTCATTCTGAACTGTATTACGTTTATTTCCAGACAGTCTTACCGAGAGTGACTCTACAGTTATCTCATATATTAAGCAGTTGAGGTTTAAGGGCCATTTCAAGTAAGTGTTGAACTTTGGGATTTGAACTTATAACCTTCCGAGCTAACGCCTCCTAGAGGCCCAGGGAGTAATCGAATGCCATAAATAATGCTGCTCTAAGCCAATGCCATAAATAATGTAATTCAAATGAATTTTGTGTGTCGATTCACCCGTAACCACTTTATCTTAGTCGGGGTCACAAAGTCTGTTTCTTTCTAATACATGGGTCAAGGAGGAAACATGACATTGATGTCCAGATATAGAAATATTGCTACTACAATAAGTAATCTTATGATCTCATGCAGTAGTTATAGAATTAAAAAAAACTTATCACATAACAGCTAATGATATGACATGTTGATGTCATGAAAGTCATGAAAAAGCCCTAGCCTCAAGTGTCTATATATCTATCTATCTGTATGTCTGTCTGTCTGTGTGTCTATCTATCTGTCTGTCTGTCTGTCTATCTATCTATCTATCTATCTATCTATCTATCTATCTATCTATCTATCTATCTATCTATCTATCTATCTATCTATCTATCTATCTATCTATCTATCTACCTACCTACCTACCTACCTACCTATCTATCTATCTATCTATCTATCTATCCTATCTATCTATCTATCTATCTATCGACTTGTCACTTTACTATAGTATTTACACTTCTGAAATATGCTAAATTGCATTTTGTTGCTGTGTATACAATGATAATAAAGTGCTATCTGTCTTTATACCTATTCACTATATATCTGTCTGTCTGTCTACCTATATATTCTATTTATAGGGTTACAGAACCTTTGCCATTGACTGATGGTAGACATGCTGGCCATAAAATCCTGGCCTTGTTGTATAAGACCAGTGGGTGAGAGGTGAATACACACACATACACAAGAGCAGGGTTTCATCGAGAGACAAAGTGACGGCGCTGCCAGCTTGATGCCATGAGGACTCAGTGGCTCTGTGACAACCGGAGGTGACAGGTTCAATCAACTGCGTGATCGGCAACTCCTGGCCTAATGTTCTTTCACGTCGGACTGTGTTAGCTGTCACTGTATTGAGAAAGAGAGAGTAAGAATGAGAGAGCGGGAGAGCTGGAAAAGGGGTGCGACTAAACCTTTAATAGAGATCCAGAATGCTGTAAAAGAGACACATTCCCCAGTTTTTACTTAAAAGATCAAAGATCCCATCTCCCCTTTACACAGTCACAGTTTGGCACAGCTGAACCGCAGAGAAATTGAAAGTAATTTTTGTGTGTGTGTGTGTGTGTGTGTGTGTGTGTGTGTGTGTGTGTGTGTGAGAAAACCGCTGCAGCATTGACTTTGCAGTCTTGCTCCATACTTCACCCAATAGAGCTTGGCGCAGTTCACACTCGATAGCAGTGTACAGAAAGAGGGAGAAAACGCTTCTGCAAATTCCCTGTTTAAAAACGGCCGAGCATGCCAGTTGGCCATGTAATGCAAATTAAATTACTTTCGCAGAAAAAAAGCTTATGGAAGTGAAAAAGAGGGATGAGGGAATGCTAAAGCTTCTTTTTAACATGGTTCCAAATGTTGGAATAAAAGAGAAAAAAAAAGAGAAATCCCCTGGGATAGGAAAAATCTGTCACAGCTCAAAATATAATTAATGAGGGGTAAATTCAAGAAATGTGCTTCATTCCTTCTTCAGTAACTGCTTTATCCTAATTTAGGTCACAATGGATCTGTAGTCTAAGGTAGAGAGTATGAGCAAGAAGCACTTAGAAGGCAGGGTTTTCAGTGCTTGTTCACTATGTATTCATACTGAAATATTTCCGTAGGTACAGGACTTTGTGTAGCAAATACAATCCTTGTTTTACATTCAGAACATAGTTCAGATCTGTGATCCCTCAAGGACATATTAAGCTGGGAACCTGAATTTTGTTTATTCTCCTCCTTCGAGAGAATCGAGAGAATTATTGAACGAATGAATGATTGAATGATGGAATGAATGATGAATAAATAAGTTGACTAAATAACTACATAAATCTTGCTTTTTTCTTAAATACAGACATTTGTTAAAGTATGCAAAAATAAGTAGAAGAGTTAAGTAGAATGTGTCTTTAGAAAAATAAATATTATTATGTATACCGCTATATCCGATCTTCCCTCGGGCTACGGGAAGTCTGTGCCTATCTCAGGTGTCTACGGGCATTATGGCAGGATACACCCTGGATGGAATGCCAACCCATTGCAGGACACACACACACACACACACTCACACATTCATACACTAGGGCCAATTTTTCCATGATGCCAAACAACCTACCGTGCATGTTTTTGTACCGGAAGGAAACCGGAGAACCGAGAGGAAAACCCCCTGAAGCATGGGGAGAACATGCAAACTCCACACACACATGGCCGAGACAGGAATCGAGACCCCAATCCTAGAGGTGTGAGGCAAACGTGCTAACCACTAAGCCACCATGCCCATCCATCCATCCAACCATATATATATATATATATATATATATATATATATATCTATTCTATCCAGATTCTACCCCCTACCTCTTCAATCACCCTATTCCTTGGTCCTTACCTCAGAATAGCACTCACACAGATGTGGCAGCTTCATTTAAATATGTGTCCAAGCGGTGTGCATTTCCATCCAAACTGGAAAAGTAGCTCGGTCTGCTGCTCGGCCAACCGGAATGGAACATCTCGCTTCTGTCTGGCTCTGGAGGACAAGGCTCTAAATATCCTACCTTTTGTTTCCAGAAAGGTGGACAGGAATCTAATCACATTCACAGAGACATACCTGCTACCTGACGGATGTTATACGGGAAATAAAATATGTTTGTACGATTGTTGACCTCTGTCCAAAGAAAATGCTAATGTATAAACTGTTCGCTCTGTGAAATTCCGTTTGTCCACATATGTAATTCCTAAAGAGTACAGTACTTCCCTTCTAAATAGTATGTAGAGACTGCCTGATTGTGTTAAACAACTTAATTTATCCCATCATTCTCCGTAGATGAGCTGGCCTTTTTTTTTTTTTTTCTGTTTAAAAATTCATTTGTTTTAGCCGCCCTGTTTGTTTATTTGTTGTTTTCTCACCTCACAATTTACTCTAATTGCCAGAAGGTGCACGGTCGTCAGGTCATCTATTCTCATCAGCTCGGAGATCACTGTTGTTTATGTCCTGACACGACTGCTGCCTTCTTATTTCAGCCGTCAGCAGACAGCGGCCAGCCAATTGACTTTCCTGCAAAAACTTTGTCTTGTTCCGTGAATGCTTTGAACTTTTAAAGAATTGTTTGGACACCTACCCTTTAACACACAGATATACCCAAGCAAAAACCTTCTACCTCTAACAGGTCATTTTGTACCCCATGAAAAAAAAATGCCGAGATTTCAATGAAGGCACAAAAATGTACCTTATTAAATGTAACCTCAAGGTACTGTCCAAATCATTTTGGTCCTTTGGGCTACTGCATACATAAACAAACAAACACATAATTCAAATGTCTGAATCTGAAATGTGTACCTTTATGACATTAGGGTACACAATAGTACCGTAAGGACCTTTTGTGAATCTTTAAATGTACCATTAAAAGTTTTATTCTTCTAGGCTTTTTTCTGATGGTTGTAGTTAAGGTATTGAATTTATGATCTAAAGGTCATCAGTTTAAAGCCCAACACCACCAAGCTGCCACTGACAGACCCTTGACAACGGGCCTTAATTTTCACATTCTCAGTTTTAAGCCCCTTGGTATATATAAAAGAAACATATACGCCTTATATATATATATATATATATCTATATATATATATATATATATATATATATATATATATATTTATATATATATATGAAACATATACGAAAATATAAACTAAATATATAAGAAAACTACACTAAAAACCAAATGTGGTGAAGGTGAGGTGAAGCATTGATGTCAAGTATTAAGGCCCAGTGCACAGTCAGTTAATGATATCAATAGAATAGGCAATTTACACTATTTGGCCGAAAGTTTTGGAACACCTAACCATTCACCTTGCCATATGTAGATATCCTCCGAAATGTTACGACGAAACGGGAGACACACAATTGGGTTTGCATGAAGGACAATAAAGTTTAATGTTCCCTCAAACTTGGAAACCCTAAACCTTTTCCATCATATCATTGTACCCTTATGCACAAATCAAGATCATGAATGGCCTGTTATAGAAGCCCCAAAAAAAAAAAAAAATTTTGGGGATGAATTTGAACACTGATTGCAATCCAGGCCTGCTTACCTCACCTACATCAGTAAACATCAAAACAATATATACCATTATTCAGCTCACTTTCATGTTAAAGCAGAAATGAAATATGTGCAAAAATCATTCATTCATTCATTCATTCATCTTCTACCGCTTTATCCGATCTTTCCTCGGGTTACGGGGAGTCTGTGCCTATCTGGGGTGTCTATGGACATTAAGGCAGGATACACCCTGGATGGAATGCCAAACCATCACACACACACACACACACGCACTCACATTCACACAGACATTCATACACTAGGGACAATTTTCCAAGGTGCCAATCAACCTAGTGTGCATGTTTTTGGACCGGGGGAAAACCGGAGAACCCGGAGAAAAACCCCCTGAGGCACGGGGGGAACATGCAAACTTTACACAGACATGGCCGAGATCCGAATCGAACCCCGACCCTGGTGGTGTGAGGCGAACGTGCTAACCACTAAGACACTGTGCATATATATATATTGAATCAAATAGGCATCTAAATTCTAGCAATCTACATTATGGTAATATAAATTGTTACAATTAATTTCCAATAGAGCCCTACTGGATTTTCTTTTTGAGCTCTTTTTATGTATTTGTAGGGATTTATGTATTCAGGGATTAGTCATAAGCCTAAACTATGATCCTCTACCTGCAGAAAACACAGCTTGGTTAGTCATATGCCCATAAAGTCTTTAGTCATAAGCCTGCGTGTTCACCTGTAATCAGCATCAATATTGGCCGTACGACACGATGCCTTATATAACATTCAGCTCCGAGGTCAGAGGGACATGAAACCGACGGGACATGAAATGTTACGGTTTACAGTATGGAAGAAATATTAGAGCAGTGTATACCATCTATGAGGTAGTTCTCTCTCGTATTCCTTTCTTTTTCTCCCCCTTTCATTTGTCCGCCTGGTGATTTTACATTTGCACTGCACATGAGTTTCCCTCGCTTATTTCAAAAGCACTTCAATTGTTCATTGGAAGGCATCCATTTCCTTCCTTGAGCTCTGCACTGTAATCAAAGTTGTTAAAGGTCGATACGACTTCTAAATTTAACAACAAACAAATCACACTTCCTATAACATTTTCAAACAGAAGTTTATGTTTTTCTACAAGTACAGAATTCCATTGATCTAAAGTCTGACATTTAACAAGAAAATCATTAATGAATGACTTTTTTTTTTTTTTTGGAGTGAAACTCTCTGCGTACTTCTATTGATGAGCCTGAACTCCGAATCAATCCAACTTGCTGCGTCGCGTTAAGACGTCGTGGTGGTGATGTCGCTGAGAATACACTGAGAATATTACTAGTGGTAATATTACTAGTAATATTAGTAATATTACACTGGTGGGGAAAACCGGAGAACGAACCTGGAGTATTATTCATTCATTCATTCATAAATCTGCCCTCGGGTCACACCTACCATCTTTATTCAGGCATTCATTATAAGCAGGATACACACACACACACACACACACACACCACACACACACAAACACACACACACACACACATTCATAAACTAGGGACCATTTTCCAAGGTGCCAATCAACCTACCGTGCATGTTTTTGGGGGGGAAACCCGAGAACCTGGAGAAAAAAACCCTGAGGCACGGGGAGAACATGCAAACTCCACACACACATGGCCGAGACGGGAATCGAACCCGGACCCTGGAGGTGTGAGGCAAACGTGCTAACCACTAAGCCACCGTGCCCCTTTATTATATATATATTAATATATACCCTATATATATATATATATATTATATATATATATATATATATATATATATATATATATTTTTTTTTTTTTTTTTTTTTACTTTATATATAAAGGCCAGTGATTGCATTTGAAAGTTTCACTTGTATCAAAATGTTTCACACTAGTTTTGTAAAATGCCAACACAAGGCAGCATAAGGCGACAAGTCAAGTCGCAAAAGCCAGTATTCCTGTCTTCATTGGGAGCTGCGGATCTGGAACTATTCTGATTACGTCTGCGATTTCATCCTGGACAGCAAGTTAGATATAAGAGCAACTGTGAAATTCGACATGAAACTGGCCAAATCTGCCACAGAGCCTTTTGACATTATATACGCTTGACATATGGCAGTGCTGCAACGAGTCCTTCAAGGTATTTCGAGTGGCTTCAAATGCGTAACAAAACATCTCTAGAAAACGACGAGAAATTGGGCAGATCTTCAACGATTTCAATCCACATGATCACATGATTTGGATCCCCCGGATTTCCTGAAGATTAAGAAGCTACTGAAAAATGGCGTTTTTGACACCAGTGCAGCGATCCAGCACTAATAGCATTAGATGCTTGACATGCTAGGACACGTTTCAGTCATTTCGAGAATGATGGGAGCGATGAATTGATGGGAATATTTGGAAAGTGAAAGTGTGTAGACTAAAGTAAATAATGTACAGTCTTTAAAAAGAGCTAATCTTGAAACTATGTTATAGGAGCTATTAATAATCACATAACCTGGGCCTATCACAGGCATCTATGGGCATTAAGGCAGGATACACCCTGGATGAAATGCCAACCCATCGCAGGGCACACACACTCTCACACACACACACACACACACACACACATTCATACACTAGGGACATTTTTTCCAAGGTGCCAATCAGCCTACCATGCCTGTTTTTGGACCGGGTGAAACCTGGAGAACCCAGAGATAAAACCCCTGAGGCACGGGGAGAACATGCAAACTCCACAAACACATGGGGGGAAGCAAGAATTGAACCCCAGCCACAGTGCCCACCCTATATATATATATATATATATATATATATATATATATATATATATATATATATATATATATATATATATATATATATAGATTTGAGAATAAATTCTAAACATTATAATAACTTTACTCGATCCTTTCCGCCTCCACACATTTCTGCAATTAAACCAATTCCCTTTCCTTAAAAAAGAAACAGTTGGTTTGACTTCTGCAAAAACTGCTGACTTTCACAAATGCTGTGGGGAAAAAATAGTGAGGGTGAGCTCTGCTGAAAATGGCACATTGACAGGAAGTCTACAGCAATTAAAAGAAAAACATTCATGTTACACAGAAAAGCACTCCAAAACACAAAAGATGACCAATCATAAATAAATCCCACAATAACTTGTAAAAAAAAAATAAGATAATAATAATTAAATGGAAAATGTTTTTGTAAATATTTTCAACCGTTTTCCAATGCCAGGACGTAGAATATATTTCATCTTATTTAACTATTACACATAAACACATTACCTTGCCATTTCCCAGAAACAATATTTAATGAGAAAACGCCATATTAGACTAAATTCCAAAATTTCTAATCGCTGCTAGCAGGTTGTAATTAAGCTCTGTAGGATCTCATTTTATTGAATTATGTTTATCAGCCTTATTTTCTAAACCTAGGGTGATTTTTGTGTAGCATTTATCTTTAATCATAAACCTTGTAAACCGTGGATATGAATTTATAAAAGGCCAAAAATGGACACACACAAACAACTTCTGCTCTATCTCCTAATCCATAATATATACAAGTGAAACATACACCATGAATGAGAGGTGATTTGCCTGTAAAGAGCAAAGGGGATAAAGTGCATGGCATTTGTGAGGATAATGTTAAATATTTAATACCATTCTGCCATTCTGAAGGTTTTTCTTGTATAAAGAGCTGCTGAAACAGGTCTGGTGTACCAATAAAATGTTAATAAAATTCTGAAAGTATGCAGTATGACCTGTGGCATAGACTAGTGAAACTATATACAGATCCCTCCATAGTACAGAAATAAGATTAAATATAGGAGCCCCGCAGGTTTGAATATCCTTGGCGTTGTACTGCATGTGGAATAAAGCAGAATCGAATATGACAGGTATATATATATATATATATATATATATATATATATATATATATATATATATATATAATATATATAGATATATATATAAAGAATCAGTGTAAATATTCTCTATGCTCTATTCATGATGAACGAAGCTGTGTAATGAAGATACTATACTATACTATATAGTAAAGGTACTATAGTAGGAATGGTAAGAGATACACTATATGACATTTTTATGTGAAAAACAAACAGCTTTTTTTTAAACAGCTTGTTCCTCATGTAGTCCGCATTTGTGTTATTATAACCTGCGCTCTTTCAGGAAGATGCTCCAGTAGAGTTTGGATGATTTCATAGCTATTTCGATGCAGAATCTGGAACAAGACAGAACAAGACCACAAAATCTAGTCATTGACAGACAGATCTATCTATGGGGCAGAATTTAATGGTAAAGGGCCTTTGCTCAAGGGCTCCAGGAGTTGTAGCTTGAACTTCCAGCTCTAGCTAGTATTGCCCGATTTGCTTATTTTGCTATGAATTACATTTGTTTTCAATTTGCAAAAACAAGATCCAAGTAAGATTGGGAAAGAAGAGGTTGTAGATCCTTGCTGTAGTTTTAGAAATTGAGCAGCTACAGCTGAAATTGGACACCGCATCGTGTGAGAGAGCGAATGCCCTAAAATGTAATAATCCACGCAATAATTGCATGTCATAATCAGTAATTTGTGGGATGTTTGTGAAAAGGAAATGACTATTATTATCAAAAGGGTAATCCATCCTCATCTTGGTGAGAGTGTGATTATAACACTCTTGATGTCAGTGAGTATTAAAACACTACATAGACACAAGAGAGGAGGAAAAAAAAATAATGAGCACTGTATTATAAGTAATACAATCAAATACTATAGTTGTTTGAAGTCGAGGGACCAGGAGCTCCTGAGCAACTCATAAACTCACTCATCATCTCAATCATTATAGACCCAAAACCTGTTCCAGCATCACGTTGTCCATGTAGATGTTCTCAGAAGATTGGGGTTGGAGTGGCAGATCGTGAGTGGCCTGCTATAAAGCTCTAACCTCAGCCCTATTGACCACCTTTGAGATGGATGTGAAAGCAGGACTGCATCCCAGACCTCCTAATCTCACCTACACCAGTACCTGATTTTACTAACAACCTTGTGTCTGGATGAGCACAAACCTGGACTACAAAATCTAGTGGAACATCTTCCTAGATACCAGGAAGGTATTATAACCACAATATGAAAAGCTTATTTGACTCATATGGTCAGGTGTCCACTAATGTGTATAAAACTGCAATTCGTTTCAAACCCTCTAATCTCTAAAATCTCCAAAAGACTGGCACTTCTGGACAGAGATGTTCAAAAAGAACATTCAAATCGTTTGACACTGTAGTGCATGAACAAAGTTGGCATTCAATAACTAGAGTTCCTCAAACTTCCTTTTTTATCTGCCATTAACATTGAAAGACAGCGCTTCCAGACGCTGCTTTCAAAACGGCAGAAGGATTCCAGATATTTTGGTGTCTCTCTTTGCTGTAACCTCTCCTACACGCCCAGCCTACGTAGCAACAGTTATTAGTCATTCCAGGTGGTTTATCCATTGATCTGTTATTTCTCTCAGCGTTTGGCTCGGCAGTATCTCGCGAGTGTGTTCTGTATCTCTCGCTCTCTCCACACATACATCAGTGTGTACTCCATGTGCCGAGTAGCGGAGAGCAGTGACTAATGTGTGGATTGTATCAGTTTTCCCCCAGTGCTGAGCCTGAATCTATTCTATGCCATTTTCCCTCCCTCCCTCTCTCTCTCTTTTGCAGCTCTACTAAACTCGACACTCCCAGAATGGAGTTCTCATCCTCGAGGGGAGCGGCTGCATGGCATAACGTTTTTGTCTTGAGAATGAGTCCTCTCCCGCTGTGTGCCGACTTGTGAGTGTGTGTATGTATGTGTGTGTGTGTGTGTGTGTGTGTGTGAGAGAGAGAGAGAAAGCACCCATGCTTGAGGCGATGGACATGGCTGACTGACTTTAGGCTAACAGATATGAACCTGCAGCAGGGATGACAGGTCACTGAGAAGGCCTTGATGAGCTTATGACTATGACTTCCTGCTGTCTGGGTGATGGGTGATATGGCCCAATCCTTTAACGGACAGATACAAAGAGAGAGAGAAAGAGAGAATGCTCTGGTTGATCAGCCTTATGACCCAACACACTCACATCACATACTACAGAAATGTAGTATGACAGGCATAGCTCTTACACTTCACCTCAACTATTCATTATGTTAATCTTCTCATTAATACACTACTATACTATACGTAATAAATATAAAGAAAAGATCAATTGAACCATTTAATATGGATCCAAGCTCCACCCACTTCTTATATAAACTATATGGACACAACTATTGGGACTACAGGCAGCCATATATAGTTGTTTCCCAATTTGTTATCAGAAAGCTGAAGACACACAATTGTACATGGTGTATGAATGTAGAAGCTTTTGCTTTTACTTGCACTAGGAGACCCAAACCTGTTCCAGCATTGCAATGAAGATATTCTCTAAATGGTTTGCAGTGGATGACCTCCTGCTAAAGAGTCCCCAACCCTATTAAACACCGTTGGGATGGATTTAATCCCTAATTTCACCCCTGGCCTCCTCATCTACATCATTACATGTCTTTACTAACACCCATTCCCAGAAGAGTCGAGGGAATTGTAAATTCTAAATGTGGAATGCCAATGCTCAAAAACACATTTACATATATGGCATTTGGTAGATTCCCTTATACTGAGGGAGATTAGAGGGGTCTTGCTTAAGGGCCCAGTAGTGGCAATTTTTTTTTCTGTTGCTTGTTGAACCATTTGCTTTACAGTCCCAATTCCAATGCTTTAACCAATGAGCTACCACTAAATGCACATTCCGAATTGAGTCCCCATTTGCTGTCCTAATAACCCCTATTCTTCTGGGCAGATGATGTACTAGGTTTTAAATTGGGCTTGTGAAGACTTGTGCTTATTAAGGTGAGGAAACCTAGGGTGCAGTATACATTCTAGTTTATCCAAAAAGGGTTCAATAGTGTTGAGGCCAGAGCTCTTGAGCAGGCCAATCAAGGTCTTAAACTCCAAACCCCGAGTCTCCAATTTCAAGTTAAAGGATATTTAATGCTACTGAATCTGAAGACATCCTATACAATTGTGCGCCTTCAGCTTTGTGGTAACAATTTGGAATAAGAACCACATTTTGCTAAAAAAGTAAAAAAAAAAAACCCTTTGTCTATATATATATATATATATATATATATATATATATATATATATATATATATATATATATATATATATATATATATATTCACAGCATTCGACAGATGCCCTTAACCAGAGCAACGAGTGTTAAGGGCCTCAAGGGCCCACTTGGTGGTGATGGGATTTGAACTTGCAACCTTTTAATCCAGAGGCCAATGCCTTAACCACTGAGATCCTCCACCTCCACCTCAATTTACCTTTTATATACAAGTATAAAAAGGTATGTAAACCCGACGTTATGGCAGAAAAGGAAGAAATTGACTAACTGGTTGATGAAGATTTTGCTCTTTGGTACATTTGCAATCGAGTTTCAGTGTACTCTTGCTAGAAATTGTGCTCATTGCATGATATATTTCAGATGCATGATGTGATTATGGCAGTACTGATATAATCCATAATCTAATGCACATTTACCTGTAAGGGACTCAGGAGACCTGATAAAATGATGAAACCATTGGCCACTGGTAATATTTCTGCATCTAATATAAAAGGTTCAAGCGTCTTATGACTTGATTGTGTTAGTAAAACCACTGTTCATTTTGTTTTGGCTTAGTTTATACAAAATTCTCTCTACTAATAATCAGTCCTAGATAATTAGACAGTCACCTCTCCCTGTAGTGTGTCTCTAATGAGTAATACTATGGAAGGTAATGTAGCACCAGACCCAAAATTACAATGCCTGTATACACAGTCTGTTTGGGAATGATACAGACATCAGAAATGATGCTCAGTGATGAGTGGGAATATACAATACGCAGAAGTCATTAGCTAGCATTATGCATATAAACAAACAAAACCATCTTACTCACTTGTCATACGGACTTCATTTGGCTTCAGTAAAGGAAATTTCAGACGCTCCGCCTTTTTGTGACATCGGCATACCTGACTGTTTCGGCAACCCACCAATGAATGGTCTGTAATCATAGAGCGCCAAAATGGATGCGATAAGAGAAATAATAGAAAACTCCCAATAAGGCCAAGGATTTTGACAAGCTACAAGAGTTTCGGAAAGCCCTTTTGCACTGGCGGGTTGGGAATTTTGCAATAATGCTGTCTAGTGAGCTTCTGGCAGAACTGTATCTAGTGGCCACAGATCATGAAACAAGCCAAGGATCTGCTGAAGAGATTATATCTCACAGTTGGCTCAGGATCATATGTGGAACATGTTGGTTGTGATAAAGAATGCTGGCTTGACCCACTTACTTTGTTGTCAACATGACCCTCATCATGAAAAAAAGAAGGTAAATTGCCAAACACACATAAAACTCCCTTTAGTGCCAACTTTAGGTCCTTGGTTCAACCGTTTAGGTGAGTTTTGGTGTTTCATTTTAGCATTTTTTCCCTTTTCATTGCATTAGGAATTCTATATGTTGATTTATACTTCTGTGCTATACCCTACTGTACACATACAATAATATACATCAATGCATACCCTATGATACAGCCTACGCTGTAACCTGATGTGCACCTCTCCAAAAATGTCACATCAACGTAGAGTGCAAGGCCTGTGATTGGTCGGCTTGGCAGCATCACACGTATTTCCGGTATAGCATCATACATGTTTGTATTCCTCTGTACCAGTCCACTCTAAAGGCACTGAAGAAACACAGCATGGACATGAACCAAGCAACCGAAAGGGTCATGCAATAAGTTTGCCAAAGAAGAAACTCAGCTCCGCACCACCGCAAACTAGCATTTCGGAAGAGTAACTGCAGAGTGACGCAGAAGTATAAATTGACCTTAAGCACCTTGAATGAGTATACACTGGAAATGTGGATGTGTGTGTTTGGTGCCCTGTTGCTGATCCCAGAGTATAAGGTCCTGCCTTACAGTTAATGAAGACGAATAACAACATACAAGCAAATATAAGCTTTCCACAGGCCACGCTACTCTTTAAAAGGAACTATGTCACATTGCTTTACCCTGACATTTATTTGAATTGACATTTAAAACTTGCATTTAACAGCTCATTGCTCTGTAATTATTCACAACAATTGCTGATGTACTCTACATTACTGTATGTTATACAAATCAATTAGTGAACTTAGTAATTAGAACAAAAAGCATGAGTCAAATTCTTCATGAAACTGGGCAAATCTGCCTTGGAGATGTTTGGCATGATGTACATTTTATATACATCAATTCCGCGATGGAAACGAGACGAGCAGGCTTCGAGGTGAGGTATGGGGGACGATGAGGTCTCTGAGGTAAGAGGGTGCCGATCCATTGAGGATACCGAGGGTGACGTTTCTTTTCCTTTCGCAACAAATACCAGCCAGGTACAGTGTGGTTAAGGCTGGGATGTGTAAATGACGCCACGCCCAATTTTAATGTTGTTTATGCGACATCAGGGAAGAGGTTCCAAAGCCGAACCAATCAGGCTTCTCAAAACACACTCACACACCATCCACACAGCATCCCACTGCTTTATTTATCTGTTTTATTACTGGTTATTACATGTTTATTGTATATATTGGTCTCACAGACAGTGTTACTGTTTACATGCACATTTTGCACATTTCACTACTATCATTACTGCTGCTCGACTTGTTCCATTTGCACACCAGCTAAACTGTGTTCAACACTAGTTTTGTATAATAGTGTCAAAATGTTTACAACTGAATTGAATATTTCACTACAGCATAGTTACAGTGTCGTTATTTTATGTCTCGTGCTGTCTAATCCAGTCTGTTTGGTTTTTGCACTGTTTGAACCAGGTTGCACACGATGCGCTTTATGTGGCTAGGACAACTTTGTCCAGTCCTCAGCTTTGTGTTGTGTAGCTCTATGTTGTGTTATATATTTGTTTTGTGTAGCACCAAGGTTCTCATTTCACCGTCACCGTACTACTGCGTCAGCTCTATATATATATATATATATATTATATATATATATATATATATATATCTATATATATATATATATATATATATATATATATATATATATATCTAGATATATATAGAGGGGCACGGTGGCTTAGTGGTTTAGCACGTTCGCCTCACACCGCCAGGATCCGGGTTCGATTCCCGTCTCGGGAATGTGTGTGTGGAGTTTGCATGTTCTCCCCGTGCCTCAGGGGTTTTTTCCCCGGGTTTCTCCGGTTTCCCCCGGTCCAAAAACATGCACGGTAGGTTGATTGGCACCTTGGAAAATTGTCCCTAGTGTATGAATGTGTGCGTGAATGTGTGTGTGTGCCCTGTGATGGGTTGGCATTCCATCCAGGGTGTATCCTGCCTTAATGCCCATAGACGCCTGAGATCCCGCACAGGCTCCCCCGTGACCCGAGGAAGATCGGATAAAGTGGTAGAAGATGAATGAATGCCTAATATATGTATATATATATATATATATATATATCCAAATATATATATATATATATATATACATATATCTATAGTTGAAATGACAATAAAAACCTCTCTACTTGATCAGTGTAACTTCCTTTCTTTGAATGCAGATCACAGACTCATAATATTGATTAGATTGACAGGAAAAGGAGGGACAGCAAGATCTTACTGGAATTTGATCTGACAAGACAAGCATAACATGTTTTTCTTTGCAAACAGCACAGATTATGCCACAAAAGCGCCAGGGTCCAAAAAGAGACAAAGGTCAGAGCCTGTCACGCTAGAAAAGAACAAGCAAACAAGCTCTGAAACTAGACACATGCAGGTTTTTTTTTTTTTTGAGTACAAATAAGACAAAACATCTTTATGCATGTAAAATATGCCGATTTTTTTTTCTTCCTTTACATACCCTGGCCTGTTGGAAAGTCAGGGTCAGATTCTGATATCAGCCATGATATGGTCTCCCAGGAGCAAAGAGTGTTAAGGTCTTACTAAAAAGTTTCACAGTGAGGCTTTGTGGTGCCAGAGTTTGAACTCAAGACCTCCTGATCAGCACAAGTGGGTCACCACTGCCCTGTGTGTATGTGTGCACAGACGAGATTAGAAACTATAATGGAAATGAAAGATTTACCTTGTCTTACTGCACGGAATGGTACATATGTCTTATTGCTAATGTATACACTTATTATTATGTTTTTTAAGTAGAATGCAAAAATACAATCATGTATAATCTGTATTTCTTTATGATATTTCACTAAAATGTGTCCAACCTTTTTTTCCTAGTTAGTAAATGAAGGCCTGACAGTACACTATATTGCCAAAAGTTTGTGGACACTCGGACAAAAGAATGGTGATGTCCTTTTAGCTTATCACATTCCACATTTTATCCTAATTTACTCTCGTAATTTCCTCCATTCTACTGGGAACATTTTTCTAGGTTTTGGAGTGTGTTTGCTATGAGGCCTGGTTTCAGCCAATGTTCCAATTCATTTCAAATGTATTCAACAGATTGGGAGGTCTATAGCAGAAGAATTTCCACGCCAACCCATTTAAAAAAGTTAGAAGCAGTGTAACTTTTCAATTAATTCAAAATAAAATTACATTTGATTACTTTCATTTGTCCACTAGGTGGCACTTTAAGTTAACATTTTAAGAAAAAAGTTTCAAACCCTCCAAAAAAAAAATAGGTTCTATTTTTCAAAATCATTCAAATCAAAATCATGGTTCAGTTGAAAATCATGTCTTAGGCTAAAGCGCTGATTTTACATGAAAATGTTCAGATGTAACCCTATCTGTAAACTTTAACATTTTCATAAGTGACTGTCATTCAATTACAATGAATTACTGTTACATTTATTTTTCTAATTAAATTCCGTAATAGCGATACATGTAACTAGGTCATCTTAATTTAGACCACATTCAGTATTGAAAGCTAGCTGACTTTTCCACATCACTCATTTTTGTTTTCTTGTTTGAAATAAGCTTTAAAATTGTGTTTATAACATTTTTAGCAATATACTTTTCATTTAAAATATAGTTCCCATGCACATGCTTCATTGATCTGCTTTGTGCCTGGAAATAATAATGAAAATAAAAAGCCTCATAGAATTTGACCAGCTGTGGTCAAAGACAGGGAAAAGACTGAGAGAGAGAGAGAGAGAGAGAGAGAGAGAGAGAGAGAGAGAGAGAGGAGTGAGGGATGAGAGCTGAGCTGTGATGACCCACATTGGAGCAACTGCTACTGAATACACAATGAAGCATTTTACCCTGTTAGCACCCCACTGGGGAAGTGAAAGGGGACTGGGGATGTGCAGTTAGTCGGCTAGCGTGGCTGCTAATTCCACTCTGCAATTCTATTACACTTGTTTATGGCTGCTGGCAAACACTGCCACAACAATGCTTTAGCACTTTAGCTCAGGAATAAAGGCTGTGTAATGTGTTAGCACTTTAGCTCTGGGAGGAAGTGTGTGTATGTGTGTGTGTGTGTGATTCAGGATGGTACAACGAGACCGATAGGGAGCGCAAAGGAACGGGGATAGTGATTACATGGAGCTGGAAGGAACATGGAAACAAAAACTGAGCGAGGTAGCAGGGGAGTTTAAAAAGAGTTGAAAAATAGGAAGGGCAAAAAAGGATACAAGCACTCCCTCTTTTGACCTCTCTTTTCTGTCTTTCCTTCCTTTCTTTTTTTCTATCTTTTTTTTTTTTGTTCTACGGTCTCAAAAACAGACGAAGACGAAATAAATCAAATTATCTGCCATGGTAAGATTTCTTGATATAAGACAAGATATGTAGGCTTCAGAAAACAACAAAATGTCTTCTAATAAACATTAAAACGCTTATTCCAGGCACTTGTTTTAGTTCTTAACTTAAAACTAGCTTGCTAAATGTTAAGTTTTTATTTAATTTGTACGAAAATACCTTAAAAGCCAGATTTCCTAAACAAGAGCATTTCTGTTATTTAAAAAAAAATCATTATATGTACTGTTATAAGATAAGACAAAGCATTTAAAGTTTTTAAAGTTTCCCTGTTATAAACAACGCTCAATGATCACAAGTAGGTCTTCAGTAGGTGTTCATTAATCTTTCTAAATAATTCAACAAATTTATTTACAATCAGAACAAATAATAAGAGACGTCAGTGTTTTGTGGCTGTAATAACTGGTTTACTATTCAAATCAAAATTATCACATTGTCAACAATTATTTAAGCAAATAAAGACTGTCGTGTAACATACAGTAGTTACCATTCAAAAGCAAAACAATAGCCACAGTACATAACAGTGAGTGTACGTGTGTGTGTGTGTGTGTGTGTGTGTGTGTGTGTGGTGTGTGTATATATATATATATATATATATATATATATATATATATATATATATATATATATATATATATAGAGATAGAGAGAGAGAGAGAGAGAGAGAGAGAGAGAGAGAGAGAGAGAAAGAAAGAACAGAGTTCCTGAATACTGAATTCTCTCATAATTTGTTATTAGGTTGTAAATAATTGTGTCGGAGCATTTACAAATAATAACAAACTCCCGAACGCCTACTTAAATCCTAGTTGTGATTATTGAACCTTTGGTTCATGCGTATGTGCTTAGCCTTCTGATCAAAATGTCTTTAGTAGACAGAATAGAGTAGCCAATATTTGTCACATGTACATTACAGCACAGTGAACTTCTTTCTTTGCATATCCCAGCTTGGTTGGAAACCATTGTTACAGCGCCCCCTGGCGCACAGAGGGTTAAAGGGCCTTGCTCAAGGAACCAAGAGAGGCAGCTTGGCGATACCAGGTTTCAAACCCCCGACCTTCTGTAGTAGCCCAGCACTTTAACCACTTTAACCAAATTTCACATATTCTAGATTGTCAGGAAGCATGGGGTCAGAGTGCAGGGTCCAGCATGGTGAGGGGCCCCTGGTGCAGATAGGGTTAAGTGCCTTGCTCAAGGCCTCAGCAGTGTAGGCTTGGTGGTGCAGTGGCTTGAACCCCATATGTTGAGTAATCCAGAGCCTTAACCACTGGACCAACACTCACAGCAATAACAAAGTGTTCCTGCTGGGCCCCTGGGCAAGGCCCTTATCCCTCAACTTCTCTACTGTACAGTATAAATGAGTTAATTCTAAGTTGCTCTGGATAAGAGCGTCTGCTATAAAAATAAATGTTATAGTGGTTTGCCCTGAATCATTCCCATCAATGAGACCTCATGATATAATGCATTGATCAAGACTAATAGGTTTTATTGACAAGGTATTGATAGATTTTTCCCTCTCCCATCTAATATCGAGCCATCACTGTGCATGAAAAAGGAAAAAAAAAAGATCTGAAGAGAGAGGTTGTAAAGAGCGCGGCCGAGAACGGAAAGAAAGAGAGTGAGTGAGAGAGAAAAAGGGAGAGAGAGAAAGAGTATTTCTGTATTTACAGCTACATTCACACTGAATATGCAACATCTCCAGCTACAGTTCCTCAATCTTTCGGAATTTTACAGCGCGATTATACCGGCTGATGTATAATCCATAAGCCACTCCAAACAGACCATCAAACACGTGCGGTTTATTATTCGACACTTTTATTCCTCCAGCCCCGATTATCCCCACGTTTAACCCTTTAAAGCCCCTAGGAGTAGATCGAGATACCTACTGTATTCTTTTTTCTTTGGTTATAATTCTCGAGTTATTTAGAGTTTACGATGAATAATATGGTTCAGGTTGAGACTTTGGCTTTTAGGGATTACACCGGGTTCACAGCATGCGTCTGATACTCATGCACTTGTACTGAACGCACTGTTTTGGAGCACTGTTCACTGTTCACGCACTATAGCTCAGCGGATTATTCTGGACCAGACACGTTTTTACACCACAGTGCCACATGGTGTTATTTACCAGAACAGCAGTTTTAGTGAGAGAACAAAAGAACTGAATGGAAGTAGTTTCATTTACAATAAATGAAATAAAAGAATTGGTGCACTGGTACCACACCTCCTCTGGCATCGTCCACACACCACTACAATAACACACAAATCAGTTACAATCTGCAAGAAAAAAAATGTGCAAAATATTTCATAATTATTATAAAATTGCATGGATTCTAGTATGTAAACACATACTGTGCATTAACCTTCAGCATTTAAACAGTTACATTATTTGAACTGTAAATAAACATTAAATAACACTACCTATATATATATATATATATATATATATATATATATATATATATATATAGATATATATATAATATATATATATATATATATATATATATATTATTTACACCACTTTATCCGATCTTCCCTCGGGTCACGGGGAGCCTGTGCCTATCTCAGGTGTCTATGGGCAGAGAGAGAGAGAGAGAGAGAGAGAGAGAGAGAGAGAGAGAGAGAGAGTCAGTGTTAGATGTGTAGTTACCTGTATATGTTTTGTATATTTTTATATATATATATATATATATATATATATATATATATATATATATATATATATATATATATATATATATATATATATATATATATATATATATATATATATACATATATGATACATTTTATCCGTTTATTATACATTTCTTATCTTCTTTATTTCTTGTGTTCTTTCTATTTTTCAATTCGTGAACTGTTGTTTGGGTATTCTATTCTATTTAAATAAATAAATAAATAAATAAAACAGAATTTCACAATAATATATGGCACTAAATATATATATATATATATATATCGTGGGAAGTTATATTATATATATATATATATATTTTTTTTTTTTTTTTTTTATATCGTAAAACAAAAACAATAATATATTACATTTTCAGCTAATTAAGAATTACATAATAATGGGCACAAGGAAGAAACTATATTATACTCCCATCATTATTGAGCCGTGCATTTTAGTGACAGGCGCTTAATTGTAGAACTGTTCATACAACCTGTGGCCCTTAGCCAATATAGCACACATTTAGGTGATATTAACTACAATCCAGATCAATCCTCTAAATTATTGAGTTTTCTCAGGATCTTTATGCTGTAGGTGTAGAACCCATATTATTCTCATTCTGTTTGTCCAGATACTTCAAGCTGTCATCAATTTGAATCCATTCTCTTCAGCTGGAAACAGCCTAAAGATCCATGAGGTTACTGTGGAAGTCTGAATCCATGAAGATTCAGTGCCATTTATATAAAGAGCTTATCATAGACATGGCTGTGCATTTAAGTGTCCATCACTGAACAGATCACTGAACTATAATGAAACATATATAAGTATTTGTATACGTATTATATGAATATGTGTGTGTGTGTGTGTGTGTGTGTGTGTGTGTGTGTGTGTGTGTGTGTGTGTGTGTGTGTGTGTGTGTGTGTGAAGGATGTGTTGGACAATGTCTCTTGTTTAAAGTGCTACACAAACTGTGTAAAAAAGTGCTAAACTCAATCGAATTGAGAGCCGCATTTATAATAACTACTAAAGAAATATATGTGGTATTGGTGTTATATTGCTCAAGTACCTAATAGACAATTCCAGACCAGTCATTGGCTCTCTGTTCAAAGCTAGATGTCTTGGAAAAATAAAAAAAACGCAACTTCAGAACTCACCGGAAACATGATTGACAGGTACATAGAAGTGAATCCATAAAATCCTGTGATGAATTTCACCCAAAATTGGATTGGTGTCATTTTTCTAAAAGCTGAGTTCACCTTTAAAGGTAAAAAGTGCAGTAGGTCCCTCCTCTTCTCTGTTTCCAGTGGCAGTTACGCTTAACCAAGCATGATTGTTTGTGCCCCAAAGGCTTAATTTAATTGGCTGCTGGCAGTTAGAGAGTAAAGAGGAAACTGAAAGAGAGCTGAAGATTAGCAATGCAGCTCCAATGAAAACGTCGACACTATTGATTTTTTATATTATTATTATTATTTTTATTTTTTATAAAGAATGAACATTTCTGCATGACATTTCTCAGGTTGGGCTTAGCAAATTACAGGGGTTTGCATTTCCTCTAGCGTTTCTCTGGTGTTGCTAATGATGTCATGTCATGCACATCTGTACACACCAAAGCATATCTGTATGTGCATGTCTTTAGAGCTCCATGCTGATGCTGCGTTCGGATTATCTCGGACCTTGGAAGATGGAGCTTGGAAAGAGAGTCAAGGATGTAGGGGCTGGACATTATGGATACAAAGAAAATACCTATACCTAAATACTAATGCCTTGTCCAGCCATTTCAAATGTTACATCTCCAGGAGTAACTTGCAATTCCATGTTCCAAGAAGGCATTTACTCTGGAAGTCTACATTAACAAGCTACAAAATATGGACAAGATTTGTGGACATAAGATTAGGATTAGGCACAGGATGCCTTGGGACAGATACGATTAGATGTTTTTTGAGCTATTTATTCCACAATTAACGCTTTCTTTTCTGTTATAATAACCTCCACATGGAGCACGGTGGCTTAGTGGTTAGCATGTTCACCTCACACCTCCAGGATCCGGGTTTGAATACCGTCTCGGCCATGTGTGTGTGGAGTTTGCATGTTCTCCCCGTGCCTCAGCAAGTTTTCCGGTTTCCCCCCCCGGTCTAAAAACATGCACGGTAGGTTGATTGGCACCTTGGAAAATTGTCCCTAGTTTATGAATGTGAATGTGAGAGTGTGTGTGCCCTGCGATGGGTTGGCATTCCATCCAGGGTGTATCCTGCTTTAATGCCCATAGACACCTGAGATAGGCACAGGTTCCCCGTGACCCGAGGGAAGATCGGATATAGCAGTAGAAGATAAATGAATGAATGAATAACCTCCACACTTCTGAGCAGATCTTTCACTGGATTTTGGAGTGGGATTGTAGAGATTTGAGCCATGAGGGTGTAAAAAAAACTCAGGTCTTGGTGTAGGGTGAGGAAGTCTGGGGTGCTGTCAACTTTCCAATTCATTCATTAAATCAAAGCAGCAGTGATGGCTTATGTAATCATGAGATATGTTTTTCTTTCTTTCTTTCTCTCTCTCTCTCTTTCTCTGCAGTAGAATCCCATTACCTGAGTGGTTTCCTCCAACCATACACATGTAAAAGAAGGTGGGTGCAATTAAATCCTCCAGAAAAAAGATTAATACGCAATATTTTAAGGGAGGGCTAATATTCCTTGTTCCTTTGGCACCTCACCAGTTCTCCTAGTAACTCCCTCCAGTCACAATACTATTCATTTCCAGCCATATCGATTTCTTCCTCATATTGTTACTACAACTACATACAAATATGTGGTCAGACGATGTCTTCTGAATGCGGTAGAATTAAATTGACTCAAAATCCACTTGAACTAGGAAAACCAAACCTGTTGCAGCATTTCAAAACAAGCTCCATGATTTGGACTGGAAGATCTTGATCTCAATTATATCCAACGCCATTGGGATGAATTTGAACGCACCCCAGGGCCTTCTCACAGCATATTAACACTTGGGAGAATTCTCTACAAAACACACTCATAAAAATGTGAGAACATTTTCCCGGCAGAAAAACACACAGATCTCTTGGTCAGATGTTTTCCAAACCTTTTATCAATTTCAAGTATAAGATAGAAAAGGTGAGAAAGAAAAGGAGAGTGAGAGAGAGAGAGAGAGAATAAAATACAGAATGCACACACCATAATCCTATTCACATTGGGACTATTTGCTGTCATGTTTTTTTTTTTTTTTTTTTTTTTTGGAAATAACAACTGACATTTTCAATATGTATTAGATAGCGAACCGTGCCAATCAGGCTGGCTGAGGACATGAATGTAAAATGAATATGTGAAAGTAATGGCAATTATGACTGGCAATAAATAAATAAATAAATAGATAGATAGATACAATCAAATAAAAGTCAGGATGTACACAGGCAGCAAGTCAGAGACTCTCCCAAGGACATCCGAACTCGATTTCTGCGTTTCGTTCAATAGCGTTGCCTCAAAGAACCACATCTGTTCAATGTAGCTTAGCGCGACGAGTGAATAGGACTGATTTTTTCCTCTTCCTACACACATACAAGTACGAGGGTGTGTGTAGATATCTTGCTCTCAAATACACACACACATACACAGTCACGCACCCTTGCCTTGGCTTAGAAAAGCTGATAGGCTTATTTCACAGGACGCCAGAACAAAGCCACTGGGACACATTTCCCTTTGGTAATGGAGAACGAACCCTAGAGATGCTTCTTAGCTGCCGATCGATAAAGCTTTAATTAACAGACATAAAAACACAAAATAACAACAATGATCCTCTATGTGTAGGACACATATCTTTAACACAAGACAACTCGGAAAGGAATACACGCCCCCCGCATATACAGTTTGTATTGTGCATTGAGAGAAAAATGCTCTCAGATCTCGGATTATGTCCCTACAGCAGCACATCCTGAAATGCTTTCCACTGCGTACACGACAGCAAGGGCAATTATTTATTTTATTTAAGCCTAGGTCATTATGTAACACTTTTCAACCATGTGTATTGTTGTGTAACATCCATAAAGCATGTCAGTTCCTCTTATTGCTCATGTTGTAGCAGCTTTAATAAACAGTGATACATGAAATACTGTAATAATATATCTAATGGTATTGAATTTTATAGTCTTCGAGGAGGAAAAATGTGCAGGTCTTATATTATAAGGAATGTCTTATTAATAGTTTAGGTGGAATTTCCAGATCTCAGATTAGAGTATTAGAGTATGAGGAAGTTTAAGGATATGTGGAATGTCTGAGTCTTGGATTAAGTGTAATGTCTGAGTGAGAGATTATTCAAAATGTCCTAGATTAAATAAAATGTCTGTTTGTTCGATGTTGTGAACTGCTAAGGTCTTGTGAAATATCTTCATGTCAGGGATTATGTGGAATGTGAAGGTTTTATATTATATGGATTATATGTTTAGTGTTAAATGGAATGCCTGAGCATGAATTATGTGGTAATTCCAGGCATTCTAGTGTATGGAATGCTAAAGTCTTGGGTTATGTAAAATTTCTGAGTGAGATAATATTTGATATGTGTAGATCTCAGATTATGTGTAATTCCCTAATGATAAATTATTTGACATGTCAAGGAGTTAGATTATGAGAAAGGTTCAGTTTTAGATCACATGGCATTATTTGAGATTATTGATATATCCAGGTCTTGGATTATGTAGATGTCCAGGATTTATAGTACTGTATGTGAAATGTCAATATTATGTAATATGTTCAATATTACATTATGTGGAATGCAAGAGAATGTTTTAGATCATGTGGATTGTATAGCTTTTAGATGATATGGAATGTCCATTTTTTATATGATAAATATATATTTTTCAATGAATTATTTATTCAATTCAATTCAATTTTATTTATAAAGCGCTTTTAACAATTTGTCATCGTCTCAAAGCAGCTTTACATAATACTTGTGTGAAAAGTGAAAATCAGTTTTGCCGTAATTGTTTCTTGTTGAGCAAGCCGAAGCGACGGTGGCAAGGAAAAACTCCCTGGGAGGAAGAAGCCTTGAGAGGAACCAGACTCAACAGAGAACCCATCTTCATTTGGGTTATTGGGCGCTGTGGCTTAGTGGTTAGCACGTTCGCCTCACACCGCCAGGGTCCGGGTTCAATTCCCATCTCGCCCATGTGTGTGTGGAGTTTGCATGTTCTCCCCGTGCCTCAGCAAGTTTTCCGGTTTCCTCCCGGCCTGAAAACATGCACTGTAGGTTGATTGGCACCTTGGAAAATTGTCCCTAGTGTATCAATGTGTGTGTGAATGTGAGTTTGTGTGCCATGCAATCGGTTGGCATTCCTATCCAGGGTGTATTGTGCCTTAATGCCCATAGACGCTTGAGATAGGCACAGGCTCCCCGTGACCCGAGGGAAGATCGGATAAAGCGGTAGAAGATGAATGAATGAATGAATTATTTGTAGTATGTATATCAGAAATGCAACATATCATAATTTAACCATCATTAGTCAGACATAGTCCTGATCTTGACCCCATACATAAATTTCACCAAGATGCCAATTATCCCTTATGCCCGTTTTTGGAGGCACATTGCGGAACAGCCTGCCCCAACACAGCTATGAATATTCGCAATAGAAGATGAACTGTCGGAATTAGAATTCGCTTTGATTTTATTTGGTTTGTGGTCTTGCCTTTACATTAAATTCGTGTCATTCAGCTGAACCACAATTTATAATCAATGTGGATTGATTCAATTGATTTGACTATGGGTGGCCAATAAGAGGACGGTCGTTTTATAACCTCAAAGCTGACCTGTATGGCAAAGAGCGTAGAAGTGTGTACTTACAGCGGTATATCTACAGTGTACAGTGGTTTGGTCTTTGAATAGCATTAACGCACTAATCTAAATAATCTGACGTGGAGAAGAGCACATGATTTTGGGATGTACCGAGATACAAATTGGGAATTCGGAATAACAGGAGGCTGGGAAATAGGAAGATTAGAGGTAGAGAGATGGAGGAAGAGAGAGCGAGGCTGAGCTCTCAAGAGATACTGTTTGCCGTTGCTGTCTGTTTAAACTCTCTGGCTCCTCCCATCACGACTGGAGAGAGAGAGAGAGACAGAGAGAGAGGGAGAGAGAGAGAGAGAGAGAGCGCGAGAGAGTCATTTCTGGCAGTCACCTGAGCCACTCGATAAACTCCTGCTCCTAGCAACCCACATCCGCCAGTGAGTGAGGGGGCGAGAGGAAGGGACAGTGTGGAGTGAGAGACAGGGAAAGAGAGAGAGAGAGAGAGAGAGAGAGAGTGAGAGAGAGTGAGAAAGAGAGAAAGAGAGGCGATGATTGTGTGTGATTGCATGTGTGTGTGAGCTACAGGGCTCACACATAAAGGCAGGGGGAACATATCTTCTTCAGAACCAGGCTGTCGTCACGGACGAGGGGAGGCGTCGCCGTAGAGACGGAGGCAGCGGCGGCAGCCTCGACACCCCGGATCAGCCGTCAACGCAGCAATACCAGCGTCCTGAAGGAAAGGGATTCCCAGACTTCTTCTTCACCTCCTCCTTGTGCCTTGTCTTCTTCTTCTTCTTCCACTGCTTCTCCTTGCTAATGGATGGAAATTCTCCTGCTGGATGGAAAGACCGAGAGGTATGGGAGGGTGTAGAAAAGACACAGTAAGACAGGATGGAAGGAGGAAAGAGCATGAGCGTGTTGCGTGTGCATGCATGCGAGTGTCAGAACAAGACAGAACAACGAGGAGGTAGTCGGCAACAGTGCTGGCAGGACGAGGGGTAAGGCACTCCGTTACTGCCTTATTGGGAGCAAAAGACAGAATTAGGCTTTGCTCTGTCTTCACTGCTAACCAGACCAGGGACCGCCGTCTTGACCTGTACTCGTTGTCTTAGGACACTTTCTGTCTGAGGCCAGGGCAGTGGTTTGTTCTTTTTTTTCTCTAAGCCTAGGCTGCCTTCCGTGCGGAAAAAGTTGATTGAAAAAGAGGCGTGAGATTGCGTCGGTAAAGTTATGGCAATGATCGATGGGTATGTAGACCGTAGGGGCAAGAGAAAAAAAAGCAAGAGGATGAACCATTCTCCTTCGTGTCTCCTTAGGTGCCATGTGACGAGCGAATGGTCCTCCTCTCCTCTTAATCACCCTTGAGGAGCAGATATGGGATTTACCACCTCTGGCTGCTTCTGAAAAAGAAAGAAAGTAAGAACGAAAGACGACTGCATTTCTCCTCTACGTTGAACCTGGCTGTTGTTCACCTTCGATCCGGGAATCGAAACATTTTTTTATCCAGGCAGATTGGAAATTCACAGTTTTGTCACCATGAGGAGAGGCATTAGACTAGACTTGGGATCAAGGACTAAGCTAAGCTAATGGTGCTCAAGGCTGGAGAGGCTGGATCCACACGGCATTGTCCAAAAAGTCTTCGCCGTACGTGTCCTCCTAGGGCTCTCATTGTAAGTATAATTCGTCTGTCTTGCTGGCGGTACGTAGACGAATATGACTTTTTGCAGAAAGGCACACCTATACGGAGACGAGCATGTCCGCTTTGCTTCAGATGGGGAAGGATACACTTGAATTGTTCGGGTGAAATGGGTGCATGCAGTAACACCTGACTAGCTGTATTTATTTATTTATTTATTTGATTCTTTATTATTATTATTATTATTATTTTGACGTAAGCCAACCTTGAATATGTCTGCCAGTTCTTTTTGTTCGGTTTAAACCCACACATTTCTTAAAGAAAGCGTGCACTGGGAAATCTCGTCTACTGGAATCTGTTGCTTTTTCGTTACTTTTCCACAAAAAGACAAAGAAGAGATTTTAAGTAAATTCTTACAACAATAATAATAATAATAATAAAAACACATTTCCAGGTTTTTGAAATCAAAATGAATTACTGAAGCAAAACTTTCTCTGCTATTAGGGTTTTTCTGTCTGGACAGCATTTTGGAGTGAACCATAGAGTCTTTTCCTTCCTTAGACCTCAGCCTTTGAGCAAAAACTACATCATTTTAGAGAATATGGCAACATGTGCAAGGCGAGCCTCATTAAAAATACATGCTGGAACCAAAATGTTTCCACGACACCATTTAACTTATTTCCTTTTCTGTGTCTTAGATTCCACGTACCTCGGTCGCACCCTTAGGACTTACCACGGATTTAAGAACTTTTAAATGACTCCGACATTCTCCTCTTTACCGTCCTCTTCCTGCGAAGCTCTTGGACATCCTACAGTGCAGCTCGGGAGGAGGCTTGTGCCCAGGCCCCACCAGCTTTCCTGGTCCTGCGGGTGTTTTTAAGATGTTGGAGCCTGCCTGCGTGGCCCGAGCCCGAGATCGGATCAGTGATCGGATCAGTAGCACTGCGGCTCCTGGCGGCCCCAGACATGGGCCGCGGCTCGGCCTGCCCCCGTGCTCAGCCCTCCGCCCACCCGCCCCTGCTCCGCCTGTGAAGGATGTCCAAGAGTCAAGCTCCTGCCCAGGAACCCTCTGAGATCCCCAGCCAGAGAGAGCGTATCCGCAGCCACATGAAGATGGTGATCGGGCAGCTGGAAGGCATTCTCATAGAGCTCAAAGATGTGGCCAAAGAGCTGCGGGAGGTAAGACTGCTTCCAAGTCGTAGGAGCCTTTTGGGGGTTTTACCGAGTAACTTGGGATTTGATTTCGCTGCAACTTGTACTAAGCATATGATTAGCTTACTCAAGGAACGTCGGATCCTTTAAGGTTTTGGTCTCGTTCCCAAGTTTTGATAGGTGCTTTCAGGTAACTCGCGTCAGCTTACAGAAAGGGAATCAGAAAGTGGAAACACATGTGGTATTCCTGTGGAAGCTGTCCTTAGAACATTAAAATTCTTTTGGAGTAATCTTTAATATATTAACACCTTTTTTTTGCATATTTCTACCTGGTCCCTAAACCACCTTCAATCCAATTCCCAGAAAGAGCAACATGCCTGGCTATGAGAACGCTGTCAACATTTGGAGAGTTTTGTCTGTCAATCGTTTCTTGGTGTTACACATCCAGATGGACTGAAGAGTGCCTAGCTTACTTGGCTATATGCAAATACTAATGTGTTGAGGACTCTATGTTTTTTTTTTCCCCTAAGATGGCTGAGGAGGTGTTGGCGAAGGTCAAGGAAAACACTATATAACGGTTTTATAACCACTTGCTTTTTGACGAAGGTTTAGGATTTTAGACCGGATAAAAACATGAGCCTGGGAAATGTGTGCAAGAGAGGAAAGGGAGGTAGAGCACTGAGGTGTGCTAGGTAGGATTTGGCCCAGCAATCATTATGTAAGCACTTTGCTATCAGCTGGATTCCTACTGTATTCTACCAAGTGCCATGGAAACAAGATCAAAAGATTCCATTGTGTGTATGTGTGTGTATGTGTGTGTGTGTGTGTGTGGGGGATAAAACTACAAATATGTTGTGCATCTGTGTCAATGGTAGGTTTGAGCTGAATAAGAAAAAGAGAGAGTGTGATGCTCGTGTGTGTGTGTGTGTGTGTGTGTGTGTGTGTGTACATTCACGCATGACAGAAAGCGATAAGTAGATGTGAGAGTGTTTGTTTAGAGCTGTGATCGAGGTGCTAGAATAACATTAACGGATAGGGGAAGTTCGTATGGCGTATGTGCGAAGGCATAATGTGCACATTGAAGTCTCTTGAGGTGTACAAGACATAAAAAAATGAAAGGTGACATGTTTATTTTTTTTGGGCTGTGTGTGTGTGTGCGTGTAGGTATTTCTCAACTCCTTAGTCTATATGATAAAAGAGACTAGTGCATGTGTGTGTATGTGTGTGTGTGTGTGTGTGTGTATGTATGCGTGTGTTTCTGCATGGAATAACAAAGCAAGTCTGACCCTGAATGTCAGAATAAGATCTGCTTGTCCTAGACTCTGTCATGTCCTTCGCGGGAACAAGCTTAATAAAAATGACCTGACGTTGGAAGAAAGGGCGTCTGGGTGTGCATATGTGACAGACAAAATAAACAAACAAACAAACAAAAAAAAGGACAAACAAAGAGCGGGCGTTTTCAAATGATTTATCGCTGTCTGGAAATTACAGTCTCATTCTTTCATCCTATCTCTGTGTCCTTGATCACCCATAACAACGCACTGTATTCAGCCTCATGTAGCCCCGCGGACGTAGTCGAACCCCCACTGGTTCAATGCTGATCCCCCTTTGCATCATATCATCCCTTTCACCAGAGAGTGTCTCAGTCTGGAGAGACGGAAAAAAAAGGCCACGCTACGGCACATTGTACACCGCCTCTGTGACACTCTCACTCTCCAGACGCTAAAGTGATTGATGATCATCGGAGACAAACGCCGGAAAGGACACTATCTCTAGCTATTTATAACCCCGACAGCTAGCCACTGTCCTGCACATACACCCGCTTCCCATATGCATACGAAACTATAAATAGATGCCGGTTCGATTTCAATAACAAAAAAAACAAAAAAAAAAAACACCAGCACTCGGAGAAACAAATACCACCTGCTGTCATAGTGATGACATCGTAGCATCACCCTGGCTGTAGCGATAGCCACGGGCTTGTAGTAATCGTCCCGATTGCTAACGTTCCATAAAATCTCTCCTCTTTTCCCCGCCGTGAGGAATTAGATATGTAGAATTACAGAAATCACTGACAACGCGATTGTATTGCGTATCAACAACGTGTCCTTTGCAGTAGCGGGTGAGCCTCACAGGGATTCCCGGCCCACTATATCGTCCAGTTTAAAGATGTGTTGCTCCATCGCTGACCAAATATTGACCCGATGCCTAGCAGTACAGAACGGCTAGATTGTTTGTTGACCTAGATGTCCCTTCAGACATGAAAGAGGTAAAAAAGAAAAAAAGTCGGAAAAAAAGGTGCGTGTGTGTGTGTGTGTGTGTGTAGGAGAGAGCGAAAGTGCGAGAGAAGACTTATGCAACTCCGCCGGTAACTTACATAAAATAACACAAGCAGTTGGGAGTTAGTCATCAAGCCTGCCATTCTGGAAGAGTGTGCAATCTCACACATGGCGGAAATCTACTCGTGTTGCTACTTTGCTAGCACGACAACACACACACACACACACACACACACATGCGCGCACACACACTACGAGAGCTTAATTTGGCCACTGCTTTTTCAACCACTTGCAACACAAATATCTAAAGGTCAAGACTGGATCTTCTATTATTATTCATTGCCTAGATGGAGAAAAAAAAAAGAAAAAACACACACTAGCGTTCGCTGAAAGAGTTCGGTACATTTGCTCAAGTGTTTCACTTGAGCTCAGTGTTTTGTAGTATATTTTGGATGAATTGCCATGTTAAACTATATCGACAAAAATAAATTATAGGGGCACATGTTGGAGGCATGTAGCTTGACATAGCCGTAGCTTGACATTTTCCCTTTCCTCGATCTGTTCGAGCGTGGCAATACCTTCTGCGCATAAAGCCCGGTTTGTGAAGATATCACGTAAATGGGATGGAGTGGAAGATCTTGAGCGGCCGGTGATAAAGTTAATAACCCGAATGGGATGAATGGGAAAGCTGAGTGCACTTCTGGTCTTTACACCCTACAAGCTGACTTTATTAACACCACTGATACTAAATAAGCACCAGTCGCCACAAGAAAGCTTCAAATTCTAATGGAACATCTTCTAATGATATTAGATATTCTAATAACAACAACAAACTACTTGTGGAATCAATCAGTACAAATACAAACCTTGTGGTCAGGTGTCAAAGAAGTAGGCGCACAATTATGACTGGTGAAGTGCATAAGACTGATTATCTCTCTATCATGGCCCCTGGTAGTGGGTGGGGTATATTAGGGAGCAAGTGAACATTTTGTTAATGTGTTAGAAGCAAGAAAAATTGGATGTTTGATACGTTGTGATCGCTAGGCGACTGGGTCAGAGCATCTCCCAAACATGTGGGATGTGTCCCGGCTTGCAGGGTCATATATGGCCAGGGCTCATTGATGCACGTAAGGTGCGAATGCTGGACCGTGTGGTCCAATATAATGGCTCAAAATAGCTCAAATTGTTTTTAATATTTTGGCAGTAAAAATGGGTCCAACTCAATATTAGGCAGGTGGTTATAAAGTGAAGCCTGGTAGTGGGGTCCGGAGTTGATCACGATCATATACCTCCAAAACCCCACACCTCCCGAAACCCAGCATGGTGTCACGTGGCCGCAAACGTGAAAGATCTGTGAAACGGAGTAAACTCGGACAGAGGGTCATGTGACATTGCTAAACTCTCAGCACATCGACCGGAGTCGGGTGCTTGATAATTTGACGCCACGTGTGTCACTGGCCCCGCCCCCACCCGAGAAAACACCCAGGCTCCAGGCTCTAAGGGGTCTTGCCTGGAGCTGCGGTTTGCTTTGGTAACCATCACTCACATTTTCTTCAGGAAATGTCTCATGTCTAGTTGAAAAGTTACACTACTTTTTACATTTTGAATAGGGTCAAGGCATATTTATAATCGTTTAACATGTAGCTTGGGAATGATAGTCGATTGTCTGTGTTGTCAATGGAGTTATCCTTGTTGTATTTGTATAGTTGAAAAGTAGTAAATACCCAGCTTTTGTCTAATTTCATAAGGCTCTTGAGAATATATTAGTAAATGGACAGATTAGATTATTACATTTTGGTCTATTTCAGCCAGCCAGCTAGAGTTTGCCTCAGATATACACAAATGCCACAGGGAAAGCCCTTATATTCCTCCCAGTGTAGGACGCCTGAAGTGTGCTGTGCTGCGGGATTACAACCAGACCTTATATCAAGCAAGCTAACACGAGCTGACTAGTTTGTTCTGTAGGCTATGTGCTATTTGTGACCTTGCAGAATGAGCATAGGTATCAGCAATGCACGGGCAGCTCTCCTGAAACAGGCAGTCAGAGCGAGAACTAACCCGCTGACAGTAGCTAAATAACAAGCTCCTGCTGAGAGCTTTTACGCTTTCATCTGCTACACAGAAACTTTGATGGTCACATTGATGTGCACAAAAACAAAAAAAAAATCTTTTATTGTTATTCTCAGGATACTTTTTTCAAATCCTGAGAAGTCGGGAATATTTGAGTCATGTTCGCTTTGGGAGCCACTTTTGAAGGTTTTGTTTTTTTGGTCTCTGCAGTTTTTCAGTAGGAAAGGGACGGAATTTTGCCGGGGATTTAAACTCGCGCCCTTGTGAACGGAAGTCAAACATCGTATTAGCTAATTAGCTTCCCATAATCATCAAAAAAACAAGGATAAGCATAAGGATTTTGACGTTTTGTGGTGGCTAGATAACTGGGTCAGAGCAGCTTGTCCTAGTCTGCAGTGGTCACTACCTATCAAAAGTTCACCAAACTGGTGAACTGGCGACAGGCTCATGAGCTCATTGGGGAGCAAAGTCTGGCCTGTGTGGTCTGATCCAACAGCTAATTTAGTTCATTCATTCATTCATTCATCTTCTACCGCTTTATCCGGTCTTCCCTCGGGTCACGGGTATCCTGTGCCTATCTCAGGCGTCTATGGGCATTAAGGCAGGATACACCCTGGATGGAATGCCAACCCATCGCAGGACACACACACACACACACACACACACACACATTCATACACTAGGGACAATTTTCCAAGGTGCCAATCAACCTACCATTTAATAACTAATTTAGTTCAAATTGAAGAAAAAAAGCTAATACTGTTGATGGGTCAGGACTGTTTTTGCAGTAAAAGTGGAACCAATACAATATTATCCAGTTGGTCATCATGATATGCCTGATTGGTATAAATAAGTAACTAACAAAGGTTTCTTTAATCACCTCAATGTGAAAACAATCCCCCCATCATTTGCGCCATACCTCAAACAAGCCCCGCAGCATTGCTTTAGCTACTATTATTTAGTTTTAATGGACTCCAGCCCTGCTTGAGATCTCTAACGAGAAATAGCCTCTTGTGGTTAAACGGATAAGTAATTGTCGCCATTGCCACAATGAACATGTTCCAAACAGAGGGTATGGGGCTTGCAGTTGTTCCACGCAAATTGAATAGTCAATACATTTCATTAACAAGTAAATAATGTGCCTTTTTTTTTCTTCTTCAATGCGATAAAGCACACAGAGATGAACTCCCTACAAGGAAAAATGTCCCAGTGAGTAACTATCAAGATTTTAGGGTTGAATTGAACTGAAAAAAAAAGAGTTACGATAGTCAAAAATGAGTAATTGAAAGAGAATACGAACACAAAGCTATATCTTTGCATTCTCCGCCACATGGACAAACATGTCCAGGAATTACACTTGTACAGACATTTGTAGCTCTTTGCTGTCTCATGGTAGAAAAAGGTTAAAGATCTGAGATACAACTTTTTTCTGAAAGGTCAAACATTCCTGTCTGGAGATTCAGGCCCCCCGAACATTTCAAAATAAGAGTCTGGGATACAGACAGACATCTGCTCGTCCGTCTTAAGTTATGGTGTGTCCAACTCTGAAGGTTGCGGACACCTGAGCAGGAGTTTTATGAACACTTGCTTCCACATTTCATCCCCGTTTCCTGTACTGATAATCTCCACTCTTCTAGGAAGATGTTCCACTAGATTTTGGAGCGTGCTCGTGCTCTTTTTCAGCCACGCTGGTTTTAGTAAAGTCAAGTACTTGTACCAGGGGTGCAGCACAATTCATCCTAATAATCCTAATCCTAATCTTTTCAATACGCCAATCCATGTATATCTATATACAGTGTTAAGGAGTAACTAGTTCCGTGTAACGGTGTTACGTAATTTAATAACAAAATAAATGTAACTGTAAAATGTTACAGTTACTGAGAAAAAAAAAACGTGTAAGTAAATTACAGTTACTTATGAAAATGTTAAAGATTACAAATAGGATTCCGTGCAAATAATTTCAGTGCTTTAGACGACGGCATGATTTTCAACCAAAACGTGATTTTGTTTAGTTTCATTTTGAAAAAAGGAATAGATTTTTTTTTTTTCGAGGGTTTGAAACTTTCTTAGAACATTAACTTAAAGCGCCACCTAGTGGACAAATGAAAGTAATCAATAGGGAATCCGTTACTTTACTTATATAAGGTAATTGTAAAGTTACATTCATTTTGAATAGGTGTCATTTGTAATCTCTAATCTATTACATTTCCAAAGTAACCTTTCCAACACTGTATGTATATATAGCAGAGACACTACACAATAATCACTACTGACCCTTCACACCCTGGACACAACCTCTTTCAGCTAGACCCCTCTGGCAGGCACTACAAAACTTTGTTCACCGCCAGAAAACAGTTGTTTTTTTTTTCCATCATTAACAACTGACCTTAATGATATGCCCTGTTTCCTATCTATAAGTCCATGCACTCATCACTTCATCCCCATATATTACACATCCTATTTGCTGCTGTATGTTGTACAAATGTCCTTTAAATCTAATTTGATGCACAATACTGCTTTTTGCACTACCATGCACTCAATAATATACATATTCTCTATATATTGTGTTCCAGTGTAATTGTTATTATCTTGTAGTGTCTCATATTGTCTGTATTGTCTAAGCTAAATGTATAGTGTTATTTATGTCTGTCCTTTTGAGAGTCAAAAACCCCTGGAACCAAACTCCTTTTGTGTCAACACACTTGGCCAAGAAATCTGATTCTGAAATGGTGAAAGAAAGAAATACTTGCACAGAACGAGAAGCTTTTTAGGTTTGGAGTTACAAACATACTTTACCTAATGCATATCTGCTTTGTGTTCATGTTCTTTACTGGTATCGATACCTGCTTTGGTATTTTGCAATTCATGCTAATGGAAATGTGTCCATCTTTTGTCAGCAACAATATGTGGCTAACATTAACAATGGTTATATGTCTCTAATTGAGTTAATTTAATGCCAAAACTTTCATTATTGAAATTGTGTTGTTTTGTTTGCTGCTGAGTCTGAGAGCAGCCAGATTCCTTCCAGAGTTTTCTAGAATTGTTTATTTATTATTATTATTTATTTAAGTTAGGGGTATGGTGGCATAGTGGTGAGCACGTTCGCCTCACACCACCAGGATCCGGGTTCAATTCCCGTCTCGGCCATGTGTGTGTGGAGTTTGCATGTTCTCCCCGTGCCTCAGGGGGTTTTTCTCCGGTTTCCCCCTGGTCCAAAAACATGCACGTTAGGTTGATTGGCACCTTGGAAAATTGTCCCTAGTGTATGAATGTGTGTGTGAATGTGTGTGTGTGTGTGTACCCTGCGATGGGTTGGCATTCCATCCAGGGTGTATCCTGCCTAAATGCCCATAGATGCCTGAGATAGGCACAGGCTCCCCGTGACCCGAGGGAAGATCGGATAAAGCGGTAGAAGATGAATGAATTAATTTAATTAAGTTATAAGCCCAGAAATTCCAAGATGCATATATCATGAATGCAGAATTTGCTCGAAACTAGTGAGGGGTGCAAATATCCCTCGCACTGCAGAGACTTAGCTTATTCCCCAACTAGTTATTCTCTAATTATGTGAAGGGATTTCGAAATCCAAACTTGTATAACCATCGCCAGGCTGTAAGAAATACATGCTTCATTTATAATCAAAGTCTTTGTCGGTGCATCATTTACTTCAGTTGAGTCTCTCTCTCTCTCTCTCTCTCTCTCTCTCTCTCTCTTTCCGGATTGCAATAAGCGAGGTGACACAAACGATCCGTTTCTTGTTTTTGTACTTGTTCTTTTTGAACTCGCGTGCGACAAACATAATGAAGCGTAGTAGGGAAAAGATAATGAAGTGGATAGAAATCGGAATATGTTGAACAACACAATTACATTGTAGGTGATTTGGTCCAAATGTTTTTGTCACATGGTCTGCTGAGAATCTCTGACCTTTTTTACCTCTGCCTAAGTAAAGATATATAATAAACTTGCTAGTGTGCATGCGTACTGGGATCATGTACATGAATAAGTTTCAGTATAAACAGTGTGTTTTGAGGATAAAGATAAAATAAACTTCTGTAAAGTTAAGAAAAAAAAATGTAAAAAAAAAAATGAATGAAAAAAGTAAAAAATTCAGTACAAGAAACAATGAAGAAATGTTACATGGAGGTATTGCATCAGGTATTTATTCGGAAGACTATTAGGAATGAAATATCAAAGCAAAAACACACAAATATGTTGTTTGCAATAACTAAGCCCTACTCTAAATTCATTATTTTTAACCATGCATTGCTAAAGATTTATGTCTGAGGCTCTGTACAATGCAAGAGAGAATTGTTCTGATTGGCTGATGCATGTTGGTTTCATTTGTAGTCGACATTGAGTAAATAATATTTGGAAGCCTAGTAAAAGAAAGAACAAAAACAGCCAAATTCAAGTGAGCAATACAGGTAACGTTACATGTAACGTTGACATGTTTAACATTTTAAAACCTGGAACAATTTTAATACATTTTCGTTTTTAGTTTTTCTTTAATTTGAGACATTTTGGATGATTTAATACCCAGTGGAAACCCTGTATTACATTACAGTGTGGTACCATTATGTTCTAATCGTGCAATAATCTCCTATATCTGAATTCATACCCTTAAAGCAGACCTCACGTTTAATTCATGCTCGTTGCGTCGTTGCACAAAACAATGGTTATTGGTGTAATTAGCGAACCACACTTTGTCAATGTGGCTTATTTCCTCCTGTCGTCAAACTACGGTGTAAATTGATAGTTTGTCCTTCTGCTTGGTTCATTGCTCGCTCTATTGGTTTCGTATATAGATGAGTTTCCATTAGACATCTTTCTCGGTGATGTGTTGAATATGAATTTGCATAAGAATTTTGTCTATTTTTTAGCACCAAGGTACTTGAGAAACGTTGTCTCATTTCATGCGTCAGGTATATACAGGTTGGAATGACAATAAAAGCTTCTTGACTCGACTTGAAGTTAGCACGTTATTCAGTATAGTGAAGGGTGAATTTCAAACTACAATAGAAAATAATATTTTTTTTTATTGGAAAATAATAAAGGTCTGAATTTGGTCAAGTGGGAGACGATGTCACAGGAGTTCCTTCATTTTTCTTCCTGGAATATCAAGTTTCATGTTGACGAGACGAGCTGAAAGGATTAAGTAACTGGATGGTAGAATGCAAGCCTTGTTAATTTTATATCCTCTATTGATGTTGTACTTAGACCTCGTGAACACAATGTTTTCTTCAAGATTCAGAGGACGCGAGAAGGACGTTTTTATATTCATCCAGATCACTTGTATGGTTAAAAGTATTGGGGCAGCTTACTGTTCCTACCTCATTGGACATAGATTTTTATGTTCCCATAAATAGTGTTGGAGAGTGACTCGTTACATGTAATAGCATTATGTAATTTAATTAAAAAAAGTGACAGCAATCCGTTACAGTACAACGCCCACCAACGCCCGCTGGATTGTCCAGCTCTAGAGCTCTAGTCTAAGGAACTTTGGGGTGAACTGAAACACTTACTTCACTCTAAGCGTCCTCATCATCTCACCTATATCTTGTGTCTGAGGAACCACAAGCACACCACAATATCTACTGGAACATCTCTTCAGAATAGTCGAGGGAATGAAAATATATAATATTATAATATGCTATGCACACACCACACTTACTGTATGAGCAGGTGGTACATAAGCTAATGAGGGAACTATAAAACTAATAGTTTTGGTTTATATTTGCACCAGAAAATGGGATAGAATAGAAATACAGATTTATGACAAATGCAGCATTATAAATACCACATGTATCACAGATCATGGTAGGATTTTAAGCTGTTTTTTTCTTTCTTTTTTTGTGCATTAAATCTCAGGGAGATCTGCACCATGCGTTCCGGGTTCACACTGAGTGCCTTCTGGTTCGATAAACGCTCCGTGACGTTCCGGAGACGTGCCTTATTCAATACGCGATCTTAATCAAGCAAAAACGCCCAGGTAGAAAACACGAACCCGATGACCGGCCCGCGTATGAATGCGACGTTAAAGCAGGCAGTGTCCTCTGGAGCGAGTAAGATGAACGAGAAGAACAAAGGGAAAAGGGTGGCAGATGGAGAGAACCAGAGGGAAAAAAATGTTCCACCTCAAGGAAGTCCATACGCAGCATGTGGCATGTTCTTGAAAACAAGAGATCGGGGGTGCATGCATCTGGAGTCGGATCACATAGCACCGTGGACCGCATTCGGTCTAGGGAACGAGAGGAAGCGAGCAGCATCGAGGGGGTTTGAGGATGCAGCCAGACGGTGAAAGAATACCAAGTAGAAAGTCTTTCACCCCCTGTGTTTTGCCCAGCAGAGGTGTTTGCGCCCGGAGGGGGGACTCAGCTCAGGGCACACACACAACATCTTAAACTCTAAATCAAAGGCTGCTGCTTTCTCTGTTATAGGGTTTACTCTGTTATATCTTGCTTCCTCTGGCTCAGGGCGTGGGGGAAACAACCTGGTCCTGAGTGCAGGGACTGCATGCTCATCACTAAAGCTTAAAAAGAACCACCATCCATTACAGTGCACGTAGCCTTGATTCCAAGCCTCTGGAGTTCCATAAAATACCAGCTATGCTGAAATTGAGCAGAAAGTAATCTTGCTCCGTAGTAGTATGCAAAAAAAAAAAAAAAATGCACCTATCGCTCAGATCACCTCTCACAGTTAGAGCCACTAAAAATCCCATCTTCGGCCTCCAGGAGAGATAAAATGCTCTTTTCCAAAAAAAAAAAAGATTTTCTTCTATTCGAATTCCACTAGTACATTCAGATCAACTGAAAATATACAAAACATACAGCGAATGCATCGATTCCAAGGATACTCCCCCAAATTGCACATGAGGAACTGTAATATTATACAGTTTAGTTCCTTTTATAGCACTACTGTATATAGAGGTAAACTTGCAGACAGTTTTACAACCATAAATGGCACATCGAATGTATTGAAATAAAAAAAATAATAAAAAAAGCATTGCGGCTCATCATTCATCATCATTCCCCTGAGCTCAGGTTGTGTTGAATTTTGTTTGGATATGGAAGCACGTCAAGGCACTGATGGTTGGTTGTAAAACTGAATGGTGTAAAATCTGACCTCTATCAGTATCTTAGACTTGTACGTTTTATATGTACTTTATTGAAGGTGGCACGGTGGCTTAGTGGTTAGCACGTTCGCTTCACACCGCCACGGTCCGGGTTTGATTACCATCTCGGCCATTTGTGTGTGGAGTTTGCATGTTCTCCCCGTGCCTCAGGGGTTTTTTCTCCGGGTTCTCCGGGTTCCCCCTGGTCCAAAAACATGCACGGTAGGTTGATTGGCACCTTGGAAAATTGTCCCTAGTGTATGAATATGTGTGTGATTGTGAGTGTGTGTGTGTGCCCTGGGATGGGTTGGCAGTCCATCCAGGGTGTATCCTGCCTTAATGCCCATAGATGCCTATATATATATATGATATATATATATATATATATATATATATATATATATATATATATATATATATATATATATATATATGATATATATATATATATACATTGTATGCATATACATATATCTCAGGTGTCTTGGGGAATCAAGGCAGGATGCACCCTGTATGGAATGCCAACCCATCCCAGGGCACACACACACACACACACACACACTCACACTGACTGACACACATATTCATACACTAGGCACAATTTTTCCAAACTGCCAATCAACCTTGGAAAAAAAACAAGGCTTGGAAATGCTGACATGTAATCCATCAGCAATGATGTAAAAGTATGTGTTACGGAGGAAACGACAGTATTATGCATGTAATGTCTGGTAGAGTAGGGACATCTACTTTTATATCTTCTTTCTAAAGAACTGTAGAACTGTAGAACTGTAAAGAACTGTTCAGTGTAGTGCACTGAACAATGGGTATTGCCTCATAAGTAGCTTTAGCAAGATGGCTATAAAGAGGGTATACGTTTGCCAAACCTAACGTGCATGTTTTTGGACCAGGGGGGGAAACCAGAGAACCCAGAGAAAAAACCCGCCGAGGAACAGGGGAGAACATGCAAACTCTACTACATACATACAATACTTTTTTCATACTATATATATATATATATATATGTTTATATATATATATATATATATATATATATATATATATATATATATATATATATATATATATATATATATATATATATATCTATATATATATATTCAAATTGCTTGAGCGATGCAGTACAAAAAGTTCTCTCAGTGATAGCTTTGATTCAGGGACAAACCATTAATTCGATATCAAAAAGTTTGGAGACTAATGATATGAACTGGTGCTACACTGACCACATGCTTTCCCACGTCTGCAATTTTGTCATATACAGCAAGGCGGAACAAAGGGCAAAACTATGCCGATCTGCCACAGAGATGTTTCGAGAGTCCTTTGTGGTGTATTGAGTGAGAAGAACATCGAGAGATCAGGAAACACTTCACCATTGCACCCTGAAAAACTTGAAACTGAGTGCCAGCACGTGCACGATGAGCGTCGGAAAACAATCCACAACATCTAACTTCTTCTCACACCCGACGCGCCAGATTTGTCTCCTCTGGACTTCACTGCCTTTCCAAAGAATGAACATGCGGATCAAAAAGTATTGTATTGACACCATAATGGAGATATAGACGTGGCAGGAATGCTGGGAGCTCTATATTGCAGTACAGGGAGAGAATCTTGTAAACAGACCTAGTCTTGAAACATTGATACCACTTCTACAACATGTAGCTTCATTTGTGGTTTGTCTATACAGAGTTTGTAATGATTTATTAGCTTTATGCTATATGTGGTTCTTTTTGTTCAAACTGGTATCCTAGTAAGTTCAGTTGGATGTGGTTACTATTTGTGCAAGATGTCTATGGATGTACTAGCATTTAATTTTCCCTTCACTTGAACAAGAACAGAGAGGCACGGTGGCAGTATCGCCTGGTTCCGGGCACATTCGCCTCGGTCAGGCCATGATCCGGGTCGATGTCCCGTCTGGCCAGTTGGAGGCATGCATGTTCTCAGGAGGTTTTTTCTCCGGGTTTTGTTCTCCTAGGTTTTTCTCCGGGTTCTCCGGTTTCCTCCCGGTCCAAAAAAAACATGCACAGTAGGTTGATTGGCACCTTGGAAAATTGTCCCTAGTGTATGAATGTGTGTGTGAATGTGTGTGTGTGTGTGCCCTGCGATGGGTTGGCATTCCATCCAGGGTGTATCCTTTGAGATCCCTAGACGCCGGAGATAGGCCGTGACCCGAGTGAGGGAAGATCGGATAAAGTGGTAGAAGATGAATGAATGAATGAACAAGAACAACCTAACCTTATCTATCATGACAATATCCCTGTGCACAAAGCGAGCTCCAGTAAAAAAAAAAGAAGAAAAATCTTTGGTTTATATGGGCTGGAGTGTTTCTATATAAAGGGAGGTGGTATCCCAGTGATTAAGGTGTTGGACTCTCGACTCGAAGATCATGAGTTCAAACCCCACCACCACCAGTGGGTCCTTGAGCAAGGCCCTTAACCCTCAATTGCTCAGTTGCTCTGGATAAGAGCGTCTGCCAAATACTGTAAATGTAAATATAAAGCACTGATTTCAATCCTATTGAAATCTATGGGCTGAATATGAACACTCACTGCACGTCATGCCTCCTCAATACCTGATATTATTTTATTTTATTTTAAAAATGGACATTTATTCCTTTTCTTTCTATTGCTTTTGCATTTCGGATTGCATCAGTATTGAAAGGTCCCTTATAATATATCCAAAATGCCTGCACTTGCTATCCCATTTGCATTCATTGTATACATTGGATAGAAACGACTCCTGTAACTAATTATTTGCTCAGCAAACTAAGCGTGCATGTAACAAGACTTTCTATTGAATGATCTTTCAACATGAGCAAGTTACTGCACCTCAGATGGTGATTCTCAACCACCAAATCACTAACTGCCTTGACAGATGTAAGCCACTTTCCCTTTGGTCCCATTCTCCCTGTGCTATGGCTGTGTCCAAATCTGACTGCCTGCTTTGTTCCAACTCAGTGCTTTGTACTGTCCTGTCTTGTCTGTGTTAGAGACTCAGTTAGTGAGAGGTTATGGGAAGGTTTTTGTCTGTAATAGAAGCCTTATATTATGGAGTCAATATAATAATAACAATAATAATAATGATAATAGAGTTAAAAACACTACTTAATCTTGATTCTTTTACCTAAACACAATATCTGGATTGTAACAGATTATAATCCAAATTCGACCCATTAAATCATGCTTTTCTGTGTGGAACACTTTTTTCTTTTTCTTTTTTTTTAACCTCAAGCCACCTCTGTCGTTATATATGATACTTGTCCAGACCTATTTCTCTTTGTTCTTGTCCTCATTTCATTGCTGAAATTAAATTCTAAAATTAATGAGTGCCTCCTCAGAATTGGGTGCATAAGCAGAAGCGGAAGATTACTCACTTCAGTCCATTTATATATCAAACCCTTGTCCTTCTTGGTGTGGCTTGTATGAGCATAGTATACTGTATTTACACTATATGGACAAAAACATTGGAAACCCAAACCTGTTCCTGCATGGCAATGCTCCTGTGCACGAATTGAGCTCTATGAAGATATGCTTTACATGTTATTGAGCTCTGATCTCAAACCCTACTGAACATCTTGGACCTCAGGCCTCCTCACCTCACCTACATCAGTACCTGACTTAACTAACAGCCTTTTGGCTGATCAGCACAGATGTCCACAAGCACAATACATAATCTACTTGAACAGCTTCCCAGAAGAGTGAAGAGCAATTGGGGATCCGCAAACTCATATTGTGTGGGTGTTGATGCCCGGCATCCAGGATAATTTTATACAGAAAGCAGTGAACTTGTTTTTTGTATAATTATCTTAACATTTAGTCATCTCTGGGTTTTTCTTTTTTTAAATGAGAAATATTAAACCAAACTAAATGATATTGCATATATATATATATATATATATATATATATATATATATATATATATATATATATATATATATATATATATATATATATATATACTTACAGCATTTGGCAGACACCCATATCCAGAACAACTTACGACTGAGCAATTGAGGGTTAAGGGCCTTGCTCAAGGACCCACTAGTGGCAGCAGGGTTTGAGCCTATAACCTTCCGGTCCAGAAGCCAACACCTTAACCACTGGGCTACCACCTCCCATCTTTGATTCTGACTCTAAACAAAGAATAGCTCTTACTTATAAGGCAATACCAATTAAGTGCACTTCAAATAAAATTATTTTAGAATTTCTTTAGAAAGAAAGATATAAAAGTAGATGTCCCTTACTCTACCAGACATTACATGCGTAATACTGTCGATTACTCCGTAACACATACTTTTACATCGTTGCTGATGTACCACACGTCAGCATTTCCAAGCCTCGTTCTTTTCTCATACACCCATTGTCAAAAAAAGGATGTGTTAATTATGTTTTACAACAATCCAGCCATCACCATCAGCTGCTGGTCGATATTGACATTGACAGTGACATAACTCCATTAAAGGAACACTTACACTGCATTTACAATCTTCTTTTGTTCAAGGGAGGACGTGTTGACAGTTCAGGCCAGTAGTGGATCTTTGTCTTAATATGTGCATAAAGGAAGATCACATTATTCTTTTGGAGAAAGATTATTTACTAGTATTTGTGCAGAAATGTTCTCAAAGGGAGGGAAAAAAACAAACAAAAGTATTTTTCATCTTTGGGTATAGTTGTTTTTTGGCATATAATGGGAAAGCAGGGAAAACATTGTGATATTATAACATTAGGGGTGGTGAATTAAATAGCACTGATTATCACTTCAACACGGGACCTGTTAATGGTGGGCAGTACATGAACATTTTGTCTTCAAATTGAAAGTGTTTGGAGCAGGAGGAATGGGCAAGCGTAAGGATTTTAACCAATTGTGATAGCTAGATGACTGGTTCAGAGCATTTCCAAAAACTCTTGTGAGGTGTCTGTACTGGTCTATCAAAGTGGTTAAAGGAAGGAAACAGTGATGAACCAGTGGCTGGGAAATGGATGCATGGGGTGAGCCAAAGCTGGCCCCTGTGGTCCTATCCAACAGAGGAGCTGCTGTAGTTCATGTTGATGAAAACAGTTAATGCTGTTAAATAGTGACTATTTTGGCAGCAAAAGGTGAGCCAACACAATATTAGGCAGATGTTTGTCATGTTAAGGAGGTGGGAGCTCAGCGATTAAGGCAATAGCCGCTGGACTGGAAGGTTCAAATCCCACCACCAGTGGCTTACGACGCTGGGCTACTGATCTGAATGGTCGGGGTTCAAGCCCCGGTATCGCCAAGCTGGAACCCTTGGGCGAGCCATATCATGGCTGACCCAGCACTCTGACCCCAGCTTCCAAACAAGCTGGGATATGTGAATAAATAATTTCACTGTGCTGTAATGTATATGTGCCAAATAAAGGCTAGGCTAGGCTATGCTATGCTATGCTCGGTTTTGTTAATCGCTCTGGATAATTGTGTCTGCCAATTGGCGTAAAAGAGCAAAATGTTATGCCTGATCGGTGACCATGAATTTACACCTAAGGTATGTTGAGGAGTGACAATATTCTGTGAAGTGCAAAAACATCTAAAAAATAAGCCTTTCATCTGGAGAAATTACACATTGACTCTATCACTATGCTAACTAGGAACGCTATGCTAACAAAAACACAGTGACTTATAGTTCTCATAGACTCTATGAACTGAGATTCCGGACTTTTCCAGTCACATGTGGTCCTTCCCCAAATGGTTATTTAATGGTTTAAATGCGTCCGGATGCACTAGAACATCAGAATGTTCCCTTTATTTGAACAAGAAATCTTAAATTGTTCCAGTATTTTCCAAGGAAGTTTCATGAAGGTACATTTTATTTATATATTTTATTTTATGTTTTTACATGGGTATATTTGGTATATCCTGAGTGGCCTCCTGTTTACTGAAAACCTTTGGGATGAATTGGAACATCTCACCTACACCAGTACTCGACTTTATTGACACCCTTAGTAGCTAATTTAGCACAAATCTCCACTCCAAAAATCTTCCAAGAAAAGTTATTAGAAAAGATATAAAAGATATTATAACAGCATATGCAAACTAATATTGGAATAGGGTGTCCAAAAAGCACATGGACAAATGTCCACAAATGCTTGTCCATATACAGTAGTTTATATTAAGCATATATGACTGGTCCTATGTACTGTAGACATGATCTACCTATATAAGCACAGCTCTTTTCCTGCCCTATTGATCTTCTAATGAGGCTGAAGTTTCTTTTTTTGTGATGATGCTGGGATTATATCCCCTTGCCAAGTACTAAGACAGAGTTTGTATAAAGCAATTATGTTCATTTATCATTCCATGTCCAACCCTTTATGACCACAGTGTACCCATCTTCTGATGGGTCTCAGCAGGATAACGCGCCATGTCATAAAGCGCGAAAAAACATGACAATGAATTCACTGTGCTCCACAGCCTCCACAGTCACCAGATCTCAATGCAATGCAATAGAGCACTTTTTGGGATGTGGTGGAAACGGGAGATTCGCATCATGGATGTACAGCCGACAGATGTGCAGCAACTGCATGACGCTATCATGTCAATATGGACCAAAATCTCTGAGAAATGTTCCAGTACCTTGATAAGGCAGTTCTGAAGGCAAAAGGGGGTCCAACCCAGTACTACTAAGGTGTACCTAATAAAGATAAATGGTATGGTCCCAGTAGTGTGAGTGTATATATATATATATATCTATATATATATATATATATATATATATATATATATATATATATATATATATATATATATATATAACTGGGAGTGCACAGTGTAACAGATGGGTTCTTTGTACAGCCTGCACATTAAACTGTAGGACTGATGATGGCTAGAGTTCAATCGATTTTGAAGCCTGACCCAAGTGCTTCAAAGGAATTGTGCTCTCTGTGCCCAGTGGCAATGTCAGAATGCACAAATGGCTCTACATGGCAGGACTGCTGGATTAATACTCACAGAGCTCTGACTGCACCGCAACTAAAATGCAAACTTCCAGGATGATCACATCAGGATATCATGCTATGATGCAAACTTCCAGGATGATCACATCAGGATATCAAAATGAAGGTGACCTGCATCAAGAGTATAAAACATGCATTATGCTTTAAGATTTGTGGACACCTGGTCATAATTATAATAATAATAATAATAATAATAATAATAATAATAATAATAATAATAATTCATTACATTTATGTAGTGCTTTTCCAGACGCACAAAGTGCTTTATATTGTGAGAGGGGGATCTCCTCATCCACCTGGATGATGCAATGGCAGCCTTAGTGCGCCAGAACTCCCACCAACTTACTGGTGAAGAGGAGACAGAATGATGAAGCCAGTCAGTAGATATGGGGACGGTTAGGAGGTGGTCAGAGGACAATGGACAGATTTGGCTGGGATGCCTGAGGACACGCCTCTACTCTTTTTCGAAAGACATCCTGGGATTTTTAATGACCACAGAGAGTCAGGTCCTTGGTTTAATGTCTCATCCAAAAGATGGTGATTTTTTTGACTGTATAGTGTCCTCGTCACTATGCTGGGGGACCACACAGACCACTGGGTAAGCGCCTCCTGCTGGCTACACTAACACCTCTTCCAGCAGCAACCTAGTATTCCAAGGTGGTCTCCGATCTAGATACTAAACAGACTCATCCCTGCTTAGCTTCAGTGGGCAAGCACTCTTGGGCTACAGGGTGACATGGCTGCTGGCAACTATGGTACGTGTTTTTGCAATCAATTTGCTGTCATAATGCCCTGCATCCATCTGGGAAGATGTTCCACTTGAGTTCAGAGTGTGCTTGCTTTACATTTGAATTGTATTTATCGGCCACAAGGGTGCAAGGAGACCTGCAGTCTTTCAAGGCATCCCAACATTCTCTTCACGACTAAATAGAAGCTTCTATAATGCAGATCTTTTTTATGATGTGTTCTGGTGCTAATTTGTTGGCTAGTGCTATTATATTTATTTTATTATTCCGGTGAGCCCTTGTCTGCTGTTCTAATGAGACGCTGATGGCGTAGTTAAACTTAAAAAATAAATAATCCGATAACGATAAGGTTTATTGTATATTGTTTATATTGTTTATATTATATTGTTTATTGTCGATAATGTTTATTGTATGATCTTAAGAATAAAAAAAATATATATATTTTCTCACTTGCAATTTCATGTTAATGAGAAATCTCATGTAGAAATATTGGTGGAGATACATATCCTCCTTATATACACTCTTCACCCACCTGCCATCTGAAAAAGAAAAAAAAAAGTACAGTGACATTCATTTTCTCATGATCAAGGATTAAACACAGACATATACAAACTACTTTATGGAAATGTTTTGCACAAATACTTGCTGTAATCACAAGATGTATTCATGTATATGAATTTTTATAATATGGACAAAACTTGCACAAATATACATACACTATAATGGTCAGTGTAATGGCCTGGTGGAAAGTAACAAAGCAAATCTATTCTGTTACTGTTCTTATGTAGTTTTTCACATTTTAGTATTTTGTCTCTATTTCTCTATATTTTACATGAACTTCACTACATTTCAAAGTTGATTTACTCAGCTTATGAATGTGTATTGAAATGTAATTAGTTTTGATTGGGCTTGGTGGTATCTAATTACCCCTACATACATTTCCGCATCAGTTCAACAGCAAGCAGAACATTTTGAGAGGAGGATATTTTGGGAGTTCGCCTCACAACTCCACTGTCGGGGTTCGATTCCCGCCTCCGCCATGTGTGTGGATTTTTCATGTTCTCCCTTTGCCTCAGGTGACTTTTCTACGGGTTCTCCGGTTCGCCCTGTTAACCAATGAGCTAAACCCCTCCCCTTGGAAAATAGGCATCTTGGAAAACAGTACCTAGTGTGTGAATGTGCGATGGGTTGGCATTCTATACAGGGTGTGTCCTGCCCGAAGACACCTTCCCGGTACAAGATGAATGAATGACTATTGTGGGAGACTCTCCCGACTCTAACGCAAAACGTACAAAATGGTAACTGCGACACTATCAGCAGTTTGCATTGTGTAGACGTCCACAAGGTGCGTTTTGCCATCATTCCTCACAGAATCGAGCAAAAATAGGAAGGTCAAACACAGAACATTGCAAGGGCAGAACCTGTAGAAATGTACACACTGTGCTCAGAATGCTAAATCTTTCACTAGAAAAACAGAGAGCTCGTTCTGGTTGGTTTTCGAATAAACGACAACACAAAGCATCCTGCATGGCATGATGCTATTTATTTATATAGGGAATAAATAGCTTAAAGCACCAAAAATTATGATTTAATGAGTGGGGGGAAAAAAGAAAATGCAGGCATTTATTTGGCAGACCGACATTCTAATGTAATGGAGTATGTATCAGGTCAGGTGTCCCAGAACTTTTGGCCATATATATTGTATAGTGTGTTCCAAATCTTACCAAGCATTGTTCCGTGCATGCAGTACAATCCCATGAAAAAGAAACCCCTATAATGCAACACACTGAAACCTTTTATATGTGTTCTGTTGTGAATTTGTGGGTTGGTGCTATTTATTTATTTATTTATTTATTATTTGCTTATTATTTGTTTGTTGGTTTAATTTGATTATTCCAGTGAGCAGCTGTCCGCTGTGTTAATGAGACCCCCCCTAGCATAGTTACACGGTTACAAGTGAAAACAAAAAAAATGCTTTTTACGATCAGGTTTATTGGGTAGATCTTAAGAATAAAATAAAAGGTAAATTCAAAACATGTTTTGAATGCTAAATCATTCACTAGCCAAAAAGACGGATCATTCGTATACAGTTCTGAGATAACAGCAATGCATCGGGCATGGCGTGATACACTTTTCCTAGATTGGATAAATAAGCTAAAAACAATTCAAATATGATGTTATGAGGGCGAAACATGCAGGCAGCCATAAGGTCAAAATGACATTCTCATGTAATGTATCACTGAGGTCAATTTGATGAGTGGTTGAATATTTGTTTTATTTCATTTAAAATTAGATGACCAACTTTATTGGTGTTGGACAGAATACAAATACAGAGTCAATAAAATGCAACGTTCCATGTTTACCTACTATGTTCTGGTTCAAATATCCAAGTGTCATTTCTAAATATGGAGTACGGCTTCGAAATCCTTTGTCGAGGTACGACAGAAAACATATTGAAGTATGAATAAAACATTAACCTTCTCTATATTCTAATTTCACACAATGTTAGCCTTCCGGATTGTCCTATTTGAATCAGTACACCTCTTATTACTATAATTATGATGCCATAGCTATAAGTATAGGTTACATGTGTTAACAAACTCAAAGCCAAATATGGCTTTCCTCTTGTGGTCCGCAAGAGCTTTAAAGGTATATGATTGACTTAAAATAAGGCTATGCTACTTTAATGCATGCATTGACAATAAACTACATCTCCCACAATGCATGTGACTATGTAACACGCGGAATTGAGAAACGTCTGAGTAGCGAAAAATTGGAAGGCAATTCCAAGGAAGATGGGAAAGCGAATACATGTTTGTGCTTCAATTCAACCAGTATGTCTTTTGTGTTATGAGGCGGTGTCGCTCATCAAAGAGTATATACTGTCTTATAGTTACAACTGGCTCTTCGAGGGCAACCCTAATGCTGCCGTGGCCCACGGCGACATGAGTTTGACACCCCTGCCAATAAACATGCCAATGAGCAGAATTCTGAGTCAATGAGTCTCCATTCACTGTAGCCACAGCTCTGCCACACAGTCCATCATGAGAGGAGTGTAGCTCAGTGGTTTAAATCATGCCTGTAAGGAGTGTAGCTCAGAAGTGCAGCCTGAGTCAAGTCTGCCAGGCGAGCTCAGTCGGGAGCATAGAAGATCAGCTGCAAGCTGCCACAGGAAGTAACCATGATGTGTAGCTGGAACCCAGCTCAGCGTGCCAGCACCAGTCGTCCAGTTAACCAGCTCGAGAGTGCTGTAACAGCGGGTGCCCAGCACTGCGTCTTGAGCAAGGCCTTGGGGGTGCTAGGCTGCTCAGGGAAAAGCTTAAGGCGCAAATCTGCCAAGCTTGAGAAAATCCTTTGGAGTCTTTGAGCAAGGCCCTTAACCCTCTGTGCTCCAGGGGTGCCGTACCCTGCGCTATGACCCCAGCTTACAAAAGCAAGCTGTGATATGCAAAGAAAGAATTTCACTGTGCTGTAATGTATATGTGACACATAAAGGCTATTCTCTGTCTCAAGCACCCGTATCAACCTCATAAAAGTAGTTTTACCTGCATTACATTTCTCCTGGGGCTCTGAATGAAAATCATGTGTCTGTGGGAAAGTAAACTTCAAAAGTATTAACAGTTCATGAAATCGCTTAACAAGTAAACTGTCATCTTTGACCTTTCCTCGAAATGACCAATTTCTCTTGAAACAGTACACATTGCACACATCCTTGTAAGTGTTTCTGTGACAAAATCGTTTCCTGTCTTAGACATCACACTAATATATTTGAACTGGTACAGTTTGCTACAGTTGCAGGCTACGAGCTTCGACTCGCTGACCATCCGATCAAAATTGGTGAAAATGCAGACGTGACTGGGCGCCTTCTAGCGGGTCTCAAAGTGAAAAAAATAAGAAATAAATCTGATTGTCTAGGGCAACAGGTCCTGACAATCCTAACAACATTAAATTACATGCTATTGCATGTAGCCCGCAGTGCTCACAGTGATGGCTATAAGGCAGATGTCTTTATCCCAGGTAGTAATTAATGTGATGGCTGAAATTTGATTGGACTGAAACATCAATGTATACTTACATTGGAAATGAAAAGAATAGACTATTGGGAATCATTTATTAAATATTCATGAAAAAAAAATATTAAATCGTATATCAGTGATTCTGATGGGGTTTAGGTAAGCACAGTAGGCCTGGGTGGCGCTGACAGCCCGCTATTATCTAATGGCATGATCGTTTTTTTTTATACTGGAAAAAAATGTAATGTAATAAAATATCAACCAAAATGAAATGAGTTTAAGAAATGAAGTGTGGATTGACCTGATCGATCGTGTTCCGTTATGAAAATGCACAGCTTCTATCCTTATACACTACACATATTAACCGTAACCTGTAACTGTGTATTGTAACCTGCAGGATGGTTTAGAGGAATCCTTGTTTATTTTTCCAATCCATGTTAAGAGTGATCATGAAACTGTAAGAGCTCCAAATGTCTTGCTTCATGGCGAGGCTTCAGCCTAGAAAAAAAAAAAAAAATCCACAGGATTAGCCTTCTGTGTCTGCTTATCTCCGTCTCCAAGACCCTGTAGATCCACTCCACTGCAGCGCATTTGTCCTGAACCCACAGGAAATAATGCTACGACGTGAACCGACTTGATGTGGCATTTTTGATTAAGTTCAGATTCCCATGAAATAACTCGGCAGCCGCGATTTGCTCCTACGTGCCGAAAGCTTTCCTTCTGAAACGCCAAAAGTCAGTCATGTCGAAGTGCTTGAACGGTTTAGATAATACCTAACAGTGTTTGCGAGTTCGAGATACACCACACGGCATCTTAGCAGACTGACTGAATACGGAGAGCGCTTGAAAGCATTTTTAAACGTATTGTCGTTTGCTGGGTGACGACTGACGCCTTTCCTTTTTTTTTCGCCTGAGCTGAAATATCAGAGGGTCTGATGTTGATCGGAAGTCTCTAGGTCATTACCAAGGGGCGTTTTTGAGAGATTTGAATGTTAGAAGCCTACATGTTGTAAAAAGGTGATATCTTATGTTCTTATAAGTCTGAGATCCACATAACCATTAGTATGTACAAATTAAATTTTACCAAGATATGGTTGGAAAAGGGAATTATCTACAGGAGGATGCCAGTGATACATTTTTGCTACAGCATAGTTCTAAAGCAGCGTTTTTTTTTTAGATAGCTATATATATATATATATATATATATATATATATATATATATATATATATATATATATATATATATATATATATATATATATATATATATCAGGATCAGGCTGTAAATGCCTTTGCAAAAAGGACAGTGGTGGTCCAGTGGTTAAGGTGCTGGGTTACTGATCACAAGAATGACGGTTCGAGCCCCAACACCACCAAGCTGCCACTGCTGAGCCCTTGTGCAAGGCCTTTAACCCTAACAAAATATTGAGGGGTGTAGCTCAGTGCTTTAAGGCTACTGATCAGAAGGTCGCGGTTCAAGCCAAACTGTCGCCTTTGGGTCCTTGAGCAAGGCCCTTAACCCTCTGTGCACTAGGGGAGCCGTATTATGGCTGACCCTACACTCTGACCCAATAAAACAAGCGAAGATAGGATTTCCTTGTGCTGTGATATATATGTGATAAATAAAGGCTATTGTAACAAACAATGAGTGGTTCTGGTGTGACTAGCCGTATCATAGTGGAGATTTTATTATGATTTTAAACATATATATATATTTATATATTTTTTCCTATTGCTATAAATATTCATCAAGTAAAAAAACATGTCTTTGGAATTGTTTTAAAATTGGGGCCAGGCTTTATAGAAAAAAAAAGTGAATGTAAAACTATACTAAAGTAATGAAACTATTCTCTAGTATACATTCTAATATCAATGATATAGCAGTCTAAAACAGCCATTTTGTTTACATTGACACAAGAATGTGTAGTGTGCTATTCCTTAGCATGATTTCCTAATTTAGGTCAAAAGGATTTCTTTATATGTTGTCTTTTTTGTCCAATGTACTTGGCCCCTCAGCACCCAGCACCCAGCACTTGTCCAAGGCCAATCTCTGATTTAGTAAATTCTTACAGACATCTCTGTCCCAGCAAAGTGCTGGGGCTTCTAATAATAATGAATAGTCCGAATGATACATTCCGAATAATACCGACTACACAATAAACACGAAGACCTTTATGCTGGGCCAAGCATTTTCATTTACTATTATGTAATAAACCCGAGGGTCATGGAAGCTATAATTAGCATATTTATGTGCGTAGTTATACCCAAGATATAACCATAAGCTTAGCACCATGTTTATCTTGTAATAAAACCACGGTCAGAAACTTCTCAGGAGAGCGATATTGTTGGTAATAAGTTTGCGGCCACCTGGTCAAAAGTACGGTATGTGCGTTTTGGGCATCGTATTCCCCATTTAATCCCACTGGGCTCCTAAAATTCCATCTGGGAAGATGTTCCATTAGACCAGGGATCACCAACCTTTTTGTAACTGAGAGCTACTACATGGACACCGAGTCATATAAAGGGCTACCAGTTTGAAATACTCCTCTGAAATAACTTTAGTTAATTTACCATTATTATTATTATTATTTAATCTTTATCTATGTAAATACACTTGACAGACAGACTATCAACAACGAATTAACTACATACATTATGCACTAAAATTCCATAGCAAGCCTGGGCTACTCAATGTGCTCCTTGGGGGCTACCTGGTGCCCACGGGCACCACGTTGGTGACCCCTGCATTAGACTGTGGAGTGTTCTTGTGGACAGTTCATCAGCTACAAGGGTGTTAGTAATGTTCAGGTACTGATATAGACGATGCGAGAAGGCCTGGGGTGCAGCCAGCATTTCAATCCATCCCAATGGTGTACAGTAAAGTTGAGATCAGAGCTCTATAGCAGGATATCTTCCACTCTAAACTGTGCAAGTCATATCTTTATATAGTTCTTCGTGTTTGTACGCAGCGGCGACGCCATGCTGGAACAGGTTTGGGTAAATGATTGTATGCCTCCTACTTTTGTCCGTATGGTGTATTCTCCAAAAGTCGAGGAGCTCATGGGTCTCACTTTGGAACGGAGCATCGGATGCTGACAAGCATATGCACGCGGGCTGTGATCAATTGCTGCAGTTGCACCGATGGGCGTGTTCAGGGAACGTTCTGCCTCATTTTTGCGCTATGAATTAAACCACTGGACTGGACTTAATGGAGTGAAAAATGGCACTCTGACTTTTACACGAGTTAATTGTTTTTCAAGCACGCTTAACATAGAGTGGGGAAGGGATGCTTTTATCAGCGTCGAGTAGGATTGTGTTAAGGCTTGAATGCATGATGAGTTTTTTTGCACAGCAATATTTTTTTCCATAAACGAATAAAAGAAATAATAATAATAAAAAAACATAACAAAAACACACACACACACACACACACAGAAACCTAGCCGTACATTCTTATGTCTGGTGAGTTATAAAAGCAAATATATATTTACAGTTTATACAGTTTCATTTTGAAACATAGAACCGATTTTTTTTTTACGATGGTTTGAAACTTTTTTCTTATAATGTTAACTTAAAGTGCCACCTAGTGGACAAATGAAAGTAATCAAAAAATAATCAAATGTAATCAGTTACTTTACTTGCTCAAGGGAAATATGCAGTATAATGTTTTGCTTCTTAGAAAAGTGATTAAGATTAAAGTTGGTTTCTAATATACAGTAATGACATATGGCTTGACAGTTTGCTAGTTATTGCATTTGTAATGAAGAGTTTTCACCCTGGGTGTTTCGTATTTGGATATGAACGCCTGTCATATCTGTTCACTGAGTTAATTAAAGAAAAATCTTTTCACCGACAGCCGGATCGCACCTCGGCGATGCGATGTGTGTGGAGCAACAGGTAGTGCGATTTGAAACGTGTAGCTTGCACTATAGTTAAGGTGTGAATTATGTTGTTCCACGAAAACTAGTAATAAGTGGTGTATCTAATTTGTTTATATCTGAATATTATGTCCAATAACAACATTATTACTAGAGTTATACAATATTTTAAACGATCCGTGTGTTGTGGGTGGTGTGTGTGTGTGTGTGTGTGTGTGTGTGTGTGTGTGTGTGTGTGTGTGTGTGTGTGTGTGTGTGTGTGTGATTTTCAGAGTTGGACAGTAATAAAGTAAATGTAAATCAGTAGTGTACTTAAGTAGTTTTTTCACACATCTGTACTTTGCACAAATGTTTCCATTCAAAGTCAATTACAGTCAATTTCCATTTTTTCACATAATTTCACAGTCAAATATTGCACTTTTTACTCAATGAAATCAGTCGCTCCTTTTCATTTATGAGTGGGAAAAAAAACATTGATGTCAATCAATGTTTGAGATATTAATATAATTTTATTAAAAGTAAGATAAGAGTCTATTTACATCAGCTGAGTTGATTAGCAAAGAGTCTTGTGACAAAAAATGAACATGATAGCCATAATAAATATCATACATACCTTTGTATCATTCATCTTCTACCGCTATATCCGAACAATCTTCCCTCGGGTCACGGGGAGCCTGTGCCTATCTCAGGCGTCTATGGGCATTAAGGCAGGATACACCCTGGATGGAATGCCAACCCATCGCAGAGCACACACACACACACACACACTCACACACATAGTCATACACTAAGGAAAATTTTCCCAAGGTGCCAATCAACCTACCGTGCATATTTTTGGACCAGGGGAAACCGGAGAACCCGGAGAAAAACCCCCCGAGGCACGGGGAGAACATGCAAACTCCACACACACACATGGCCGAGACAGGAATCGAACCCGGACCCTGGAGGTGTGAGGTGAACGTGCTAACCACTAAGCCACCGTGCCCCCTATACCTTTGTATCCACTTTGGATATTTAAAAAAATATTTAAAGGCCAATACATTTGTAATTTTACTCAAGTGAAAGTTTAAAGGGAACACTTTTACTGGAGAAATATTTTACAGTATATATATTTTCTTTATCTGAAGTACTTGGTTTGTGTACTGCACTGCATCCAACACTGTTTAAGATCTATAAAAATGTCAAGTCGGAAAGTTTGGAAAAGAAGTTTACTTCTTGAATAAATCTTGGATTTAACATACTTGTAGGACTAAAGATGATCAATATTTAGTTACTCGTTATATGTCATTAAGCCAAATAATATTAGTCAGTGACACAAGGAAATCAAGATCAATATGACAAAATTGACAAAATAATTCAAATGAAATAAATAAAATCTAAATATTTGTGAAAAAAAAAAAAAATAAATATAATCTATATATATATATATATATATATATATATATATACATATATATCTTTTGATTTTTTGGGTATTTCACAGAAAAAGACTAGACTTGCTATTCAAGGATTACGGGCCATGCTCAAGGACCCATGCGCACCCTTGCACCCTTGGGTCCTTGAGAAAGGCCCTTAATCCTATGTGCTCCAGGGGCGCCGTACCATGGCTGACACTGTGCTCTGACCCCAGCTTCTAAACAAGCTGGGATATATGCAAAGAAAAGAATTTCCCTCACCGGATTAATAAAGTATGTCAAATAAAATAAAAATAAATAAATAGGACTTACTGTATAGATAGTAGGCTATATAAGGAGTATATAAAAAAACCTTTTACTACCATTTAAATAAAGATATGTGATCCTGGTGTTTTATTTATGATCAGTTAATCAACATGTGTATTTGATTGTGTATGGCGGAATTCAGCCAGCGATAATTATAAGTCTGACATGAGGTTTTTGTTTTACCCGCAGAAAAACAAAACAGCCTTACAAAAAGATTGATAATTCGGGCCCAGTGTTACTGTCACCTTGTGAGGTGTTTACATGCCAGCTGGCTGTGTATACACAAATGTCAATCCTGAGGTGGGCAGCCTGCATCCCTGTCTCTGTCCATGTCACAGATCTGGCGCTCGCATGTCTGCTTTGGGCAGGCTGTGATGAAAAAGGTTGCCGAGCCGAGCGTGGATTCATTATTCACGCCGCACTGTGGAAGGTGAAGGGACACGATGTGTCAGAGTCTCCTTTCGACTTGATGTATTTGCATCCTCCAGTGCTGAAGGGACCCAGAGGGGACAGCTTGACAAGATACCAGTTTATAAGAGGGTGTCTGAGCTTGCGATTCCTCCCCCTGCTCTGTTATGCCTTCTACTTAGATCAAGAGAACGACTACGAAAATAACTAACCGAGTGTCGCAAGTGCGCCGCTGACAAGCACCTCGATCCCGATCCTAAGCTCCGGAGCGCTCGCAGAGGCCGAGTCGGTATTTCAGAACACGCCCTCCACCCCAACATCCCCCCCCCTCCTTCCACCTCGTCCTGTTGCCCTCTGCTCTCGGTGTGCTACCAGCAGTGAATGTTCATTTCCAGGTGACAGGGCAGATGATGCTGGTTTTCCTCGGGGATCAACAGCCAAGGCTGGGAGCAGTTTGCGGAACGTGCTGTGATTATTTACAGGCCAGATACAGCTGAGTGACAGGAGAAGCGCGTTTTGTCCTCAGCTCAACTCTGACGCAATTTGTCTGTCACCTCGAATGCTTGTCACCTTGCTTTGCCTTTGGTCCCGTGATCACGTCGAGTTGTGGTGAGCCTCACGAGGCAGCCATGCTTAGAATTCTGCCAGGGGAAAAAAAAAAGTGAGGTTTAGTCTTCAGCATGAAAACTTGCGCAAGACTATGAGTGGATCGTCACCCTCCAAACACCTCTCTGAGCCCCCCCCCCTTTTTTTTACCTTATTATCTCTCATAAACCCTTTATCTTCTGACCCCCACGATTTAGTCAAGCACTAATTCTGCATGCATGTCACACTCCCAAAAGGCAATTAAATGACTAATGGGCGAAGACATTAATTCCTGTGCTTATTGGACTCGGAGCCTGGTCTGACATAGCTGTGAAAAGTGCCTTGTGTTAGCGATGGCCATAAAGACAATAGCCTTGAGGTGAGGACTGAAGGTCGTGGGTATTTATGGGTGCTGAGGGGCCAAGTACAGTGTTAAGGTTTAAGACACACACAATCCCAGATAGAAAATAATAAACCATACACAACTGAAAGGATTGTCCAGGGCTCACAGATACGATAGCTTTTTATCCAGCTTGAACTTGTATTGTTACAACATAAGAAAACAATGAATTGGACTTCATTGGGAAGATATTATACAGTACAGTATGCCGTTATAGTCGAGTTCTATATTAATTATGCTTTAATTATTTAGACACATGAGTATAAAGGCGCTGAGATACGGATCAGGATTCGAATCACCACTCTTGGGACCTTGAGCAAGGCCCTTAAACCCCCCTGTGCTCCAGGGGCGCCATAATCATGACTGACCCTGCACTCTGAGCCCAGAATTTCACTGTGCTGTAATGTATATGTGACAAATAAAGACTATTCTATTCTCTTTTAAATAATTCTACAGTAAGCACGTTTCCATTACCCTTCAGAATAAGCAAATTTAAATAGCGAATTGAAAATAAGCCTAATGGAAACTAGGCTTAATAATTTCGCATATGTATTGCAAAAAAAATGAGGTGTTTTTTTTCCCGGCGATGCAAAAAAGGAATAACTCGCAAAACTATAATGGAAACGTTTACCCCCCCCCCCCCCCCCCCCCCCGCATTTTCAGGTCACATGATATACCTTGCCTTGCCTTGGGCATGATGCTGCAGGTGCTACAAGAAGCTCTATTGCACTGCACAGCTCAAAACAAGTGGACGTGTTCATCCGGATATTCCGAATCCACACTGAAATAGCGCACTATTACCTCCCAGAACAAGCGCATAGGTGGCCACTCCCAAGTATAGGGGGATTTTGCCTCGGCATTAACGCTTGTATAACGTATCGTATTTTTATTTTATAAATAAAAACGCCTAATACATTGGCTGCGATGTACGTAAGACTGCCTATATTTGTCAGCCTATTATGACTTCTCGCGAGTGGACGAGTTTTAGTCGCATGATATGATTAATGGAACCATTTAGAAAAACATACGCCTAGTGTCATTTAGCCAAAACAAGTCCACATCTAATGTGCCTTTTAACCAAACGTCATAACCCATAATTACCCCCCTCCAAAAATCGTTCAAAACCATGTTTCAAATCAGCATGGTTGCTATTACAGTACGTTCCTGATTAAGGGACCCTGGTGGTCAATTAACTCTTATTGATGGGAACGTATACAAGCAAATATGAAGACAAGCTGTTTCTCAAGAGACCATGACGATGATGATCAAAGAAAGCAACCCTGAAGGTGCTGAACACTGATGGTAGTTTAGACTTTAATCTTTCGACTTCATTCTCGCAAAGTTCGGCATTTTTTCTCGAAAAACCCTATACATTTATTCTTGTAATCTTCGCTTCTTTATTTGACTTGATTTTTTTATGTGGCTTTAAAATGCTGTCGTAGCTTACGCAGGCATGTTCGCTTGTTAAAACCGATAGCATTGATTATACTGTATGCTCTTCAGTTTAGCCATATAGCTTTTAGCCCCACACACAAAAAAAAAACACACACTCTTGAAGTAAAAGAAAGCAGGAAGCTTTATACTTGTCACATGGTCTTTTTTTTTCAACAATGAAAGCGCACCCGGAACAATGAGGTTTAGGGACCTGGCTCACTGGCCCCAAAAGAGACGGCTTGGCAATCCAGGCTTTGAAACCTAGAGCTTTATCCAAATGCCATTTATTGGCAAGGAAAAACCAAGTGACAAAAGTTCATCTATCAGGAAGCCACGTATGACCGTGCACTTTCCACGTTCTTATACAGAATGGGTCCCCACTGCTGTTTGATCGCTGCTATAACAGCCTGAACCTGTCCTTTCAAGTCCTCACACTCAAATAATCTTGATGACTGCGATCAATCGTGGTTTGTTGGCTGCACTGACATTTGCAGCGACGGCTTCGCCGCCTGCTCGGGTTTGCTTTCGCAGGTACACACCCTGTCCCGTAGCTGACATTTGCACCCTTATGGAATGTTACATATTTTTATGTCGCTGCAGTGATTCCTGTGTTACTTAACAAGCCCTGACGTGCACCACAACATTATATTGGTAGTGATTGCTATGTAAATTACGACCACATCTTTTTGGTCTCGTTACTTAGTATCACACCGCAACGATCAATACGACCTCAGTGCTCGGCGCCATAATGAAACAGTCAAAACTGTTTACATGTGAGGTTAAATGTCAATATATTATGGATCAATATAGGTTTCTTTTTGTTGTTGTTTGTTTGTTTTTTCACACGTATCTAATGTGAGAACAAAAGTATTGGGACACTTTCCAGCCGTATGTGGGTCTTCAGATGAGCTGTTAACACGGAGCCTGGGACACACAATTACATACCTTTGGATGCAGTAAAGATTTGGATGTATGAGACTCAAACCTGTTTCATGTTTATACAAACACAATACTGCGTTTTGTCACTTTCTGCATTTGCACTGTTTTATCATTAGGCATTTTTAGGCAGAATTCATAAGTCTATCATTGCTCAATGGACTACTGTATAGTCTATCCATATTTTTATGCTTATACTGTATTAACCAATCATATGTGTATATTTACTTAATTTCTTAGTAACTGCATATTATGCAAGTTCACTACAATAAAAAAAAAAAAATTATATATATATATATATATATATATATATATATATATATATATATATAATATATATATTGATATATATATTTGTTCAATACTATATAGGTTTCAAAAGTATGAAGGCATCAGATAAAAATTTAGTATTTTAACAGCAACAAAATTCGTAGTGGTTCATGTGTGTACATGTGGGTGTGGACATGTGTAATCCGGTTTCCTCCGGTCCAAAAACATTAGGTTATTGGCACCTGGAAAATTGTCCCTAGTGTATAATGTGCCCTAGTATCCTGCCTATGCCCATATTAACAGCAAACAACAATAAAATATATATATATATATATATATATATATATATATATATATATGATATATATATATATATATATATAAGATATATATATATATATAATATAGTAATAATAATAATAAATACTTAATAACTACAGAGTCAGGCAAAATGATATACGCCACAAAAAGAAAAACTTCTATAAATATATTAATACTGAATTTCATAAGGCCTTAATACAAGATTGATACACATTACTGTTGGCCTCTACAATTACAAGAGGTGCTCAAATTGGTGGCCTTTAGCATCCAGACATTTTGTCAAATGTTATTTTACTATAATTCTTGTTTTGCAGAAAAAATTAAAACAACCAAGAAAAAACAAACAAAAAAACACTTTCTTCATTGTCTCCTAAGCAATTAAAACATGTTATATAAGTGTAACTAAAATAAAATGTAGATTCTTTTACACAAATGTTCCACATCCCAACAAAACACCAGATGCGTGACAACATTTAGTTTGAAAGGTCGTAAGAAAAACAAAAATGAAACTCGTTGCTTAAACTTTTAACGAATGAATATTACATCAGCAGCATTTCTAGCACATCCATTTTGCATTATGGCTTTTATTATGTGTTTTTTTTTTGTCACTGACATGAAGTTAAGGAATATGAATATCTGCCTCATTGCAGTGCATGGAAGTCAGAAATCCCACAGAAATGTGCTGTATGTCGAGCAGATCGAAAATGGTTAGAGATGCATTTTGAAAGTCAAATTTGCCGTTTCATCCCATTGTGCGCCCGTGGCACTGTCTCATCCGAGTCCAGGAAAAACACACACACACACACACACATGCGCACACACTCACTCACACATGCACACTTCCTAAAGGACTGGAGGCATGTTCTTCCACGATGTCGCTGACCTCATGTGCACTTACTGAGCTAAAACCAAATCTCTAAGGACTGTTGAGTGTTGTACTTGCACTTACTGTACACTCTGCATGCACCGCCGTGTGTCCAATCAAAGATTGCAGTCCTTTAATTGAGATAGTGCTTAAATCAATCCTGGTTGTCGTTATTAGAACATAAACTTGTATGTATTCATAAAAATCCCATGATCTTTTTTAAAGCTCTGTAAAACTGCTTCCATTGCAGGTCTCCACAGCCGATCATCCATTTCCACCCTGTCCGATACATCTGCCTCTTGTGAACCAGCCACCTTTACGTCTTCCCTCACCATATCCATAAACCTCCTCCTTGGTCTTCCTTGGCCAGACACCTGTGGAAAAGAGAGGCCAGGGGAACTTAAGAATGAAACAGCTCTGTATGAAATGAACTCAGTCACAGTTAAAATATATTTTTTCTTTTTATCCTAGTGTTAAAATAGGAAATCAAATAATTTTACAAACTGCTCATTATACAATGTAGAAATAAATCTCTTCCTTTTTTCCCTTTTTCAAACATATTCTTGCACTCTTTCAGTCCCAGCACCAGCATGTTTCTTTATATCCTCCTGCTGCTCCATCCTAAGCCTTCTTCTACCCATATACCAGGGATACATATCTCAATATATCTAACTATATATTTATATATTTATATATAGTGTTGTTTCAATTACTGTTACTTTTGGAAAATGTTAAATATTACAAATCCCAATGAACCCTGCCCAACACCCCATATATATATATATATATATATATATATACTCTTCTTGTGGATTCTGCAGCTTTGTTTGTTTAATTTTTTTTCTCCCAGATCATGTCTTTCCTTTCCATGTAAAAGTGTTTCACACACCGCCTCCATGTGCTTCCTTTACTATTTCCCCATCTGTAAAGGGCTTGTTATGTTTTCCACTGTATTCTCAGTGAACGCTCTCGTTATTACGCTGTCAGCGAGTGAGAGAGACCCCGTGTAGAATCGCTAATGCTGGGCTTTGAGCTTGTTTATTTTCCCTGCCCTGATTTTGGACTGCTGAGGGTAAGTTTCTTCTAAGTGTCTATGTTTAGTTCTGTAATGGCGTTTAATGTTTCCTCTTTTTTACAATAGACTGAGACACACAAGCTTCGTACAGCTCGATGCAGGAAGAATAACTGCGCATTTTATACTCGTTCCTCTCAAAAAACTCGGTTTTCAGCATCAATTTTCTTTATTTTTGAGAATGCCATTGTTTTTCACTCACTGAAAGCTTCATCTGTTGGTGTATCGCTCCTTCCTGTCTTTACAGCACGCTCACCTACACGTCTGATTGGAACAGAGTAACTGTAGTAGCAGCCTGTGGCGCCCAAGCACCCAAACGCCTCTACTGACCTTCATGTACCTGCTATAAATGAGATTTTATTACAAAATAGTGTTTGGCATATAATTATTTCATTATGTGAAAAGATCTGGACACATCCTGTCCGCCAGTTGATGACCCCCTGCTATATACCTGTAGCTCATGTCCCTCCTGTGTACATGACCAAACCACCTCAAGCATGCTTATTATTATTACCAGGTAAACATGAAAAAGAAAAAATAAGGTAGAAAAATATGCCTGTAAGAATACTAAATAAATAGAAAACAGCGTGAATGAAAGAAATAAGAACGAAGTAAAAAAAATTAATATAATGAATGGCATGTGTGGCACGTGGAATATTTGGTTGTACTTTATCTACAATGGCTTACTTTCATTTTATTTATGTATAATACTTAATATTAAATACTTATAGAATATTAAACACCTTCTACTAGGTGATATGTTACTGTAATTTTATGAGGTCATGGTCATGGAAAGGAAAACATGGAATGTGAATGATGTCATTGGGACAAGGATATTTCTGCACTGGCAATGTTTCTGTTGCTTTTCTTTATTTAGCACATGTTATTGATTCCCAACTCTTCCACCTATCCTCTATTCTCTATATGTGTATGTGCTCATACACACACACACACACTCACACACACACACACACACACACACACACACACACACACACACTCATTTCAATAGTTTTGATGTGCATTCATGGCTCAATAATCCCAGTTAAATTGATTTTGATTCCAGAGGTCAACAGTGAAGAAGTGCAAGGTTGTGAATACATATGCAAACCACTGGAACAAACAGAATGATTCGATCCCACATGAGCGAGCAAGCATGAGGTGTCATGACGACAGGGACAAGACACACAAAAAAGAGATCAAAAACATGCATTAGGCTGCAATACAATTCTATCGATCAGTTATTATCTTATACATGCTCGGACTCCCTGATGAGTCACTGGATATACAGGAGGACATGATGACCTATATTTTTTTCTAAAAAAAAAAAAGAAGGAAGCCAGTGCATGTTAAGTTTGAAGTGACTTTCCAAATGCTTTTAAAGAAAGCCTCTTTCCTTTGCACACAGCCATGTTGAGAATGCGTCTACCAGCTTTTTTTTTTTTTTTTTTTTTTTTTTTTTTTTTTGCATCACCACTAATTAATGCCTCGGGCTGAGAAAAACAGAATGTGTCTCGGTGTGACACTCCGGCGTGCGGTCTCGAGTTGTTAAAGGTGCACCTGCAGGAAATTTCACACTATGAGATGATTTAGTCAAACTGGGCATGCAGGGGACAGTCAGACACCTGGGGGAGAGTGAATCCAGGAGAGGGGGGGGGGGGGGAAAATGGGGGGGGGGGGGGGGAACATGAACAAGGAAGTGAACTGATATTGTGACAAAAATAAATTTTTTGGTTAAAATAGAGCAAACCGAGGATCTTCGTTGTTAACATTAAGCTCATTAAGGAGATAAAATACAAATCTCTTTCTCTCTCATTTCCTTCCCTTCCTAAACCTGTATTCTTGCACGAAAACATCATGAATCCTCATCTCAACCATCTCGACCAAATATAAGATCCCTCCCTCCTGCTTCTTGACTCCGCCCTCTTTCCGACACAAACCCTGCTAAGCTTTCTGACTGCGACACATTATGCAGATTACACAAGTCATGAAGTAAATGATTCTCATCGCTGCGATTATCATATGAATGTAACACCATGTGATGTAATCTGTCACTCTTTGTGGAAATTTCTACATTTGCATTCTTGCTTCAAAATCAATGCCACTAATTAGATACTAATTAGATACTGTACATGTCATTACGGTGTAACGGATGTGCAGTGTACGCCATGCGCAAATCACTCGCGTGTCAAGTTCAATTGTGGCTTGTTTAATCACACACATGTACTTGGGGTTGCAGATTTTAGGGTTTAATACATTCGTGTGGAATTTGTGTATAATTATGTACATTTTAACCATGCAGCTTGTTTAATACAGAGTCAAAACTTAAATTTAACAACAAAACATTTTTTTTGTTTACACATATGTTAACAACAAAACATGCTTTTCTGAACCATAACACATTGGCATAACGGTAGTGTATGCATGCGGTTACTTTGAATGTAAAGCGAAAGTGAAAATGGGAAGAGGAGGCACGGTGGCGTATGTAGTGTGTGTGCCTGTCCGGGTTGGATTGTCCTGTATGCTGGCTGGTTTCCTGGTTAGGCACAGTGAAAATTGTCCCTAGTGTATGAATGTGTGTGTGTGAATGTGAGTGTGTGTGCCCCTTTAAGAGTGAAATAAAGCGGTAGAATATGAATGAATGAATGAATGAATGAATGAAAATGAGAAGAGTGAAAATGTGAACAAATTAAACTGCAATAAATACTAACTACTAGTAATAACTAATAATTACTACTATACTATAATATAACGACTGTTTATTCATTAAAATGAGCTCCAATTCATCTTAATAGTGCTAATCTTATGGATGCGCAATTAAAACACTGTACGTTTCTGTTTCATCATTTTCCTTAAAAACCAACTAAATATAAATGTTTCAACACAACACAACACATGTATTCAGGATGTTCTTTTCTTCCTAATCAGTCGAAAACAAAAATTAATTCTTAATCACTTAATATTTATTTATTTACTGATAACCAAGTTTAAAATCGAGCACCAAAATAAGCCAGGATGCGGAATTAAAACCGTACGGAAACATGGCAAAAGGACTCATTTGAGAGTCGTGATGATTTAGATAGCGTATTGGACTATAAAGGATCTTGAAAAAAAAACCCCAAAAAATTTAAATCATACAAGCCGCATCCTAATCACATGTATGTCGTACCTAAATAATCCTTTCCTAACTGTATTTTAAACGGTGTAACGGTGGACGCTGCACAGAGACGCGGAGATCCGGAATTCATACAAAACTTAATCAGGAGACGCCGCTTACGGAGCGGCCAGAAGGCTAGGGATTTGATTCGGGAACAGACAAAGGTTAGAGTACTCCGGGATAACCAAGTTTGAAATGTCGTACGAGCGTCAAAGGTCCGGATTAAGAGTAGAGTGAGCACGGGAGAGGGAACCGGTCTTAATCAAAATAAGCCAGCTGATGCGCGTATGTGTGTACAGAATTATTCTCCTGTGTGGGAGAGAGAGTGAAAACCGTACTTAAGAGAAAATAAAGGCTATTGTGGGACAAGAACCAAGAAAAAAGTTTGTCCATTTTTCCTTCTGAACATTTCTCCTGTGTGTGCTGGTCACCTTAACTGCTTGTAAAAAAGGACTCATTTGAGAGCATTCTTATTCTTTCAGAATTTATTCCGGTTAGAGCCCTGTGGTTCAAAACCTAGTGAAAAAATTAAACCTTCAAAATGATTTAGAGTATATCGTTTTTAAACACCGTCACTGACTTTCAAACATTTACAAGAATATCTCGGCTTTATTTGTTTATTTACACACCAAAAATACTAAATACGGTCATTGACAATGGAAGACCTAATATCACTTATTGCCATACGTTGGATGGAGTTCTCTTCAACCACTCTGAGGTTTTATATTAAACAACCTAAAGATCTGAACCAAGAACTTGGAGGATGGATTTGTCTGTAATTAAGTTAACTATAATTACTATAGTTTACTACATTACTATAATGGCCAAGGAACAAAGCTGTTATGAACAGATTTGCATTTCAACACCTCCAGTATTTATGCTAAGGGAGAATTTTTCAATGAACAAATGTATACCATCTGTATATTTATATATTTGGTCATAGTAAACCTTCATGCATTGATCAGCCCATTATTGTTGCATATAAACTTTTCACATATTAAGATAGGCTTAAATGCCAAACCAAGCTTTGAGAATATAACAATCTAGGAGCTATTTTTTATTGATTTTTTATAAACAAGTTATAATGTAATGTAACTTCCCTCTATCTGTCCATTATTAATTCACACATCATCACTTCCTACATTATGCTTGCTTATACTGTTCACAATTGAAGAAATGTTATTATCGTTAATAGAACATGAGACCAAAAGCATATTATCTAGACCGAGCTCACGGTTTGATTGACAGGCAGAGGCGATGGCCTGAAGGTTCCCTAAGGTGGCATCTCCATCAGGGCGTCATAGGCCGTTGTGGCAGGATGGGACTTAGATGGAGGTAGAACTTCAACGAGGTGTGGCTGCATGAGGCAACAGCGGCTGCGAGTCATGCAATCTTCAAGCTGCTGTTTGTAACATCTAATCCATCATGTAAAATAATAATGCAGTGCTAAAAGGATTCTGCTTTTTGCATAATTCATACAGAATGGAAGCATTTAACAACTGCTGAATGAGTCCCAGTTTTGAAAAAGCGTGCCGGCGCTAAGCATCGGATTTTAGTCACCATGACCTGTGACATGAACGTAAAGCTAAGAATTATATTTGTAAGAATTTAAGAATTATATATTTGATATATAATTAATATATAATTATTTTTATAATTACGTATATGTATATGTATATATATATATATATATATATATATATATATATATATATATATATATATATATATATATATATTTATATATACGCTTACAATAATAATAATACGCTTATGGGGAGGTGGTGGCCCAGTGGTTAAGGTGTTGGACTCTGGACCGGAAGATCATGGGTTCAAACCCCACTACTACAAAGCTGCCACTAGCCGGCCCTTGAGCAAGGCCCTTAACCCTCAATTGCTCAGTTGTAAGTCGCTCTGGATAAGGGCGTCTGCTAAATGCCGCAAATGTAAATGTAAATGTAAATGCTTATGTACGCTTTATACGCATATATACGCTTACAATAATAATAAAAAATAATTACATATTACATATTATTATATATTACTTCATGTTTGAATATGCAAAATAAGTAAAAAAGTAAAATAAGTAAAAAAATATATAATGTAACATTAAATTTAATAGATATCACATAATTTATCACTAGCCCACTTTAGATTTTTATTAACCATGTTAAATAAGGCTTTCGCAATGGTACGTTAAATACTATCTATCGGTCTATATATCTCATTGTTTGTTTATTTATTAACCTTCACTATTTTTTCCCCTTTTATTGCCTCAACTATAAAGGAAGAGTTTCTTTAACCCATGTTCCCTCTGAGAGAACTAAAACCCACCACTATATTTATTTCATACTGCAGTTCATGCTGCTCAGGGAAGCATCACATACACACACACACACACACACACACACAATGCTTTTATTACCTTCTAGTTCATACTTATGCTAGCAGAGGGACATGATTGGCTAGCATGTGCAATCTCTGTACACTGTAGGGTTGGGTACCATTTTAATTTGATCGATTCCGATTCTTTTCGATTCCGATAAGCAAATCGCAGATAAATGAATAAACCAACGGCATATGCTTATTCATGTTAGTCCTGACACCATGCTTGCAACATATCAGTTTATTAAAATAATTGCACTTAGCTTTAATATTTACATTAGCCCATAAGGTCATGGCAGATTGGACTAACGGAAAGTCCTGGCTGGTTGCCGAGTGTAAAAAAAAATAGAAATTAGCATTTTATAACAAGTATCCGATTCGAAAATCGGAATTGATGTTCGATTCCTAGTCTTTAGTGAAATTATTTCGGATATTCAGTATCAATGAGTGGCCATTGCATCATTATTATTCAAATCCACATACGTCAAGCAACAGTGCAAGTTCGGTTCTGGTTTTTTAGAAAAATGCATTTAAGAAAACGTTGATTTCTTATAATACTGAAAAACTTTCAGATATTCTTGTGATAACACACGACATGAACAAAAGTACTCGGGCACATGACCTTTCCAGACTTTTAAAACAGACGACCACATGCTACAATGTGTCTACGGATTCGGTAGCGTTCAATTTACCATGATTTACCATGACCCCTTTGAAACTGTTCCAGGTAATAGATTTTTCAAGTGCATACATGTAAAGCCAGCTCCACGAACATATGGTTTACATGAGTAGACAATTTTGAGTGGCCTGATATCGACCTCTAATGAACCCAGACCTCCTCACCTTACCTACCTGACCTCCAAAATTCTCATTGTTTATGAATGAGTACCAATCTCCAGCCAAATCTAGTGGTACGTCTTCCCAGTGGTCAGTGGAGGCCATTATATCATCAAAATGTGCAAATCTTATGTAAGCAAATCTTATGTCTATAAAGTATATCTGTTAAAGAAAAATAAATCTTTATTATATCCAAAAAATGTTGTTTTTTTTGTATCTTATCACCCATAAAGTTTACTTATCACCTTCTCCACATAATTACCCATGTAAAACCTCGAACCTCGAAGTCTTTTATAAACTATTATTATATTACCAAAGCTATGGTATAATTGAAGCTCTGATGACAAATCTAATATTGCACAAGTAATAAGAAGTGTTCAAGTAAATGGGGAACACAATGCGGTTTAGATTTAAGCACTGCACTAAAGGCCAGCATGACAGCCGGCTCTCTCTGAGCGAAGTTTCTTGGTGTGTAGCATTAATCCATTTGGCGGTCAACTGTAAAATACTCATGGCCAGCTCGGATACAAATATTGGATCATGGTCATCCTTTGGAGAGTGACCACTACCTCTGGGTCACTTTAATACATGTGTGCTTTATTCTTGATGTATCATAATGGCATCATGTTTGTACATTAGATAAAACTAGGCTTGAAATAACAAATTTAGTTTTCTAACACACACACACACACACACACACACACAAAGTAGTGCATTATGAGAATCTGTCATGATTGGTTTGTGCTGTGGGAAGACATCTTGAAATGTATGGAAGCTGGATTTCTGACGACTTGGCTCTCCGAGGCGAAGCTAACTGGCAGAACAGCGTCGGGGGTAGCGGCTAACTGATTTCTGAATAGTCAAAAACAAAACGACAGGGACGTCACGCCGGCTCGATCACGCCACACATCAGAGCGTCAGCACGTTGAAAGCTCCTTCATGACACTGATGGGAAAATAAGTGATCTTCTTGGTGGGTGGGGGGGTTGGGCGAGGCAGGGGGTTGTTGTGAGGCACATGGAAGAGACAATTGAATTCCCAGGCAAGAATTTCAGCTTTATTGCCTACCTGCCTGTCTAGTGTGGCTGAAATAAATAAATTAAAATCCCTAAATTGGTTACAAAGGTAGTGATTATCATTTAGATCTCACACATGTGATTCACACTGCCTTTCCAGCAAGTAATCGTGGTGCTCTGATTTAACAGCACACTGCTGCTATCATTTAAATAGACCGACTGTGTCCCAGTTTGTAATACGTGTGTGTGTGTGTGTGTGTGTGTGAGTACACGTGCACTAGCTGATGAGAGCTGTGTAAAGGTGTTGATTAATGTTCTTGTTTTAATGCATTTCTTTGTTTCTATAGTAACACTTTAAATAAGGACGTTGACGGCATAATTTTGGCAAACCTTTTTTTCTAAGGAGTCTCCAGTGTCAATGCTTTGTAACAATCAAGGAATTTTCTTATTATCGTTTTTGTTGTTTGTTGGTTTTCTACTCTCCTGACTTTTGGAATAAACATCATGACAAAAGACTTCCCAGTGACAGGAACCCTATGTTTTGAACATATTAAGTTTGAGAGAAAAAAAGAGGGGGGCACTTATGAATTAGATATTGTTTGTTGCATGATAGATCTGGCATTTACACTCACCGGCCACTTTATTAGGTACACCTTGCTAGTACCGGGTTGGACCCCCTTTTGCCTTCAGAACTGCCTTAATACTTCATGGCGAATCTCCACATCCCAAACGGTGCTCTATTGGATTGAGATCTGATGACTGTGGAGGCTATTTGAGTACAGTGAACTCATTGTTATGTTCAAGAAACCAGTCTGAGGTGCTTCGCTCTTTATGACATGGCACGTTATCCTGCTGGAAGTAGCCATCAGAAGATGTATGCAATATGGTCATAAAGGGTTGGACATGGTCAGCAACAATAGTCAGGTAGGTTGGTAGTTGACAACGATGCTTAATTGGTACTAATGGGCCCAAAGAAAATATCCCCCACATCATTAAACCAGCACCACGAGCCTGAAATATTGTACAAGGCAGGGTGGATCCATGCTTTCATGTTGCTGATGCAAAATTCGGACCCTACCATACAACCTATCATCAGACCAGGCAATGTTTTTCCAATCTTCTATTGTCCAATTTTAGTGAGCCTGTGAAAATTGCAGCCTCAGTTTCCTGTTCTTAGCTGACAGGTGTGGCACCCGGTGTGCAAGCTCTTGGACAGGTGTACCTAATAAAGTGACCGGTGAGTGTAGATTTGATAGTGAACTGTAAACTGTCACTTTGATTGGCATTGATATGTGTTGTGAGGCTTTATAGCAATTACATTTTAATTCAACAGTTACTCTTTAATGTTGCGGGAAAAACTATAGACATCAAAAACCATAAACTATATAGTTGTATACATTAACACAGACATATTAATAAATGCATTTCGTATAACATTATGCAGACAAAAGCTTGTAGACACCTGGCAGTAAGATTCATGTGTGCTTTTAATCCAAATGTGTAGCTATAATAGGATCTCTATTATTGGAAGATGTTTCAGGAGATTTTAGTGGGGTAGGGCATGCAGGTTCATCCTAAAGGTGTTCAGTAGGGTTGAGGAAAGAGCTCTGTACCAGGCCACTCCAGATATTCTGGGACAACCTAAAGTAAATTATATCTCTATGAAGCATCTTTTGAATGTATAGTTCAGTGCCCATGTGTAGCTGTATGAAGGTGGATTCCAGATGGTTCCAAAACTCCATGGTTTACAATGTTTGGAGTGGAAGAATCCTCTCAAGTAGCCTGCTGTACACCTTTGAAAGCTGACTACATCTGACTGCATCTTCATCTCCACACCTATATTAGTACCTGAATTGAATTAATATATATATATATATATATATATATATATATATATATATATATATATATATATATATATGCTTTTTGGCCAGTTTTGAGCAATGTCCTTCCATTTCTTAGGATGCACTGTATTAATAACTGTATTTTATCTCCATAATAATTGGATTATTTTTTTTAATCAAGATTACTTTGATTGATTTTTAATCCTTCGTCTTACAATACAACACCCCTAAGCTACCGTCACGCTACTACACTTTTCCGGTTAAATAAATCATAAACACTGGAGCGCAATCTTAGTGCGACGTAGACGTTTCACACTTCACTGTGCTCTGTATAATGTAGAAGCCCGTGTCAGTTCATACTGTATTGTAGACATGGGGCTGGAAAATCATATATATATATATATATATATATATATCTATATATATCATAACATAAAACCTGTCTGGTTTATGGTGCCGCTGCAATCAAAAAACAAATTGCATTTTTTACCATTGTCATGTCTTTGTTATTTCAAATATGAATGTTTACCTGTCGGACATATGCAGTGACTGCCTATTCTAGAGCTTTAAAGTCTTAAATAAAAATAAATAAAAGTCTTAATTTTGTCCCTCTATGGAATCCTGTTGCTGAATTAGCACCAATCTTCACAAACCCACTCCAGGATCTAGTTAAACTGCTATTAAACTGAATCTAGTTAAGTGTCCGAACTGTTGTCCATATAGTGAGATTAAATGAGGCTGGATATGTCCTACCCTGAGCACATGGCAACCCTTTATATATATATAAAACATGAACCTCAGAACCTTTATATATACCATGACAAGAAAAGTACAGTATATATATATATATATATATATATATATATATATATATATATATATATATATATATATATATATATAAAGACAATCCTGGAATCATTAGTACAGGTTTTCCCTTTTTTTGATGCTTCCACACGTTCAGCCGGTCAAGCATTCTGCTACACACAGCATCGTGCCACTGGACTTGTTTTCATTGGCTATATTTAGAGTGGCCTGCTCCTCTGCAGATAGAATACTAATGAGTGCTGTGTGAAGCCAGAGCCAGAGTGGATAGCAAGTGGCAGACTCATCTTTCTGCACCGTTAAGCTCATGCATAGACACACACACACACACACACACACACACACACACACTGAACGTACTATAATCTCCCAGCCCAATAATGTTCACTTCCCATACTAAATTCTCCAATATGGTTGGGGGAATGAAACAAAGGCTCTAGTGGGGTTTTCATCCACCTGTCTCATTTCACATTTTGCCCTGGCCTACACACGAGTGGGAAGGGAATGCCTGGAAAAGGAACGCCTGAGAAAAGGGATAAACATCGCAGAAACGGTTTTACGCTCTGCTGACTTGGGATATTGATCAACTGTTATAGAGACGATGCTATAAACGGTGATGAACACATATTTTCGAAAAAAGAAAAGGCAGTCAGCCAGATGAAATGTTTTCCGTGCATGTTAAATTGCGTTCTCTATGGGCCCTCTGTGGATACGGCTAACACCGCGTACTAATTTGCCAGACCGCAAACGGTGTGAAGGAAGCCTTAGATGTAAGCACAGGAAATGGTTAGCAGTCAGCAAATCGGGGGAAATGTAGTTGTTAACTTAATTAGCAGTTAAGCATGTAGTGCCACCGAGTATGGAACAGTACACCACCTTAAGATGACATGTAATAGTGTATGTGATGTTTAATATTTAACAATTGAACGGAAAAGACAAAAATGAAAGGTCAATTAAAATAAATGAACACTATTTATAGAATTAAAGCATATTTACTATTCGGGATCGGAACAGACTGGAACAAATATTGCAAATCCAACTAAAGTCATACAACGATGATTAATGTCACAGAGATTAAAGCATCAGGAAAGTGTTTCTAGTGCGAACTCAGTAATATATTATGTGCACCAACCATCAATAATATTAGTTAGATAGCATTCAGTAATATACAGTAGATATCAAATATCACCGAAAGCTTCATTAAAGCTTCGATATAACCTGACTCCACTCACCAATGTTGAGACACCCTATTGTGAAACCAGTTATCATATAACCGAAAGTCCACTCTCTAACCCACTGGGTAAAATCTCAATATAAACAGAATGAGGGACCATTTTAAGGAAAAATTCATTCGGTGGCTCAAAAAAGTTGAAACAGAGCAATCCACGTCTGGAAAAGTGTTATTACAATTAAATAGTTAAATTCTGCAACTAAAGAAGCCCGGAATTAATTATTTACCACCCCACAGTATAAAATACATATGTACGAAAATCTATTTTATATTTACCAGAAGATGGCAATAGACCTGTGACCCCACTGTCGAGTAACAAAGTCAGCAAAGAAGGAGGCAAAACAATAAAACTCCACTGTATTATTTACCAACATGTTCTTTGTGCCAAACATCTGAAATATGATCGTGTTATGAAAGATTCACCAGATTCAACAGTTTCTCCTCGAATATGGAGATATGTATCGCGACGATGTAAGGTGATCAATCAGGGGTCTGCACTGCAATGCTTTTTTTTCTTTTCTTTTTCTTTGTTTAGTCTTCTGAGGTAAATACATTCTAAAATATGTCAATTGATTTTTTTGTAATCATCAAAACCACACATTTGAATATGTACTGAGTCTTTTCAATCTGTGTATCATTTGTTCTTTTGTTTTTCAATGAATTTTCAAACCGGATCTCGTAAACCAGACAAATTAAATACTATAATCAAAGCCAGTCCGACAGCCCGTTTTTCCATTTTGTATTTTTGATCCGAGTCTAAAATTGAAATAATGAAAAACACAGCCATTTTTCTTTTTTGATATGTGATTCAAAATCATATAACATATTTTATTTATTTATTTTTTTTGATGGTCCATTGAAAAACGAGTGAATGAGTGATACACGGATTCACAAACCCCTCAATGTTTTGTACCACTATAAAAGATAAGTGTAAATGTAATTTCCTGTTCAGACGTTTTGAATTTAGAAGTTTACAGTTATCATTTAATAGTGAGTAATATATAACGTTTCAAATTAACCTGGATAAAGTTTTTGTTTTTCCCCAGACAGACTTTTTCTTCCGTTTTCATGATCTTCAAATATGAAAGGCAAATGAATTTTGGTAAAACCATTATTTGTGATTATTTAAGATTTATTTGTGTTCTGTATGAGGAAATGAAATGTATGCCATTTGCAAGACAAACTACCAATAAATAGCTTTTAAATCATTTTTCATTTAATATTAATGATTTAAAGAATGTCAGGCTGAAAGGTCAGCCTTCATATATCTTCACCTCACCAAATCGTTGCGTAAAGTTTGGCTCTTAACACTTTATCTCAGAGAGGTGGAGCTTCTAAAAGTAAAGATGAGCAGAGCTTCACCAAGTCTGTGAGGGACTGTGTCTATAATTTGTGGAATAATTTCAGAATAATGCTTCTCGACATCAAATTCGGGGGAATAAAAATGTTGTGTATCTCATAATTTACAGTACATATTAGCATTAACATGCTCTGAGAATCTGGATAAATCTCTGTACATGGGAGTATCAGTTATCTTCACTGCCTTCAAAACGGTCATAATTATCTAATGAAATTCACTGTCACAATTATTAATAATCACTAATGCAAAGAAGTAGGCATGCGTGAATATGATCCGGAAATGCCACCATCCACTTTCACCCTTTTTTTTTTTTTTTTTTTTTTTTTTTACACTTTGCCTCAGTACTGAACTAAATGAATTCACTTTGTGACGTTGGAAAATTTTTTGTGACTTTGTGAAATTTTTTGGGATGCCCAGTTAAAATTAAATTAAAAGCTATCAATAGTATAATGATATCACTTTCCCTTTTCTTACATTGTGCATCACTGTCTTGCATGCAGGATTACTGAGATCCCTTTCCACCCTGATTAAGAAAACAATCATAACTAAGGTTCCTTCGAGCACTTTTGAATAGATACAGGTTCTTTGCAGAATTGTAGGCAAAACGCCCGTTCTCACCCACTCCACACTAGGTCATATCAATCTAGTATGGAAGAGGTCAAGCCAGGTCAAGATGGAGTCAAGATGAAGTCACTGCAAGTTTAATTTTATTCTTAAGACATATTCACAATGTAGACAACTGTAGAATCACAGAACATACCACCATAGACATATGTACTTTATTGGGCATGTTTTTTCCTGAGTTAGTCCCCACTTCCTGCTATAATAAGGTCCATTATTATTGGAATATATTCCTCTAGATTTTGAAGTGTAGCAAAGGGAACTTATTCAGCCACAAGAGAATTATTGAGATCAGAAGGTCTGAGGTTCAATCTTACATTCCAGTTCATCCCAGTGTAGCAGTAAGATCAAGGTTTTATGCAACACACTCACGTTTGCTTTGTGGACAGTGTGGTTTTACTCCAGTGAAGTGAAACTGTACTGTTAAAGCACAGAATGACACCCACAGTTGCTTGCTTCTAACTTCGTGGTAACATGTTTAGGAAAGAAGCGCATAGTGTGGATACAGAGCTATATTTGGATATAAAGCTGTGTCATGTGGAAAGGCTGGTTCAGTGTATTTATCTTTTCTTCAGATAACACAACTTCTCACAAGGTTTACACTTCCAGCCTACCTCAGCTGTTCATTTCCAAAGTCGGATTTATCTTTGGTCTCTCCAACCATCTCTCTCTCTCTCTCTCTCTCTCTCTCTCTCTCTCTCTCTCTCTCTCTCTCTCTCTCCAACAAAAAGGAGAAAATGGCATCTATCTATCTATCTATCTATCTATCTATCTATCTATCTATCTATCTATCTATCTTTCTATACAAAGAGTAGGAATAAGGAATAGTCATTTACCTTAAGCATGAATGTAAATAGATAAAAATGATAATATGGACTTTCCTAGCCATATGTGTTTCCTTCCTAAACTTTTATCCCAAAGCTGAAGGCACCTTATTGTATAGAGTATAGAGTGTATGAAATTAACCTACACTTCCACTTCGATACCCAACTCTGCATGACAATACCCCTGTGCACAAAGTAATATCATGTCTTGTAATAACAAATGTAATACCCGACTATGGGATTCACAGAATAAGACTTTCTTTGTAAGGGGTAAATTTTTTTCCATAGATATATCTATTCCTAGATATGAAATCTTGAAAGTAGTAGTAGTAGTCATAGTTATAGTACATATAATTAATCCAGCCTGATTTGTTTCCTTATGCCAAAAGTGTACATTGTATCCGTGTTACAAGATGTAAAAGATGCCTAATAGATGTAGAAAATAGTAGGAGTATGGCTTAGGTGGGGTTTGTGGGTGAAAATTCCTATCTAAAGATAGGACAGCACATGAATTCACCAAAAGGTGTAGCAGTATGCCATAACATCAACAATATAGCAATTTCTTTCAAATGAAATAGTATCACTCCATAACAATATTATCACCACCTGTTCGAGGATATTATTCATTGGCTTGTTGTGCGTAAACCAAACTTCAGGCTCCTAAAGTTCGGTTTACTATGCAATCTGTGTAAAACCAGCCGAGCAGACGATGTTAGCAGTACGCTAGAGTTATGGCGTACAAGTCGTACACGCGCACCACCAAATAGATGTTTCTGCCTCGCGGCTTTCACAATGATTTGTATGGAATCTGAGCGGAAAAAGTGCTGTAAGTCGAGACCAGGTCGAAATAAAATCATCAGAGCTTTTTATTTTAATTTAATACTAAAAATTAATTAGCAAATTTATGTAAGAAATCCTTAGAACATACGGTATATGTATCATATAGCGGCGTATTCATATGTGCTTTTTAAAGATTCCTTTCCAGATTTCTTATAAGAAGCCCCACTCTTCTGGAAAGATATCCCAGTAGATTCTAGAGGATTTGTGTTCATCATGAACTGCATTCACAAGAAGCACTAACAACACTAGTGCCTGCCATCTTGATTAATAAATTGGAGTACCGGTACGTAAGCATCTATTATTATACCTGTAATATTAAAAAATCCCAGTTAGACTTCAATGGCTTTTAACATGGTGTGTTTGTGTGATCCCTGATGGTAACACACTACACCAATGGGTTGAAATCAACTGGACACTAGACACCAGAACATTTCGAGAGTGTGAGAAGTTCTGTTCTTCAGAGTCCTCAATGCTCAACTAGGCGTGAGTTTGTCTTTGGGTCCGTTTTCCCTGTACTACATTCTAATATATACCTATTAAAACTGCATTTCCTTCCTCTTAATTTGGAGACAGATGATCCCTAACAGGAACAGCTGTTTTTATTTATATATATATATATATATATATATATATATATATATATATATATATATATATATATATATATATATATATATATGCAAAACAAAGGGTGCTTTCAAAAAGTGTTACTCATTTACTTTCATCAATGAATGAAATGAAGTGAATGAACAAAAGAGAAATGAAATGAAATCAATATTTGGTGTGAACACACTTTGCCTTCAAAACAGCAGCAAGTTCTTCTAGGTACACTTGCACACAGTGTTTATGAAGGAACTCGGCTGGTAGGTTGTTCCATCTTGGAGAAGTAAACACAGATCTTCTGTGGATGTAGACGTTCTCACATCCTTCTGTCTCTTCATGGAATCCCACACACACTCCATGATGTTGAGATCAGGGCTCTGTGGGGGTCGTGCCATCACTTCCACTACTTCTTCTAGTTCTTCAAAAGGTAGTAACACTAAAAATATTGATTTGATTTAGATTTTTTTTCTTTTGTTCGCTCAAGTTGCATTTTGTAAATTGACAAAAATGAAAAAAATCCTAATTTATATTTCTAAAAGTATTCTTTGTTTATTTGTTATTCATTCTGTATACTGTATATATATATATATATATATATATATATATATATATATATATATATATATATATATATATATATATATATATATATGTATATGTGTGTGTGTGTGTGTGTGTGTGTATGTATATGTGTGTGTGTGTGTGTGTGTGTGTGTGTGTGTGTGTTTTACAAACCACTGAAGTTTACCAATATTTAAGCCAAAGCTGTGTGAAAGGCCAGATTGATTGTCTCCTCCAGTAGAATTTAAACTCGACCCCAGCGATGCATGTGTTTAATTTAAGAATTCTGATCCCGATTCAAGCCAACTCATGTGGAAGGATTTCGCCTAGGGTTGAAGTTAGTGTCGTAGTTACTATTTGGTGTATGTAAAAAATAAATAAATAAATAAATATAAAGTGAAACCCCATGCAGGGAATATTTAAAGTGCCCACAGATCATTTGGGCAGCACTGGTTTTAGTTTCAGAGACGGCGTTCAGCAATTCAATCGCTCCGGGATACAGATCAAACGGGTTTGCTCGAAAAACGGGGTTGGTCAAAGACAAATCGAAATCAAAGAGTGAGAAAAGAGAAAAGGATAAAAAAAAAGAAGCTGGGGTGGTGAAAGAGTATCAAAGAAAGAAAGTTGAGGGATATTGAAGGATGACCGGGATAAAGAGAAATCCAGATATAACCCTGGAACGAGAGCCAGCAGAAAGGACAATGAATTAGAAAAAAAAGGAGTGGAGAACGAACAAGATTTGGATGAGTGGTGAGAGTGAGTCAGGGAAGTAAGGACGGGAAAAAAGGGAGTGTCCGGGGGCTTCATCATTTGGAGCGAAGAGCACGGTGATCATGCAGTGTTTGAGTGTGCGCTATTGTGAATTTGTGTGCATGTGTGTACATCAGTGTAACATCGTCAGCGGTCAGCTCGCCGCCTGGCCAAGACTCATTCTTTCTCCAACATCTGGCCTGCATCCAGGCTCCAGCTCCAAGCCCTGTCCCTGTTCCCTCCACTAAATTTTCCTGTGTTGTGTTATGATCATGTGGATGGTGATTAAGAAAAGGTCACTGAAATTCCTCTCATACCTCCAGCTGAGCGCGTGCCAGCATTCGCGGCAGCCTGCCTGGCCATATGGATGTTAGCTGGCAGGGATTTACTTACCTCGAACGGAAGCTGCTTTATTTTAAACATCTGGCTTTAATTGTATCGAACACGTCCAACTGTGACCTTGTCTATAGGCTACAAAGTCTTGCTAGTAAATACACAAGCCAACTTGAATCACTTGTCATGATGTAAAGGTTAAAGCATGGGGTAAGGTTAAGTCTTTACATGCTGTATAGACAACAATTTATGGACACCTTACTGGAATATGTACTATTGGAAAATTTCACCGCATCCCAATTACTCTTATAATAACCTCCGCTCTTTTGGGAAGATGCTCCACTTAAATGCTCCACTATTTTGGAGTGTCAAGATTTATGCTCATACAGATTTAGGGTCCTGCTGTAGTTTAGTAGGTTTGAGGTCTGAGCTCTAAAACCAGTCACTCAAGACCTTCCACTTTAACCCATGTAAAACATCTTAAATTAAGTGCCAATAAAGTTATTGGGAGTTTTTATTTTGTTTTTTGTTTTTTTAATAAGCAACATCCAGTCATTTAGATATATTATTCATTCATTCATTCATCTTCTACCGCATTATACGATCTTCCCTCAGGTCACAGGGAGCCTGTGCCTATCTCAGGCGTCTATGGGCATTAAGTCAGGATAAACCCTGGATGGAATGCCAACCCATCGCAGGACACACACACACACACTCACATTCACACTCACAATCACACACTAGGGACAATTTTCCAAGGTGCCAATTAATCTACCGTGCATGTTTTTAGACCAGAAGGAAACCAGAGAACCCGGAGAAACACCCCCTGAGGCACAGGGAGAACATGCAAACTCCACACACACATGGCCGAGACAGGAATTGAACCTGGACCCTGGAGGTGTGAGGCGAACGTGCTAACCACTACGCCACTGTGCCCCTTATATATATTATAATACTACTAATTACAAAACACATCTATTTTGAATAAAATACAACAGATTATCTTCCTATTATATAAATAGAACACAATTTGTTTTCCAGACCAATTGACTTTTACCTCATTCACACAACTGAGCAGTTATGGGGCCTTGCTTAGGGGCCCAGAATGAAGTGTCTGGGATTTGAACTCAGATCCTTAACTACTAAGATATCACCTTCCCATCATCTAGGAAGAGATGTAACAAGTACTTGGAAATCATATTTTGAGTAAAAGTATAGATTCTTTACTCCATTACAGTTCTAAAAAGTAAACGAAATGTACAGAAAACAGATTTCCTTGCACGTTAAGCTCAATAGATTTGTAATGGTACAACTGTTACAACACACTTGAGATTATATCTAATAAAATTTGTACTGAACATTCTAGTGATCCTTTCATGCAATGGTAAATTATTTTTGACTTCACACATTAACCATCCGAACAACTCCGTTAATATAAGCAGCTTGTAGAAGGAAAATCGTCTGATCAATCGGCTTGACGAATTCCACCTCGGCGTCATATAAATCACTAGAATCATTCGTAAAAGTCTCTTAAATGTATCCGTAATCATTCCAAAGGCAAAAATAATACCCGAGTGCGACCCTTGTCGGAAAAAATATAAACGTTGTAATGAAGCCGCAACGGTTTAGCAGTTTCCTGTCTTCTAAAGCGTTCTCGGAATATAAGTCTACAGAGCAGAAAGGCACTTTTTAAAGCATTTACTGCACTGCAGTGTGGAAAATTGTGGAAACACTCCGAGCTACTGGGCAATCTTTCAGTTGTTAAGGTAAGAACCCCGAAGTGTGCTCCAAATGAATAAAAGAAAGACTCCTTGTCACATGCTATTAATGGAGAGCGAAAAGAAAAGTGTTCCGACCTGCAACATTAAGGCACAAAAAATAGACACGGTGCCTATTAATGTGGAGTAGTAAAGCACGGAAAACACCGAAACAAACACGAATTGCATTCTGGCATGCATCTCCAAACTGCAGAGCGATTAATTATGTCTTTTTTTTTTTTTTATATCTAATATCTGCTCATTCTGTGCACCCCACTTTCTCCAACGTTCCTCTCCTCTGGAACCTAACAACTTTTGCCTAAGATAACACAAACAATTTCCTTATGCAGAAGCAGATTAGAACATCCTCCACTCCTCACTCCTGAACACTAAATAATCATCTGGGGATTTATGTTTGGAATGGGGGGGGGGGGGGGGGATAGGGGGATAGATAGTAGGGGGTTGGACCAGGCTTGTATTACATTAATTGCACATACTGGCAACGGGGCAATGAGAATAACTTACAGAAATGGATTTCACCTCACTCTCGTGTTATTGCCTGGGAAAAATATATATGTATATATATATATATATATATATATATATATATATATATATATATATATATATATGCCCTAGACTCGAACCCATTTCGTTCTTCTGTCCTCGTGTGTAATATATTCCGAATTAACATGCGAAAAGGCGGCACTGCGACGCACACTGAGCCAGGATGCGCACGCACAGGAGTGTTTAAATATTACTAGGTGTCCTCCAGGGCAGGGAAATCATTCACCATGTTTGAGGAATTGCATGACTCAAAGGGACAAAGATAATGGAAAAGCCCATGTGTGCATGTCCTGCTGTTGTACATGTTATTTAGTGGGATTACAGACTGCATTTCAAGGGACTTTACAGCCTGACACACCTCTGAGGGTCGTGGGAAGGTCGGTTTATACGAGCGCCATTTTTTTCATGCCAGTATGACTGATGACTCGCCGTAAACCAAAATGCAATATACTATATTATCATGTACTTTATATATATATATATATATATATATATATATATATATATATATATATATATATATATATATATATATATATATATATATAATATAATTTTTGTAAATTTTATTTACAAAAACAGAGGTATAAAACAATAAGTAGACTCCACTTCAAGGCAAAAAGAAAATAAATAATTTTATAAATAATGAAGTGAAAATGAAGATTTTAATAGGCTTAACAATGAATCATTGTTCTGGAAAATGAGCAAGAGCATGAAACAAATACACTCGTGAGACCTTTGGCAGTATATAAATAAACATACGTTTGGTTCAGAGTGGTTCCGCAGTGGAAAGTGAGGAGTAGTGAATCATGATTTGATTTGCTTTCTCATGCTCCACAGAGGTGTCTTTGAGGATTCGGAGAGAAACACAAACGTGAATGCATGTGCATGACAGTGAAGCATGGTGGATGAGGCGCCATGGTGTAGAGAGCTTTTCAGATGGTAGTTACTAGTAATCCGCTTCAATGTCAAACCTCAATGCTTAATTCCATTAATTGCACATTAATTAATGGACTACAGCAATCTTGGCTTTTCCACTAATGGACATAATGGACATATAGGGGAGTCAGAGCGGGCGCCAGATCATAACTAACAGGGGGATGTGTGGTCTAACAACGAAAGGCAACAGTAATTTGAAAATACAAGGCACAAAAACAACCAATGCAGTTGGTACAGACTGTCAGCTCATTTCCCATTTCCTAATATGCATATTAGAGAAAACCATGCTGCTATATTATCAAGGCTTTACTCCTCATACACATCGATAGCGATGACGCAAAGCAATCAATCAGAGAAACAGGTGTATTCTCATTATCACGGTGGCCAGGAAGGGAAAAACGCATAAACAAATCATAAAACAGATACATTATAAAACAAAATCACGTTAACAATACAGAAAACACATTAACAAATGCGAAAGCAAAATAAATCTAAAAGCAAAATGACGTATTTGGAAACACAACGCCAATTAGACAAACCAGAAAAAATAGGTAGTGTTTGAAATTGGATCAAATTGGGGATCAGATATCATTCACTGAATGAATTCCATTTTCCCCTTGCTTACCAGTGTTTACTACTGTAATTTTATTATATTTAAAGGTGCACTAATACCCTAAAGTTAAAATAAACATACAATTTATAAGATTTCCTACTTGAATTGACAGGTGTCTTGTCCAATGAGCAGGAAGTATTCCATTTTCAAACTGTATCTGTTTACATGACTTTGTTATTTTGTTTTTGTTTTGATGATTTGTTAATGTGTTTTGTCCTTCTCGGCCACCGTACATTATACTCTTTATTACATTAAAAATCATGAAATTGGTCAATGTTTTATTTAATGCAGTTGTTCTTGATACATGTATTAAATGAATTAAAAGCGGTGTATGGGGAACAACATCCTCTTTATTTACCTAGTTTATCTATATGTTTAATTCTTGCGTGTTTCCTGACCGCTGATTTGTTGTTCTAGCCGTTAAAGGCTCAAAATGTTGGGCCTGTCTTGTCTTTCTTTTGGTCAGGAGTATACACCTTGCCACATGCAACGCAACCCATTCTTTCAGTCTTTTCTCCCATGTGAGCAGTAATCACACGGCTTATGAAACACGCTCATACAGGTGCTTGCCTCTCGCGAAAGTTTAGCCAGGAAGAAAGCAGCTCTTCCTCAGCAGTGTGTGTGTGACTCACATAGGTCTAATTTAGCCCGTATTAACTGCACATCCAGCGTTTACACAGGGATAAATGTCTCATCGAGAAAGGAAGCCCTTCATCACAACAACAAATAGCCAGCGATACAGAAGCAGGTAGGCTTGGGAGTTTCTGCGGATCGCTCCACCGTGATTCTTGTGCGCTTATCACTCCACAGGTGTTTGCAGTGAAAGTCTCAATCCTTCACCAGATGCATTTCATTCATTCATTCATTCATCTTCTACCGCTTTATCCGATCTTCCCTCGGGTCACGGGGAGCCTGTGCCTATTCTCAGGCATCTATACACCCTGGATGGAATGCCATATACACATTTACACACATATTCATACACTAGGGACAATTTTCCAAGGTGCCAATCAACCTACCGTGCATGTTTTTGTACCGGGAGGAAACCGGAGAACCCGGAGAAAAACCCCTTGGGGCACGACGAGAACATGCAAACTCCACACACACATGGCCGAGATGGGAATCAAACCCGGACCCTGGCGGTGTCAGGCGAACATGCTAACCACTAAGCCACCATGCCCCATATTTATTTATTTATTTATTTATTATTATTATTATTTTTTGTTTGTTGTAGTGAAAGATTTTTCCATTTTCCATTTCCATTTTTTTCCATAAATTTAAATGCAATAAATCAAGGCTGAAAATAAACTAAGAAAAAGCAGCACACCGAAGCAAGATGAGAGGATTTCCCTAAGTACCCCCTACCTGTTGCAAATTAAAATAAGGTGGGTTAGTTTATGCTGATGATATTTTATAAAAAAAAAAATCATCATTGTCATGATGGAACGAGTAAAAGAGCTCTCCTAAGACCTATGCAAAATGATGGTTGCGCTCTATAACAATCAAATATGATTAGTGATGGATTTCACAACTAATAAATCCTCTGGTAAGCATTAATAGGTCCATTAATCAAAGTCAAAGGAACATCACTTCTCCATCCACCAGTGATGCATGGAAACCTCTTCTGATTTCTGATCAGAGAGTCAGAAGGTTTGTCAAAAAGAACTAAACCAAGATCCAAAGACTATTACAAAAGACCTTTCCTGGCCTCCATGTAAACGTCATGATTTAAGACGTTTTTTTTTTTTTCTTCCTGAAAATAACATGATCCGGAGCGGCTACATTACATATTGTGGAGGTTATTTATTTGTATTTATTACACTTTATAATGCTGGATAAGTTTATGGCACCGTACAGACAAATAAGTATTACATTTCAACAACCTATAAAAAAGAAATATCATAATGACATTTCTTTCATATCCATTGCTATTGAAATCATAACATTTACTTAATTATGCATATTTACATTTACAGCATTTAGTAGATGCTCTTATCCAGAGCCACGTACAAATAGTGCTTTAGGTCTCCGTCTAAGAATAAATTCATTCAGGTATGATTGATTACAGACTTAAGATACAAAATAAGCATAGATACAGTTGAGGGATTGTATATGGTTGATGGGTGAATTTAACAAATACTTAAGCTACATAATAGCAAAGAAGGGTGTATACTGCCTTAATGCCCATAGACGCCTGAGATAGGCACAGGCTCCCCGTGACCCGAGGGAAGATCGGATATAGCGATAGAAGATGAATGAATGAATGGATGAATGAATAGCAAAGAAAATGTTTTCTTTTAAAGACTACATTACTAAATACAGATAAGGAATGAGAAAAACAAATATTTTGTGTTTGGGATTGTTCAGAGGGCTGTTACATGTGTGTGTGTGTGTGTGTGTATGAAGCGGGATTCCGTTGATGGTTAAAGAAATGGCATGTTGAAGCAGTTGTGAAATGTACTACATTATACAGTAAAAACCATTATTACCTTCACTCAGGAAAAAGTGGCGCATGTGTTTTCAGCATTTTATTGTTATGGAGGTTTTTCTACAGTGTCCGTTACGCTTTTTATTCCATTTCTCTCTGCACCCTTATCAGATGAATCCTGTTAGAGGTAGATATTAAAATGGAGGGGAACAAAACACAATGGCCAGGTCATGATCAGGAATAAAAACAAATGCACTCATGAGAATTTAAGTGCCGACATTTTCCTGCTGTGAATGTTTTGTGGAAAGATTTACTGAAACAACAAAATGTACTTATATTATCTTTCCGTATGCAATATCTTCTGCCATTTTTCTTGTTCTTAATAGATTACACATTCGTTTATCTCTCCGGTCTGATAACCAGCTCATAATAATGAAATTGCAGTATTTGTTTAGGTCTTGCTAAATACTTGACCATTATACACATGTTAAAACCATTTTAGACATTTTTGAGCCTTTTTTTTTACCCAGCAGTGTCTTTTTTGATAGTGTTCTTTGTTGCTATGTTCCAGAGTTCAAGCAACTGGTCTTTTTGCACTATATTTTATATAGTTATGAGACTAGGCTTAGTATTTATGTGTCATTTCTCCTGGCAGATGCAGACACAAAAACTGGTAGAAACATGTCATTTGGCATGATCTTTTCATCTTTCTTTCTGGACCTCCTTTGAGAGCTGCCATGGGAACGCTTCGCAGTTGTTTGTGCTCACTGCAAGCTGGGGTCGAATGAACCCACAGTGCAATGAAAACAAATGACAGTAGTTTCATGGATGTGCCTGTAGAACTAGGACTGGACCAGAGCATGACAAAGAGCTATGACACAGTTGAAATTCTATACAGTATATACATACAGTATATACAGTACATTGTAAAAGTATTCATACCGCTTTAGTATTTCCACATTTTGTCACATTATAACTGCAGACCTAAATGTATATTATTGGGATTTTATAGACCAACACAATGTCGCATAATTGTGAAGTGAAAGGAAAATGATACATGGTGTAAAAGATTTTTTACAAATCAAAATCAGAAAAGTGTGATATGCAAAGAGATTGTATTCTGTAAGACTTACAACTGAGCAGTTAAGGGTTAAGGGAGTTGTTCTAGGGCCCAATAGTGGTAGCATGGTGGTGCTAGAAACCTTCCAGCCCAGAGCCCAATGCCTTAATTATTAAGCTACTATGTACCCAAATATTAGTTGTGCACGGCAACAATCTGGCTGCTATGGAGAAGTGGCAAAAAGAAAGCTGTTGTTGACAACAGACAACAGAGAATAAAAGTCCCATGTGCAAGCCATGTAGGTGTGTGGAGAAGGTGCCGTATAATTTTTTGGCCTATATGCAAAATGCTATGTGTGGCAGAAACCTATAGCATATCAGCCTAAACGCACCATCCCCACCATGAAACATGGTGGTGGAAGCATCATGCTCTGGGGATGCTTTTCTTCAGCAGGGACAGGGAAGCTGGTTAGAGGTTTGGTTTGAAGAAGATGGATGGAGCTAAATACAGGGCAATCCTGGAAGAAAACCTATTAGAGACTGCAAAGGACTTGAGATGGGGGAGACATAACATCATTTCTTGACATAACAAAACTTGTTTGTCATTATCGTGACTTGCTCATAATCTCAACATAAAGCCATGTTCTCCTCAGCATGTATCCTTCAAAGCTAATAATTCTGCATAGGAAATGTGGACTTTTTTTCTGTCTCCAAAATGTCTCCAAAAATGGAGGAAGATAAACTATTGCTTAGATTTATGTCAAGACCAAGTTATTATCAGGAGAAAATAAACTTTGATATGTCTAGATCATAAGAAAACAACTTTTGTTATGTCTAGATCGTGAGAAAGCAACTTTGATGTTAAGGCCACATCTTGTATGTCTAGACATAACTTTTGACATGTCAAAATCCTTATAAAATTCATGATCACAAGAAAACAAGAAAGAAGAAAAAAACAGAATGCATGCCATCTTTTTCGGTATTTTGTCTTTGAATCTCTCAGGATCAGCCATATTGATTTACTCATGTACTGATATGCACTGGTGTATATTTCATTCATACAGCTTGCAATTATATATTTTGGTGTGTGACATATGTAATTTAGCATTTCAAGAGCATTGAATGTGAATACACTTATTTTAACATGTAAGTTAATTCTCAATAATATATTCATATTTTTGTATTACATTCCTGCTACTAAAAATGAAAATACAGTATTCTCGTCATGTTATTAATGTCCATCCATCCAGCAACTAGTTCTTCATTTCAAAAAGTATATAAATAAAGCATATATACTTTCCAGAATGTTCTGTATAGGGTTTTTAAACATTACAGAATTTACTATATAATTAAAAGGAAAAAAAAAACGATTAAAACGCTAACAAGGGAACAATTACGCAGTTATTAAAACGGTAAATTTCATGTTTTAATATCGAGCGATTGTAACTTGTGCTGTACTTTTAGGAGTGTGGTAACACTGGTGCAGTGGCTGGAATTGTTTCATCACAGTTGCAGGGTAAGCAGTTGTGTAGACTTTCTCATCATTAATGCGTGACCATGTAGGTTTTCTTTTCAGTTTCCTAGTTTCATTAGTCCTCATATTAACAAGAGGGTAACAATGTAGATTATTTGCTAAATCGAATTTGGCCCTTGGTTACCCCTGGATTGGCTACTGGTCCACGTTACTGAAGAATCCTGAATGTTTGTAAGGTGCACACTTTTTTTTTGGATAGTTAAGGAATTAAGTGAGTTTAGGATGCCTTCTGTTACTGAAACAAACAGATACATAATAATTATATGCTTCCACAAGAAAATAAACTCATTTAAATGGAACCTAAAGCAATGTTCCTCATAGCCCGAGGTACTGTAGAGCTGGGTAAGCTGATGAATGGCGAATGGCGATGATTTTCCTTACACAAAGAAAAATAAAAAAGGTTTGGACATACACACACACAAATGCATGCACAAAAACAAATATTTATTGCCAAAAGGAACAGTTCTTTAGCTTATGTTATCTCTTTATTTTGCTTGGCAATGTGACAGAAATCAGGAAGGGTCCTTGCACCTGCTTATGACTGGATTTTACACAAGAGGACAAAAATAATGGTTTGTTTTGTTTTGCTATTTCAAAATATGCATACAAGGTTTTCTTGTTTTCACGGCCCAGAAAAAGCACAAGGAAAATGATGGGCGAGTGCCAGATATCATAAA
>JACRUU010000027.1:18003511-18223511 GCA_030449085.1 Kryptopterus vitreolus | reverse complement strand
AGCCTCAGTGGTGTCCAACCCGAATCAACCCACTTCATACTACTGTCATTATTATGTCACGATCGTCAATATTAAAGCGAAAGCACAGAATATCAGAGTGATAACAGTGCAAATGCAGTCACTACATTTACAGCGTTTTTCAGACACCCTTACCCAGAGTCATTTAGATCTGGGCAATTGAGAGTTAAGGGCCTTGCTCAGGGGTCCACTAGTGGCAGCTTGGTGGTGGTGGCGGGATTTGAACCAGTGATCTGGTTCAAAGGCCAATGCCTTAACCGCTGAGCTACCACCGTCCTCCTTACTACAGCAAGAAACCCAATAGGCAACTTTTTTCTCATTTCATTTCATTATTCCCATTGAAATTTTACATATTTTCTTTCTTTCTGCACATGGGTGGCCAGGAAGTTGTTCAACCATGACTTCCTGTTTCACAGGGGTAAAATCATGAGGTAATACTGTACCCAGGATAGTAATATGTAGATTATGCATTACTGCAGTAATCAAAGAGTATTGCTTTCTGATGCATATACATTTCAGTGTGTGTGTGTGTGTAAAAAAAAAAGGAGTGAGGTGAGTCTGTGTCTTCCCTGTAACTCTGAACTGATTTTAACTCCCCTCTTGGCTCCGTCTGAGCTTTCGGTGATCCCTTGTGATGTCATCATCTTCCTCACACGGAGAGGGGCAAGATGGAGGCAGCGGTGCATAACCGGAACCCTGCCGCGAGACTCAACACTTCAATCTCTCCTTCCTCTTCCTCGATCATCCTCCCCCCAAACGTTATATTTACCATCTCTCTAGCCGTACTGATCTCCTAATCTCACTGTGCTCATGTATCCTTCTCGCCTTCTATCTTTGTCTGCCTTTCTCTCTCATCACTCATCCTTTATCTCCTTCACACCCCCCCCCCCCCCCCCCCCCCCCCCATCTCTCTATCTTACCTCGGCTCACTATCTTGCTTCTCGTTGTTCGTTTTCTCTTTGCCTCACGTCACCTCCCTCCTTTTTTTCAAGGGCCATAGGCCCGGCCCACTCATTGACTCATTCAGAACGCATCACTTATCCAGCTCCCTCCATGCCTTTTCTGGAAGGGTAGAGCGCTTCTCTCTCATTTTAGTCGCCATCCGTCTGCCGTGTAAAAATCTCCCATGAGACTTGGTGAGAAAACCTAGCTCTCCTACGCTCTTTCCAAGGCTCAGGAGGGAATGCACGCGAACTCTTGAGACTGTAAGTTTATCAGCACTGAAAAATCAAGAAGCTTTTAGAGGGCTAATTGGTTGCTGTGCATGATGTTCTGTCCACACACACACACACACACACACACACACACACACCACACACACACACACACACACACATATATATATATATACATGTATGTGTGAGGGGCACGGTGGCTTAGTGGTTAGCACGTTTGCCTCACACCACCAGGGTCCGAGTTAGATTCCCGTCTCGGCCATGTGTATGTGGAGTTTGCATGTTCTCCCCGTGCCTCAGGGGGTTTTTTTCTCCGGGTTCTCCGTTCTCCAGTTTCCTTTTCCCCCGGTCCAAAAACATACATGGTAGGTTGATTGGCACCTAGTTGTCAAATTGTCCCTAGTGTATGAATGTGTGTGTGAATGTGAGTGTGTGTCCTGCGATGGGTTGGCATTCCATCGCGGGTGTATCCTGCCTTGATGCCCATAGAACGCCTGAGATAGGCAGAGGCTCCCCGTGACCCTAAGGGAAAATCGGATAAAGCGGTAGAAGATGAATGAATGAATGAATGTGTGTGTGTTAGTGTACAGTGGTGCTCATAAGTTTACCTACCCTGGCAGAATGTATTATTTCTTGGCTATTTTTGAATGATAACCCAAAAACTTTCTTTTTCATTTATTGTTTCATTTTTTTATATTATTGTTTCCATTTATTGTCAAACACATGTGTATACTCTTTTTAAATCATAATGGCAACAGAAACTGACCCTGACCAATTTTTTTGATTTTGGCCTGATAACATGCACACAAATTGACAAACAGGTTTGAATGGATAATAAAGGAAACCATCCTCACCTGTGATCTCTTTAATTGTGATTAGTTTGTGTCTAAAAGGTGTCTGCACTGACATTCCTGGATTCGGAGTCATGGCGAAAGCAAAAGAATTGTCAAAGGATCTGTGGGAAAAGGGAATATAAAAAGATACACATGCAATTGAGAATGCCAATCAGTAGTGTTCAAACTGTAATAAAGAAGTTCTGTTGAAACCAAACCACAGTCAGGTAGACCAAGGAAAATTATTTGGGATGCCAAAAAAAAAAACAACCTGCAAATAACTTGTGAAATACTGGACTCTTTGAAAACATGTGGTGTGGCTGTTACAAGACACACAATAACGAGGTACTTGAAAAATGATGGGCTGCATGGTCTAGCTGCCAAAAGAAAGCCATTACTACACAAATGCCACAAAGTATCCCGCTTACAATACGCCAAACAACACAGACACGCCTCAAACCTTCTGGCCTTCTGGCACCTTCTGGCAAGTCATTTTGGAGTGATGAGACCAAAATTGAGCTTTTCGGCCACAACCATAAACACTATATTTGGAGAGGAGTCAACAAGGTCTATGACGGAAGGTACACCGTTCCTATTGTGCAACATGGAGACGAATCGCTGTTGTTTTGGGGATGTGTGAATTACAAAGGCACCGGAAATGTGATAAATAGTAAATAGTGGTGGCTGATGTCGTGGGTTTCACAAATAAATCTGGCAGAGGGAATGGAGACAGGCATGTCCCATCCTCTTTCCTCACCTGCCAGATGCTGCTCTCTCTCTCTCTCTCTCTCTCTCTCACTGGGTTCAGAAGTACACCTTTAGCGATTTCCTCCACCAACGAAGGGCTGGCGAGCTCCACATCTCTTCTTCCGAGTAGGTGGATGTGGAGCTCCATCACACAGTTCAATGTTTATGCTTTGCTCCTGGAGAGCACTTTTCGAGAAATGTGAAAGTAAGAAAAACTAATATTCTTTATGCCTTGCTTTATTCTGGACGGGGAAGGGGGAGGGGGTTCTGGCCTATCGCAATTGAGAGTCAATTTTTTGTGCACGATCTGCTCCAAGGGAGTGCTTTTTCATGAACTTGCCCTCACTAGCTAAAGCTATTTCCTTTTATGCACAACTTTATTTGGGGGGAGGGATGTACACCCTGGTGTGTTGCTTGCTAGTAGCTTGCTAGGTCAGCACTCGAGGGAGCCGGCGGCCAACATTTAGAGCATATCTATGCACATGTTCTGATCCCAGAGACCATATTTCAAGAAAACACACTCACTAGCAATATTCATTATGTCCTGCTTTATCTCAGGAAGGATGCACTCCCAGTGTGTAGCTTGCTGGGAACAGACATACCGACACTTGAGAGAGACGGCAATCAGGTTAGTGACAGCTTCCCCTGTTCCACCCGGAGATATTGCGGACTTGGGGAGAGGGTGCACTGCTACAGCACCAGAGGTCAGTTTTGAGAGGATGATTCCCTTAAGAGATTATCTGGAAGCCAAAGAAACGCCTGACAAACATGTATCATGGATCCTGCGCACTGGAGTTTTTATGATTCAGTTCAGGTTTCATTACTTCAGCTTAACAGGTTGTAGGCGGTAGCTCAGTGTTTAAGGCGTTGGCCTCTGGATCGGAAGATCTCAAGTTCAAATCCCACCACTACCAATCTGCCACTAGTGGCCCCGTAAGCCTCAATTGCTCAGATGTAAGTCGCTCTGGATAATGGCGTCTGCCAAATTCTCTGGTGGGGAAAGCTGGCTCTTGTTAGGGAACAAGGATTACACTCTGTAGGATGGAGGCCATCAAGGTGGTCCCTCTGCTAACACAGAGAATCTGGTTCTACAGCCTATACTTCATAATTCCCAAGAAGGATGGGGGTGGCTTATGCTAACACAGGTCCTGTCTCAACCAGGTCTGAGTACTGTTTGTCACTATGATCCTCAAGACCGTAGTCTAAATATCCGTTCTTTGCCCTGGAAGTTCTGGAGGTTTGCTTCTGAGTCTATTGCCTTGCTCACCCCGCTCTCTCACAAGTGTGTGGATGCTTCTCTGGCTCCGCTGAGACTCCACAACATCCACATGCTGAATTATATCAAGAATCAATTGATGTCAGCTCAATTAGAGCCTTTGGCATTTCGGGATTGGAAAGATGCCATTCTTGCCCACATAAGAGAGTTGGGGTTAGGACAAAATGCCTGGAAGTGTGTGCTGTTCCAGTTTAGCGAACCACCTATCTGGGCATTGGATGGAATTCAGCCTTGAGTCAGGTGTGCCTGTTTCCCACTCAGATAAACTCGATCCTCACTCTGGTGGAGAGCGAAGGATGGCCAGTTACTCTCCATAAGACAGTTTGGAATTTTCCTAAATAAAGATAGTCTTATGGATCTTAACTATATGGAGGAAACCTACGTTCCTTTCTCAGGAACCAATGTTGTATCTACTTGTTGACCCATAGTGCTAACGACACTCCCTTACAGGTTCCAAAGGTCTTGGGAAGGCTCTTTATCTGCCTGGAGATGCTGGCCATGCTTCTACTAATGAAGCCTTACTGCCATACCCTAGGCCTGGGAGTTGTGGAGACTCCACCCTCATATCAGAGCCATGGAAGCTGTGGCCCCTGTGGGGGCATACCCCTAACAACTAGTTTTCCAACTGAGGTTGGACTATGCCACCCACACCAGGGCTTCTTCCTTGAAGAGGTCATATGTTGCGAAAGGCACCTATTACCTGTATGATGCAAATACACCGCTTGGACCCAGTTTACTGCCTGGTCGGATCAGTGCTGAAGTCATCAGGAACAGTTTGCCAAAGGCTATATTCCTCTACTTTACGAGACTATGTGGCCAAGGACACATATGCCTTGCAGCACCCGGGTGCTAGGTGACCCAGAATGGTGACCCAAAATGCCTTTTTGGGACTTGGCTATGGTGTTAAAGGCCCTAATGATGCCTAAATTCGAGCCTTTATAAGAGGTGAACCTGAAGTGCCATCCTGACACTCTTAGGATGCAGATGCTCAATCCTCCTCCTCCTATAAGACCCAGTCAGGAATCGTACCGGCTCTTTATGGGCTTCAGTTCGTAAAACTTATCACATGTATCATGGATGCCATTTTTCTGTGCATCTGGTTCTCAGGTTTTCCCACACGTTTCGGGGTTAGAGCGCACTCGAGTGGAACGGCATCTAGGGCGTCTCTCTCTTTCTCTTTTGTTAATTATGTTATTGTGAAATAGCTTTGCATTCACTTGTGGTGCTAATAATAAATCATACATTATTTGTCAAGTATGTCAATTATTTGTCAAGTATGCTGATAAGCACATTGTGGTTTGACATAGTTCTTACTATATTAATCTGTATACATTATAACAGCAGTTAATCAGTATAGTCCCAGACATAGATCCTGAGAACCTGCAACCTTGCAAGAAAGTAGTGTGAAATACTCAGCTTGTAAAGTGAAGACACCGGGAGTGGCACAGTCCATAGAATCATGACACTAATGGCCAGTTTATGGGCTGTAAAGCACTGAGCAGCCTGTCAGCAGCGAGGAAGAAACCCTGACAACATGTTATTCTCTGTATTTTAAAGGTAGTTAATTGAGTATTGGTTTGACAAGTAATCAACGTTCTGTCTAAGAAACCTGAAGCTGATCTCCAAACTGCATAACAGAAATTGATGATTACATGGTAACTGCACTTCTTGTGGTAATTTATTGGCCCACTGATGGACAGGGATTTATACTTTTAAAAAAAATATATGTTGTGAATTTTCTAATATTTAAAATTGGCAAATTGATGTCATTTTTAGTTATGTAATATTCTTTTAACGTAATTTCAGCTAAATAAAAAAAGTAATAAAATGCTTAATTGCGAAAAAGTGATGATTCAGTTTTATAGCTGCAACTTTAAGCCATGTGAAGCACTGATGTATATTAACATTATAATACTGTACTGTATTGTTTCTATAGTAACAGTTTACAGAGATTTTAACCTGGCTATATATATATATATATATATATATATATATATATATATATATATATATATATATATATATATATATATATATATATATATATATATATATATATATATATACCAATAATAATTTTCCATGATTCCACAAGGCCAGTATTAAGTGCTGGATATGAGGATGATGAATGATTTTGGTGCTTGATTTTAGCCTTGCATTGGGAAGACAAATATATTTGAAATATTTATTATAATATATAATCACATCATTATTCTGGATCCATGAGAAATATAAAGGAAGAGTAATGGAGACATGGTATAAAAGGGACAGCTCACTTTGTCCATAAAATTGTCTCAAAAGAAATACACTCAAAGATTGTTTTCATGGGAAAGAAGTGACGTTTTACATTCCTGTTAGTTGCGGACCCTGAAACATCCTCACTGTGTGAAGGCCATCAAAACCTCATTATCGGTTTATATTTCCTCTCGAAGCAGTGTTTAATGCCTCTGCTGACTTCCAAATCCTGATGGCTGAAGGACAGCTGCATTTTGTAAAATGTCTTGAAATGAATGATGTATTTATTACTTTACACTAGTTTACTACTATCTGCGTTATTAAGGGCACAAATAAATATGTTTAAATACACTTTACAAAATCAGTTTAAGATGCCCTATATGTTACTACATGACACAATCTGGACCAACATATTGTCACTTTTCCATCCGTAGGTGGTTCAGCCTTAAACTTTTACCGCAAAGTAGTAAGCACCCAATTGTATAGGATATGTATATCCAAATGTGTTTGGATATGGTAGCGTTGCATTTTCTTTACTTGAACTAGGAGAGACAGATCTGTTCCATCGTGACAAAACACGCTACATGAAACTCTATATGGTTTACTCGGGTTGGAGTGGAAATGGTCCTGGCTTTACTCTGGGTTAAAGTAGAACACTGACTTCCCCCCCGGTCTTCCTCACATCACCTACATCAGTACCATTAACACCATTAACATTAAACGTTGTTGACTTTATTAACACCCTTTAACTGAACGTACACAAATCTCCACAAGCACATTCCAATATCTAGTGGAACATCTACATAGAACAGTGGAGGTTATTATAACCTCAAATAGGGGCAAAATCGGGGGTCCACAAACTTTTTGTTCTCCCAGAAATTAAGCATGATCCACGGAGCATAAATTTGACTTGGTAATGATTAAATTGGAAGCAAATGAAATACTTCGCAAAATGAATGAAGTTACGTTTTTATTTATTTTAATTTTATTTATTTTATATTTATTTTGTTATTATTATATTATTTTTTTATTTTATATCTTGTTTTTGACCCGCCGTCCATCAATGTTGCTTAAACATTCCATAAATAATTCCATAAAAACAGCACTCGTAAAAAAAATTATTACAAATATCCTTTTTTATTAATGACACATTTTGGTTTGTGAAACAAACCAAACAAAATATTATACAGACACACTAATTAATCGGAAAAATAATCACAAGTGCATAAAAATAAACCTGTGACATGTAGTTCTAGAAAACAGCTCAACATCGTCTGACCAATCAGCATTAAGAACTCAGCAGGGCTGTGCTGTAAAAAGAGCCATATAAAAAAATAATAATAAAGGGGGGGGGGGGTTGTAGCAGCCATGCCTTCGAAAAACAACAACATGAGCAGCTCTATGAATATAAAAATAAATTGCATAAATTGTTTTTCCCTGGGCTTCTGTATTTCCACTTTGCTATGGTCGAACTGGCTATGTTTGTTGGGTAATGATATATGGAACTTAAAATGGCACAATAAAACTGAATGGGAAAGGGGTGCCATTAAAACTCCACTGTAGGCCAAGGGAAGAAAAAGAAAATGCAGGGAAATGCCAGAATCCAATTGATCTGCTGGCCTATACTGGACTGAGAGAGAGAGAGAGAGAGAGAGAGAGAGAGAGAGAGAGAGAGAGAGAGAGAGAATAAAAAAAGAAAGCAAGTACAAGAGAAAGAGCTTTGCAGTGTCTCTGTAGTCATTATTCTATTTTAAGGGTATTCTTTGCCCTTTGAAGACCTGTGGCTTGAATATGAATATGTTATTTCCATAACGAAAGCTTGTTAAACTTTGGAAACACAAAATGCGCTCAAATTTGATTAGATTTATCTTTTTAATTATATTCCTTGCTACTGGACCAACCAGTATACAGCAAACTTATTATACTCTGGGCAATACACAAATGTCCGCGACATATATATATATATATATATAGTATATATATAGATATATATATATATATATATATATATATATATATATATATATATATATATATATATATATATAATAATACTGTACTGTATTGCTTGTATAGTAACAGTTTACAGTGGCTAGACAAGATAGCTGTGACAATATAATTGCTAACAAGAGCTAGCTTGTTGTTTTAGGAAATACCTTTAAATTGATATATACTTGTGTGTATAGCTGCTTCAGAGTCAAATTGTCTTGGAGGTTGGGGGGGGGGTCTTTGGGTGGGTTTGGTGCGGGCGAAAATTATTGTGCATCAAAGTTTTTTTTGAGGGGCGCCCAATTTTTGGTAACTTGGGTTTTTGGGGGGGGGGGGGATTTGTAAAAGGTGGTTTTGGGATCTTTGGGATTGTGTAATCTTTGACATTTTCAGTAGTAACTGTAATTTAATAACGTTTTTTCGTAGTAACAGTAGTAATTACCGGATTACTATTAATTTTATTTTGTGATTAAATTACTAGTTACTCCCCAACTCTCTCTTTCGCTCGCTCTCTCTCTCTTTATATATATAAAAAAATTTTATTTATTTATTTTTTTACACATATATATATATACCCTCTAAACATTGCAAAATCTGCTGTTCATTTGTTCCTTAATGTTCAGCGATTTGGGATTTTCTGAGTACCTGAGCATAAAAAAAAATGACTTTTGCTGCATATGTTTATATGTTTCTTTTTTCCAGCCGTAGCCTCGGGCTGCTTAGCTACTGTGTTTGCATATTTATGGCCAAACACAACCTTTTCCTCAACATATTGTAAGGTCTAAACCTGATTAATTAGTTTCTATTTCAGCCTCTGCAAGTTTTACACTGGTCCCTGGACACGTCATGTAAATCCTGGCTTTCCATTTTTTTAATTATTTTATTTATTTACTTAAATTTTTTGCAGGAGATAGCTAGGCTAGGATTAAAGAAGATATCATGGAAAGGGAAATATGAGAAATGTTTAATTGCCAGTTGACCTGCCGATGCTAATATATTGTTGTTTCTATAGAAATGACATATTTGGAGGAATTTATTTGGCAGATTGTGAATATAACATAAATAAAATTTACAGTCAACCCCCGCTTATTATTTCCAGTTTCGGGTTATTCGTGGATTTTTTCTTGGACCTTAAATAACAATTATTCACTTTTTTTATTATTTGCAGAAAACGCAAATATTCTCCGCAGTGGTTTTTTTTTTTGTTTGTTTATGTTGTGGCAATATATAATTGTTATTGCGTTTTAACACTAAATTAGCAGAATCGCAATCGGAAAGAGCTGTATTGCCAAGTTGTTGAATTTGTTTTAGTGACAGAAACTTCCAATTAACCATTTTTTAAATGTAGGATGGAAAGAAAAAGTAATGTAATGAAAAGATAAAGGTTATTGCATTGGCTGCCTTTACTCGGTGCTCTGTAGCGTCGGCCGGACGGCAAAAGAGCATGTGGCTTGGATGTGAGGGGTCCAGAGTAATTTTCACAGCCCTTTTACACACTCTGGATGTGTTCGGTTCTTGAAGAGAGGGCAAGGGAACACCAATAATCTTTCCAGCCATATGAACCATCTTCAGTAATCTTCTGATATCTGATTAACTAGTATTATCATAATATTATGTAATATCAATATAAAATAAAATAATAGTAAAATGTTTACTACGGTTTACCACATGTAGCTCTCTTAAGTGTTTTGCATGCCACTCGAATGCACTGTATGTTCTAATACTTCTGGTAATGAATGCCAGAAGAGTGTTTAGATACTCCATGAGAGGGTCAAAATACTGGATAACCTCCTGGAAGTAAAAGATGTTGCTGCAGCAGCGCAAAATTACGGCATCAATAAAAGCATTAAAAGCCATTTTTTGACCACATCCAGTATTCGCAATTCGCATGGAATGTAACCTCTACGAGCGCCAGATGATGGTAATAATCAATGTATTAATATGTATTACAATTGTTACAAATGGTATAGTATTATAAACCAGAGGCACAGTATAAAGAGTGGCTACAAATAGAAGCTATAGATACCTTAATGCAAAAAAAAAAATATGTGAACAGTACATATAAAATATGGAAGACATTGTATGTGGGCTCATACTGTACATGTGATAATCTCAACACCAAGACACTTGTTTATTTGTGAGATGTTTTTTTCCCCTTAAAATCCAAATCAAATTTTGCACCTCAACACTGCATTCAGCTCCAACACAACATTAAATTTAAAAAAAAGACGAAGTAATTAATCAATCTTCAAAAAAAAAAAAAAAGTTACCTTTAATTAACCATGAGTAGAAGTGCCTTTATTATTCAACGGACAAATAAAATGTCACCTCTTCTGCAAAATAAATAAGCCATGCCAGACAAAGCTAGAGTGCAAAACAGTAAATGTTAATTAAAATATAGCGAGGTAAATAAAGGCCATATATTGAATCAAAAATGTAGCTGAGGCGAGAGTAAATGTAGCGTATATGTTTGAGCGTCAGTAAAAAAAGAATTAGTCTAAAAATGATTTACTCAAATCCTTTACCCCACTGTTAAACCCAAATTTCTTGAAGGCATTTCACTTCCTCTGAGTTCCTGTAATGGTGTGATTGAGCGAGGATCTTCCAAGGTGTCTCAGGACAGGAATTAATGCAGAGTATGAGATTAATTTCTTCTGTATATGTTAAAATATATATAAAATAAATAAATTGAACTTAGGACGGGTTCGATTCCTGTCTCGACCATGTGTGTGTGGAGTTTGCATGTTCTCCCCGTGCCTCAGGGGGTTTTTCTCTGGGTTCTCCGGTTTCCTCCCGGTCCAAAAACATGCACGGTAGGTTGATTGGCACCTTGGAAAATTGTCCCTAGAGTATGAATATGTGTGAGTGTGTGTGCCATGCGATGGGTTGGCATTCCATTCAGGTTGTATCCTGCCTTAATGCCCATAGACGCCTGAGATAGGCACAGGCTCCCCGTGACCCGAGGGAAGATCGGATAAAGCAGTAGAAGATGAATGAATGAAAAGGATGAATAAACTCAACTTCCCCATAATCCCCAACTGTTCGTATTCATAAGAAATGCGTCTTATACTCTGGATTAATTCCTGTAACAAATAAACAGCCTTAAATATTGGAACTGATGTTTTATATGGCTGTCCTATTTGCATTGTAGAACAACTGCTATTTCTATCCAAATGTGCTTCTTCATCCCAAAAACTGACCACAAATTTCAAGCCACACAATTGGACAGAATGTCTTTGGATGTGGCGGCTGTGAATTTTCACTTGAAATCTGTTCCAGCAAAACAATGCCCCGGTGTACAAACCCATTGATAGGTAGATGTGATCTGAACACCTTTGGACATTGTATTTGTATTTATCATAATTTAACATAAATATCCACATAATCAAACGCGATGACCTTTAGAGTGCAGTTTATTATAATAGAAAACAAAAAAAAAACAACCCATGTCAAAGTGTCCTCAAGAATTTTGTCCATACAGTGTAAGTGGAGCTGCTAAATGCTGCTACTTAACCTTCGAACTGAGAATAGACTATTGATGGTTCAACAGTTTCTCACTTGCAGCCACTGCCTCAGGTTGTGTGAATACAAAAGAGCATAAGAGGTTAATGCGATTTTTTTTTTTATGTATTTATTCATGTTTATCTTTTTGTCATATAGTTTGCACGCCTAAACAAAGTGCTAGCGTGCAGGGAAATTGTACACCGTTCCATAAAATATTATTCAGCAAGCGTTCGCTAATCTGATTGGTCAGAGAAGGAAGCTGGTAAGGAAATGAGTGTTTATAGCTGCTATAGAACTTGTTTGGCATAACTGGAATAAATAATCCATCCAACTGGATGCCTGGATGTTAGAGTCAAGGTGCATCACACCAGCTTGCCATTGATTATTGTAGTATAAAAAACCCTTTTTCATTTACATTTTAATTGAAATGATATAAAAGGTATTAGAATGATTTTATTAGAGGGTGAGGGAGTTTAGATTGAGATGGTTTAGACATGTGCAGAGGAAAGACATGGCATACAGAGGGGGGAGAACGCTGAGCCAGGAGGGCCAAGGAGGAGGTTTCTGGATGAGGTAAAGGAAGATGCTGGTTGTTGGTATGAAAGAGGCAGATGTAGAGGACAGGGTGGCATGGAGAAGGATGATCTGCTATGGCGACACCAACAGAAGAAAGCAAATAAAGAAGACATAAAGTCACTTCCATCTCTACCAGTGACAGGCCACGCATTTCACATTTAGCACTTCAGCAGAAACACAATGTATCAAAATAAACTACGGTATTTTTGCATTTCAAAAATATCTTTAAGTTTAGGGAGCATGACATTTCTTCACGAACCTCCCATCAATTTGATCTCTAATTTCACCATTAGTTTATTAAGTGATCTATGTTTGATAGCAAGCGCTTTTCCCTGGCCAAGTCATGTAATAAATCTGCAACCAGTTAACTAGATATAGGTTAGCTTTAAAGTAACCAACTGTTACATTTTTAATAGTTTGCGAATTATCATTCATTCATTCATCTTCTATATTCGATCTTCCCTCGGGTCATGGGGAACCTGTGCCTATCTCAGGCGTCTATGGGTATTAAGGCAGGATACACCCTGGATGGAATGCCAACCCATCGCAGGACACACACACATTCACACACACATTCATACACTAGGGACAATTTTCCAAGGTGCCAATCAACCTACCGTGCATGTTTTCGGAGAACACGGAGAAAAACTCCTGAGGCACGGGGAGAACATGCAAACTCCACACACACATGGCCGAGACGGGAATCGAACCCGACCCTGGAGGTGTGAGGCAAACGTGCTAACCACTAATCATTGCATCGTAATTTACCTACCTTTTGGTAATGAAGGTCTACTTTGCATCAGAAAGAAACAAGTCCTTTATAAAAATAAGGATTCGTAGGAACCGGTTTGTTCATTTCATTCATTTCAACGAGTTTCACACTAAAAGCTATACATTGAAATGTTCATCAAAAATATTATAATATATTATGTGTCAGTTATTCATTCAAGGGATGCAGAATCGGAATCCTTCTAAACAGCTGGTAAAATATTATATTATATAAAACAAGTTTGGTTATCCATCACAGGACACCTTGCAGCCTGTATATTTCGGACTCTGAAGACTTTCTTCCGTGAGGTGAAATTTTCTCTTCTGATCTCAAAGGCCACCGCCACCAACGCATTTCGATGCAAAATAGGAAGCCATTTTCAACAACCCTACCAAATAAAAATGACAACATCCTATTTTATATTTGAAATACATGCACCATAAATGCCGCTCATCCCTGCCAGAATGAAAGTCACTGCTAAAGCAAGAAGCCCAATGAACAAAATTCAACAAGTATCCTCTCAGTGCAGACGCTAGATGCACCACCTGCTTACCTCCTCTCTAACACGGGCGTCAATATTAACCTCATGCGCATTTTTTTTGGCCATGAATTCCATTTTCCTGGGGATTTGATCTGAAGGTTTTTGTGCAAATTCGACAAGAAAGGAACGGCAAAAAGCATAAATGGCTCATGAAAAAGCTTAGAAACTGTTTTAAACTGTCTAACTGCCCTTTCTTCACAATCGCCAGCTCTTCTTGGAAAAATTCCGCCTTGCCGACGTCCTTGCAAATGCAACCGTGACCAAATCAATTTCTTCTTAGTCATTGTGGAATGAGAAAAAAAACGGCTATTATTAAATCCACACAAATATAATTACGCCTGGGTAGATTCCTTTGACCGCCTGGCGACACTTGATGCGATGGCTGAAATCTGATTGGATAGAAACTCTCCATGTATAAACTCATGACAGAAAAGCTACAATATGAAAAGACTGTACATATACGTGGATAAAATTTCTGTACAGTGTAGTGCAGCAAAGAAGGTGTTGCTGGCCCTTATGGCCTTCCACTGAGCTGTACGTTACAGAAAGAGTCCTACTTCGACTTCTATTACATAAAGCGATTAAATCTGCTTTAATCGTTTACTATAATAATCTCTGCTTTGAGCTTTATGTATTGAAGGAAGGTCTGAAGTTCCCTCGGACGTGTGCAAAATGTTTTGTGTAGACACAATGCTGTTTCAAATCTGGACGTCATTTTTGAGACTGCAAAACTCCACATGTTGGGTTTAAAAAAGCTTTTAAAAATAAAAGAACTCTTTTTACAATTGTCATTGTCACAAAGCAGCATTACATAATATATTGAATTTATGGTGTGTGGGAATGAAAATCAGTTTTTCCTTGATTGTTCCTATATTTGTGCTTATTTATGTTTATCTTAAATCACAGCACACAAATACACACACACACACACACACACACACACACACACACACACATATATATATATATATAATTTGCATGTGTTTCCTTTCCCACTATCTGACTAGTAAATCAGATATTGTTTATTAAGGGCAGTGACACTGAGAGGAAAAGGGGAAGTGTTCATGTCCATTATTTGGATGGAGCAGGAGAGGGAGCACGGAAATCTCTCAACGCGCTTCCGGGTGTCGGGTCCCTATTGGTGGGCGGCTCGTTCCTCCGCATCTCCATCAGCGTTTAGGGGTCAGGCTCGTTTCTTGAAGCAGGGTTGTGGAGGTTCCCACATATGAGGCGCTGGCGGGAATTCCTCGTCCGCATCAACCGTCTCACCTGTAGTGGGAGGTCGGGAAAATAAATATACACCATTAGTCAGGATCCCAGACTAACCAGACTAATCTCCCTCTCAACTGCAATCCGTCGGCCTTTTATAGAAGGTGTCGGAATGAAGATAATAGAAGTGCCACTCCGGGATAAGCTCCAGCCATGTCTTGTTGAGGACGCCCCTCCTCTTTATCTGTGACGTGAGTTTGGAGCGCTTTCCCATTTGGGTAGATGAGGGGCAGAGGCCTATAGTGCCTATAGTGATATATATATATATATATATATATATCAATATATATATATATATATATATATATATATATATATATACACACAGTAATATCAGTAATATTCTGAGTAAACCAGTACTAGACTGTCAATCTTACTGGGAAATTTCCAGCCACTTTTAAAAGCTGATGAATGCGTCAGGGGAAAGGAAACGCATGCGAATTCATTAGTGACAATGAGGTCTTATTAAGTCTTTCCTCACACACTCCCTCAACTTGCTTCCAATTTTCTTCACTACACAGCAGGAATTGGAGAGAAGTGCAGTAAAAGCTGTCAACTGCCAAGACAGGCCGGTCGATTTGCCTGTAATGTATAATTCAGTTTCGTTTTTTTTTTTTTTTTTTTTTTTTAGGCCATCTTTAAAATGCATAAATAAACTAGAGGCTTTGCATTTTTAAACATGGAAACAAATGTAAAATGTAGTAGCTAAAGGACCTTCAGGTGGTAACACCTGATCAGTCCTGTGTACTAGCAAACAAATATAGGATTCCCATGCCGTCCAGCCATTTGCTATCGAACAAGAACGGATTGAGCAAATGAAGTGGAGAAATATTTTTTTAAAGGTATTTTATGTCACAAAAACAAAATGAGGCACATGCAACCTTCATTCATTCATCTAATACCGATTTATGGTAGGTATTGCTGTCTAGGGGAACCTGTGCCTCTCTTCAGGTATCAAGTCTTGTATGGCACACACACACACTCAAATTCACACACTCGGGACAATTTTCCAAGATGCCATTCAACCTACCGTGCATGTTTTTGGACCGGAGAACCCGGAGAAAAAACCCCCGAGGCACTGGGAGAACATACAAACTCCACACACACATGGCAGAGGTGGGACTCGAACCCCCAACACTGAGGCTTAGCTAACCACTAAGCCTCAGTTTACCTTTGTCTGTTATTATACTGTAAGTTAATGGTAGCCCTAATGTTTGTGTACAATCTTTCAAAGCTCTGACACACTGTCGATGGAAGAGCACAGGAATGGGACACATGTTGCAGGACTGGGATTGGCTTTAAAAAAAAAACTCCTGCTCAAGGCTCTACTACATAATTCCTTCTGTCTATATGCACCTTTATTTTAACTAGGTGGAAAAAAATTGCAATTCGTTTTAAAGGTATTTGACATTTTTGATAGATTCCCACTTATCAAAGTGAGGAATGATTGCAAAATGGATCCCAGGACAATAAATACCACAATCCCATGGATACACTCCACACTAAACACATTCACAACTCACAAAACAACAAAAATAAAAACACCCTATGACCACAGGATTTATGTTTAGTCTGGTTCCTTTCAAGGTTTCTTTGCAGGGAGTTTCTCCTTGCCACCGTCGCCTCGGCTTGCTCAACAAGAAACAATCAGGGAGAAACTGATTTTCACTCTGACACATTACAATTAAATATATTATGTAGAGCTGCTCTGCGAAAATGACAATGGTAAAAAGCGCTCTACAAAGAAAATGGAATGGAATTTAACTGAATAAATACACCGAGCATTTGAATCTGATTCTAAAATGATATAACCTATGACTGCATGCACGCAGTGAAGTTTTGTATTTGCTTAAACCCCTGCTCGTGTTCTGCCAGAGAAGACGCTTTACTGCGTTATTAGTTCAGTAAGCACTGAAAAGATAAGCCAAAGATGCATCAGAGAAATGTGCTTGTTTGATCCGCTCTAAACAGACAACACAAGCTTGGAAGATTTATAGAAACAGGAAGCACATCTTATAAGATATTCCTGTAATATATTATCAGAGCACATATTGTACATATTTCGTCTCACAACAGACCGTTCAAATCCTGATGTTAGTGTCAGTCATCGGGGTTTATCAATGCCAAACTCTCTTCTGACCTGCTTTTAAAGGTTTTTTTTCCCCCACAATTATGACTTATGAATAAGGGACTGATGTAGGTGTGGTGTAGAGGTCCGGGGGGGGGGGGGGGTACAGTCAGTGTTCCTGTGCATCTCAATAAGGTTGAAGTCAAGCATATCTGCATATCTTCCTGGAGCTGGCGATGTGCACAAGACCATAGTGCAGGACCGATGTTCTCCTTGTTGAAGTACACAACAAAAATTCAATTGAAAAGTTCATTTATTCCAGTTATTTAACTAATAATGGTAAAACTCCTGTATTAAATGCACACAGACTGAAATTGTTTAAGTCTTTGGTCCGTTTAATTGTGTTGCTTGTGACTCAAATTTAAACCCACCAAATCATCGGAAACAATTAGAATATGGTGACATGCCAATCCCATAATCAACTCATAACACCTGCAAAGGTTTCCTGAGCCTACAATATGGTCTCTCTGGTTCACTATTCTACACAATCATTGGAAAGACTTTACATAGACATATACAATGTTATGAATACTGCACGCATATCTACCACCAATAACTGTAATGAATCCTCATTGCAACATCATCATCTGTAACGTTTTAATATTGGGGAAAATGAACGAGGAAGGTGCTCGCTATCATCCACCAATATAATGTTTAGTATTACGGGGTAATTAACCATATGTTTCTCCACCAGTCGGTAACCGACAATTTAAGTTGAAATTACAACATGTACATCCAAATACTCATATTAATTATAATGGTTTATAATTAATTATGACTATTGAATGTTAGATTGAATATTAAAGGAATCAATAGCTTAATTATTTGATCTGTTCGTCCGGCGAGCAGACAATATAATTATTCATTAATCCCAAGAAAAGTTATCTTCCTGGCCTAGAAAATAACTATTCTAATATAATACAAGTTGTAATTGAGCAAGGTAGCAAGATCAAAGATTCATTGACTTGTAATTGTGAGGCACAAACAAAGACAATCACTTGTGTATATACAACATTTAATAGACGGCACATGACACATACTAATCTATGACAAACATCTATATACAATAGTACTGAGGGGAAGAAAGTGAGAGAGAGAGAGAGAGAGAGAGAGAGAGAGAGAGAGGAGATATAGACGGCAAGTTGAAGGAATCAAATTTATCACACCTTGATGAGAATCGTAAAGAGGAATTCAAATTCACCTTAATTAAAAGGGGCTTAACTTACAGACGCTGAATTGATCAGCAGCGTTACTTGGATTGGGTTTGATGTTGAACAAAAGTCCGGACGATTCTAGGTGTTGAAGATGAAGTCCTGTAGATGACGATCAGGAATTGCTGTTCTGTCTCAGGAGGAGATTCACGACTCAGAAAGGCCAGCATGGCCTCGCTCCTGGTTGGAGACAGGATTAGCATGGTTTCCCGAGTGACTCCGAGTTGGTCCGGAGCTGGTCCGCTTGAGAGGCCGCAGCCTCTCAGCTTCGTCTCAACTTCATCTCTTCGTTGTTTCTTTTGTCCTCCGCCGGTGTCTCCCCAGGTTGTTCTCTCCCCATGCTGTCTCGCCGTGGGGGGGGGGGGGTGTCTCCCCCTCCGGCTTGTTCTCTCTTCCTGTTCTTCCTTCCTTGTGTTCTCCCCTTTCCTCCACGTTGTTGGAGAGTGTAGACAGGATTTATGGGCCTGGGTGACACACCCAACTTCCGAAAATTGACCAATAGCATGCCATGAAACTTGAGCAGAAAGGTATTTCTTTGTCTATGCCCAAGCTCATTTGCATATTGGGAATGGTTCCAAAAGTTAATCAAGTTATTTACTTGAAATATGAATTAATGAATTGAAACCTCTTACAATTACATCATCTTCATCATGGTGTGGGAAATGACGAATGGATCAATTAGATACCAAGAACGGCCAAGTAGACATTGTAACAACCAGAGAATTATATATAAGTACTTCTTACTTACAAACATTGGTTGATATGCAATGAAAGAAAGAGATCATTTGAAGATCATTTGAAAATGAAAAGAATGAAAGAGAGAATGGAAGGATGCACGAACTGATCAGCCTTAATACTAATACATGTCATCACTACATGATTAATATAAGGGATAATAACAATGTTCTAGAAATATAATCATTATTTTGATGAACCCTATTGTTTAATCACTATTAATTATTAAAACAGCATTGTTTTATAACTGAAGTTTTATAGAACAATAAGAATAATGATGATAATTTCATAAAACATTGTTCAAGTTAACACACAGATTATGAGTTTCAGCATGATAAAATAGAAACTCATACATACATTACACATACGTGTAGGCAAAGTTTGTGTGGGGTGTGTGGGTGGGTTGTGTGTGGTGTGTGTGGGTGTGTGTGTGTGTGTGTGTGTGTGTGTGACAATGGGGGTTTGTTTGGGATTTAAATGACAGTCGTAAACTGAGTATTTGGGAGGCATGAAGTCAAAGGTGAACGGGCCAGAAGTGCAGATAAGATGGGGCCTATCTGTGAATGGCCCAGCCCGACTGGAGCCAGTTGTGGTCGTAAACTATGGAATGTCATTTAGAATCACTTAGAAATTGTGTCGATCCAAATGCACTACAACAATATACATTCATTGGCAAAGAATTCTGTGCTGTATCCAAGTATGTTAACAGAGAGTTAAGAAAAAGATGCACAAGTGACCGAGTGAAGCGCGGCATTGAGAGGCTCGTCAAGTAAAATCGATTCAAGAATTTGGGTTAACTTTACTGGAGGCTGGGGGTCACGGCATCAAGAGCCACCACACACAGACGTGACAAGGAATTTGGTTAAAATTGTCGTATTACTCTTGTTAAGCCGCTCCTGAACCACAGAGGTGTCTTACCTGGGCTAAGGAGAACTGGACAGTTGCCCAGTGGTCCAAAGTATTGTATTTCATTTGGAATCCAAGGTCTGGAGAAAGAGGTGGGGAAGCATAACCAAAGTCACTGCACCCATGAAAACCAAAGTCACTGCACCCATCTATTAAGAAATTTGAAATTTTAGAGCACTTTCTTTCTTTTTAAAGATACTGATTTCATTTTCCAGCAGGATTTGGCATCTGCTCAGACGGCCAAAAGTACCAAAAGTTGGTTAAATGACCATGGTGATAGTGTTTATATATATATATATATATATATATATATATATATATATATATCTTATATATATATATATATATATATATATATATATATATATATCAGAATGCAATATTCATTCAGTTCTCTTATAACTATCCATCTTAAATCACTGTAACAAAAATCATCTGCTTCTAAAACTTTGTGTAAAACCCAACAGTGAGCATTTGATTGAACCTGTTGCTCTGCTTTCATATATACATGCAAAGCTTCAGAAATACAGATCACAAGTCTTTTATTTCTCAACGAGGGTTCATGACTCACAGTTCAGGACTCTCCTCCACACACACACACACACACACACACACACACACACACACACACACACACACACACACACACACACACAAAATGTTCGTTTACTGAGAGGGGAGTAGGAGAAAAAGTGCTAGAGAAACTGAGTCATTTATATGGTGTTGGTGTGTTTGTTGTGAGAACCTTTGTACTGATTAGGATAAAAATGGACTTTTTTTTCTTGTATCTTTGCCATGTTTGGAAACTAATACAATACAGAACTCTGTACAGCTGTGATATTTATAATACTAATAGTAATTTCAACAACAACAGCAACAACAATAACAATAATAATAATATAATAGTAATTAATATTAGTATTAATCAGAAGTAGTATTAATATACAACAAAACTTCTCAATTCAAAATACTTTTATTAAAAATAAACATACTTAACAACAACAATAATAATAATAATAATAATAATAATTATTACTATTATTATTATTATTATTATTATTATTATTATTATTATTATTATTATTATTATTATTATTATTATTACTAGTAGCAGTAGTAGTAGTAGTATACAATTAAATTGCCCATAATTAAAAAAGTAAATTGAATAAACAAATACATTACTCAATACTACTACTACTACTACTACTACTACTACTACTACTACTAATAATAATAATAATAATAATAATAATAATAATAATAAGATACAGCATATGTGTGTGTGTTTGTTTATTTATATTTTTACACACACCATAAACATTTATTCTTGTTAAGTATTATATTTTCCACATAATGGACATCCTGGGATACAGGATATCTTCCAGCATCTATAAATCAGAGATAGAGAGAGAGAGAGTGATCACCAACTCATAACTGATATAAACACGTGGTCCACATTTATGTGTTGGAAGTTGGTTTGATGTTTGGTGGCATTATTATTTATTTATTTATTATTTTTACAATGTATGAAATGATTCCCAATAATGGAGAACATGCGAGTAACTACATTTCCATGATGACCTTCTTTAGGCTTCCGCGTTCAGCTTTGACGGGTAGCCTACTTTAAGCCTCCTGCAGGTTCGGAGTTATGTAAAAAAGATTTCGACACTCACTACCATCTGCATACTTCCATTAATAACTAGCAAACCCACATCCTGAAATAGACAAACCCATATCTAAAGATAGCTTTACCCATATCTATAGCAGTGGCCCACATACAATAACTGTGCAAGTTCTCAACCACTTCCAGAGTCCGGGGAAATATAGGTAGAAATAATAGCCTGTTTTGACAAGCAATTAGGAGTAGCACTATCTGCAGACTGTGGATCAGACACTCGGTGCAAATCCACACGGTACACTCCAGATGATGCCCCGATGCCCATTATACACAAACATTCTGATGGTGTCTTTGATTAGCTGACTGTCGAGAGGCCTGTTAACGCATTCATCCCAGTTGTGTTTTATACATACATGTGTTGTGTTTTACACACACACACACACACACACACACACTTTTAATATATATTATATATATATATATATATATTATATCTATATATATATATATATATATATATATAAAAGAAAAAAAAGAAGGAGCCACGTTCCTACGCTGCCCAATACTCCCGTGTACATGATGTTTATTTGCTAATGCTCAGAAGCTGATCTTCAAAGACCCATTTTTCTTTTTTTTCTTTCTTTTTTTTTTTTACAAAAGCCAAGTGCGTGTGACATGTGTACCCAGGCTTAGATCATCCTCCTTTACATGCATTATGAGAAGCATCTGTTTCACACTCTCTCTGTTATTGCCAGCATAGACACTCAGAGAGAGTGTGCCCCTCTAAAACTCATCAGAAAATGATTGAGAGAAAAACACACACACACACACACACACACACACTAGGAGTACACACTTTCTAGAGCATCCATAATCAACTAAAGACCTACTCCACATTTTTCACCAGCAGTAATGGAGTATCCCTGCAGCCCGGGAAAATACAGAGGATGATGAATTCCCCTCAGCAGGGAGATAATAAACAGTACAGAGGAAGAGTCAACACAGTCCGCTTTTGCTTGAAGCGAAAAGAAAAGTAAATTGAGCAGAAAAAAGCTCAAACTATACGGATGTGGGACGAGTGAAAGTCGCTCCGATGTCATTTGTAGGAAAATTCGGCATAGGGAATCAAAATTGTCACATTATTCATGGACACGTTTCTAATTGGTATTGCTCAGGTTTCTGTCAGGTTCCGAGGGTAAATCACACCAGAAACCCGATATATAAATAAGCGCCAAAAACTTCGCTCGACAAACTTTCTTTGAACGTCTACTGGGACACATTGCGGCGTCTCGAGCAGGAAAAAGGCAAAGCGTGCTCCTCCTACCGAGCTTCTTCAAGGGGAAATGTGATTGGATTTGACAAAATTCGAATGGTGCTCAAATCGTGCATCGTTAGCCTCTGGAAGAAAAAGTAGCACAGATCAGAATGCAGGATTTACAGTAGTGTATATTTTACAGTATTTACATATTATATTTATTTATTTGTTTGTATACTCATTTGGTGCTCATTTATTTAGTTATGTTTTATATATTACTTGTAATAAGAAGAAGGAAAAGAAACATCAACAAATGTCCCATACTTAAATTAAATGCAATTTAAAGCTATCTACCTATCTATCTATCTACCTATCTATCTATCTATCTATCTATCTACCTACCTAACTTTCTATCTATCCATCCACCCCCCCATCCATCCACCTACCTACCTACCTATCCACCCATCCACCCACCCATCCATCCACCTACCTGCCTACCTACATATCCATCTATCTATCTATCTATCTATCTATCTATCTATATATCTATCCATCCATCCTACCTATCCTATCCTATCCATCCATCCATCCATCCAGCCATCCATCCAGCCATCTTCCATCCACCTACCTACCTACCTACCTATCCATCCATCCATCTATCTATCCATCCACCCATCCATCCATGCACCTACCTATCTATCTATCTATCTATCTATCTATCTATCTATCTATCTATCTATCTATCTATCTATCTATCTATCTATCTATCTATCTACCTACCTACCTACCTGCTTAACTTTCTATCTATCCATCCATCCACCTACCTACCTACCTATCCATCCATCCATTCATCCATGCACCCATCCATCTATCTATCTATCTATCTATCTATCTATCTATCTATCTATCTATCTATCTATCTATATCTACCTATCTACATACCTAACTTTCTATCTATCCATCCACCCACCCATCCATCCACCTACCTACCTACCTATCCATCTATCTATCTATCTATCTATATCTATCTATCCATCCATCCATCCATCCAGCCAGCCAGCCAGCCAGCCAGCCATCCATCCACCTACCTACCTACCTACCTATCCATCCATCCATCTATTCATCCATGCATCCCATCTATCTATCTATCTATCTATCTATCTATCTATCTATCTATCTATCTATCTATCTATCTATCTACCTATCTACCTACCTAACTTTCTATCTATCCATCCATCCCCCCCCATCCATCCATCCACCTACCTACCTACCTATCCATCCACCCACCCATCCATCCACCTCCTATGCTCCCACCATCCATCTATTATCTATCTATCATCTATCCTATCTATCTATCCTACCTATCTATCTATCTATCTATCTATCTATCTATCTATCTATCTATCTATCTATCTATATATCCTATCCTATCCATCCATCCATCCATCCATCCATCCATCCATCCATCCATCCATCCATCCAGCCCCATCCCCTACCTACCTACCTATCCATCCATCCATCTATTCATCCATGCACCCATCCATCTATCTATCTATCTATCTATCTATCTATCTATCTATCTATCTATCTATCTATCTATCTATCTATCTATCTATTTAGCTTTATTATTATAAAAAATATATATTTTTATTATTATTGTTATTATTACTATAGGAAAACAATGTCCATTTTTTTAAGTACATAACAGTGGTATCTTGGGAGACCTCTTTTTGTAGTTAGATTGGCAGGTGATAGCACATGAATGCAGCACTTGTAAGCCAATGAAGCATGTCACATGATCTCTGCACCTGATTCACATTAACTCATAATTAGCACTTGTATAAAGATTCACTTCGCACCACACTCAGTGTCTCTTTTTCCCTCCTCTTTGCTTCAAGTCCCACCCTTTAGGCTATGGTTTTTCCCCCCATCTTTGCAAGATTTTCTATAGTTTTTTTTTTGCCTTCTTAGTTTTGGCATGTTTCACTTAAATAAATGAACTCGACTCTCAGAAAGAATGGTACAACACTACCTTTTCAGGTCGTCAGTGATGTGTACAATTGTACCTTGTCTTTGTACCCTAAGGACCTATTGTGTACCATTAAAGGTACCATTATATTATTTGTTCCCCTAAGAACGAAACTGTACCACCACGGTACCTTCTTTTTTTTCCTGACAGTGTAGGATATCCAAACATGTTCCAGCTATAACCTCAAATGAATTGAAACGTCCATGAGTACCTGTCCCTGGTTGAATGAGCCCAGATCTCCATAAACACACTCCAAAATTCCAGTGGAAAATCTTCCCAGAAGAGTGCAGGTTATTATAGGAGCAAACAGGGACTAAATGTGAAATTGGATCCGTATGTACTGTAGATCAGAAAATATGAATCTTATGATCAAGTCATATAAGGTGTATTTGAACCATAATATGTGATCATTTTTAAGTAGGCAATGAAATGTTATGGATTTCTCCTGTTACGTTCATACTGTAAGCTACATCATCCTCTGCCTCGTCACCTGAGGTACGAATCAGTCACAGAGTTTAAACACGTCGCTGTCTCCTCACTCCACTGATCTCTGTTTATACTGTACATCAGTAGGGAAATATACTTCTTGCGTTCTGTTGCATCACACTTGTAGTAAAATGTCTTGTGATCGGAAACACTCTGAAACAGTTTATCCATTTTTAGTCTGGTATGTCTATGAATCAGGCTAATAATATTGCTCATGTTCAGAAAGCTATACGCAATACTTTTCCTGTTGTTGTTGTTTGTTTGCTTGTTTTTGCTTTTTTCTGTTTTCATTATTTTTATCAGCAGACTTATATGTTATACACGGTTGTCCAAAAAGCTTTATTTTTTTGTAAAATTATGCAGTACTATATGACTGGTAACATTCATCCATTCATTCATCTTCTACCACTTTATCCGATCTTCCCTCGGGTCACGGGGAGCCTGTGCCGATCTCAGGTGTCTGTGGGCATTAAGGCAGGATACACCCTGGATGGAATTCCAACCCATCGCAGGGCACACACACACACACACACACAATCACACACACATTCATACACTAGGGACAATTTCCAAGGTGCCAATCAACCTACCGTGCATGTTTTTGGACCGGGGGGGGGAAACCGGAGAACCCGGAGAAAAAAACCCTGAGACACAGGGAGAACATGCAAACTCCACACACACATGGCCGAGACGGGAATCGAACCCGGACCCTGGTGGTGTGAGGCGAACGTGCTAACCACTAAGCCACCACCGTGCCCCTTCACTCGTGTACATAGTGTTTTTTATTATGTTATTCAAATCAAAGTCAATCCCATATAAGTGGTAACATCTTTTTGGACAACCCTGTATTTCTGTGGGAAAAAAATAAACAAAATCAGTGTGACGTTACAAAGAAAGCGCAAAGTTGTTCAGACTGAAAACCATCCCAAAAGGGCTGACACTGGGGTCTCCTTCCATAAAATAAAAACAAAATAAAAAAAATGAAGTGATTCAGTTTTTGGAGTATCTGTTGTGAAAACTGGAACAAGTAAGAATTTAAATTCTAATGTTCCATTATGTGAAGTTCTCTGGCTTAAATATGTCTACAGTGGAAGTAAAAGAATTCCTTTTACAGTTTGTCTTCAGTAAAGGTGCTTCATACTTTTGACATATTTATACGTTCTGTGAACTGCCACGAAACAGCGCCCCTAGTGGACAAGACGGCATGCTCAAACTCTCCGAGAGTGACAGCTTGGCAATACTGCGGCACGGAGGCTAAACCTTTCCATCAACCCAGAAATTTAACCAATGCCCTACCGCTTCTCCAATATATCTATTGACTGGACTTAAGCAGCAACAATTCAGATCTATAAAAACTATATTTAAATAATATATAGTTTAGTATAAATATAACTAAATAAGTATCATTTATTTCTATAGTGCTTTTCATAATATACATACGTCTTAATGCCGCTTTACACAATGTCAAAAAATTCAACAACAATACATTTGAATATGCATTTGAATAATTTCAGAATGAACCAAAATCAGACTTTTTTTGAATTGATTCAATAGGGAAATATTTTAGTTGCATTTGTTCACACTGAAAAAAACAAGTAAAATGAAAAGAAGACGATTTAAATACATTTACATATTAAGTTATATATTCAGTTAAATGTGTAGTGTCAGAGGAATTATTCACTACAATAAGAATTGCAATATATAAAAAGTTGTTGCACATGTAACAATTATTTATATTGAATAATTGAAATACATTTTTTTATTGTTTATAATTTGGCGTTCCATTCTCCATCAAAGATATATATATATATAGTTATATTATTATATAGTTATGTAGTTATATTATTAGATATAGTTATATACAGTAGTTATAGTAATAAATGTACACAGTTAGAGAACTAAACCTTACTCCACATATACTCATATAGTGTAACCATACCTCAGATTATGTATTCACGCCAAATTAATTTATTATACTACATTAAATGTACTCTATATATATATATATATATATATATATATATATATATATATATATATATATATATATATATATATATATATATATATATCTATATATGGTATAGGCTATCATGGTTACTGTTTTAGGAGCAGTGGTGAGTTGCGCTCATGGATCATTGCTGCCAGTGCCATTTTGCAGCCGTCTTGGTCAGAGTGTCAAGTGTCACTCTCAGTTACAGCAGACCGCACTCCGCCCAAATGGTGGAAAGAGGCCGCCTCTGCTCTGACCAGCAATTACCCCGACCCAATCTTTGCAGATGGAGCCCAGCTGGAGTCAAATTCACACCACTGCACACATACACATACACATAGACACAACACAGCAAGGACAAGAAGGCACTGGGTTCCAAAAACATACCACATATAACTTTTAACACTATGTGTTATATATTACTCCAAAGGAAAAACAAAACATTTCATTATTTCCAAAAGTGATCATTCAATTTAATTGCATTTATGTAGCAAATTAAACAACGGATATTGTGCCAAAGTACCTCAGGGGGATTTGCTCATGCAATGTAGGTTGATTGGCACCTTGGAAACTTGTTCCTAGTACGTGAATGTGAGTGTTGTGTGCACCCCTGCGACGGGTTGGCATTCCATACAGGGTGTATCCTGCCTTGATGCCTGAGATAGGCACAGGTTCCCCACGACCTGAGGGAAGATTAAAAAAAGCGGTAGAAGATAAATGAACGAATGAATGAATATTGTCCCAAAGTATCTTTATGGAAAGGTAGTCCATGAGTCACAGTGTAAGCTCATTTTGATTTTTCAATCTCATGACGATATCGATGTGGCAAAATCGTTACGAGATTTAAAATTTCACATATACACAATACGCAGCGCTGCCAGAATGTTCCTGCCACGTTTTGAGACTGTGAAGTCTGTTGTAGCTGTAGAATAGAATAGCTTTTGTTTGTCACATCATACATTACAGCACAGTGAAATACTTTCTTCGCATATCACAGCTTGTTTGGAAGCTGGGGTCAGAGTGCAGGGTCAGCCATGATACGGGGTCCCTGGAGCACAGAGGGTTAAAGGCCTTGCTCAAGGACCCAGGAGTGGCAGCTTGGTGATACCGGTGCTCAATACTGATACCCCCTGACCCGCGGGTAGCAGAGTAGGGTGGGTGTGGAAGTGAGATCATAGTAAATATGGTAACGAAGGCATGTGGTCATGTGTGTACAGGACGATGTCTTTTTGCATATAAAGGTTGACTTATAAAGGTCGGTGCTTCCTCTGACTGTGTGCTGCCTTTTTATTTTAAAACTGGTCTCGAAACATTTTAATACCACCTTCCCTATAGGTTTATTCCTATGAGAGAGCTGTAATGACAAGGGAAAAAAGAACTGCCTGAAATGATCCGAGGAAGAAAAGTTGAGAGCAAACAGACTGAAATAGGGAATCCATCCTCATCTGGGTGGCACAGGAATGTCCATTAATTTCCAAGAATGGATATTTGAGTGCACAACTGTTTGGGTTAATTGCAGCTCTGAACCATTGTAGCAAATTGTTCATATTAATTACAGCCCAAATCCATCTTTATGGTTGGTAAGCGGAACCATCTCGCGCATTTCTAGCCTGTTCATGTGGAACCATCCTCAGATGCAGCGGTCGTCTATTCAATTGATGAGGAAGAAGGATGTCAGCACTAGTTCAGGATTGCTATAAGGGCTATACACTCATCTTGTATTCGTCTACCTTTTTGATATACGATGACTTTGTTTCGTTACTTGCCAGGCTTTCCATGTGCCCTGAAAGCTCTTTTCATACAGCCTATTGCTATATAATTTCGTTTAAACTGTATCTACATACATACTAGGAAGATATTTTTTCCCCCACTTTTTGAATAATCCAGCTGCAATCTCCACCATTTTGGGACATGGGGGGGGGGCAAACAAAAGGATGTGATTTTAGTCTATAGACTGCAATTACGCTTGCAGGTCTTCATTGTGTTCCATCCATTTAAAACACAGTGTGTCCCTTCACTAATGACTTGTTCCTGATGTGTTCATTCATCCTTTTTGCACTTAGGCAATGTGTTTACCCAATAATTTACTCCATAGCATACCCGCTCAGTGCGGCTCATAAGGCGGTAACGGGTGTTGGGGGGGTAAATAAATAAAAAAAGCTCAGGAATTTCATCTCATTGTAGCTCTGTTAAGCCCATCTGTGACCTAGAAAGCTTTAGCATCCCCCTTAAGCTCCTGGCACTGTTATCTAGCTGAATTGCTGGTGGAGCTGCAGGCTACGTTATAGTGCCGGGTGCGAGCGCGAAGCTCAATGCATGCTCATTTGTGTGATTTGGATTTATATTGGGGAGGAAAAAAAAAAACACTGTAGTTTGACATCATGTCTATGCCGGGTTGGGTTTCTCCCAGAGCATTTGGCAGAGTATTTTAGTGATTGCTAGTGTTGTTTGGGCTTCATTTGTTTTCGTGCTGTTCAAGTAGATTATGATAATGTTATTAAAATGTAGCTTTATCTTGAGTGACAGTTCACTTGTTCCTGGCAAAATGCATTATTGTGTTATGGGTAGTAATTACTGTTAAAAAATACGGTGAGTCAAGTCGAACCAGATGAAGAGGAAATTGGGTCACTGCTTTTGATTGACAAAGGATCGTGAAATCTTTTGGAACTACAGGGTTTTGGACCTCGTCAAATTCACTGATTAAATTAAATCCCTTTTTTTTTGGTGGTGGTGGGGGGAGGGGGGGATTAGTTTCTTGCTAAAAACCCAATTCATAAAACAATAACTTGTTCATGTTTCATGCTGTAGGTCAGGGGTTATCACCTGGAGTCAAGTCAAGAGGTTTTTATTGTCATTTCAACTAGCTGACGCAGGCCACAGTGAAATGAGGCAACGTTTCTCCAGAACCTTAGTGCTACACAAAATGACATAACACATCACAACATAGAGCCACAAAATACAGAGCTGAGGGTTAGACTAAGTTGTCCTAGCCACATAAAGTGTGCAACCTGGAGCACAATAACAGACAACATGAGGCCGTGCATGGCAAGTACACAGACACAAAATAACAACATTTACAGCATTACGACATACAACTGGGTAATTGAAGGTTAAGGGCCTTACTCACGGGCCCACTAGTGGCAGCTTGGTGGTGGTGGTGGGGTTTGAACACGTGACCTTCCGGTCAAGAGTCCAACACCTTAACCACTGGCTATACCACCTCCCTACAACTGTGGAGGACTGTGCTCTAGGTGTGGACCCAGTAAAACATATCTTGGTCCAGTCCAGTATCTTGCCATCTTACAATGGCGATAGTGATGCGACAAATTTGTACACATTCAAATATTGTAACTCTTGCATGGATTGAATGTGTGGTTCCGCAGTGCCCAGTGCTGGACTGGAACTCTGAGCATGATAAACTGCTTAATGGAGATGAAGAAATGGATGAATGGAGACAATGGATTTAGAATTAGCTATATTAGGACAAAAGGGGCAAGAATGGCTAGATTTCAAGAATGATTAGATTTCAGAGTATGCTTGTGGACATTTGTCGGCCACAAAATTGTCAGCAATGCCAGGTACTGATGTAGGTGACTTATATCTATGCCAGGTACCAATGCCAGGTACTAATTTGATGAGGCCTGGGTTGCAGTCAGTGTTCCAATTCATCCCAGAGGCGTTCAAAAGGGTCAATAGATATATGTAAAGTATATCTTCATCTAGGTTGTGTTGTGCACAGCGGCAGTGCCATGCTGGAACAGGTTTAGGTTTCCAAGTAAATGCACAATTTTAATACACCACATCCAAAGATATTCTCCAGCTTTGTGAGAACTATATATTTTATATGTCACTTTATATTTTTGACCATATATTGTGTATACTGTAAAGTTACAACTGAGCAGCTGAGGGTTAAGTGCCCACTAGTGGCAGATTTGAACCTGAAAGCATCTGGTCTGGAGCCCAGTGCCTTATAAGCACTGAGCTACCATCTCCATCTCCAAAGTAGCATATTGTTTAAACAATATGGCACTTTAAATTGCTTTGTCTTTGCTAAAGCCTTTATATTATATACTCTTATATATATATATATATATATATATATATATATATATATATATATATATATATATATATATATATATATATATATATATATATGTTTTTTATGTTTGTTCTTGCCTTATCAGTGTTCTTGTGGTCTTCCCTTAGGTTTTCATTATTTCCTCAGATTTTAAATGAGTCCAGGTTTGGATGTGTGGATGTGTAGTGCCCTATACTGGCACTCTGAGCATAATAAACTGCTTAATAGAGATGAATAAATGAATGATGAAATGTATTAGGACAAAAAGGGCAGGATTTCAAGGCCTCATACATTTTTCATGACATTGGCTTCTTTATGATCAACTAAGACTCGATAAGATGCATGTACCAGAACTCTTTTTTAATACGATTTAGGAGTTTAAAAAAAAAAGGCTTGTTTCTTTCACTCTGCATGCACCAGCATTCACACAGAGAGTAGGATTTTACCTGTACTGAATTGGACTTCTTTAGTTGAAAACGTCGAAACGTGAATCAAGAGTATTAAATAAAAATGTATTTATTTATATCCATAATGGAAAACGTTTAAACCTGATCAGGCCAACATAAAAAAAAAACAACAACAATGTATATAATATGGAACAATGACGGCATTCTTCACGAGGTTTCAAGCGTTTTTTTTTTCAACCAGGCAACAGATAATTCCCTGCTGATGTTCTTTGTTTGTCGTTGTTGACGTGTATACAGTGTGTATGTGCATAAACCGTATTAAAAGCACATTGAGCAATCGTAGACCCTGAAGACAGAGCGACTATTCATCTGTTAAATCAGTCAGAAAATCACTGATTTAACACATCGTGGAGAATTCGGCGATCAGAGATACACTGTGCCTTTTCTAATCTGTACTGTGGCATCGGCATGGGATGTTGTAATTGCTTCTTTAAAAGCGCTTTTCTCTGGAGACAAATGGCTTTTCATCGTTTCTTTCATTCATATGCAAATATCTTTCCATAAGTCGAAAAAAAAAAAATAATATCCCGACTGATAAATTTCAAGGACACATACAGAAAACATTGCTGAACAATATTTTTGCTTTATTGTTATTTACTGTGAAGCCTGTGAAGAATAGAACAGCCTTTATTTGTCACATTACAGCACAGTAATGTTCTGTTTTTGGACAATTGGCACCGCTGGGGTACAGAGGGTTAAGGGCCTTTGCTCAAGGACCCAAAGACAGCCACTTGGAAATACCGAGGCTTGAACCTCCGACCTTAACCACTGAGCCACACCCCTTGCATAGGCCATAGGTCTGGAATAGTGAAAGAATTGACACACATTATATAAATATCCGAAAAAAAAAATGTAAATATGGAAAATGGTATTCCTCATGATCCTTACTGGACTGGAAATGACCTTGTCTTGTATCATTTAACATAGAACTTCCACAAATGACCTTCCCTTTTTTTTTTGATGAGTGATGAGTTTGGTTAGTAAGACTAGTTGCTGTTAAAGAAGTAAGAAGGAAGTGATACCAGAGTGCAATCATTGTCTTTATTTACTTGATTAATTAGTATTATTATAAGATTAACACTGTGCTAGTAAGAATGACTCTTTTGTCAAGATGCCTATTCACACTTTGGCATCAACATATTATCCTAATGCATTTATAACAGACTCCAAGCCTATGTGTGGTCAGTGATCTCTGTCTTTTTTCTTTTTTTCCTCCTGCTAGGTGGTGGGTCAGATCGACAAGCTCACAGCAGACTTCGACTTTGACCCCGAGCCAGATGAATGGACTGTGGCGACAGCAAGCAGCACATCGAGTAGTGAACGTGGCCTCACCGAGGCATTCAGACTCGACTTCCTCAGCCACGATGTGCTTTCGGACGCCTGGGATTTCTGCGGCTACCGCAAAATGGCTCGGGAAGAAGACGACTTGCTGGAAGAGGAAGAGCCCGGGAGCTCCGCCTCGGCCACTCCTACGCCCACGGTCAACACTTATTCGCAGATGAACGGTGGCCTGCCAATCCCCAATGGACCTCTGATGGTCACTCCGGACTCTTCCAGCGAGGAGGCCTCGAGTTCCACGCACAGTCAAAAAACATCACGCACCTCCGGGACGAGAGAACGGGTCCGCTTCAGCGATAAGGTCCTCTACCACGCTCTTTGCTGCGACGACGACGACGATGAAGACGAGCCCGAGGAGGAGGACGGAGGAGAGGAGGATGACAAAGTGGACTGCGGGATGCCAGACACAGACAGCGAGCCAAGTCCTTTGGCGTCATCGCCTGTCCCTCCTCTCTCCTCTTCCTCCAAATGCTCCACCGCTCTTCACAAATGGCGGGAAACCTCTTCGGCCGGACCATCGCCCGTTAAAATGGCTATGCTCGGACCACACACTCTGCCTAGGAAGGGTCCCTTAAAAGCGGGCAGCCGGAAAAAACTGCTGCGCAACAGCAGCACTCAGACAGTGTCGGACAAAAGCACGCAAACAGTATTGCCATATGTCCCAGCGAAACAGAAAAGCAAGGAACCCTAAGGAGACCTTCAACCCAAGCAAACTGAAAGAGTATTAGAGTGACTGTATATTATTTAATATCAAACACATAGATACTAGATTAAGACACAAATTAATAAATGAATTACTAAATAAAATAAATAATATATCGGAAAAAAAACGCAGTCTGACTCTGAAGTCCTTCTACAGCTCAGGATCGTCCACAGTGGTGCACTTTGAGAAAAACAAAAGCAATCATTTGTTGTGGGAAGTATCATGTGTTTATATACCATTGTTTCATAATTAGTGACGCTTGCAAAAGCATCACTATTATAATCTCTCTCTAGATTCAGTCAAATTTTCTGCGCTTAACTAGTCCCTCAGTTTTTGTCCGATCCTCAAGAATCATTACCTGGTGTGAGGTGAGCTATTACTTTTTTAAGGAACCGCCCTGCGGAATTCCGAACCCGAGGCCAATAGAAAATGAATGGGGTTGAAATGTCGTGCCTCACAGCTTCAACCTGTGAGCATCCGACATGCACATATGGTATATCCACTCGTAGGGGGTCCAGAGTGGATCACAATCATATACCTCCCGAATCCCACACACGTTCGGAATTTCGGGAAGTCCGCGACATTCCGGCCCCAAAGAGAATGTGGGAATTTAACGCCCCCGCCGTTCGGCCCGTGTTTGTACGACATGCAGATTTGACATATCCACTCGTAAGGGAGATGGAGTAGGTCGCGATCGTATGACTCTCGAACCCCAGACCTACTTGAAATTCCAGGAATTCTGCGTTGTTCTGTCCCATAGAGATGAATGGGGAGCATTTTGACCGTATCGACGTATACACTCGTCTGGCAAGGACATGTACTGATATGAAAACACAGGGAATTATGGGTAATTGGGGCAAATGTGTTCTTTTGGCCCAGGAAAAATATTTACCATAGAAAATGAATGTTAATGCTAAATATTAAACAGAGTAGGTTCTAAGGGGTCGCACCCGGACACGCGGTTTGCATCGGCAAGCACCACTCACATTTTCTTCAGGAAATGTCCCATATCCCATATTTGAGCTACACGGGCTCTTCCACATGACCACACCTTTAATCCCTACATGCATCAGTGACCCTTGTGACTCATGACCAGTTTTGGAAAGGTTACTTTGGAAGTCCAATAGATTACAGATTACAAATGGCCCTATTCAAAATATAATAAATAGTGTAACTTTTCCATGACTTTATAAAAGTAAATGAACTGATTACATTTGATTACTTTCATTTGCCCACTAGGTGGCACTTTAAGTTAACGTTCTAAGAAAAAAACCCTCAAAAAACACGCCACAGTTCAGTTGAAAATCATGCCGTCGTCTAAAGCACTGTTTTACATGAAATTGTTCAGATGGAACCCTATTTGTAATCGTAAACAATTTCATAAATAACTGTCATTTAATTGCACATTTTTTCTCAGTGCCTGTAACAAATTACAGTTATTTTGTTTACGTAATTACGTAACAACATTACAACTAGTTTCTCCCCAACACTGCTCGTGACCCTGTTGCCAGGTCACCACTGTTCCTTCCTTGGATCACGTTTAATAGATACTGACCTACTGCAGACGCCACACACGAGGTGCATTTTTGGAAATGCTCTGACCCAGTCGTCTAGACAACACAATTTGCTCAAATCCTTATGCTTTCTGCTTCTAATACACAAAATTTAATGACAAAATGTTCAATGACAAATCAGAATGACTATGTCTACACTAACCCGTATGCATTTAAAAGCAGTCTTATGATATTTCAGTAATATTTCCCATGAAATGCTCATCATATTGCGAATGCACAAATCATATGGACGATTCAACCTGGTGTTTATTTATTTTCCGCCTCTTCAAAGCCTATTAGTGTGGATGTTGCCTATTATATGTTTGTTCATTAGTGGCCTATTATATGTTTTTCAAGTATGTCTTTCTATTTGCTCTAATACAGTACTGTATATGACGGACATTAGGAACATGCTGCAGTATATTATCCGGACCACTGATAATATAAGAAAAGCAAGTTGACCTTAGACCGCTTTTGTTGTCCATTCCTCCAATGAAACCCTTCACCTGCAGCTGAGTTGGAAAGTGGTCCGAGCGAAGAAGCAGTGCATTTTTTTTTCACAGGGTACTCCCTCTCCTGTGTGACATTTAGCTACCGACCCCCACAACCATCACCATCACCACCCTCCCCATGAACTTGTAGGCCAAGGTTGTCGGGAGCGACGACTTAAAACCCAGAGCACAAAGCTGAGATGCAAAAGGTTATGTCTCTCTATTCGGAGGCCCGGTAGGGAGTTGCGACTCAATAGTACTGTGTTTTATTCACAGGGATGATGCCAATAGGGTCCGATCGATAGCGTTGGTTGAAGGCCCAGCGAGTGGGCATCCACACTGTGTGCTCTGAGATTCTGTAACAAAACCTAACACTCTGTCAGAGAGCTTGGTATTTAATCTATGAGGGGGTAAACGATCCGGAAGCAAGAAATAGCGGGATAGTGAGAAACAGGGCGAGAGACTGCGGAATAGTATAAACGAAGGGCAATGTATCCGTTTAAAGGAACAGATTGGTCTTAATTACCCCCAAACATGATCATTTGCTTCCCAAATCACCTGGTGCTGACTCATCTCCCAGGGGCATGCGCTAGGTTTCTCCTCAGTGAGCTATATGGAACGGGTTCAATCTTAAAAGTCTGTGTCCTAACATTAAAGAAAACTGTCTTGATTTCAATCAGTTATGGAAAATTGGGGAATAAAAACAACAGAGATTTCCAATGCAATTTATCTTCATGCCTCCTCTGGTCAGGTCTAGAACATTTAAAGTGCACAAGGTAGATGCACAAGGTTCAAATTCATTAAAGTTCATCTAAAATGCACAAAGCATGTTCATCTTCTATGATATAATCTGATGCTGAATATAACTTGTCTAGCGGAAACCCAAAAGGATCACCGCAGTAATCAAACTCCAATAAGGGACCCATAAGAAAATCAATTGGAAGTCATTTCTGTGATGTAGCACAAATCCTTATTAAAATCGTATATTCCGTGGGTGCCAATTGAACACGCATTGAGTTTCTATGAAAGCACATATGGGAATATTATGGTATTTATGCATAAGGGTCTATTCATTATTCCAGGGAAATCATCTTTTTTGCTATTGTTTGTTTGTTTTTCATGGAAAAACCAATGCAAATACATCATTCTACGAAATATACTTGAGTCACAAAACATTTCACAAAATTCCCAACAAGGAGGAAGCAAGTAATAGGTTGTGAGTACATTCCATTTTTCTTTAGTAGTTGCCTGGTCAGGGGATGTTGTAATGTTTCTTTTATATTTTAGGTGATAGAGCCAATTACATGTGAATACAATAACCAAACATCATGAACTGCGTGAGGTTCTGTAGACCAATCTTGAATTTGTTAGAGATAATGGAGGCAGACAATACTGACAGTCTTAATCATTAACATTTTGTTTGGTTTTCTTAGTATAGAAATCCCATTTTTAAGCCCATTTCCATCAACGAATAATAATATTTAAAAGTGAAGTTCTTTCTCAGAATTGTTTGATAAAAACCCGCAATTTTGGCTTTTTGTTTAATATTTGTGAAATGTATGTGCCATACGGTGGCTTAGTGGTTAGCACGTTCGCCTCACATCTCCAGGGTCCGGGTTCGATTCCCGTCTCGGCCATGTGTGTTTGGAGTTTGCATGTTCTCCCCGTGCCTCAGGGTTTTTTTTTCCGGGTTCTCCAACTCCAGTTTCCCCCCGGTCCAAAAACATGCACGGTAAGTTGATTGGCATCTTGGAAAATTGTCCCTAGTGTATGAATGTGTGTGTGAGTGTGTGTGTGTCCTGTGATGGGTTGGCATTCCATCCATGATGTATCCTGCCTTAATGCCCATAGACGCCTGAGATAGGCACAGACTCCCAGTGACCCGAGGGAAGATCGGATAAAGCGGTAGAAGATGAATGAATGAATAAATGTAAGTGGCATAGTTTTTTTATATATATAATTGTAATTTATTTCTCACTATTGCCAGTTTCTCCCAACTCCCAACTGAGAAATAAAGTCACGCGGTATAAACTCACAATTACAGACAAAGTCAGAATTGCGATTTATAAAATCAGAATTGCGTAATATAACATTCGGACTTTCTTTTCCCCTCACGATTCTTGACTTTATTTTCTGCAATTCTAAATTTGTAACTCATTTGCGACACTGTTTGGCAAAAGCGCCACAGGAAGCAGCAATATGTTTTTTTATTTACAGAATATATTTACAGAAAAATACAAAATATTTTTTTTTTACAGAACACAAGTTCCTTATGCAACTGCGACTTTATATCATGCAATTTTGACTTTATAACGAGCAGATCATGGTTCTGAGGAAAAAGTCAGTATTGACCGTTCGTTTCTATCACATAAGTCTGAGAAAAAAGTCAGAATTTGGAGATTAAAAAGTCGTAATAACGTCTATTTCTTTTACATTCAGTGTCGGAAACAAGCATCTATAGTCCCAAGACTATTCGTTTCATTCTTTCTTGTTTTATTGCGATCATGACTTCATTCTTTTGCGATCTCTGAAGTAATTTTCTCATGATCACGTTTTTAACATTTTTGACAGTGGTAAATAATAACAAAGCAAATGTAATTTGTCACTATACTTAACTTTTTTGCATATCTCAGTGTTGGGAAGGTTACTTTGGAAATGTAATAGGTTACAGATTACAAAGTGCCCTATTCAAAATGTAATAAGTAGTGTAACTTTTCAATTACTTTATAAAAGTAAAGTAACTGATTACATTTGATTACTTTCATTTGTCCACTAGGTGGCACTCTGAAAAAGAGGGTGTTAAATTGCTGACAGGGAGGGGGGGGAGGGGGTGCGGGCGAAGATTTTTGTCTAAGGGGGTGTTATGCGGTGGTCTTTGGGATTTGTAATCTTGAACATTTTCAAAAGTAATTTAATTACATGTTGTTTATTTTGCAGTAACTGTAACGGATTACTGTTGCTTTTATTTTGTAATTAAATTACGTAACGCCGTTACATGAAACTAGTTACTCCCCAACACTGTCTGTACTTTTCTTATAGTGATTCTTAAGTATTTAAGAAAGAAGACTTTTTTGACTTCAAAACACCTTTTCTTTAATATTTTTTTTTGTTTTACTTTTATTAAGATGAAAAACTGGTTATAAACCCTCAGATGAAAATCAGTTTTTCTATTTATTTTTTTTTTCAAAATAAGCTTATTTTGAACCGCTATTGAGATACATATACACACGTGTCATGCGAAGGAAGGTTTGATGCGCAGTCGTGCAAAGTCAAGACGCTCAGGATTCGCATTGTTTACATGGTCATGGTAACAAGAATCCGTAACAATCTTCAAGCTCAGGGCTTCGTCAGACCCGAGCAGATCTGCCACGAAGGTCGAGGTTTGCTTACATTTTCATTTGTCTTGCGCGTATAATGCCAGTGAAGCTCAGGGAGAACGGTGCATCGAATAACAATCGAAACAAAATCACACCCAGCTGTTCTGCCTGTCATTTCTTCAGCTAGATTGAGGACCAACAGGTCAGCAGACACATTAACATGAACAAACAAAGCAGCGGCACTGGCGCACCGAAAGCGCATCAATCACCCCGAATGGAAACAAGGCCAGACTCTAAAAGCCGTGCTTCGGCCACTCGTTACGGCCAGCTATGATTCATATTATATATATATATATATATATTATATATATATATATATATATATATATATATTTTTTTTTTTTTTTTTTTTTTTTTTTTTTTTTTTTAACCTTGCCTATTAAACACAATGAAGAAAATATGCTGATAGAAATGATGGACATAATATTTAAGATTTCCGCTTAGTAGAAGAACACTGATATCAGATTGTTTAAATTTTATAAGGTTCATAAGTCAGAACAATGATGTACTGCTGTTCAATACTCTAGAAGCAACCACTCACTTCACAGTTGAAAAAAAAATAAATAAATAAATAAAAAAACACAGCCGGGAAAACTTTGAGAGGTTGTTTAGCCAGTTAATGCATATAATGGAGTGCGGGTTGGTGGTGCAAACCTATTGGAAAGTGCAATCCAAGAGACAGGAAGTCATAAGCCTTGCAGCTCTGAGAGCTGAAGAGAAGGTTGAAGAATATTATTAACTAGTAAGGATGGGGGGGGGGGGGGGGAGATAAATAAAACAGAATTTCAGACTTTAAGATTTCACTGCTTCAAGGCCAACATTAACTTCTATCATTATTGGTGCAATATGTAGCTGCTTTTTAATGCTTGTTCTTTTGTGGAATAAAAGCAAACGTATACATATGTGATCTTGGGCAAAAAAAAAAAAAAAAAAACAGACACCATTTCAAAATGCAACCCTTCTTTTACATCATCCTTGGCCTTCATCAGCAGCAGAAAATGACAGCGTAAGGCAAAGGCTACGGAAACTTGAATAAATTTTGAACTGAAAGTGAAAAATAAAGCAAATACTGAGAATTTTCAAGCAAGTCACATAGTAACACTGTGAGCAAACTAGAAGGGATTGAACTCACCAATACCAACAGCCAGCACACAAAACATGACATCAAATACCCTTTCTATCCTTTACTTTTCTCTCCAAAGACATGTATTTGTATTAAACCTGTTTGTTGTTTGTTGTGTGGAAGCCCTGAAACACGTATTGAAAGAAAAATATTCATATGGCATTATTATTATTATTATTATTATTATTATTATTATTATTATTATTATTATTATGGCATTATTAGCCCATTCCAAGTCACTTCATTCAGTCATATTAAACCAATAATCTTATTATTTTCATTTGAAGGGAAAATGATTGTTTTCAAGTGTTTATATTTATTATTATTATTATTATTATTATTATTATTATTATTATTATTATTATTATTATTATTATTATTTTAATTATTGTTGTTTTTTAAAGTAACCCTGTTGTTAACTTAACTATTTTTGTTATGCTAGCCATTTTTTCTTTCTTTCTTCTTCTTCTTCTTCTTATTCTTCTTTATTATTATTATTCTTATTATTATTATTTAAGGTGGTATCTTGGTGGTTGGGGCTTTGGGCTCCGGACCAAATGTTTGCAGGTTCGGGTCCCAGCACCACCAAGGCCCTTAATCCTCAAGTGCTCAGCTGTAAGTCGCTAGATAAAGGCATCTGCCAAAAGCCCAGTGGTCACCACTGTGGCGACCCTAACTGGAGGACCCGAGATTAAAAGAAGATTTTTATTTTAATATTATTATTTATTATTATTATATAATAAGCATCATCATCATCATCATCATCATCATCATTATTATTATTATTATTATTATTATTATTATATTATTATTATTATTATTTATTATTATTATTATTATTATTATTATTATATATTATTATTATTTATGCTTAATAGTTGCACCATAAAATAGATCAAGGAGCTTTGCTGTTTATATGTAAGAAATTGCATTTGTGTAGATATTTCATTAATTTATTTATTTTAAATTATTATTATTTTTTTAATCTATCTATCTATCTGTCCAATCTATCTCATGTCTGTGGCATTAAGTCGTAACTGTTACCACATCATTGAAGACAGACAGTTATATAAGGTGTAAGATGTTGAATGATCTGGAACATTGACTACATCTCAAGGAGCACCTGATTGGTTTCTAATACCAGCACTGAAGAACACGCAGTGATCAGATCAGACTGTCTGTCTGTTTATCTGTCTGTCTGTCTTTCTGTCTGTATATCTGTCTGTCTGTCTATCTAATTTCCACCAAACAAAGACTAGAAACCAAACATTTACCAATCTGCATATGAAAAAAGAAGCTTTCCAATTCTTCCAATGCAGTTCAGTTCATCATTTCAGTTAACCTGGAAGTATAAGCAAGCTATTCCATAGTGTGCGCTCTTAATTGTGCAGCAGATGTCTAGCCTGGAACCTTCTTCTGTTTTTTTTTTTTTTTTAAGGGATAAAAATAGGTCCGACATATGGAGAAATACATTTTCAGTGACCAAAATGTTCTTAACGTACAGGACCTGATAAATCTTGCTGATTCATCATTCTACTGTCTACTGTCACCCTTCTGCTATTCTTAAGAAGTACACAATGATCTACATTAGCCGAGTGTGTGCGTGTGCAGACACTAATGGTCTTCTTTTCGTTAATCATTGTTGTCAAACATTTCTGGGTCATTTATGGGTTATGGTTATTGATAGATGGTTAATTATTATTTTGTATCTGTAAAATAAATTAAATGGAGACTTGAGGAAGGTTTATGTAGATAAAAAGTGTCATGAATATCATTTACACATTTTTTTTCTCCCGTAAAAATATATATAATAAATAGATAGATAGATTAGATTGAGAGATAGTTATAAGTCTATGTAAGTGAGAATAAGTGTAGACATCTGGTGCAAGTACAAAGGACGAAAGTGTAACGGAATGACGCAATACTTAATGCAAAAATAAAAATTACAAAAATAAATAAATAAAAAAGTATTCGAAGCAAAAAGCTCAGTATTTGGTTCTGAAATTGTTGTTTTTGCACAACTAGCTGCACTTGGTCATTAATCCTATACTGACTAATCTTTCCCAGAGATGAGGGACATTTTTCTGGTAGCACAAGGTGTGAGGAACGAATCTAGATGTGAAGATCGACGACTATGCTATGTGTGCACATACAAACTCAGCAGTGTTTAATTATAGCTGATCCATCCAGGTGCATAAAAAAACAGTTATATTTTAAATAAATAATATACATTCATTCATTCATTCATCTTCTACTGCTATATCCGATCTTCTCGGGTCACGGGGAGTCTGTGCCTATCTCAGTTGTCTATGGGCATTAAGGCAGGATACACCCTGGATGGAATGCCAACCCATCGCAGGACACACACACACTCACATTCACACACACACATTCACACACCAGGGACAATTTTCCAAGGTGCTTATCAACCTACCGTGCATGTTTTTGGACCGGGGGAAACCGGAGAACCAGGAGATAAAACCCCTGAGGTACAGGAAGAACATGCAAACTCCACACACACACATGGCCGAGATGGGAATCGAACCCGGACCCTGGTGGTGTGAGGCAAACGTGCTAACTACTAAACCACCGTGCCCCCACATACATACGTAAAGGTATAAATAAATTATACAGTACTGCCTCAGAGTTCGTCGGTAATCCATTCCTTTGAAACCGACGAACTACGAACCAAATTATCCCATAAGAATGAATGGAAAGACTAATTAATCCGTTCCATGACTTTCATGATCGACCATTATCCCCCCGACCACCCGATTTCCAAGCTGAAAAAAATGCAAAAAGTCGTCTCAAAAGCTCTGCGTGTCCGTGGGCCCCCGGCTGCAAATTCGTCACGTTCGCGGCTCTGGCAGCGTTCGAGGTCGCGCTCTGAGACACACCGCGAGGTGAGGTTGAGCACGGCACAAACCAGACCAAACCCGGCTCAGCTGAGAAGCCGTTCGGCTTCTGTCTGCTCAAGGAAGAGACTAACTCCGGCGAGACCGATGAACTTTGCGACAAAGTAACCGACGAACTCTGCAGCCGATGAACACTGAGAACGAAGAACTCCGAGGTTGCTACTGTACTAATACACAATGAAAAAATGTAAGAAATAATATAATATTAGAATAGCATATTCTTTTCAGAGCAGCATAGGAAAAGAACTATTAATATTATTTTTACGACAATTAATAAATGCACTGCATATTTTTGTATTATATTTTAAAAAGTTATATTTCTTTGTTTTAATATTAAATTATCCCTAAATTTTGTAATCTTTTTGTCTCTTTCTTTAGTCTGAAACTTTTTTCTCATAAGCATCCAACATTTCTGGTGCCTCCACAAGTAACCATGTTATCATCAAAGTTTAAAACTGATATACACTTTTACTTCATGTGTCTTGTTCCATCCAGCTCTGATTGCTAGATGTAGTTCCCTTCAGAGACTGGAGGCTTCGTTTGATATCAAGATGCAGGGAATCGTGGGAAATAAATTTGGAATAACTTTTTTTCATCTGGCCGAAACAGGCTTCCAAATGATTCTTTTCCTCCCCCTTGCATGTAATGCCGTTACGTAATTTAACTACAAAATAAAAGTAACAATAATCCGTTACAGTCACTGCGGAAAAAAACGTGTAATTAAATTACAGTTACTTTTGAAAAAGTTGAAGATTACAAATCCCAAAACCCCCCCTACTCTTTTCAACAAAAATCCCCCCCACCCCCCACTTTTTCCATGTGCCACCTAGTGGACAAATGAAAGTAATCAAATGTAATCAGTTACTTTACTTTTAAAAAGTAATTTTAAAGTTAAACTACTTATTACATTTTGAATAGAGTCATTTGTAATCTATTACATTTCCAAAGTAACCGTCCCAACACTGGTTACCTGTCGAGTGTACTCCAGAGTTGTGGGTGGTGCGTGAGTAACAATTGTCCGTAGGAAACACATTGCTCCATGTGTACTTAAAAAGACTAAATTAGGCATCGAGGCGAATTAATTTGCCTACATGTATTTGCGTAATCGGATTATTCTAGTTTCTCTGTGAATTGTTAAAGCCCTAATGCATAGTAGAGTATAAAACCAATCAACTACTCTGCAATAAGTGAGCAAATTTCACGCTGTAGGGGGGCAACCGCGACCTCTGGGAGCTGGACAATTAGGGTGGTTGTGATGGAATTCCTCCAGGAAACCCGGGTCCAATCAGGAGGTCCTGCTTAGAATTCCCATAGGTCCATATCCCTCTCAGTCAATGAGGCATTCAAGTAGGGAACCCGTCACCAATTCAGGATTTCTCCGAGCGAGTAGATGGAGATCTGGTCCAGTACCTTGGGAGAAGGGGGATTTGTTTCAACTCTGTCTTTATCTGTGGCAGAGGGAGAAACGGGTTTATGGAGTGATATGGGTGAATGCAATAGTAAATGGGTGTCTCAGATCTGCAATCCTCTTTGTTCTCTGTACCTGACTGTAACAAAAACATGGGTGTTACCATCAGAGGTAGGTAAATCTGTGACAAAATCTATACCAATAAGGAAACGGAAGTTTAATGGGTGGAATGGAACCAATTTTCCCACAGGAAGGTTTTGAGGTATTTCTGACATGGCACAGACTGAAGAACTACGGACGACATCACTAGCCATACCTGGCCACAAATAGCAAGGTTAGAGAAGGGGGCGAGAGTCCATACTCTGCCAGGGTGTCCAGATCCCAGAACTTCATGAAATATGCCCAGTTCACAGCAATCAGACAGAACGTATGTCCTTTCCTCTGGGCATCGCAGTGGAGGAGGCCCTTGGACGGGAGTGGTTCGATTTTCCTTATTGATGGTCTTGATGGTTCCATGGGATCATCAGGAGAATGAATTTCTGGGTAAAGCGGCGGATCAGGCATCTTTTTACACTAATCGCAGACAACATTATCTACTGGAAATCCATGGAGGTTAGTTTCATGGTCCAGTCATTCTGTCACAGTTTCAAAGGCGGGAAAGTTATAAGAAACATATTTCTTATTTCACATTGCTTAAATGACATGCAGAACCAAGCGTAGTCCTTGGAAGCCTATGAACTTATCTGATGGGAGGAACGGTTGAGGACGAAGAATCCAGAAGATGGGATAATCTGAGAATGTCCCAGAAAGAGCACAGGAAATGGTGGAGCCGGAAGTAGTCGGGGTAAGTGAACGGTTGACGTGACGCCGTGTTCAGCGTGAGCTCTTTGTAGAGGTATCGAGAGATGAAGAAGGTATTTAGAAGGCTGGTGAGGTTGATCTGAGATGTGGTGGGGGGGGGGATTCCTAGATCCCTGGTATTAGGTATGAATTGTGTATTTTGAATAGATTTCAGTCTGGTTTTGCTGAAATGAAAGTAGAATACAATGTAAACAATAAGATCTAGGCACGATGGATGTAAAATGGATCTAATTTGAATGTCAGTGAAACGAATGTATCTAGCATACACTTTCAAATATGCTATTTTACCCAAAGAAAATGGTTGCATTGTAAACAACATTTTGCCTGATGGAAACAAAGTACTGTTTGCGGGTTAGCGAATGAAAACAACAATCATTTTTAGCACGTATAGAAGTAACACTTTTTTTCTTTGTTTTTTCCATGCCATTATTACAATATAACACTAATGCGAGTACGCAGGTCAGTTTGTACATAATTGGCAGGAGACTGAATTTATGGGTTTTTTTTTTACCTTCTTGGCTCTGCACTCCAGTACATTGGCTTTCAAACGAAACAATACCTTTGTGGTTAAAGTGCTCAATGTCAGCTTTAATGTCAGCATTGTTTCGTTTCGAATTCAGTGCACCAGCACACCAAGCCAAAAGAACAAAAATTCTGTCACTGTCCAATTACATAAAGAGTGTGCCGCATGTGTTATCAGTGTCTGAAATGGCTCTCGGGAGTCAGCGCAGCCTCCATCAGACACTCGGCGAATGATGGAGGCACATGTCACGCAGACATTAGAGGTCACTCCTCTACTGAATTGTGGAAAATGGATGACAGGTGTGTGTTTTGCTTGGCGAGCGGGACTCTGTGAAGCAGAGAGCTCAATACAGTCACACTGATTACTATGGATTGGCTGGCTCGCCATCGCTACTCAGGCTTGATTTGTTTCATCTCTGTCATTTATGTCTTGCTGCATCCAGAACAAACTATTTCTTTTCGTTCTTTTTTTTTTCTTTTTTCCTCGCTCTGTTCATTTTTTTTTTCACACTATTGGACGAACCATGGAAATGTCTCAGGTAAGAATGTTATCTTCAAGTGGAACAGACACAATAGAGTCAGCGGTTGGACGTCTGGGTTGATTTGATTGAAGTGAAACTTAGAACTTCTCCAGTGTTTTTTGTGTCTTCTTTTAGGAAGCCAAAGAGCCTTTATAACATAACTTTATAATTTATTTACATTGCAGTCGGTAAGACACATGATATCTTATCAAAGATTGAGAACTACAGTAGATAGCTAGCTAGCTAGCTAGCTAGCTAGATAGATAGATAGATAGATAGATAGATAGATAGATAGATAGATAGATAGATAGATAGATAGATAGAGATGGATGGATGGATGGATGGATAGAAAGACAGAGATAGATTATTTTTAGGAGGGATGGATAGAGGTATAGAGGGATGGAGGGATAGATAGATAGATAGAGAGAGAGAGAGAGAGATGGATGGATGGATGGATGTATAGATGGACAGACAGACAGACAGACAGACAGACAGACAGACAGATAGATAGATAGATAGATAGATAGATAGATAGATAGATAGATAGATAGATAGATAGATAGATAGATAGATAGATAGATAGAAAGACAGACGAGATAGATTATTTTTAGGAGGGATGTATAGAGGTATAGAGGGATGGAGGGATAGATAAATAGATAGATGAGAGAGAGATCGGGATGGATAGATGGATGGATGGATGGATGTATAGATGGATAGATAGATAGACAGACAGACAGACAGACAGACAGATAGATTGGATGGATGGATAGACAGACAGAGAGATAGATTATTTTTAGCAGGGATGGATAGAGGGATAGAAGGATAGATAGATAGATAGATATAGATAGATAGATAGATAGATAGATAGATAGATAGATAGATAGATAGATAGATAGATAGATGATGGATGGATGGATGGATAGAAAGACAGAGATAGATTATTTTTAGGAGGGATGTATAGAGGTATAGAGGGATGGAGGGATAGATAAATAGATAGATAGAGAGAGAGAGAGAGGGATGGATAGATGGATGGATGGATGGATGTATAGATGGATAGATAGATAGACAGACAGACAGACAGATAGATTGGATGGATGGATAGACAGACAGAGAGATAGATTATTTTTAGCAGGGATGGATAGAGGGATAGAAGGATAGATAGATAGATAGATAGATAGATAGATAGATAGATAGATAGATAGATAGATAGATAGATAGATAGATAGATAGATAGATAGATAGATAGATAGATAGATAGATAGATAGATAGATAGATAGATAGATAGATTTTTGCTGAGGAATATTCTACAGCCTTTGAAATAAAATAATGATCTGGATATTATTCACAGGCTCTAAAAGACTTGCAGGTCTTCTAAGCGGATCTTAAAAGCAGCTACTGTAATTCACTGGAGGGTGTTTGAAAGTCTCAGCAAATTGGATTAGACACAGGTCAGTGCAATGACAAGTATGAATCAGTGATGGCCTTTAATCACATTCTGTTTCAAGAATTCCCCCGTGTGAGGGCAGATTTCTGATCTGTTTTGTAAAAGACCAGTCTGCTGTTTTAAAATGTTATTAAGTGGTTGTCTGATTAATGAGGGTTATGAGGGTTTCCAGACCATTGTGAGTTAATCATCAGGCATGTTATAAGATTATACTCCTTGAGATGAAAATGCCCATATAGAACAACAGTGTCCATCAGGCAGCCGGTGTTGACCTCTAGAGATTAGGAAAACCCTGTTATTATTATTTGTTGGGATTTCATTAATTGAAGAGTTGATCATTTTTTTTCAGTATTCATGAGTAAACTCATTAAGGCCTAATGTTCATATTTATATTTATTATATATATATATATATATATATATATATATATAAACCTACTTTATGCTATAGGCAGAACTACAGTTCATATAAGGATAAGGATGCATATATTTCATTCACACCTCCTGACCAACCACATTCAAGTATCCAACGGAATGAAAACGTTTCCGGAGCCCGGCCGGCCGATTGGAATTCAAGAGCACTGTGACTTAAATCACAGCAAATGTGTACAACTGAGCAGCAGGTAAGCATGAAAGGAAAGGAAGTGCTATGTTGTTATTCGCAGAGGGAGTCCTGCACAAGGCTATATTCAACATCACTCACATTTTCAATGGGCTTTGTGAGTGATTCATGAACAGCCTCAGCCCGGGTACTGATAAGACCTTCAGAGGAATGACGAGGAGACAAGGTAGGTGCTGTGGTCGCATCACTAATGCTGGACTTCAAGTCTCTTTTCAAGGATTGGGTGTCAGGGTCTGGATTAGAAAACAAGTACATAAACTACACTTATTCCATTTCTAATATATCTTGCATAATGTGGAATATTTTGCAAGCTTTGATTTGATTGAAAATGCAAAGGGATTTTGTTTTGTATTATAATGAGCAGTATACATTTACATTTGCAGCATTTGGCAGACGCCCTTATCCGGAGCGACTTACAAGTGAGCAATTGAGGGTTAAGGGCCTTGCTCAAGGGCCCACTAGTGGCAGCTTGATGGTGGGGATTGAACCTGTGATCTTCCAGTCCAGAGTCCAACACCATAACCACTGGTCTACCATCTCCCACAGTATATTGTACATAGTCCAGTGGATAGACTGTACAGGATACTGTACATATACGATAGAGACAAAATTTTTAAACATCTTTTCCCAACATTATAATAACCTTCAGATTTATAGAAAGACTTTTCGAGTGTACTTGTGGAGATTTGCCCTCGTTCAGCTACAAAAGTGTTAATGTAATGTAATGTCAGGTACTGGTGTAGGAGAGGTAAGCATACAGTACCTGGGGTGCAGTCAGAGTTTACATTCATCCCAAAGGTGTTCAATAGGGTTGAAGTCTGGGTTATATATCAGGAGATCTTCCATTCCAAACCATGTAAACCATATATGGCTTTGTGCACAGGGGTATGGAACAGGTTTGGATATTTAAATCCACATGACTTATGGGTGCTTAAGTGCATCAATAAGTTTGCATATATAATGTAGTTTAGATTCGTATTAATAAACAAACAAACAAATAGAACATACCATAAGGAGGTACAAGGAGGTAAAACTCCACTTGCACAAAAATGTCCTGGGTACATCCAGAAAACTGGAGTGATGTTGTTGAGTTTGATAAACTCTGAAACTGCTGGGATTATCAGAAGACTCCAATGCAAATAATGAAAAAATTATGCAAAAAAAAAAACAACAAAAAAACAAGAAAAGTTAATGTAAGGTACAGGTGTCCATACTATCAATGCTTATATATTTAATATATACTATTATATTATTAATATATCTTTTATACACCATAACAACTTATAAAACATGATACAGACATTTTAAATATGGACAGTGTTAAATAAACGGTATGGAAATGATGAGACTTCATTGCTGTAAGAATGAAGAAGTCTATATACTAAAAGTCATTTGTCAAGCAATGTTAATATTTTAATCATTACAGCTTTTGTATACATTTGATGTAACAAAAGCTTTTTTTTGCTGAATTTCTATATACAAAGTCAAAATACCACATGTACAACATGTGCAAAACCATGTCTTACATTCTCCACATCACCCCCTTATGTGACAAAGTTGGGAAACACAAAACTTGCATACAATTGTATACTGCGGCATTATAATTTCCATTCCCTTGTTCCTGCCTGATAATGCACTTAATAAACCAGTTCAGTTAAGGCCTTTTTAAGAATGAATGTATTTGAAAAAGTGTAGTAAATGTTACTACTGTATTATTAATACTTAATTTACTGAATGACACACTGCAGATTCAAGTGTAATATTTTAGATTACATCTTGACAAGGGTTTAAATATTCAAGGTATTTGAAAAAGTGTAATGCTCTGCATGTTGAAAGGAGAAATGAAATGATACAGCACAAAAAGCTGATATCAGTTGATGTGAAAAGTGATATATATATATATATATATATATATATATATATATATATATATAAAATTCTATTTATTTATACATTTTAAAATTGCTTAAAAACCCTAGTGACTACACCTTATTAAAAAAGCTACCACCTCAGCTGCTTCATAAGAACTCATGAGGTGACACTTTAAGTTTTTTACTATTACTTTAATAAATGCTGTATTTTTGTTTTTTTCGCTTCTTGCTATTTCATGTAAAAATACACTATATACATTTTGACTGTGCTCACTTTTAAAAGCATGGAAATGTACCGATCTGGGAGAAATAAGTAATAATTAATGAACGCGAGTGTTTCCTGCTTACCAAAAAGGAGAGCGTTTTCTATAGATATTGACATAAAGTAAAGTTACCACAGCGTTCCCTTTGTGTAAAAGTGAGAGCTTGCGCCTATTTAATGCAACATCTGTATTTGCTTTATAAAAAAAAAAGTAGAAAATAAGATATTACACATTAAAATACACTGCAGACAAATTTCACCAAAAAAAGTAAAGTATAGATGCTTTATTATATTGTACTGATCTACAAAACTGTAAAGATACATCCATCGCTAATAATGTATAACCAAAAAAAAAAATAGGCATTCTGTTTGAATAAAACAATTAAAATTGACCGTCTCATCCATGCACCACTGTTTCCAACACAAGAGTTTTCCTGACAAAGCTTTTTTTTTTTCCCTCTGACACTTTGTTGAAGCGAATGACCACAAATGCACTGAGACTGTTTATTTCATATGGCGTATATCGACGTCGCACTGCAGCAGGATGTCAGCGCAAGCGTGGCGATACATTCTGACAGCTAAATATGTAGCTGTCTTCGGGAACATATAAATTAATTTCCATTTTCCGTCGCCGTGTTCACCCAAGACTTTAAAACGTATATGATTTTTTTTTAAATGCTGGAATATGACAGATTTTAGTGTTCTTTAGTGTCCAGACAAATAAACACTCAAAACACACTTATCCCGGTGTGTAGTGATATTGGAATGTGGGGTCTTATTGGTTAAGAGTTGGTTTGGGTTTAAAAAAAAAAAAAAAAAAAAAGTTTTTCATAAAAAAAGAGGAAAAAAAGAAGAAAAAAGAACCCTCAGCTTTCCTCCAAGTTTGTGGTAAAAGTTTGAGGAACAAAACTGTATAGGAAATCTTTAGAGGCGGCAGCATGAGATTTTCGCTTCACTTGAGACCCAATTCTGTTCCAGCATGACAATGCTCCTGTGCACAAAGTGTAATCATACTCTTTATATCATCCAAATAAAGAGTCTGTTTCTTCCCAAGGTTTCCTCTTTATACCATCTAAGGGGGGGTTTTCTCTGCCACAGCCTCCCCAGGATTGATCGTCACATCAATACATAAATATAGTGCAATTATTGTTTTATAATACTTATATTCTAGAAAGCTGCATTGAGACACTGTTTGTTGTGTAAAGTGCTATAAAACTAATTTTGACTTGAATTGTAGGTGCCTTGTAGTGGAAGATGTGCTATAGTGCTTGAGGCTCAACTATCAACACCCCAGTGGAGCACCGACTGCACCCCAGCACTCCTCACCCTACATCAAAACCTTCTTTGTCTAACACTCTAACACACACTTGTGGCTGAATCACAACTCCAAAATCATCTTCCTGCGAAATGTTGTGGACGAAATGTGGAATGGGATTAACAGTGTTGGAAAGGTTACTTTGGAAATGTAATAGATTACACATTACAAATGACCCTATTCAAAATGTAATAAGTAGTGTAACTTTTTAATGACTTTATAAATGTAAAGCAACTGATTACATTTGATTAATTTTGGATTACTTTCATTCGTCCACTAGGTGGCACTTGTTGAAAATAACATCCTGCGTCAAAACATTTTGAGACAAAGAGACAAAGTGTTGACAGGGGTGGGGAGGACTTTTGAATCTTTAACATTTTCGAAAGTAACTGTAATTTAATTACACCTTTTTTCTCAGTTGCCGTAACAAATTACTGTTACGTTCATTTTGTAATTTAATTATCTAACGCCGTTACACTTATATTTTCATCCTGTAATCTATTTATGATGGCAACGTAAGTTGATCAGACCCAACCCCTGATGTTTGACGTATCAGTCACCAGTGTTGGGGAGTAACTAGTTACATGTAACGGCATTATGTATTTTAATTACAAAATAAAAGTAACAGTAATCCGTTACAGTTACAGCGAAAAAACATGCAATTAAATTACAGTTACGTTAGAAAATGTTGAAGATTACAAAATGCAACAACCACCGCCTAACAACACCAGACGACAAAAAAATTCATCCGCAACACCCCTTCCCCCTTAACAATTTGATTCGGAAGCAGCTCAGTTTCAAAAATATATTGCCACATAGTGGATAAATGAAAGTTATTAAAAAGTAAACAAATGCAATCAGATACTTTACTTTTATAAAGTATTTGAAAAGTTACACTATTTATTACATTTTGAATCGTGTCATTTGTAATCTGTAACCTATTACATTTCCAAAGTAACCTTCCCAACACTGTCAGTCACAAAGGCTGAACTCTGACCCTTCTCTTTGACTGATCTCTGTTTATGGATCAGTATGGAATTAAACACTGATTCATTTAGACACTTGCATTCTCTTGCATTAGTTTTATAATAAAATGTGTTTTGTTTGAAAAGAGGCATTTGTTATGGTCACAAACATTTGTTTGTGTATATGTAGTGCTTACAATGAAATCAGTAAAGCCCTTAGTATGTGTTTACAGTAATCATTCATTCATTCATCTTCTACCGCTATATCCGATCTTCCCTCGCGTCACGGGGAGCCTGTGCCTATCTCAGGCGTCTATGGGCATTAAGGCAGGATACACCCTGGATGGAATGCCAACCCATCACAGGACACACACTCACTTTCACACACTAGGGATAATTTTTCCAAGGTGCCAATCAACCTACCGTGCATGTTTTTAGATCAGGGGGAAACCGGAGAAAAACCCCCTGAGGCACTGGGAGAACATGCAAACTCCACACACACATGGCCGAGACGGGAATCGAACCCGGATCCTGGAGGTGTGAGGCGAACGTGCTTTTACAGAACCCTGTTTACAGTAATCAGTACAACAAATTGTAATGAGAAGAAATAAGGCATCAAACTTAAGACACAATCTCCACAGATCCTAGGCTTGGAATGCTGGACTTTATCTTAAGTTTCTTTCAAGTAGATTGACTGTATGACTGTGTGAATATCTGTGCACATTTTCATCCCACCCACTGTTCCCAGAATAAACACTGAATCCACTGTGGCCCAGACGAGGATAAGAATTTAGTGAGAATGAATGAATAAAACATCGAATTAGTGAGCAATCTCAGAGGCAACATTAAGTAAATTCACTTAACGTTATTGCAGGCAGAGAAACCGGCAACAATAAAAACAGCGGTGAAGTGATCTACTTAAAGGCAGAGATCTAATTATTTAACTCACGCAACATGCGGAAATACTTTGCAAACAACAACAAGGAAAGGTAAAGCACTTATTTACACCACCGTGTAAATCCACAGGATGGAAAACGTTCATTGAGTAGAATGAGCTTGAATGGAGGCGTAGGTGTAACTTGCCGTAGTTTATTGTGTTACCTCAAAAAACTTGGTTATGGATTTCCAAATCTAGAAAATATAGCCTTTTTGTGTTTGCTTTTTTCACACGGAACGAATACAATATGTATTTAACCAGTCATTTTTGTTTTCTTAATAATAAAGATTCACATTTTACTGCTAATTGAGTGAGAAAATGTAGTAAATTTTGCATATTTACATTAGTATACAAACATTACAAAGTACATTATAATGATTATATAGTAATATATATAGAATATATATATAAATATATAGGATATATAGTAATACAATCTTTTTTAATCTATAATTTAAGTGAATGTATTTTTAAGTAATATTTGGATGTATTATAGAGTATTTAAAAGCCAACTTCATCCAGGTCCATATAAGTTCCGAAAAGATCGCTGTGATGTCATGAGGGGCGGAATTCCTTGAATTGGCTTGTCCCAGAACCGGAGCAGAAGAGCCATAGTATCCAAGGCGAGGTCCACACCCATCACCCTGCTTTATTTGATTATGGAAGTAGTGTAATACAGGGCTCACTTTGAGATTAAAATCATCTCAGAAGATGTGTATTTTTCAATGTATGTCCATTGATCCAGTATGTAAAGCTTGATGTGATTGTTAGTACCTGATGTGTGTATAGTTGTGTTTCATGCGTGGTGACTTTTTAACTCCTTCCACATTATGCCTCCAGTACCTCGACTGTTTTCAAAAAGAGATGTAGCTGTCTGTAGATGTCTTTTCTGATAAATCTAAAGACTACTCAGAGATTATAGCTATATATATATATATATATATATATTATATATATATATATATATATATATATATATATATATATATATATATATATGCAAACAGGCATAATTTTTCCAGACAGGAATGGGGGAGTCAATTGCGGGTGGTACATGCTTGTTATGCTTCGGCATATTTTTTTTTTTTTTCATTCTACTCATGTACTACTCCCTGACTCCGTCCACATTTAGTGGATGTGCAATTATGCCTTATTCAATATTATACATTATTCATTATACTTTATTCTATAACAGCACTGATTTTACATCATTGTTCAGATGTAACCCTATTTGCAATCCTTAACATATGTCATAAGTAACTGGTAATGTAAATACACTGTTACATTTATTTTGTAATTAATTATGTAATGCCGTAACTAGTTATTCTCCAACACTGTATATCTATATATATATATATATATATATATATATATATATATATATATATATATATAGATCTATATATATATATATATATATATGTACCCTAATGCCACTTTATTAATGTATTTATTTATAGTTATATTTTATAGATTTTTTTGAGTAGTTAGCTTATTTCTAAATGTGAAATCAGTCAAAAATGTTTAACATGAGCTTTATTCTATTGTATTTTATTTTCTCTGGGCTTCCACACTTGCTGTAACATTATTGTGACAGGTGTGACAGATTTTAAATGAAGCCCTTTCAAGGCAACTATAGCCGCCATTATGAGTAGGGCGCACTACACTAAGTTGTCAGCGTCTCACAAAACTAATAGTTTCAGACGCCTTGACCCTGCCATGCTACAACCACCACCATCTAGAGGGGCTAACGAAGGAATTTCACCAGCTTTAATTTCACCTTTGCTCTCCTGGAGTTTAATTAATTCATGCAATTATGACTTTAATTGGACATATTTACTAGTATCGTAGATTCATGGCAGCACAGAGGTTCATAAGCCTGTCAGGGGTTCTCCTCGTGTAGTTTTTTTCGCTCGGCAGCATGTCACAAATACATCGGAGCAGTGATCGTTCTCAAATGAGAGTAATTAGTCAAATGTCATGTCCCATTCCCACCTCTCTCAATGGTTTACTGGCATAGTAGCTCAGAGGTAAAGCTAAAAGATTAATAGGTGTGGAATTTCATTAAGTCGTTTGCTCGGGGAGTGCGAAAAAAAAGAGAGAAGTAATTAAACTTCAGCCATTTGCCTTAAGACACCTAAACATTATCCTTTTTTACATTTCTGTATTGAGGTGATTGACAAAGAATTCTAGAATTCAAAGAATTTAGAGAACGGCGGTGGTTTTGATAATGTGCATAATGTCAGTTGTAGGCAAACAAAGGTGGAAGAACAATCGAGCAGCCAAGAAGGAAATAAAAAAAACAGCAGAAAAAGAAAACATTGGGAGTTACATATAGCATATGCACTATATTTTTATATAATTATTATAATAATAATAATTACTATTATGATTCATACCTTCTTTTTATTTTCTTATTATTATTATTATTATTATTATTATTATTATTATTATTATTATTAATTATTTATTTTATTTTATTATACAAATATAATGTACAGTAATTTTTTCCTAAATGGTTGATTTTTTTCATTTATACATAAATGTATATATATATATATGTATATATATATATATATATATATATATATATATATATATAATATATATATATATATAATATACACACACGAGTGTTGTGTACGCCCTGCTATGGGTTGGCATTCGGGTGTATCCGGCCTTGATGCCCCAACACACACCTGAGATCCCCGCGACCTGAGGGAAGATCGAATAAAGATGAATGAATTAATGAATCGAATTGTACATGTATGCATATGTATGTAGGTATATATATATATATATATATATATATATTATATATATATATATATATATATATATATAATGTTCAAGTTATATTTAAGCAAATCAAATTAAAATAATCTCTTTTTTTTCATGTAGCACTGATAAAGACATAATCCCAGAGTGGAGGTTATTATAACATCAGTTTTTCAGCATTCGACTGAACATAAACTATCTAAAAAGAAATGTCGTCTGCGATCTCAATTACCAGCTCTACACATCACGTCATCCATTTGATTTGCGAGTGACTCTAGTCGCTCAAACAGCTCTCTTCAGTCTCTCCTTTTGCAGGTGTGTGGCGACGCCGGTATATATTTTTTACATTGCACCATGCTTGAGATGATGGTTTATTGGCCAATTCGAAAGTACTTCACCTCTGTTCATAAAAGGACGTGCCAAGAGTCTGTCATCGTGAGGAACTGGAAAGCTTAAAATGAACTTTAGAGCTGCGCTGCGAGCAGTCCTTTAGAAAAACCTCGAGACCACAAATCTTTAGGACTATAATAAAGAGGACAGGGCACTTTATTCTAATTTTATTCTACTGCGCCAGATTTATATATGATAATAGCTCCCTAAAATGCATAATGCTCGCTTAGCAGTTCTACTTCACGTTCTGACATATGGATAGTTTTTTATAATTGTTAAAAATGGATCCCTTGAGGATTTTTTTCTTTTTTTTTTAGTGTTATAATTTATTATACCTCACATCACAGAAGCGGTTGAATTTCGCAACCTGATTGGTCAGGAAGTGTGGATGCATTCCATTCATTCTGATTGGAAGATTACATGAATACACTCGCGCGTATACATTACGCTCCTGTAGTAAAGGTTTGCACAGGGGCTTGGATAGAGGAGGCTGCGCATCTATGGATTGAAAGCTGTGTGTAATTCAAGTAGGTCAAGTCTAGTCAAGTAGGCTTTTATTGTCATTTCAGCCATTTACAGTAGAATACACAGTGAAATGAAGCAATATTGTTTTTTTTTTTCTCGTGGCACAAGGAAACAATAGAAATTAACAAAACGTAAAAGTAGCTAAGGATAAGGTCTGCCGTGATCCGGATCGATTTGAAAATGGCATTTCCATCTAAAGACGCTCCGTGTACATTGCTGATTCACACTAAAACTTCGGAATACCCGTGCATCCCTGTATCGCACACAAATAAAACACAATATGCTCCGACTTGCTGTCTGGGGGTTTTTGAAACGACTTTGGAGACAGCCTTCAAAAAAACACCTGGTTTGCAAGCTGAAAACGTTTGGAAGGTCATAACTATTATTTGGGGCAAACAACAGAAGACAAACACAGCGAGAGTGTAGAACCAACCTGTACAGTGTATATGTGTGTGTTATTAAAAACAAATTCTCTCTCTGTTTTTTTTTGTTTAACATACTTTATTGATCCAGTGAGGGAAATGCTTTTTCTTCCAACTTGTTTGGAAGCTGGGGTCAGAGCGCAGGGTCCGCCATGATACGGTGCCCCTGGAGAACAGAGGATTAAGGGCCTTGCTCAAGGACCCAAGGATGGCAGCTTGGCGATACCGGGGCTCGAACCCTGACCTTCCGATCAGTAACCCAGCACCCTAAACCACTGAGCTACAACCGCTGCCAATATGTACTCACAATTACATAGAATATATATAATAATATACAGTATATTATGGGGGACCCCGAATAGATAATTTAATGCTTATCTCATAATCAAATCCTTGCAGAGGTATTAGGAAATAAGTATCGTGCCATTTTGATTATGTTTATACAGCTTAGTATAATAATGCAGTAAATAAAAAATATGTGGAAAAAAATCTAATAAAATAATGATTTATATTTTTAATTCATTCATTCATCTTCTACAGCTTTATCCGATCTTCCCTCGGGCCACGGGGAGCCTGTGCCTATCTCAGGCGTCTATGGGCATTAAGGCAGGATACACCCTGGATGGAATGCCAACCCATCTCAGGACACACACACACACACACATTCACACACATTCATACACTAGGGACATTTTTCCAAGGTGCCAATCAACATGGTAGGCATGTTTTTGGACCAGGGAGGAAACTGGAGAAAATGGAGAAAAAACCCCTGGGGCACGGGGAGAATATGTAAACTCCACACACACATGGCCGAGACGGGAATCAGGGATTACAATATTTAACAATGTCTAGAAGATACAGCAAAGTTATACTCTGTTTTAACCCTGTAAACTAATTATTTAAACTAATTTAAAGTGCCAAATGAGAAGCTGCAAATTCCGTGGCCTTTCTGCCGTTATTTTTTTAATCGTAAATTTTATTAATCATAAATATTTTTAATTTTAAAATATGTCCTTTTATATCTTTGTGTGAAGATCGGTGTGAAGACTTTTCTCATGTGTGTGTTGGTTGTTTGGCAGCTATTTGCAAACAGTTTATTCATTTGCATGTATGTGTGTGTGTTAGTGCCAATCCAGTCCCTATGTGTTGATTATTCAAACGGCTTATGGAAAGAAACAGTGATACACAGTCAAGATATGAAGGTCCAAATGCTTCAGTGCCTTTTTCCAGACAGCAGGAAAGTGAAAGTGAGATCGAGGGTGAAGGATTAACCGTGGTTTTTCAGGTGCAGCATGTGGTGTAAATGTCTGTGATTGGGCAAGAAAGACTTAAAAGTGGAGCTTTCTCTAAGGAAAATGTTTCCTGGGTTCCAAACAGGGTTGTGTTTTGTGTATTTCATGTCTTGTTTTGTTAGTTGGAAACATAAATAAAAAGAGAGAACAATGGAGAGTACAGATCAGACACCGAGAGATAGAGAACTTTCTGGGTTTGACTGGCAAAGAAGTGTTTAAATGTTTATAGTTGCTATAACATAAGTTATAACTACCCACAACCTTAATTATTCGGGAATCAAACAAATTCGGGAATCAAACAAAACAGGATTTATTAATAACAACGAATTCAGGAGACGCCGCTCAAAAGGAGCGGCCAGACAGGCTAGGGAGCCTTGCTCGATACAAGCCGTGGAACAGGATATGCTGGAGAGCAATAGCGGCGGCGGACAAAGTCGCGTCCGCGGGACTTGGAAGTCCGGGTAGCGGGAGCAGACGGGAACGGAACCTGGTTGGGAAATCAGACATAGGTTAGTTACTAAATCACCGAAGGAATGCGTGCAATGTACATACTAAGTGTATGTGTACAAGCCCGGACCGGGAATGTAGGGATGACCGGGCTTATATAGGGAGAGAGAGAGGGAGAGAAAGTGAGGTGCAGCTGATGACAATTAAGGGAGTGAGTGTGGGGAAAAGAGCAGGGAGGAGCGAGGAGAGAGAGGGAACCGTGTCATATATATATATATATATATATATATATATATATATATATATATATCATTCATTCGTTCTACCACTATATCCGATCTTCCCTCGGGTAACGGGGAGCCTGTGCCTATCTCCGGCGTCTATGGGCATTACGGCAGGATACACCCTCGATGGAATGCCAACCCATCTCAGGGCGCACACACACACACATTCACACACTAGGGACAATTTTCCAATTTTGGACCGGGGGAAAATGGAGAACCCGGAGGAAAAACCCCTGAGGCACGGGGAGAACATGCAAACACCACACACACACCCGAGACGGGAATCGAACCCTGACATTGGACCCTTGGTCAACGTGCTAACCACTAAGCCACAGCGCCCCCTATATATATATATATATATATATATATATATAATATATATATATATATATATATACCTTTGTATATACAAATTTGTATATATACAACAAATTTGATAATAAATAAATAAATAAATACATACATAAATAAAATGCTATGAGACTACTGGTCCCGGTGAGGAATTATTTTCCCACATCGCACCCTGTTGTGTTTCATTCCTTACCTATAGGTTCCAATGAGACTCTCAGGCCAACAGACTATTGTTTGGCAGCATTTGGAGCGGCTTCTACTTGGCAGGATGGAAGAATACATTTCTGCTTAATTAATCCCATTCCTTACTTGAGGTATTAAAAAGCAATGGTCTGTTTAACAACTTTCCGTGATGCTAAACGGGCAATTAGTCACAGCCTAATCATTTTTCATACGTTTTATGGATACGTTGAAACAGGTCCTAGCCTCTGTGCTACTCGCCTTTGTCTCCTCTTCCCATCTCCTTCTCCCTTTTCTCTTAGCGCCGCGCCGCTCCTCAAGCTGCTTCATCACTACGGACACCGCGGCGTGTGAACACAGCGTGACGCTCAGCTTCGGATCGCTCCGATAGTAGCGCAGCACTAGGTGTTCATTACAGGGTGTGATTGATCGAAAATCCCAGGTTTCCAGCTTCCATTCTCAGCAAAGCAGCATGATATCCAGACAGGAGGTCTGACTATTAGAGTAACCTAATTAAAGAGGAGACAAAATAAAAGCTGTGGCTAATGCTAAATGGAGCTAATATGTGCAAACGATCGCTTTAGCCTGGTCGGCATAGCTAGGGGGAGCAGTTAGATGCTGGAGAGCAAGGTGATGAGGAGAAGGCAATGTTAATATGTTTACCTTTTGCTTGTTTGTTTATTTATTTTTTTCGGTTGTGCTATAATTGGTTCTCTCACTCATTCCCTGGCTCACGGAGGAAGGATTGTACTGTATAAACAAATAAAGTTTGTTCAAGCGTTAGATTAAGGTATATGGCTTCATTAAAAGCGTTCTGCCATAATAATAATAATAATAATAATAATAATAATAATAATAATAATAATAAATTTGTTTTATTTCATTTGTTTCTTTGTGTATTTATTTTTAACAGTCTTGCAACAATATAGTTGCTTTGTTTTTGTTGTTGTTGTTGCTGTTGTAAAGAAGTGGTAGCATGTTGGTTAAGATGTTGGGCTTCTACATGAGTTCAAATCCCAGCACCACCAAATTGATAATCCTGGGCCCCGGAGCAAGTCCCTTAACTGCTCAGTTCATTGGAGCTGAATATGCATCTAAAAATGATCTAAAAAAAACATCATAACATTTAATTGTTTTTTGTTTGTTTTTAACTTTCAATATTCATTGTGGTCTGTGCCACATGCTGAATACAAATGGTTTATATTAGTGTATACAATATAAGGTCAAATGTTTGTGGACAACTGAATATAAGTTGTAAAATCATGAGTCACACTATATAATATAAATATCCACTGTTTCTCTTGAGGTCCTCTAGTCTCAACTATTTCTGAATGAATGATTGAATAAACAAACAAAGATTAAATAAATAGAGACATTTATTCATTCATTTATTCATTTGTATAGCAGCAGCATGCAGCCTTTGAGCAAAGCTTAACTGTATTCTTCTCAGGCGACGATCGGGATGAGAGCATCTGCCGTATGTCATTATTAGAAGTATTTAACTAATTTATACTAAATATTGGTTATTTAATTGTTATTATTTATGATTAATAGATTGCATGGTGCTGCTGCCATTTTGAATAAGTATCATAAAATCATCATCAGATTTTGATCGCCAGTTTAACTGCCACGGATTTGTCACGGATCCACACGGATACATTTAACAGCTGAATATATCATATAATGAATCTTTCATGTACATACATTTTTTCATTAGCTGGAGGAGAAATGTCAGAAATATGACTGAAATAAATAAATAAACAAAACAAAATAAATAAATAAGAGAGGGATTATCTGGCACTGATATATTTCAACAGCTAGAACAAGCCCCGGCTATAAATAAAAGCAATTAAACCCAATTGCATGTCTTTAGAGCCAATTGAAATATCCATCTGCAAAATTAGAATATCCTGCACGCGCTCTGCCATGCAAAGCAGCCGTAATAGGCTCCCCTATCCTAATGTGTTTTCGCCTCCGTTCTTTTTTTTGCTTTTTCCTTTTCTCTCATCTAATACGCTGATCATTTGCCAACTCTTTTACACATGACTCTTTTGTCCTTCACAATGCTGCAATTAGGTTCGAGAAACGGGACATATTTACCATGCCTTCTTCATCATCATCATCTCTTTCTCGAGGCTCCTCCTCCTCCTCCTCCTCCTCTTCATTCTCGTCGGGCCAGATGTATAAGTGAAGATTGTAAGCACAAAACATACAGCGTTTGTATATGGACGTCGATATCCGGATAAGCAAATCCAAGACAATCCATGGGGCATTATATGTTACAGACTTTAATGCTGGATGTGATTTGGTGACTCCAGTTGCAAAGTAATTAACGAATCCAATTAGTCCAAAAGCTCGCTTTTCATCAAATTCACTGCGGCCGTGATTAGAAATGTAAGTACTATAATCAGAGTTAATTGACACCCAGGTGGAATTCCTGATCAATGTCGGATGCTCTTTGCGATATAGCCGAGATTGATCGCTTTGAGTGATCAAAAATGATGTTCGCTTGCTGCAGAAAACCTGAAAATAGACCCTCTTTTTTTTTTTTTTTAAAGCTCATACTGTAGTGATGACTGCTGTATGAGGTGTTTTTTTTTCCCCAAAAGTCAGATTTGAAGATATCAATGCTTGTATCCTCACTAATAAATTTCTGGATAAAAGTTGCAGCAAAATTGCTAATTGCAATATAAAACTCATTTATACATTCCCTTTTAATTTTACACGGGCCGACAACTTTTGGGGTTATTTGGCAAGTGGACGGTGACTGAACCGATTTTGCTGCTGACAGTCAGTCCGATACTGTATATAAAGTTTACTTCTGCTTACAGCAAATCGGCCAATAACAAATACAAGCGTTGGAGCAATTGGCAAATTTCCAGTTACACTTTGAACAATCCAGTGCTGCCAAAGACATAATAAAGAATTGAATGCAATATTATTATTTTTTTGCAGAAATTGTTCCAAAATCCAATATCCACAGTTGTCACTGACTAACACACTTCTTATTTGCTTTTTTGTATATTAGTGATTATACTGTATGAACACAAGGTTGTGGATACCTGACCATAAGCCTGACCATAAGCCTGACCATAAGACTGACCATTAACCAGCAAACATATCATCCATTCTCCCAAGAGTGATTTCTCACTGAAGCTAAGCAATGAAGATCTTGGTTAGTATCTGGATGGGAGACCAATTCAGAATACTAGGTTGCTGCTGGGGGGCACGGTGGCTTAGTGGTTAGCATGTTCGCCTCACACCTCCAGGATCCGGGTTCGATTCCCGTCTCGGGCCATGTGTGTGTGGAGTTTGCATGTTCTCCCTCCCCTGTGTCTCAGGGGTTTTTTTTTTCTCCGGGTTCTCCGGTTTCCTCCCGGTCCAAAAAACATGCACGGTAGGTTGATTGGCACCTTGGAAAAATTGTCCCTAGTGTATGAATGTGTGTGTTGTGTGTGTGTGTGTGAGTGTGAACCCTGCGATGGGTTGGCATTGCATCCAGGGTGTATCATGCCTTAATGCCCATAGACGTCTGAGATAGGCACAGGCTCCCCGTGACCCGAGGGAGGATCGGATCGGATAAAGCGGTAGAAGATGAATGAATTAATGAAAAAGGTTGCTGCTGGTAAAGCTTTTAGTGTGGCCAGCAGGGGGCGTTTACCCTGTGGTCTGTGTGGGTCCTAACACCCCAGTATAGTGACAGGAACACTACACCATCAAAAAGTGCCGTCCTTCGGATGAGACGTTAACCCGAGGTCCTGACTCTCTGTGGTCATGAAAAATCCCAGAATGCCTTTCGAAAAAGAGTAGAGGCATGTCCTCGGCATCCCGGCCTCCTAACCGTCCCCATGTCTTTCACTACATTAGTCAGGTCCTAATGTAGTTGAGGTGAGGATCCCTGGAGTGGTTGAATAATGATTCGTTCATTTTCTACTGGACAGGTAGAAATATACAGGTGATATACAGGAAACAGAATGGAGTAGTTCACCTCTCGACTCAAGTTTTTTTTTATCACTTACTAACAGTTCCATTTTATAAACTGTTTTAAATTACCACATAAGGTCCTGGCAGATTGGCAGATGAAAAAATGCACTCAAGATTTGATAAGAGCAATCAAAGTTTTTACTTTATAACAAGTAAGTATTCAGTTCCAGACATGTGTTTGATTGTCGAAGCCTAATCCTATTATGAACCCTCCACATTTGTCAGCACCGTTGCTTGTGCAAACCTAATAGCTCGGGGTATTGAATTAAAGGAAGCAAATCAACTAATTGTCTCAGAAAATATTCATTCATTCATTCATTCATCTTCTACCGCTATATCCGATCTTCCCTCGGGTCACGGGGAGCCTGTGCCTATCTCAGGCGTCTATGGGCATTAAGGCCTCAGAAAATATATTTATTTTAATTTTAAGGAACAAGAACTAAGTCAGTAAAATGATCCCCATTAAAAATATATAGAAACCACTCAAGATTTCCATTCAGTCCTATTTAAACCATATCCAGGGTTGGGAAGGTTACTTTGGAAATGTAATAGATTACAGATTACAAATGACCCTATTCAAAATGTAATACAAAGTGTAACTTTATAAAACTAACTGATTACATTTGGTTACTTGCATTTGTCCACTAGGTGGCACTTACTGAAATGAACATTCAAAGGAAAAAATAATTTGGTTTTTTGAAGGGGGTTTGGGCAAGGGTCTTTGGAATTTGTAATCTTTACCATTTTCACGTGCAATTTAATTACACATGTTTTTTTTTTTATCATTGACTGTAACAAATTACTGTTACTTTTATTTTGTAATAAAAAATGCTGCATTTGTGGTATTGTTATGCACACTTTGGACTCCTATAAACATATTAATCTCAGAACTGAAACAGAGTTGTTCACCTCATGAATCCTCTGGTTTCGAGTTGTTCATCCCTTTGTCACGGGAATCGCCTAGATGCTTAGAAGGTTGATTAAAGGAGACGAACAATACATCAATTTCCACCCTGTTGGTTGACAGCAATCACCTGCTCAGTATATCATCCTGTACAAGTAATAATATGCACATAAGAAACAAAGTTCAAATTCATTGGCTTTTGTTACTTTGTTTTTACACAGTGTACGAGTCCTTCATTGTTACTTCTTCCCTGTGGATTCAGATTCCCCCGGCTTTCTCGTATCTATTACTATTCATATTCTTTCATGGCTCACTAAGCATCCCTTAGATCGTTTTCCTGATATTCAAAAACAGTAACGATCATTCAGTGACAGTAAAGCTGTCTACATCTATCAGCTTAAAAATACCAAATCAATAATAGTGCATCATCTAGATGAAGCCTGTGATCTTTGTGGCTTGGGTTTCACATATATTTCCATTAATACATTACAGTTAAGTAGAAATATTTTAGAATAAGAAATGCATTTTTTGTTAATGGCCAAGCTTCAATTTGCCCCTTGAATTTAGCAACAACGGTTCATTTTTCCACATGTTTTTCCACACACAACCCATTTTACCAAAGCATTTCCCACCTGTTTTCATTCAAACATTATAGAAGACAAGTTTTTTTTTTCCACAACTGGTGACTGGAGTACGTGTTCATTGTACTCTACAGAGAAATAAGTGTGATCTATCTCACATCATTTGCTCATTAACAGCTGCATCCTGCTTCAGATCGCCTTGAAAGCATGTCCATCACAGAGCTCCCTGCCTGGACATTCACACATTCATTCACACTTTCGAGCAATTCGTTGTCACTCCATCAAACACAATGTGTTTACGTGTCAACGCAAACCACAAACAGGATAGCCATATGGACACACTGCACGTGAGGGGTCTTTTTTATTGTCACTTTTGGATGATCATTTGCATCTACGTGTGTAGATTAAGGTGAACTTTTGTAAAGTGTTCCGTCACCACACACTCTGGTCATGTGTTTTTTTTTTTCTCTCCGTACGTCATCAGCACAGGCCGGCCATCTGGATCCTGCCAGGAGGGAACAAGAGAACTGATGAAGTAGAGAGACATTCAAATAGAGTAAAAAAAGACAAAAACACACAACGACGTCTCGGCAAGGAACACCGCACGTGACAGAAACTTCAGGACCTGAGATTCAGGTCGTTTTAACGACCTGTGAAATTTCTCTCCCATCAAGCGCACCAATAATATTGCTATCACTATTTCACTATCACTACCACTATCACTATCACTAATACACTGTATTAGTATTAATGTGTGTCTTAGAGAAATGATCCATCTCTACTGCAGCTAGGTGAAAGCCTCACATCCAACTTGAAACTTTTTATCTGATAGCAATGGTGATATTTTGAACCTTACAAAACATTAAAATCACACTTCACTGGTTATACTAGAGTGCTACCATGCTGTTATTTTTGCCTGGTTTGTACATTACTAATTTTGTAGTTTCGACCTCTGTGTGAATTTAAGGCTAATAGACAATATATACGCATAATAGACAACACATAATATAGATATAATTATTGCTACTGTGAAGCTTCATATGGGAAGGACATGTTCATACAGTATACACCATGTAACATTATATACATGTATATATATATATATATATATATATATATATATATATATATATATATATATATATATATATATTTTTTTTTTTTTATGTGCTCATAGTGTCCATTATTACATAAGTATTACTATATTGTCTCGGTTATATAACATTAAATAAACATGTAACCAGATAAAGCAGTTATTACTTTTATTCCTTTCATTTAATATTATGAAATGTTGAGTGATGTTGAGTAATGTTGAGTAAAACATGCTGCGCTAGTAAAGAATCAATTTCCAAGTGGTTTCACTGACACTGATTTATATCAAACCTTCCTCCCATCTGGTAGTTGTTTATTTTTATATAACCACCCCCCCATGTGTTTTATTCCTTATCAGTTCCATATCAGTGGTTTACCTATGAATTATTTTCTATCACCATGTTTCCTTTCTTTACACATTTGCATATTGCAACTCAACAGCTGGCGTCACCCCATGGTCTAAGACCACGCTAGTTAATAAGGTGTCACTGTCCCATTCATTACGGGTCTAAGTGTGAACATGATGGTATTAAGTGCTAAAAAGTGGACCTGTTAGGCGGTTAGACCTGCTCGTGCCGCAGAACATGACCTTAATAAAGGGATTCAATTAGAGCAAAGTAAGAAATCAAACGGCATGGCTATGTTTAATCACTTGTGTTAGTATTGAATGTCCCGTCTTTGTATATGTGCACATCTGGACAGTGGCAGAAGAACAGATGTTCAAAGGGATGACCAGGCAGGTGCCAGCAGTTCCTGTGGAAATATATACAGAAAATATCATTATGCATCGAGAAATTGTGTTGGTTTCTAATATCACAATGATGTGTAATGTGAAATTGCTAAAATATTTAAATTTTTTTTACATGAATGTGCTGAACTGAAAATGATCTTTAAATGAAATGTACAGCTTTTGGCAGACGCTCTTATCAGAGGGACTTGCAATTGAGGGTTAGGGGTCTTGCTCAAGGGGCCCACTAGTGGTTGCTTGATAGTGGTGGGATTTGAACTGGTCTACAGGCCAGTGCCTTAACCACTGAGCTACCACAATGGCAAATACATTTACACACACATACACACACTCGGGGCACGGTGGCTTAGTGTTTAGGACGTTCGCCTCACACCTCCAGGGTCCGGGTTCGATTTCCGTCTCGGCCATGTGTGTGTGGAGTTTGCATGTTCTCCCCGTGCCTCAGGGTTTTTTTCTCCAGGTTCTCCAGCTTCCTCACGGTCCAAAAACATGCATGGTAGGTTGATTGGCACTTTGGAAAATTGGCCCTAGTGTGTGAATGTGTGTGTGAATGTTAGAGTGTGTGTGTGTGTGCCATGTCATGGGTTGGCATTCCATCCAGGGTGTATCCTGCCTTAATGCCCATAGACGCCTGAGATAGGCACAGGCTCCCCCGTGACCCGAGGGAAGATCGGATAAAGCGGTAGAAGATGAATGAATGAATATACACACTTTTTACCCCCTATTTAGCTAATGCATGTGGGGGAAAGACACTTTCCCACCTCACCTTTCTTGTACGGTAGCATATAAGGGAACATAATATTAGACATTCGGAAATATTTGAAATATTCTAAAATTTTACATTGCCAAAGTAATTGCCAAAAATAATGTATATATATATATATATATATATATATATATATATCATTCATTCATCTTCTACCGCTTTATCCGACCTTCCCTCGGGTCACGGGGAGCCTGTGCCTATCTCAGGCGTCTATGGGCATTAAGGCAGGATACACCCTGGATGGAATGCCAACCCATTGCAGGGCACACACACACACACACACATTCATACACTGGGGACAATTTTCCAAGGTGCCAATCAACCTACCGTGCATGTTTTTGGACCGGGGGAAACCGGAGAACCCGGAGAAAAAACCCCCTGAGGCACGGGGAGAACATGCAAACTCCACACACACATTCCCGAGACGGGAATCGAACCCGGATCCTGGCGGTGTGAGGCGAACGTGCTAACCAGTACGCCACCGTGCCCCCACTATAATATATATATATATATATATATATATATATATATATATATATATATATATGTCACGGTCCCCCCTCTCTCTCCTCGCTCCGCCCGGCTCTTTTCCCCACACTCACTCCATTAATTGGCCATCAGCTGTTCCTCATCCTCTCTCCCTCTCCCTCTCCCTATATTAAGCCCGGTCATCCCTACACTCCGGGTCCGGGCTCGCACACGCATACCCGTACAAGGACACGTAGTTTGGTACATTGCGTAGCGGACACGCATTCCTTCCGAGCTTCCAGTGACTAACCTCATGTCTGATTCCTCTATCAGGTCCCGTTTCCGTCTGTTCCCGCTACCCCCCCCCCCCGGACTTCTAAGTTCATTGTATTTAATAAATCCTGTTTTTGTTTAATTCCGGATCTCTGTGTGTCTGCTTAGCGCACAGTGACAATATATATATATATATATATATATATATATATATATATATATGTGTGTGTGTGCTTCAAGCTACAAGTTGCCTTCCTGGAAACCTATTTGGCAGCACAAAAACAGTATCTTCCATCAACCTCAGCATGTGAAATCCTATAGGTACTCAAGGTAAACAACGTCCGTCTGTATCATTAACATTAACGTTCATGAGGTGGAGAGAAGTCCTGTCCAAGATATGACTCAGTTTTGCAGACTTTGTTTGATTTTCCTCTTCATCTTTTTTTTCCCTCCTCAAGGTTTCTCACTCCGATTCTATATTGCAGCAGAAATACCACTTCATCTTCATTTGTTATCATTACTAGCATTGACAGCGACCTTGAATTTCATTTCTATCTTAGCCTTCTTTGCATTTTTACGTGACTCAGCTCAGGGATGTTGATCAACGGAAGAGTGAGAAAACTTCACCGATTGCATAATTGGCTTTAATTCAGCCTCAAAACACACTTTTTGAACGCTTATAGGGTCGTATTGTTTACCATTGCCAGAAATGTATTGTAATCAGTGTAGTCCAATAAGCAAAATGTCGGTCTTGTTATTGTTGCATACAAATCTCTTGGAAGTGCTATACTGTACATTGGCATTTTTGTTCCATGCCTTTTGATTGCATTTGTGATGAAAATGTTTAATTATAAGCAAAAGATTTGTAGTTTATCACAGAATTGTCATTAATATTCATGAATGGATGCAAGTCCAGTATATAATAATATTTATTAGAATTAAAAACCTGAATATTACAAATTCCTAATGCATAGTCAAAAAAACACACAAAACAACAATAGTCACAAGAATGTGTTTGCAGTGTTATGCAAAACTGACTGGAGTAAATCTGCAAACAATAAATCAAAAAGAGAAATGCAAGGCTTGTTACATGTGCAGTGTTTCTCAGGTGCTTTGGAGCATTGTTCAGATTTGAAATGAAATTCTCAAAACTGCTCATTGAACCTCCACCTCATTGTGTTACTTGTGCATATCACAAGAGCATTTCCCATTGCTTTGATCAAATCACAAATACTTATAATTGATTTTGTACAACTGTCTGCTGTTTTATGCATTATCAATGTTTATATAATGTTGATCAAAATATTTTACACCAGTTTAAACCCCAAACCATTTAAGAATCAGCTCTTTGCATAAGTCACTGAATGCAAAATGGTTAACCGCTAAAAAGGTTTTCAAAATGTGTCGAGTTTCTCTTTTTCACAGTTAAACTTTCATCATAAATGTGTCATGAATAGATAAATTGTGCAGATGAATATTCATTCATTCATTCATCTTCTACAGCTATATCCGATCTTCCCTCGGGTCACGGGAGAGCCTGTTCCTATCTCAGGCGTCTATGGGCATTAAGGCAGGATACACCCTGGATGGAATGCCAACCTATCGCAGGACACACACACACACACACACACACACATTCATACACAAGGGACAATATTCCAAGGTGCCAATCAACCTAGCGTGCATGTTTTTGGACCGGGGGGAAACCGGAGAACCCGGAGAAAAAACCCCTGAGGAACGGGGAGAACATGCAAACTCCACACACACATGGCCAAGATGGGAATCGAAACCGGGCTAACCACTAAGCCACCGTGTTCCTCAGATGAATCTTGAGTTGTATTAATTGGATGTATTAATTGGCGTTACAGCATCAAATCAAACTCAAAATTAATAATACTAATAGCATTTATACAGTAAAGTAAAAACATTCAACCTGTGTCCATTCTCCTTTAATCAATATTACTTAAATAAATAACATTTGTAAAAAAAAAAGTATTATAGGCTCACAAGGAGCAACAGTGTGAGACCAAATAAACAGACAGAAGAAAACTTGGAAATGGAGTTTGAATAATGAAAAAAAAAAAATTAAGTCAATTAATTAGTTTTACTGAAAAGAAAAAAAGGAGAAAAAATAATGAACTACAAATGGAATTAGACAATTTATTCAATTGACCTGGATGAACTAATACCAATTTGTTTTATGTATTTATATAGCCTTTTTATGAATACATGTAACACAATGTTATTTCATCTGTTTATTGATTTATTTAACTTGAAGATCTTTCAAACCCTTTTTTTTTCAAAGTCCTAGTTTCATCTACAGAATAACTCTAGATTTTATAGATAGATGGGTTTACCAACTCTTGAAAACAATAAAATATAAACGTTAATTGCTGAAATAGATCTCAACCAGTGGAAAATAAGAAAAGCAGAACCTCCATTAATGACAATAACTTGTAAATTAAACAATAGTGAGAAAACAGGCAATAACACAATTCAAATGCGCATAGATGGAAATCACGTATAATTAAGTTATTTCTTTCTCTTTCTTTCCCTTTCGAAAAAAAAAGCAGTTCGTCCTTATTGCAGTCGCGTTAGATGCAAAAGTTCAGGCCTACCATGATGTTGACCAGAAGAGGAGAAAGCAACAACATGTTCATCCAGCTCAGTAGATGCTCAGCAGAAGTGTATCGTCTGAAATTCGTACATATTTCCGTTTCAATCAAGGGCTGCTGGGTGCTGCTCGCCATCTCGGTCCTCACGCTAACATCTTTGTCCATATCGTTATCAAATTCAATATCAAATCCCTCAAAAGAAAAATAATCCCATGAAGGAGGAAGTAACTATCACAGTTTGAACAAGATCAATGTCTTTCTAGACAGGTTTTTTTTTTTCTTTTTAGTTTAAGCTCTCAATTGTGATTATTTTCCAGGGGAACAAATGTCTTCTCCAATCCCCAACACGGATTCTGCTCTGTGGTTCTGTTTGCCTTTTATAGATATTGCCCTTATTGAATTGTATCCCAGATACATAGGAGGATATTATTTAAGGGGAAGGGTGTAGCTCAGCGGTCTAAGGCACTGGGCTGGTGATCGGAAGATCCAAATTCGAGCCCTGGTATGGCCAAGCTGCCACCCTTGGGTCCTTGAGCAAGACCCTTAACCCTCTGTGCTCCAGGAGCGCCGTATCATGGCTGACCCTGCGCTCTGACCCCAACTACCAACATCAAGCTGGGGTATGCGAAGAAAGAATTTCACTGTGCTGTAATGTAGATGTGACAAATAGAGGCTTTTATGTGTTTTTATGTATGTATGTATTTATTGAATAAATGCTGTATATGTGACAAATAAAGGGTATTCTTTTCTATTCTATTCTATCTGGACTCTCCAGCTGGTATAGGTGTGGGGAGTCCTCCCCCCCAGTAGTTTATGTAGGAGACCACTAATGTATTGTCCATGCACACTAGCGCATGGTAGTCTTTCAGGTCTGGGAGGAAATGCTTGAGTATCTGCATTTGATGCCTGCAGCATCGCCATGGTATGAAGACATTTGCTGCTGAATATTTGAATAGCTGCTAAATAAACCTTTTTAATTTAATTCAAAATTGAATTGTTTTATTATGTTAATTCTACAGCACATTTAACAATGGACATTGTTTCGAAGCTTATACTTAAATGTACATGTGTGTATTCCTGATGAGCAAGTTCGGGGCAAGTGTGGCAAAGAAAAACTCCTTTTAAACCATATGAAAACTCCCAGGACCAGGGGCGCTGTATTATGACTGACCAAGTTGATTGGCATCTTGGAAAATTCTCCCGTAGTATATGAATGTGTGTGTGATTGTGTGTGTGAGTGTGTGTGTCCTGCGATGGGTTGGCATTCCATCCATGGTGTATCCTGCCTTAATGCCCATAGATGCCTGAGATAGGCACAGACTCCCCGTGACCCGAGGGAAGATCGGATATAGCGGTAGAAGATGAATGAATGAATGTAACAAACAAGTGACAAATAACACCTATGCTAAATATTAGTTTTTAATTAGTAGATGGGTGAGTGAAAGTGTGTGTATGCTCATGTCTGTGTAATCAGATGCCAAAATGGTGAGGTTTCAATAGCATTCTAAATTATTTATCTAGAGTAGACAAGATTTTCCTTAGTTTCCTTAGTGATTTAACCATTATTAAAATGGCTCATCTTTATTTTATCGACATTTGTCGCAGATATATTATCAGAATAACCACATGCAATCCCGGATAAGGAAACCGTACATGTTTGGTAAGTTTAAGTTCCATGAAAAAAAAAATTGGATTCCATCTACTGTCTGCTCCTGAAAATCCAATCTCATTTAAAATTGATAGGAATCGAGGCCATGCTAGTAAACAAATAAGTATTGGGACCATTTTACATCTTGCTGTATATTACTAAAATCTGCCATCCTAACAGATGGGCGTATACTGTCCAAAAAAACTTCAAACTCTGGTCTGCGGCAGGATGCAATCTGAGCTAAAACACAGCGCTTTGTCTTTTGCCATTTGTCTTTCGCTTTGAATATTTTGTCCTCGACTCTTCTTTCCATAATTATTAGTATTCCATTATTATTAGTATTATTAAATTATTATTAGTTCCATTATTATTAGTATTCCATTACTTTCCATTATTATTAGTATTAGTATTAGCATTAGTTATTCGCCCAGGTTTTGTTTCTCTGAGAATTGCTCACCCGTGCCTGAAATGTTCATTTTCCTACCTTGTTTTACATACCTCTTCCAGACCTTCATCAATTTCAGAGCTTTTCTGCACCGCCAGGCCACCATACTCCTGGCATCTTTAATTATTCGCTTATTTAGTCGCGGCTTATGAAGAAACAAAAGGTGGATGATACGAAGCATCGCGACTCATTTCCTTAAAATTATACATGCTTCTCGGCTGCTAAAGGGATTTGCTTCATGATAATAGAGATAAAAAAGAACCATTAAGGATTTTTGCTAAGTTAATTAAAAGCAAGAGGATTAAGCAACACACAAAAAAAATATTATAAATATATAAATACCCCTCCCCCCCCCAAAAAAAAAAAAAAAAAAAAACACAGCATGTGTACTGACAACATTATGAAAGGCTGACTTATAGAGGGGTGTAGCATCTGTGATTATTATCATTAGAACACAAAAATGATATTTCTTTCCCTTGTGAATGTAGATGCACATTAATAGATATTAATAGCTCAGATCAGATAGTTATGATTGTAGCAGAGTTCATATTACAGCACCACCAAGATACCCCCTGAGCTCCAGGGCCCCTGAGGATGGCCCTGAATATATCTGACCCTGAATAAGCAAGCAGAACACACTATTTGTATTTGTGCAAGTGTCATCTTTAATAATGGGAGTCCAGTGCATGAAGCGTGTGGGAGAGTGTGCAAGGCTGGCTGTTGAATCTGAAAGTACTGAAGCTTATAATGCCGCTCTGTGCCATCGGCCTGGCTATAATGTCAGTGCCGGTGATGGAACATAGAGCAGTGGAATAATTTTTACATTAAGCGCAATCCCTGGAGTGACACTCCCTAATCTCGCCTACAGCCTTCATGCAAAATATATTATCTACAGGATCTCACAGAAGTGAGTACACCCCTCACAATTTTGTAAATATTTGATTATATCTTTTCGTGTGACAACACTGCAGAATTGACACTTGGCTACAATGGAAAGTACTGCGTGTGCAACTTGTAGAACAGTGTAAATTTGCATCCCCTCAAAATTACTCGACACACAGCCATTCATTTCTACACCGCCGGATCATACAATCGTTGAACAGGACAGGTTCGACCAAAGAAGAAGTGGGCATGTTGTCATCATCATATATGGAGCTTGTCTTTGGGAAATAAATGTGCTGCCTGCTTTGCTGCAGAGGTTGAAGGGGGTGGGGGTCTGGCTATAAGTTGCATATCACATCAAATTGGTGTGCATGGCTGTTGTCCCAGAAGGAAATATTTTCTTAAGACAATGCATAAGAAAGAGCACAAACACTTTGCTGAAGACATGTAGACTAAGGACATGGATTACTGGGACCATCTCCTGTCGGTTCAGATGGTGTCAAGAGTGTGAGACAAGTGTGTCTCGCCAACAGTCAAGCATGGTGGTGGCGGCGTCAAGTTCCAGGGCTACATGAGTTCTGCCACCAGTTCATTTAAGGAACCATGAATGCCGACATATACTGTGACATACTGAAGCAGAGCATGATCTCCTCCCTGGAACCCAGAACAGATTTTCCAACATGATAATGACCCCAAACACACCTCCAAGTTGACCACTGCCTTGTTTAAAAAACTGAGGGTAAAGGCAATGGATTGGCCAAGTACTATATGTCTCCATCCCTAAATGGAGCATCTGTGGGCCATCCTCAAATGGAAGGAGGAGGAGTGCAAGGTCTCTAACATCCACCAGCTCTGTGACATCATCATGGTACCATCTATACAATGGAGGCCACAAAATATTAACTCATTTGGCCCAATTTGGACATTTTTACTTAGAGGTGTACTCACTTTGTGGCACAGTTTAGACATGAATGGCTGTGCGTTGAGTTCTTTTGGGAAATAGATGTACAAGTGCTACCAGTAAGAGAGTGTGAGAGAGTGATTTAAAACAAAATTTTCACTCTTATACAATCCGTACACTTTCCATTGTTCCAGTGTCATTTCTTCAATGTCACATGAAAAATTATAATAAAATATTTACAAAAATGTGAGGGGTGTGCTCACTTCTGTGAGATAATGCAGCTCTGTATCAGGGTCTTGGCAATCTTCTTATAGCTTGTAGAGCAACAATTCTTTTATTCAGATCCCCAGAGATCCCCTTTCTTGGATGAAACTGAAAGGTTGAAGGGGAGGGGTTTTTATGGTTGGTTGGTTAGTAGGTAGGTAGGTATGTAAGTAGGTAGGTAGGTAGATAAATAGGTAGGTAGGTAGGTAGATAGGTAAGTAGATAGCTAGGTAAGTAGGTAAGTCAGTAGGTAGGTTTGGTAGGTAATTTGTAGGTATGTAGGTAAGTAGGTCGGTAGGTAGGTAGTTAAGTAGGTATGTAATTAGGTGAGTAGGTAGGTAGGTAAGTAGCTATGTAGGTAGGTAGGTAAGTATGTATGTAGGTAGGTAAGTAGGTAGGTAGGTAGGTAAATAGGCAGGTATGTAGATAGCTAGGTAGGTAGGTAAGTCGGTAGGTAAATAAGTAGGTAGGCAGGTAAGTAGGTATGTAGATAGGTAGGTAAGTAGGTAGGTAGGTAGATAGTTTTGGGTAGGTATGTAGGTACGTAGGTAGGTAGGTAAGTATATAGGTTTGGTAGGTAAGTAAGTATGTAGGTAGGTAGGTACATAAGGAGCTAGGTAAGTAGATAGGTTTGGTATGTAAGTAACTAGGTAAGTATCTAGGTATGTAGGTAGGTAAGTAAGTAGGTCGGTAGGTAGGTAGGCATGTAGGTCGGTCATTCGGTCCCAAGAGAGTTCTTTGCTATGAGGTTCTGTGTTGAATTTCCAGTGACCAGTACTGGACCAGTCCACACCTTGTAACACTGAGTATAACTCACAATTCAGACTTTATAACAATAATCGTTTTTAATTTTCTTGTGGTAGAAATGGTCTTCCATACTTTTCTGACTGGTCGATGAGTGTGTTAGGTGCTGGAACTGCTAAAGTTTGGATTCTGATCATTGCTAAATCGTCTTACATAGCTTACATCTTCTTATGCCAGGCTGTGTGATGTCATACCTGAAAAATAAATCGAGTTGTATTTTTGAAGTGGCAGGAATTGTAAAAAGGTATGTCTTTTTGTGGCGATCAATCTTCTTGTGAAACGCCACACAGCTTTCTAGTCCACTCAGTCAGGTGATACCAAATATAGCCAGGCCGATCCCGAAACGTGTGGCGGTGTGCAAAAACATAGAATGAGAGCATTGATGATTTACAACCAGCCTTCCCTATGAACACACTGATCCTGAAAAAAACACCAACGACAATGTCGGATCCGACCCGTGTCTGCATTGTTCCATTAGCCAAGCCTTCCTTTTCTGCTCTGCATCCGTTATACTCAGAGCGAGGATATTACCGAGCGTGTTCAGTCTAGAGTAGCGTGAGCCGTGCAGGCGCTAAATGGATTCTTTGTGATAACCTCTGAATTGCTAGACCACCAAAATAAACACAAATGTCAATCTGAGCTCACCTACAATGGCAGCGAGCGACGTAAGCCTATTTCTCCCCGAGTGAGGAATCGCTTCTTAATGCTTTCAATTTCTCTCAGCCTCCGACACAGAAAGGATCATAGCCGATGCCGACAATGACCTTGAGAGTGGATTTGGCTGATGCCGTACCAACAGCTAAACATTTCGACGCGAAGTAACGAGAAGTTTCCCCATTATGGAAATGTTTAATGCATGCAATTAGCTTAAGAGGGCTGCACATGTCAGACAAATGTGGCCTGCTGCCCATTTAAAAATCAATGGCGTTTAAAACATACTAGACGGTTCCTTCAACCCCATGCACGTGATCTGTAGTGATTAAGCCGTGTAATCAAGGAACATCAATGTCCAGCATGATGTGTCATTCAGTAGAACTCGGTAGGAAGGACATGACTCTTTATTTTATTTCTAAAGTGCTCGTGCGGCTTTATAGACTTCGACATTTTGACCTCAGGAGGAAAACCAAGTGTGACGGTGAGAACTAAAACCTCTCTTGGATGAAACTGAAAGGTTGAAGGGGAAGGAGTTTTAATGCCAGCTAGCTTACTTAGATGGATGGAATGGATGGATGGATGGATAGACAGACAGACAGACAGACAGATAGATAGAAATCGCGTATGTACTTTACATATCGTTTGCCAGATCCTGCGTTTTCATGCAACACATTTCAACTCAGTTTTGGTGATAGATATTTGTCTTTCACTGTGTTAAATAGCAACCAGATTTGATACCAATATGCCACCATGGGTCATAACCACACACACACACACACACACACACACACACACACACACACACACACACACACACACACACATTCCAACACTAATCCAGTTTCTAATAAGACTCACTCCACACACAGGAATAATAGGTACATACAGTAAAAAGCTTTTATTCACTTACTCTTTGAGAAGTACATTCTGTTTGCCTGTAAACTGTCTATACCAAGCTTTATCATTATTATGCAGTATTGCCTGATTTTGATCTTTGTTAGTATCAACATTCCTCATTTCTGATTCTGCAGAACCCAGTTCCTGCTTGGTCGCTGACCATCCGACAAATTGCATGTGATTAACCTTGACCTTGATCTTGTCCGTTTTCACATGTTGGATTGGATTGCATTCGTGTCATTAAACTGCCTAAACTGCACTTATATCTGTTTGAGCTCTAATTTACATGACTGGATGGGTGTCAGGCCTTTGGAAGACATTTGGTCAATTGCTTTTCAATTAACCTGAAATACAGATGCATGATATATATATATATATATATATATATATATATATATATATATATATATATATAGCATATATATATATATACAGCCCAATAAGACACAAACACGTGTATTACTACAGAGAAGTCTAAAGTATATTGCACAAAACACATATTACACACTAAGCAAAATGGGTGGGGTACATGAGCACATGAGCAAGTGTATGTGTGTGTATGTGTGTGTGTGTGTGTGATATCAAAAGAGGATGTGCAATCAGGAGGTAAATGTGCAGCTTGGTGTGGGTAAGGTCATCTAAGCAAAACGTGCCTAATATGATGTTATTTTTTTGCTATGAGCTACAGAGTTTGAGTGTATACGAAGGGTGAACAGAGCATTCTTTGTCACAAGATGTGTACAACTCAATGTTGAACCAGACAACGGTTATGCACATCATGACTGGGTAAACATCCTACACAACAATCTAATACAATGATCCTAATGAAGCTTTCTCAACTGATAGCTTTATGTATGCTCTATAGATACATGCATGCAATAAAAGCATTCCTACACCAACACAATATTAGTCAATTCATGTTTTTAATGTCAATAAATATTAATTTCATGCTAATAAAATTCAGATTGAATATTGGAATCATAGTGAACGTTCTTTCTCATTTTGGCCTGATATCAACCTGCTTAAAAGTCCAAATGGGTTTTCATGGCTGTGCTCCAGTTTCCTCCCAAAACAAGCCAGGAGAAATGGAAATGGGTGAAGTGCCCTAGATCAGGAATGTTCACAGTGTTCTGTGGTAGATCGACGTCTCATCCAGGATGTATTCCCACATTGTACAGTACCTGGTGTTCTCAAGATAGGCTCTTCAACCACCCTCGGGAAAATAATGCAGTTGCTGAAGAGGAATGATTTGAATCAAACTTTTCCCACTCGTTATACAGATTGCCGTGTCACCCTATATCTCCGTGGCCTATAAAGAGTAATAAAAATAAATGAGTTCAAGTATCAATCATAGCACAGTTACAGCACATCAGATAAATCGAAACAATACCTTGAATTCCGGCTAATACCTAACTAATGGCTAATTCCTGTGGTTATAACTATCCTCCTGACAGAGTTGACTCATATCCTTCAGTATTCTCATCGACTCGGAGTCGCACTTCTGTCACGCAAAGAAAATCACAACCACAACCTGCGATGATTTAATTTATCGCAGCTTGTGCATAATAGAGCTTGGTGCATAATGGGGCCACTATTCTAAAGTGTATGTTTTCTGTTACTGGGGTTTTCTCTAAATTGTTTCTCAGACAGAAAACCAATGCGAAGTTTTACACCTATTCTTTAACGCAGCTTCAGGTTCTAGGAACCAATGTTCAAAACTGTAACTGTTATCTGCATTATATATTTATATATATATATATATAGATATATATATATATATATATATATATATATATATATATACATATATATATATGAGCTTACAATACAATATGGCTTTAAAGAATTTAAATGAAAGCTATTGTGTAAGATTAATAATGCACTGTGGTGAAATACCGGAAAATACTTCTGTCTTCACAACAGAAGAGTGTATTAGTGCTGATTTATTTTTAGAATTTGTAAAATAACGTTAATTTTTCAACTGTATCAAACATTGTTCTAGGAAGTAAACTGGTTGAACAAGCACAGAATGTGCAATGATTTACACATTCAAGTAAATCATACATTTACTTGAATATTTATTTATTTATTTACATTTACAGCCCTTATCCATTTACGCCCTTATCCAGAGCAACGTACAAATAGTGCTTTAAGTAGTCTCCATCTAAGAATAAATTCATTCTATTAAGATGGATTACAAACTTAACAAGCAAGCATAGACTCATTTGAGGGTTTTTTTTGGTTTCCTGGACAGGGAGAAGGAAGTGTTAGGTTAAATTTAGTTGGAAGATAGTTGATTGAAGATAGCCAGTGACTTTGCTGTTCGGTCATCCAGGGGAAGTTCATTCCACCACCTTAGTGCTAAAACAGAGAAGAGCCTTGAGCTTATCTTGCTTCTCTTGCCTCTTATCCTTGAGAGAAGGTGGAACTAGGTGTATTAGGGCTGTCAAAGTTTACATGTTATTAACGCAAATTAACGTTGACAGCACAAATTGTATTATGTACAACAGGCATTATTATCTGCCATCTGCTTCTTCCTTTTGCGTTGTGTTGGTCAATGAATGAACCCCAGACAACAAATAACAATATAGAACAAATGAATAAAGAAACTTCAGTCCGTGGCCATCACTGATAATTTCAGCATTGACCTTTCCTCAGCAGCGATTACCGCTTGTAATGTTAGGATGGAATATAAAATAGGTGATGTGTTTTATTAGCACAAAAAATCAAGCACCATGCATCCACTCTCGCTGACTAAATTTTCTAGAATTAGACCTACTAGCTATACGTTCACAACAGGTATGAGCTCCTCACTATATTACTGTATAATTCCGTATTTGCGTTAACGCTTTATTAATGCTTTAACTTTGACAGCCCTATAGGTGCCATAATGAAGGTGTCATATCACATCCAATCAAACACAGCGTCGACTCCAGGAATCTGTAATATCAGGATCAAAGAAAGAGAAGAGAATGTATACACTCTTTTCTGTAAAATGTAATTAAACATATTAACAACAAAATACGACAGAAAAGATAAATCACTCTGGTGAATAGACTTCAGCGAGTCCTGAGTTCAATGGCACGGTAGATAACTTTAGAAAGGTAGATTACTGTATAAATGGGCATACGTTATAGATCCTTCTTTCCAACCAATAACGTTATGTACTTCTCATTGAGACGCATATGATGGAGAAAAAGTATTTCACTTTATAAAAAAACAAAACCCTGTAGTTATTTTTGTCAGCCTAGTAGAAAATGCCACCGTTTCCCCCAATGAAGCATTTCCTCCGGCCGCCACACACATTTCAAACATATCAGAAGGAATATCAGTAGATATACACTACTATAAATGTGCTTTAGGGATCTTGGTTAGAGCAAATAAATCTTTTTATCCTTGTTCTTCCTGGTTTTATTCATCTTTGTCGACATACTCTATCCATACCTGCGCTTATTCTTGTTTATGACTTTTAAAATAAATGACCTGTGTTGACAGCTACTCTGATTTTCATCACTCTCATCACTTTTCTGTGTGCAGGCTACTTTGACAAGGTATAAAATATTCAAAAGCCAGGATTCTGGAAAAAGACAGCATTGATTGGGTGTTACAAGATGATGTATGGATGCATTATGATTTATTCATTAGCTAACATATCGTAAATGTAGTCGACTCCAAAATCTTAGTATACACACACACACAGACACACACAATTGCATATACGTGTACAATCGCAGTTTAAATCCGTCCTAGTAGCTTGCATTAAAGCCGACAGTGTACTTTTTGTTTATTGTACACATCCGTGGCTTCATTAAACTTTTACTCGTGCAACACTGTGCGGAATTAGCTTGCTTTTAGGCAAAGAAGCCTGATCAATTTGCTGTGAGAGCCCTCGCACAGTAAGTCGATAGAACATATTGTGTACGATGCCAGATATGACGCGGCTCCCCGAAGGACGAAACTTATATATTATCAAGGCTGAATCCTGATGCAAGCAAAACCGAGACATTAAGTAGGAGGAATTAACCGCAACAAACAAGGCCCTTAGTGGAATGCTTCGGTTTGAAACGGAATCAATTTTCTATAATGAGTCGAAGAAAAATAATTGGCAGAAGCAATATTTTCGGCTGATATCAGCTTTTTGTGTCCATATCGAATGGTAGCGTTTGCATATTGACTCGACGGATAATTCGTTTGCAGCCTACGTTGGCACATGAAAAACCAATGCAATATAAAGTACAAAAAAAACAAAACAAGCCCATGAGGATATTACACTCAACCACAGAAAAAGATGGAGATTTTTCCCGTTTTCTGCTCACCTAAGAAAGTGGAAAGTTTGTAATTATATCATTCCATCTTCCATGTGGGGAAAAACACAGACTCCTCTGTATATATAGTATTGTGCTGGCAAAGCTGTAATGATCCAGACATATTTTGTGCCAACACACTGACATAATCTGTGTCCAAACTAATATGTGTGTCTGTTGATTGAGTCGTACTTCAACTATATACATTCATTCATTCATTCATTCATTCATCTTCTACCACTATATCCGATCTTCCCTCGGGTCACGGGGAGCCTGTGCCTATCTCAGGCGTCTATGGGCATTAAGGCAAGATACACCCTAGATGGAATGCCAACCCATCGCAGGGTACACACACACTTACATTCACACACACATTCATACACTAGGGACAATTTTCCAAGGTGCCAATCAACCTACCATGCATGTTTTTGGACCGGGAGGAAACCGGAGAACCCAGAGAAAAAAAACCCTGAGGCACGGGGAGAACATGCAAACTCCACACACACATGGCCGAGACAGGAATCGAACCCGGACCCTGGCGGTGTGACTACATACTTCTACTATATTCAGTACGACTTATTTAAAGATTATAAAAGAAAGTTCTCATAGGCAGCCATTTTGGTTAGCCACAATTTGCTGAACTAGCGATCTTCCAAATGAACTTTTATTCGAATGCAGCATTTAACCAGGATGCAGATTTATGCACATAATCAGTCGAGGAAGTGGCTAAGCAGAACGTCCAGTCATTAGATTGTAAAATTGCTTCCTTTCTGACAAACTGTACCTTTTTTTTTTTTTTCCGAAGTAATATTTATGCCTTGAGATCTTATGCAGGCAAACTGTAAAAGCTCTCGTATTCAAATCGAATGTGCAGTGCGCAAATTGCTGTCAGTGCTCGGATAGTTTGGACTCTGGCCATGCAAAGTAATGCAATATACACATATCACATTTAGTCCCTATTTGCTATTATAATAACCTCCACTCTTCTGGGAAGAGTGGCAATTTTTGGAGTGGGTTTTTGTGATATTAGTGATCATTCAACCACAAGGGTGTTAGTAGAGTCAGGTATGTGAGGTGAGGAGACCAGGATTTCATATCCATGTTCATATCCCACGTTCATTTATAGCAGGCAAATCAAGATCTTTCTTTACTACTGTATCAGCATTGAGCTTTGTCTGTGCATAAAGGAACTGAGGACCTGGAATTATAACATTTGGCAGACGCGCTTATCCAGAGCGACTTACAACTGAGCTATGGAGGGATTACGGGCCTTGCTCAAGGGTCCACAAGTGGCAGCTTGGTGGTGGTGGGATTTGAACCTTGAGATCTTCTGGCCCAAATGCCAATGCTTTAACCACTGAGCTACCATCTCCCCAGCTGGGAACATCAAGTTTTGGGACTACATCACCCATTTCACACCACTGCATATCTTCCTTCACCACATAAATATCCTCCATGGCACTCATCTTTTCATCCTTGCTGGCACTCAGCATTCGTTTACTCATGTCCCTCCTCTGCACACATGTCACCCTCACCTCGTCTCCAACACATCCTACATATGCTGTTCCCTCTAATAAACCCTCATTTCTAATCGTGTCCATCCTCGTCTCTCCCAATGAAAATCTCAACATCTTCAACTGTCCAGCTCCGCCTTCTGTCTTTTACACAACGTCTCTAAACCATATGACATTACGGATCTCACCACAGTCTTACTGTATACTCTTTCTCTTTCACTCATCCATATACCCTTCTATCACAAATCATTCCAGCCACTCTTCTACACCTGCTCCACCCTGCTTGCATTCTTTTCTTCACTACACTACACTTAATTCATTCATTCATTCATTCTCTCGGGTCGCAGGGGAGCCTGTGCCTATCTCAGGCATCAAGGAAGGACACACCCTGTATGGGGTGCCAAACTTGTGCAGGACACACACAAAACACACACACACATACATACATATATATATATATATATATATATATATATATGTGTGTGTGTGTGTGTGTGTGTGTGTGTGTGTGTGTGTGTGTGTGTGTGTGTGTGTGTGTGTGTGTGTGTGTGTGTGTGTGTGTGTATGTATGTTTACATTAACTCAGTAAAATGGAACACATTGCACAGTATGTAACATATTTAAGTACTGTATATGAGTATCAGTCAATTTTGCTTACTTTTCCCTGGGTATTAAAGATATAACAAAGTTTTACTCTTTACCCGATTACACTTCTGATTCAATATATGTACTTTTATATGTACTTTTTATATGTATTTTGCTCCACTATATTTGAATTGACAACAATAACAGTGTAATGACACAGACAAACAAGGATGCTTCAGATAGTGTTTATTCAGAAAACACACAGGCACACAAATGGAACGGAAAGGCTCGCTGGTTAGGAGAGGTTATTAGCGTTCACGGCTCTTTAATGGTAGATTGGAGAAACCGCAGGGAAGTCGCGACAGAGCCAGCAACCGTAGCAGACTATAGGAAGAGTTCAAGGACTGAAGTCGGTTACTTCCGGCAACGCAAGGAGTGGAAGCATTGGGAAAAATGAGGAGAGAAACATACGTTAGAGACTTCCCGGCAGAGTCATTGAAACCATATGGAGTTTCATCCGTGTTGTACATAACTACATTTTTATCTTCTACATAGTTACAAAAAAGAATAATAATACATAAATAAATGAATAAAAGTAATTCCAGGAGGAGACGGATTGGTGGGAACGCACCCGGAACACCTGATGTATGATCAAGGAAATATTTGAAACGTTGAAGATGAAATTACTGTCTTAACTGTTTTATTAAAATAACCCCAAAATCATCTGATAAAGTCGAATCAGGCATTCTGTATTGCGGCGGTATATTAGAATTATATGGTGAGTAGAACTGACGATGATTTCTCTCCAAATGGTGCAGGATTATCAATATTTGTCGGCGGCTCAGAAGTAGAGAGAGGCATGTTAATAATCCATGGCTTAATACAGCTGGCCTCTGTGTGAACTGGCACAAAGATGCATCATTTGCAAACGCAACGAGGATAATTCACCACATGCTCAAGTGCCCATTGGATTTTGCTGGGGTCGTTCAGTCTGATGTTGTTGCAGGGGTGAGGGGTGGAGCTTACACAGCTCCATTCAACATGACTATTTGAGTTGACTCTCCAGCAATTGTCCAATCACACAGCTCATATTTTTATCTTGCTATTTCAGTGGATGCTAAATTAACCGGCACACGAATGGCTCAGAGGGCGTTGGGGTAGCAAGAGGGGTGTAAAATGGATTTTTGGAGATCAGGGGGTTATTTTATAATTATTATGTATGAGCAGCTGCGTGTCTTTTCATTTCACTTCTTTCCGGGTTTGAGATCCTCGATTAATGTGCATGGATACTTTTGTAAAGTTCATGAGACAGTTATTTGTATATTTTTTTATTTATTTACCTTTCAAGTAGTAAGTGTATATATATATATATATATATATATATATATATATATATATATATATATATATATAGATATATATAGATATATATAGATAGAGAGAGAGGAGAGAGGAGAGAGAGAGAGAGAGAGAGATAGAGAGAGGGTAAATATGTGTGTCTGTGTGTATATAATAATAATAGAATTATAATTATTCATTCCATTTATATAGCATTTATATAGCCAACATCAGGGTACAACCTGGATGATGCAACGGAAGAAGAAAGAAGAAAAAGTTCGCCAAAAACTCCCACATTCACACCACCAGCTTACTGGTGGAGAGGAGACAGAATGATGAAGCCAATCAAACATATGGGGATGGAAGCCAATGGGTGAACACAACACAGAACCGTGTTCTTGTCACTATCCTGGGGGTTAGAACCCACACAGACCACAGGGTAAGCGCCCTCTGCTGGCCTCAATAACACCTCTTCCAGCAACAACCTTTCAGCAGTTTTCCCAAGAGGTCATCCATCCAGCTACCAATTTATATATATATATATATATATATATATATATATATATATATATATATATATATATATATATATATATGCTCAATAAAAAAAGCACTTTTGCACTCACTTGCCACAGCCACATACACACAGTTAATGCATACTGAACAGCTGCCTAATCTCTATTTATATTAAATAATGAATCATTAATGCACTTTTTTCATGTCCATAAGAAAACAAAACAGAGCAGAGCGTTTTTTTTTTTTTTGCATGTATTTTTGTTCTCTACAGTAAGTATGTGATGCCCAGTGTTGGGGAGGCAACTAGTTACATGTGATGGCATTACGTAATTTATTTACACAATAAAAGTAACAGTAATCCGTTACAGTTACAGCAAAAAAAATACCTTATAGTTACTTTAGAAAATGTTGAATATTACAAATTCCAACCACCACCGCCTAACATCCAAGGTAGACAAACAGTTTCGTCCGCATACCCCAAACCCCCACCCCCTTAACAATTTTATTCTGAAGCAGCTCAGATTCGAAAATATATCCCACGAGTGCATGATTGTAATGTAAATTGAAAAGTGACATTACTTATTACATATTACTTATTTCCAAAGTAACCTTCCGCACACTGGTGATGTCAGCACTAAGTGTGCTGGTGAGATATACTAAAAAAAAAAGCACTTTGTGCTGTAAATGTTGATGATATATGTGGGGCTTTTAAATATATTTATTGTTACCATATTTTTTAAGCATTAATCTAATAGTTTATGGTGTTAAAAAAAATCAGACTTCACTTGAATTACTTATTACTTTAATAGAATAGAATAGAATGCTGCACGGAGGGTTAAGGGGGTCTATTTTCATTCGAGCTGTACTGTACAAATCTGTAAACTGTGCTAGTCAGTGCACCGATGAATAATGTAATGAGAGATTGCTTTGAGCGTTCACAAAGTTCTTGCCAATGTCTACGCAGTCAAGAGTTAACGCAACATGCCAAATGAAAGCACCAATTCATAACCTGCTGTTTTACAGATTTCCCCAAAGGCACTATAATCCCATCACACATCACCAGCACTGCCACCTCAGTTTTTTTTTTTTCGAACCCATAAAGGCCCATCTCTTCATCTTCATCATCCCTCTGAGCTTCATGCTCTGTGATCAAATAGCTCTTTCAAGATAGCAGCTCGATTCTTCAAAAAAACACTGTTCAAAACTATCAGGTGTTTATACCAAATGCCATCAAAGTCAGTGAGAAGTCCTTGAAGAGTTAATGCACATCAGCGGAGGAGAAGGTTTCAGGTTGTCTTGATGTTTTCTTGATGTCTTTGACGAACATTCTACATTAGAAAATAAGTGCGCAGTGTTGACTGAATCTGACATCCGTGTGGTCAGATGATGTCTCTTATAACATGCTAATACACACATTCACTGAGCATTTTACTGTATTCACTGTAATTAGGATGCAGCTCTTAAAGCAGCCTCAATTCTTCATTGCATGGATTCCAAAAAATGCTAGATTCATTCATCGCGGGGAATCTCTTACGGCTTGGGGCGTCAAGGCAGGATACATTCCTGTATGGAATAGCGACCCATCGCAGGGCACACCCACACTCACATTCATACACTACAGACAATTTTCCAAGGTGCCAATCAACCTACCGTGCATGTTTTTGGGAAAACCGTAGAAGCCCGGAGAAAAACTTCCCTGAGATATGGGGAGAACATGCAAACTACACACACATATATGGGCGGAGGCAGGAATCGAACCCCCAAACCTGGAGGTGTCAGGCGAATGTGCTAAACACTAAACCACTGTGCCCCCTCCTTTGAGATTCAGGTCCATGTGTAAATGCAATAATGAGCCATTCCTGCTGTGTTTTTCATGAGTTTAAGTGTCTGACTCAGGGGCCCAGGCACGGCAGCTTCTTAGTGCTGAGATTTGAACTCAAAACCTCACCGCAGACCCTCTTCACCCTACATCAGCACCTGATGTTACTAACACTCTTGTATCTCAATGAGCACAAATCATCACAATCACACTTAATCACAAAAATCTAGTGGAACGTCTTCCCAGATGTGTTGAGGATATTATAAGTGAAAAATGGGACTACATGTGTAGTAATTTACATTGCTAACATCAGAGTGTTTCAGAGATGTTGGGTTGCCATGTGTTCATATTTTTGCATTTTGGCTCCATATATTAATGCTATTTGTGAAGTAATATGAGCTACAGTATACAAATCAGCCCCCCTCATGTCCCATGGTTGTGATTAAATTCATTTATTCATTCATCTTCTACCGCTTTATCCGATCTTCCCTCAGGTCACGGGGAGCCTGTGCCTATCTCAGGCGTCTATGGGCATTAAGGCAGGATACACCACTGGATGGATGAAATGCCAACCCAACGCAGGATACACATACTCACATTCACACACTAGGGACAATTTTCCAAGGTGCCAATCAACCTACCGTGCATGTTTTTGGAACGGGGGAACCCGAAGAACCCAGAGAAAAAAACCCCTGAGGCACAGGGAGAACATGCAAACTCCACACACATGGCCGAGACGGGAATCGAACCTGGACCCTGGCGGTGTGAGGCGAACGTGCTAACCACTAAGCCACTTTGCCCGCTCTGTGATTAAATTGAATCGGATATTCAAATTTGCATTCTTAATAAGTATGAGCATAAAATATGACACCATTGTAATTCTAATGTTAGAACACTTTGTTGAATTAATTGAGCTTTATTAAACCGTAAAACAAAAAAGAAGATGCATTTAGGAATGTCTATAATCTTCCGTGCTATTATTTTATAAATAATTTAACCAACCATGAAAAACAGCTGACTGTGCTTTTGGCATTAACTTCTTTTTAAAAAGGAGCACTTGATTGCATTTAGATTAGAACTCTGGAAAAGCTTCTTTGGTGAGTTTTTAGTACAATAACAATAAAACGTGCATGAAAATAATTGAATGGAATTTTGGAGGGTTAGAGTTTTATTTATTTATTTTTGTGTTTTGTTGTGTTCTGGGGTGTTTTCGGGCCGTTATATATCCATTGGGCTGAATTTTGTCATAGACCTGGCAACCCAGACTAACATTTGAGAAACTGGGTCTATGTTACTTATCCAGGCAGTGACCTCCTAGTTTGAACTATTACTTGATGTGTAGAGAAAAAAAAGGTTTCATTGAATCAGAATGAAAGCTTTAAATAGAATTTACCCGAAGCAGATGTTAGCCTACCCAACCACTCCACCCTCCACACACACACACACACACACACACACACACACACACACACACACACACCAGACTCCTCTCTCTCCCCCAAGGCCTTCTGCTTGGTACAGCATGAGTAAAAGGAGGAGAAATGGGCTCTGATAGCCTCATATGGCTGGAGCTGTGCCAGAGATACTCATCGTGTCAACAATTTCAACTGCACGCCCAACACCCTTTTCGCAATTCTGGCATCTTAGCATTTCTCTCTGCAGGCAGACTGTGTCTTTAATAGGGTGTGTATTTTTCAGTTGTTCTCATTAGCATCATGTGGTCTTTTTTACTAATGCATATCTCTGACATGGCTTCTATAATTTGCCGTCTCCGACACTATTAAAGCCTTCTCTTGGCTTCATTTTCACACACACACACACACACAAAGTAGTACACTTTGATACACTGATCTGCATGTGTAGGGCCAATTAAAATATTACGGGCTTAATGAATCACTGGCTTGATGAGAGGAGATGAATGCACTAGTACTTGATCTGCTCCACATGAACAAGTCAGATCATGCAGTCTAATCTGAGGAAATGGTTGTTGCTCTGACTACAGATGCCCCAGTACATTTTTAAGCATTGGTTATATACAAAACACACACACACACACACATACACACACACACAACATAAGTACACGTGTTGTATAAATAAGTGTGTGTATATATATATATATATATATATATATATATATATATATAGAATATATATATATATATATATATAGTATATATATATATATATATATACTTACTCGGCTACTTGCTCATTGAATCAATAACATGTGTTTATTTATTTACATAATTCCTCACTCTTAAGTTCTGGGTCTGATTGTATCTTGTGCCTACTATTTTGCTACTACATTTACAGCATTTGCCAGACGCTCTTATCCGAAACAGACTTAGAAGAACTGAGCAACTGAGGGGTAGGGTTAAGGGCCTTGCCCAAGGGCCCATAAGTGGTAGCTTGGTTGTGGTGGCCTTAACCACTGAGCTCCCACCTCCCTGCAATTGCTACGGTTTGTAGGTCTTCACTTGCTGGCTGTAGCCATCCCATGAGCGATCTTCTTAGCGATGTCTCACTTCCCCTTTTGCCTTTGCACCATCAATCACTAGTAGAGCATCACCACAGTACCTTTACTGGCCAAGTATTATTTTCAGCTTTGCAATGACCCATAATAATATATTTAGAAAAATTAAATCACTTACTATTATGCAATCACACACATCTAATAATGAATATATATATATATATATATATATATATATATATATATATCTATATATATATATATATAATAATACTGTATTAGAGGTCATATTCTTCATCCATTTTCACCAGATGCCCATGAACATTCCTCTCTCACTGTCTCTGTCTGCCTCCCTTCCCAACTATGCCACTCTGATTTCAGTTTCTTTTTTTCTTCTCTCAGAAATGAGGTGTGCGTATTTTAGAATTATCTCCTGTCTTACTGGTGTGAGTCTGATGTAGACGCTTATCATGGAAATGATTGTACAGTCCATGACCTGGACAGGGTCGCTCTGAATCACTGAATCACCCATGACAACGTGTGTGTGTGTGTGTGTGTGTGTGTGTGTGTGTGTTGTGTGTGTGTCTGTGTGGGTGTGTGTGGGAAGTGTGTGTGGTGAGGTGTGTGTAGAGGAGAGTCGAGTGAGAGAGAGCGAGTGAGAGAAGAGAGGAGAGAAAGAAAGAAAGAAAAAGAACAGAAAAAAATGAAGTAGAAAAGAAGAAAGAGAAGAAAAGAAAAAAGAAAAAAAGAAAGAAAGAGAGAGAGAGAGAGAGAGAGAGAGAGGAAAATAAAAAGAGGGAGCAAGAGATAAAGAATAGTCAGACACATTTAACCAATGATCGATTGCTGCATTTTTCCAGTGTAATCTTACAGCTTTTTTTTTATCTTCATTCTGTATTAATACACACATACACTATACACTATATATTATACTATATACTATATACTAAAGTGAATTTGTATTAACACTACACTAACTTTGACACCACTGTTTACTTTCTATCCTTCTTTCTTTCTTTTTACCTTGTTCTCTGTTTATTTTGTACTTTCTGCTTGAGTTCATTTTCCAATCACTTCTTTTCTCATTTTGTTTTTACATTTTCTCAAATTCTTTTTTTCTTTCTTCTCTCCTTTGTATTTTTCCACGGTTCCACATCATCCACAACATTTTTGTTTTGAAATTATTCATTATACTTGTATAAGATTGCCTTTCTCTGCTGGATTTTTGGCATGATTATAGCATTGCCCACAGTAAACACCCTTGTAAACACACGTCTATGAAATCAACACAGAGAGTTAAGGGCCCAAGAGTGGCAGCATGGGTATACCAGGAAATGACATTCTGATAAGCAACCAAAAGACATAACCACGGAGCTCCACCTCCCCGATTTTAACCCCCATATATACAGAATGCCTATATGTGCACTATTATATGTATTCAGGACAGCTAGCCTGGTGATAGGATGTCGACTTGATTGCTTTGTGACCCATTTTACATGGGCCAGACTCTTGTTGTGATGACAGCCAACTCTATATAAACCCACCTGGATCCTCTGGAGGACTTCATTTAATCTTTCATTTAATGTACTACCATTAATTCCTTCATGAGCTCAGCATTCTGTTATGTACATTTGCTCGGAAATGATGTGTATAGTCAGTGGCCCTGTGAGACCTTTAACTGCTGACACTAATACTCCATTTACTGTACACCCATCAATTCTATTTACACTTTCCATTTAAAATAAATAAAGGTGCTTCTCCTGAGATGGATTCATGCTCTGAATTTGGCTTCTGTTAAGGTTTATTCCTGAGACCATCACACGCTTGGCAGGTTTGCTAAATAGTAGGGGTGTAATGCATTGAAAGTGAGTGTACCTGGATGTGTTCGGTGCTCCAAATATCCCAAATATGGATAGTTTTCAGAAATGAATCCATAGTGTTACCCCAGAGGTAGAAGTGCCACATGCATGATGTAAGAATTCTAGCTCAGACAGTGCCTCAAGCTGTATCAATTAAATAATGGTTTCAGCTATGTAGTGCCGTGTTCACAGTTCCACCATCCATCCATCCCTTTTCTATACCATTTACCCAGGGTCACATTTACTTGTTTTTTACAGTACGTCCAACCCTATAACCATTATTAGGATCACTTGTTTTATTTACGTGCTTATTTGTATATATGTATATATATATATATGTGTGTGTGTGTGTGTGTGTGTGTGTGTTTGTGTGTGTGTGTGTGTGTGTGTGTGTGTGTGTGTGTGTGTGTGTGTGTGTGTGTGTGTGTGTGTGTCTATGTGTGTGTGTGTTTCATATCCTCGGCAATGAGGCAATGATACTATAAATGCATTTTTTGTCTCAAATCACCAAATTCTTATCCATTCTATTATTAAATGTAATAAATATAAAATACATAGCTTCATAAAAGAGGTTCATAATAGTTTCTATCAGAATAATAGTAATAATAAAAATAATAATTATTATTATTGTTGTTATTATTATTTTCCTGTAAATATTTTCATTCTTTGTGGCAATATCCATTGTTAAAAGCACTATGCAAAGAAAAGATAATAATATTATTATCGTTATTATTACCATGCTCTTATCACAATAATAATAATGATGCAATACAATAACAAATAATACAACAAACAATGCAACATTTATTATCATTAATATTTTCACTAAACATGTAGCCTGAAGCGAAATGTTTGCCTGTGGTACAAAAGCATTCCCCAAGCTTTTATATTTTTTTTTACTTTTGGACATGATTCTAAGATGATGACCAGAGCAGTGGAACACATCAGAGTGCTTGTCTGTAATATATTTACAGCATCACTTCTAAAAGGCAGCAAACACTAATACTTAGCGTTGTACAATCAGCGGCAACTGCTCGAACAGCCTGGAGGGACTTTTTTATTAGCGCCCTGAAAGATTTATATGTGGTTTTACAGGCCCCATTTCATTGCTTTCGTATTAGACAAGAACAGGTGGAAATGTGGCATGGGCCCACGTTTAATACGGGCTGAATAGAGAAGAGATGACAGGCTACGAAGCGGGAATTACAGACTGTGAGGAGAATCCCTAATAGCCTTGTCATAGTTAATCTTCATCCATTATATAAAAAAGCTTCTTCATGATCATGTTATCAACAGGTGAGATTAAGATGAAATGACTGAAATTCTAAAACCAAACATATCGAGACTGGAAACAAAAGATACCCCTTGCCCCCCCAACCCCCCAACCACCCCCGAATATATATATATATATATATATATATATAGATTATATATATATAGATATATTAGAGATAGAGAGAGAGGTTGAGAGAGGGAGAGAGAGAAAGAGAGAAAGAGAGTTTCTACTAACGTCATTTTCAGGTTTACGTCTTTTTATTCGACTAAAATTTTGTACTGGATAACGACGTTTGCTCCAGTTAACGTCGGGATTCTACCTGCTCGGGTGCTTCAAGCCACTTTGTGAGCAAGGGTTCCCCTCTTGCCTGACATTTAGTGTAAATCTGTTCATCCAGAAATCCATTTTTGTGGGCAAGATTGCAGTATTTATGCTTTCTATTTCGTGCTTAAAAGATCATCTATGATATATATATTAGATATAAGTGCATTATTATATAGTCTATATATAGATATATATATATATATATACCTATATATATATATATATATACACAGCAATTTGACAGACACCTCATTCAGCTTAGCAACTTACAATTGAGCAATTAAGGGTTAAGGGTCTTGCCCAAAGGCCGATTTGTGGTGGGATCTGAACCTGAAATCTTCTGGTCTAGAGGTCAATGCCTTAACTACTGAGCTACCATGTCCCAACTCACACAGCCTACCTTTTATCCATATAGTGTACACATTTCTCTTCGTATCACCATCGTCACTGTTATGCTCCTCTTCTTCAAGAGTTTGAAATACTGTATGTTAACCTAGGCAAGTTTAACGTTACTTTTACGTACGTAAAAACTGTTCCGTCCATTACACAACCAAAAAATTATCACATTTTGTAGTAAATATTATTTTAAAGCAAACTTGCGCTCTGAAGACTGCCGGATTTCGGAAAAGAAAGAAGGTTTGCTGTTGTTCATTAGTCACTTTATTAGCTCCATTAATTTTACTATTCTACTCTCATCTACTCTCATCTATGAAATGTCCCTTTCCTCGGATGGAAAATTCAAAGCATTCATCAGAGAAAGAGAAACAAATGAGGGAAAATGAGGGAAAAAGATGGAGTGGTTGCATAAGGAAGGGAAAGGGAAAAGAAATCATAATTTTTAAGGCATGGGTGTGTGTGTGTGTGTGGGGGGGGGGGGGGGGGTTGTTGTGTTGTAGAGCTAAAGGTTTTTGGAGACCGTACCATAAGTATGTTTTAAAATCCCATTTCGGATTTCTCCACCATTTTTCCAGTGCGCCCCAATTGTTTTGGAAAATTCTTAATTTCTTTTGCGCGGGAGAATTCATCATTCAAAAGCTTTTAGAGCTTTGCCCTCTCCCCCCCGCTCATTTTCCTGCATTAAATGATTTCTATGGAAAGTAATAGCTCCCCTTCTCTCCTTTGCTGTTGTTCCTCCTCTAGTTGCATAAGGTCATTTTCCCCGGGAAACCGCTTGCGTGCCGTCGTTGCCCCCCTTTTTTTTGTCCTGTTAAATCGAATAATTGTAAGTCCCCCCCCCGTGCTTCCGGTGGGGGGTTGTTGTATGTTGTAGAGCTAAAGGTTTTTGGAGACCGTACCATAAGTATGTTTTGAAAATCCCATTTCGGATTTCATCCACCTATTAGGATTTTAAGATCGTTCAGCTACTAATGGATAATTAGCTAATGGCTATTAATGTTCAGTGTTTTGAGAACTATTTGCATGTAATGGCGTTAGTAATTAATTACAAAATAAATGTAACAGTTAGAGTTACTGAGAAAAAATGTGTAATTAAATACAGTTACTCGAAATGTTAGTCGAAAAATAAACGATTTTTTAAGGGTTTTGTGGTTGTTTTTTTTCTTGACAACCTGTCGCCTCCGTTGGAACGCCGCTGCCGTTATGAACTTTAACGTGAATCCCGGGTGGTATTACTACCTCCCCTGGGGTTTGCGTTGGTGTATCGTTGTAACCCGCCTCCAGGGACCAAAGTGGGCCCGCCCCTCCCGAACAACTCCCTCAGGGCCTTCGGCTGCCGGGAAGTCCCCGGGGGAGTGGGCCTTGACCCGGGTCGAGCGGGCCCCCAAATCGGAACTTCGGGTTTGCCCCCCCCTCATCTGCGACCGAGCCCACCCACCTCCTCCACCCCTCTTTCCCGGGGTGTTAGGAGGTCTTTTCTCCCGCTCAGAGACCCCCACGGGCAAGGCATCCTTGAAGGCCCCCTGCTGGGGGTCCGTTTGTTTTGGGGGGGGGGCTCGTTTTGGGGGTGGTTTGCTTTGTTAGTGTTTGTGTAGAGCCAAAGGTTTTGAGGAGGACACCGTTTACATCATAACTATTTTTGAAAAATCCGCCATTTCGGATTTCGGCGGCCATCCCACTATTAGGATTTAGATCATTCAGCTACATAATTGGCTAATTAATCTACCGGAATTATGGGCCGCAGTTCGGTTTGGGGGAGCGGCAACGATTGTGTAATGGGCCATCTTATGAATTGAATAACAAAATAAATGGAACAGACCCCCTAATAGGGTCGGCCAGAGTTGAGATAGCGCTGTTATTTGAAAAAGAAAACCCCCGTGAAATGAAAATCCGCCGTGAAATTAAGGTTCAGTCCCTCCCAGAGCAGGCCGGTCAACTGCATGCAATTTACCGAAAGTAGTATCGAAAAATACGGAACCGAAGTTTTTTTAGAGGGTTTTTCGATGCGGCGTTGCTTGATGGGGGTTGAACGTTTGATGAAACGTTTTTTCTCCCCTGTCACAACGTTAACTTAAGTCTTGGAAATAAAAAGAAAAATGAAAAAAGTAATTAATTCGGTTTGCCCCTGCTATAGAATGGTTCCTCCAAATTTTTCTTAGGGGTCAATTGCAGACACACGGTAAATTACATTTTTCAAGTTAAACAAACAAAGAGAACGTTGAGGGTGGCGGAAGCCTTGGCGGTGCGTGTGACGGTGATCGAAGCGGATTAAGTTCTGGAGGAGGGGAAACTTGTGGAAACACGAGTGACGGTATGACATTGCCCGAGGTAGAAGCCGCTTCGGACAGAACTGATAGAAGCCCCCCGAGCTGCCCCCTGTGTGTGTGTGTGTGTGGTGAACGAGGTTGTTTTGGTGTGTGTGTTGTTTCCTGGCCCTGTTCTCGGTGTGTGTGTGTGGGTGAAGTCAGAACAAAAGAGAGAGAGTTAAGTCATCCAAGGTCTTTCGAAGAGAGAGAGAGAATTTGATAGAGAGGAGTGGAATTAGCGAGAGGGAGGTAACGGGATGGACAGAGAGACAGAAGAGAGAGCGAGAACCTTAATCGGTACCTTGTTATTAAAAATAATTACCAGTTACACTATTTAACTTCAATAATTTTTGACCCCATTTGTACTATTACATTTTTGTTATTCACAACACTGTACATGAATTGCAGTGAGAGAGCAGGCTGAGGTGAAGTCAGAATTGCAGTTCATCCCAATGGTGGTCCCAAAGGGAATTTGTATGCAAAGCATATTAACACATTCAATACAACTGTGCTTCCAAATTAATAGCAAGGCCCATATTATGAATGTGATAAATGTGAAGGGTCAACACAAGTTTTGCTTCACACTCTACGGTGCTTTAAAACATCTGTGACTATATAAGAGTGTTATCAAATTCAGAGTTCGTCACACGTCAGTCTTTTTTGCTGCTAGGACGTTACACAGGCTAGTACCTCGGCCACGTTCTGACATCACCTCGTCACAGGGGAGAAGGACACAGTCGATTTGATGGGCTAATTGCGTGTGGCACAATTAATCACTGTCTTCTGAATGACGCAGGCCCCTCATGGTCTCACACAGACGTAAACACACACACACACATAACCGTAAAAGCACAGACTTTGTTTAATGAGATCTATAGTCATTAATTTTAACTTGTGTATTCTCCCTGATTAAGTTTAGCGATTATGGTTTGGGGGAGGGGTGTGTCTCACAGAAGGGCACACATGTGTCATTGTGGAATTTATGCTTCATAAATTGCATAAATACTTTGCTGAAAATGAATGTGCTTGTGTAACGGTCTGGGGAAACCAGTCAGATGGTGCTGCGACTCAAATCTGGCAATGTTTTGACCAAATTGAGACTGTTTTCCAATTTAATACATGTTGTATATGTCTGGTTTTCAAGAACATGCAAATGTGTAATGAAAAACAGAATGACAATGTTTTTTATTTAGGCTATTTTAATTGTTGCTTTTGATTTTGGTCTAGAAAAAAAAAACAAGTATTTTGGAACATACTGTCAGTGTAAATTGACATTGTATGATATATATATATATAACTTAAATACTAAGCAAATTAACTGTAATAACTATCTATTTTGCAACATTATCATTCTTTATTTCAATTCAATTTAATTTGTATTTCACAATGTTCCAAAGCAGCTTTACAGAAAGAGATAGACTCTGAATATAAATATAAGCATCATTAATTGGTCCCAAATGACCAAAACATTGTTGAGTGTAGCAAGAAGAAAAAAACTCCTATAAATAGTATTATATAATATTGAGAGGAATCATGAGGTAACAATTCCTTATCTGAGTGACACTGAATGTCCGTTCATTATAGTTTCATTATTGTTAAGGTAATGATGCAAAGCTGGTCAAATTAATTCAAAAAACAATTTTTACAGTGTATTGCTTGTGCATGAGTAGACAATATGAATTCATTTCTATTCAGAAATGTTTATTTATTGTATGTTTATAGTTCATTTTACAAGGTCTCAAAGAGGCTTTCCAAAGATAAAGCAGACATACAAAAGAATGTCCCAGTTTTAGTGCTTATAAGGTTGTTCTTTATACAGTAATTGTAGGTTTATCCCTATTGAGAAAGCCAGTGGAGACTGTGGCGAGAATAAAACTCCCTGCGATGGTATGAGGAAGAAACCTGTAAAGGACCCAGACTAAAAATGGATCCCATCCTCATATGGGTGCCCATTCATTACAGTTCCATCAGTGTTGAGGTGTGCAGTGTGTGCTTAAATGCAGAACTCTGGTCCTGAGCCAATTAAATTGTTAATATTAACTAGACACGAGACCTGAAGAATTTCCTGAAGGAAATGTGAGTGATGCTTGCCGATGCAAACCACAGCTCTTGGCGCGACCTCTTAGATCCTGGTCCATTTAATATTTAGCCTTGACTTCAAAATGCTAACTCGTTCGGAGAGACGAGTGTTTAGACACCAAAAACGCCCCTTTTGGGCGTTTTTTTGGGAGGGGGCGGGGCCAGTGAAGCATGCGGCATCATAAAATTATCCAGCGTCCGACTCCTGTGGATGTTTAAAGACATGTCACATGACGAGTATACAACTGTTGTACATGTCACATTACAAAGCCCCATTCATTTTCTATGGGAAAAAATTCTCTCGTTTTACCGGGTCCATTCCGCGGGGCGATTCCTTATAAGAGTAATAGCACACCTCACAACATCGGGCCACACGATTCAACATGATTCGTGAGGATCGGACAAAAACTGCAGACTAGTTACACACCGAAAATTTGACCGAAGCTAGAGAGAGAGATTATAATAGTGATGCTTGTGCAAACTTCACTAATTACAGTCCGAATCCAAAGTTCTTGAGTATCTCAAGTTAAAGTCAAGTACGTTATTTTGTTACAGTTACTGAGAAAACATGTGTAATTAAATTACAGTCACTTTTGAAAATGTTAAAGATTATAAATCCCAATTCCATCCCCCTCCCTCATCAACAATTTGATTGATTCATTCATTCATTCATTCATCTTCTACCGCTATATCCGATCTTCCCTCGGGTCACGGGGAGCCTGTGCCTATCTCAGGCGTCTATGGGCATTAAGGCAGGATTCACCCTGGATGGAATGCCAACCCATCGCAGTGGCACACACACACACTCACATTCACACACACACATTCATACACTAGGGACAATTTTCCAAAGTGCCAATCAACCTAATCAACCAATGTTTTTGGGGGGAAACCAGAGAACACGGAGAAAAAAACCCTGAGGCACGGGGAGAACATGCAAACTCCACACACACATGGCTGAGACGGGAATTGAATCCGGACCCTGGCGGTGTGAGGCAAAAGTGCTAACCACTAAGCCACCGTGGCCCTTTACAATTTGATTTGAGGTTTTCTTAGAATGTTAATTACAGTAAGTGCCGCCTAGTGGCCAAATGAAAGTAATTAAAAGGTAATCAAATGTAATCAGTTACTTTACTTTTAGAAAGTACTTGACAAGTTACATTACTTATTACATTTTGAATAGGGTCATTTGTAATCTGTAATCTATTACATTTCCAAAGTAACCTTCCCAACACAGTATATGTATAACTAGTAGCAGGCATGAAAAGAAAATGATAAGTAAATTAATAAATAAGAAATATAAAAAAAAGAGAACAAATGTAATATATAACATTTGCATGTATAGACAATAGACTAAGAGTATATGACTGGGGTATTTGAGTATATGACCGGTATCATCATTTAAGGCTGTTGATGTGGAACCATCCCCAGCTGAACAAAACAGCCTTCAGTTGAAACGGAACTCAATCCAGAGGTACATATTCTATGTAAATTACATATAAATGGCATTTTGCATTTGGAGACACCCACAGCAAACAACAGTCCAAAAGAGCTGGACTATCTTAACATACACTAGAACAATTCATCTCTAGAAGCGAGTAAAAATAGCCGTATTTGCGGAGGACTAATTTGCTTTTCATCCTTGAATCCACATACTTTTAATTGCAAGCCTAAAGAAGCATGTCGTCCCATTAAACACATTCCAAACATTCCTTTAGGTCTCCCGTTATCAACAGGGTGGGGAGGGGGATGTTGGCGGCAGGGAAAAAGAAAACATTATTTGCAAAAAGGCAGGCAGTCATACATTAATGATGAGCCTCTCACTTCATATTTCATGACAATGCACAGCCATTACACAGGCTACCAGAGGGCCATTACCCACAAAGCTGATAGGCCACAAATCTTTAGAATAATAGCTACATTAACTGTACTCTAAATGGGGCATGCATCAAAAGGAAACAATGGTATGGTCCAGCCACCTACAGAAAAGAGAATGTGCGCACAATCGCTCGAGAAAATATGTAATTTTTGAACGGGAAAGTCTGAAAGCAGACGCATCAGGAAATTACGCTTAGAAAACACTGACATTTAGTGAAGACATTATTTTGCCACCCAAAATCCCTGAATGCTCGCTGTCATATGTTTCGGAACACAATGTTTAGACAGGGACCGCGTCAGCCCCGAAGCCATCCTCAGGCCACATACCGTCAAACTCTTGTTAGATTCGTGTCAATCAAACATACTGTTCCTGATTCACCCGGAAAATATTACAATGAGTATTACATTGGAAATGGGTACGATTACACTTGGGGGTAATATAATGTCACAATCTGTTTAGTGCGCTGCTTAATTATACTGTTTCTGGATTTAAGCCTATTGGTGAGGCATAATTGGGATGCATTTTGTATTTAAAAAAAAAAAAAAAGGGAAAAACACTCCATCTGAGTGAAAAATAACTGAGGTAAAAATGCAAGCACTTGGCACCAGGAGAGATTTCTGACTTTGGCAACTCCTCAAGGACTTGAATAGTGATTACAATATATTGTAGGCGAAAGTCGAAAAATTAGAATATCGTGCAAAAGTTCATTTATTTCAGTAATGCAACTTAAAAGGTGAAACTAATATATGAGATATATGAGGGTTTTCATGAGCTGTGAGCCATAATCATCTCAATTATGACAAATCAAGGCTTGAACTATCTTGCTTTGCATGTAATGAGTCTCTCTCATATATTAGTTTCACCTTCTACGTTGCATTACTGAAATAAATGAACTTTTGCGTGATATTCTTATTTCTCGACTTTCACCTGTAATTTAATCCACCATCACTAACATTAACAAAAGAATTCTGTAAACGCATCAAGAGCCAACAAGTGTGATAGCAAACGAACGCGAGCATTAAATAGACAATATTTTTTAACATCATTTTTAGATAACATTTCGCGATGCTTCAATTTCAACCTGTCACTATTTACATTCTGGTTAACCGAAACATTTTGTTTGCATGTTTCCCCCCTAAACCCTATATTACATTATCTGTGAAAACGTTTCGGTGTAAAACCAATTACAACCACTTAGAACGTACTGAGCCGGAACTGGCTTAGTTCCAAATCCTACACCACCAAAACACTCATCCTTAATTAAATAATAGCAGGTACTGTGCAGTATAGAACACACCCCAGACTAAGTGTTGGAATGCAACTTGCTGATGCTCAAAGAACTGCAGATAAAAAAATGAACCAAACCAAAACAAACGTGCTCCAGTTCATTTAAACATCAGTCCTCGAGTCTACCGGTTACCATTACTCAGCATTCGGATCAATTTCGAATGTCTCTCTTTGTCACAAATCATCCACCATTAAGGCATAAACAAGCATTTAGTGTCTACATATATGAACAGCGAAGAGCCGGGACCCATTTCCAGGAGTGACGGTTTGAGGCCTTCTTTGAATAAATCTGCCAGATTGAGGTCGGATCAATAGGGAGCGCTGCATCAGACAAACTGCACCGTTGATGGCGAACTTCTTGGAGGTAAAACGACAATTTACACTGTCACGGTAAAGCTGAAAAGTCGACCCTTTTTTTTCCTCGTTAAAATCGTATTGATTGGGAGGCGTAGCTTCTCATAGCCGCTATTAAGATTGACGTGCTTGGCGGAAGGAGATGAATTCTGCTCACCAAACAGTCAGGATCCTCTGAGAAACGTGTGCCGCTCTTGCTAAGGAAACAAATTCCAAGGAGTGCTTCGGAACTCACAGTAAAGTGTGATTCAGACACCGGAGGAAATAAGGACACTGTAGTGCATAGATGAGTAATGCGCCGTTCTTCATGCATAAGCAAATATTTACTCAGCCGTAAAACGTACGATATTTACTCAGCCATAATATGATCCTGTACACAGTTGACAGTTTATTAGATGTACCAATCGAGGAAGTAATAAACATACAGCTCAGTGAAATACTTCAGCCGAAATTCAAGAAAACGCTTCCATTTCCGATTTAGACACATTTGCATTGGGCCTGTGCTACTTGATACATGCCATGGAACTGAATGTGATCTTACACCACAATGATGATAGCTCAGTGGTTAAGGCTCTGGGTCACTGATTGCAAGGCTGGGTGTTTCAAGCCCTGGTATCACCAAACTACCACTCTTGGGGCCCATTAGAAAGGTGGTCTGATCCAGGGGGAGTGCACCATGGCTGACCATGTTCTCTTGTTGGTAGATAGGACTGGAACCTCCTTTGTTGTGGTCCATTTGCATGTGGGGCGATGCCTTTATCCACAGCAACTTACAATTACTGATGAAACTGAGCAGTTGAAGGGTCTCAAGCTGGTCTGTACATTGGCTGCTTGAGAGTGCTGTAATATGAATTCATTTGAACCATCTTATCTACTCAGCCTCCTTACGTCCCGACTTCCCCAAGACCATGCCTCTCTGAGTTACCCCTCAAAAAAACTGCTTTTAAAAAACTGCTTTTGTAAAAAATCGCTGGGGATCCTCAGCTTTTATAAATACCCCAACCAGCATATCTGGCATCAACAGTGAGTACATTATTTTCCACATTACACATCCCAAGCCTGAACTTGCATATATGCTATATACAGTATTGTGTTTCTGACACATAAATTGTTGAGAGGAATTAATGGGAAAACTGGGATTAAATGGGGATAAATTGGCTATGCATCCTGGTAAAACTGCACTATTCCAAACAATGCCTTTTGTTTAACGTTTTGAGAGGCGATTTAGTGGTATTCATCGGATTAATCTGCATTTACTCGGCAACCCCAACTTAATAAAGTCTTTCAGAATTAAAGATGGCCCGAGCTGTGAAATACAACATCTACAAATTGTATGAACAGTGCAGTGAACACTAAAACGAGTAGAATATGGTGACATGCCAATCCATTCATCCACTCAAAACACCTGCAAAGGTTTCCTGAGCTTTCGAAATGGTCTCTCAGTTTGGGTCACTACACAGTCTACACCTGGCCTTGCCAACCCGTGGCTCCCGAGCCTCATGCGGCTCTTTAACTAGTTTCATGCGGCTCTTTAGGAGCTTTCACATAAACATGCGTCAATGGGAATGGGATGATGTTCATGTGTACCCATGTGTATGTAGTTGGCCACCCCTGGTCTCTAACAATCAATGGGGAAGACTGCTGATCTGACAGTTGTCTACATACATTCATTGCCTGTGCTGTGTATCCAAGTATGTTGACAGAAAGTTGAGTGGAAGGAAAAGATACACAACCAACCGAGAAAAACATCGTCAAGCAAAGTCGATTCACAAATTTGGGTGAACTTCACAGGGAATGGACTGAAGCTGGGGGTCAGGGCATCAAGAGCAGGGCATGGCATTGCTGTCTCACAGTGTGGAGAAAGGTTGGTTGAAGCTCATAGCCCAAGTCTATCTTCAGCTTCTATGGGCATCTTTCATTCATAAAAGATTGTGTGTTTATTAAGTTGCTGATTAAATAAAGATTAAACTGTGACAGAATATTGAACCAATAAACCTCCTCATTCTGTTCTTCATTCCAATGTAATTTCATCTGGACTGGCAACCAAATCTCCATTACAAATTTTGGCGATATTTTCTAAATGAAGATAAAAAACTGTTGTGAAATGACGGTGTTTCCATTAACCATATCATGCGAGTAAAACTCGTCCTCTTGCAATAAGTCATTCAAAAAAAACAGCGACAGATATCTTACTTATATCGCAGCCAACGCATTTTTATTTTTCATAGGAAACGTAGGTGTGTTATACAAGCGTTAATGACGAGGAAATCCCCCTATACTTAGGCGCGGCTACGTATGCACTTGTTCTGGAAGACAATAGTGAGCAATTTCACGGAGGACCTGTGGATTCAGAATTTACGGATGAACGTGTCCAGGTGTGCAGTGCAATAGCGCCTCTTGTGGCACCTACAGCATCACGCCCAAGGCAATGCAAGGTATATCATGTGACCTGGAAATACGAAAAAAGTTTCTTTTTTTTCACATTGTCTAAAAAAAAACACCTCATGCGAGCGTAAAAACTTGTTCGCGATAAATGTGTTTTTGTGAATTTGACGGGTTTCAATTCGTTATTTAAATTTGCGCATTTTGAAGTTTAATGGAAACGCGCTTAGTGAACGGCCATCTCAGTAACTGCACCTAAACCCTATAAAACTGCTCTGGGGTGAACTGGATCAAAAACCCAATGTCTCTTTACAAATAGAATGGTAAAAAGAACTTCCGCTGAATGCTGGTGGAAATAAAACAAACTGTCTGGACGGCTAGAATCTTTTTGAAAAGCTTTTATTTAACAGCGATGACTTATATTTCGCTTCTCAGCATCTTATATGAACGCATTTGGACGCCCATGTGACACGCAATGCAACACTTCAGCTGAGACGTGTGCAGGTATCTGTCGAGGAGCTGCATTTTTTTTTGTCTTTCGGTCAGAGCGGGTGTCTCTAATCGCCTTTCCACCATGATCTGTGGCCTGCTGATTCAGTTCAGCAGATTTGCTGTTTTATTAATGCTGGAAGTGTGGAATAAGCCAAAAAATAAATAAGCATGCTTTAAGAGACCGTAGTAAAGCATGTGAATAAATCACAAACAGCTGAACTCGAGTGTTTCATGTGTTTACAGCCCACTGTACTTACCTTACCATCTCAGACAACTCAAGGAGGGAGCTAACCTAATGATTACGTGAAGTCGATATGAGATTGCTAGCCGAGTGCGATCAAATGGTGTTAAACACAACGGGAGAAGAAATGCAAATGTATTTATTTGATGCCTCTAAGGGATATGAACTCGGTCACTCGGTCATCTCCCTTTTGGGCTGGGCGTGCCGTTGATTATCAAAATCATGAGATTTGCAGCTATCTGCGCTAAGTTTCACCCGCAGTCTTTCCCTGTATGAGCCTGATGTTCAGCAAAGGTTGTGTACTTAAAAATCCTGTGTCAAAACAAGGTGAGAGGTTTTCAAGGTGAGACGGTGTTTGGCGACGCATTTAATCGGAGTCGCTTGCTGTTTTTTTTTTATGAGAAACGAGGGAACAGGCAAACTTACAAACCTTCCAGATGCTATTGTTCTATCATAAGCTGTCGTAAATGTAGAGCATTTATGGGTGTAGGCAAGGCCAAACTGTGACAGAATGTGAGGTCTAAATGCCAGACGAGGGGAAAGACAGCTTTCACAACAAGTCCATCTGAACAATCAGAAGGCATGATGCCAATTGAAGGGGGATATCAATGTTTAATGAATCTGCCCCATTTACATTGAGTGGGCCCTGTGTAACACAAGCTGTAGAGGTACACAGAGTAGTGTTTCCCCGCTTAAAGACCAATACTGTAAAAAAGAAACAGGAACCCAAGGCAGCTGGATAAACTCTATTCGTTTTTTTCTTCAGAAGTGTAATGAACAACAAAGCTAGCCATTGGCATTAATCCATAAACAAAACAGCAGTTAAAATCAACATTACTGCAATGTTTCTGGCTTTTTTTTTTTTTTTTTTTTTTTTTTAAAGGAGTATATGTATGAAATTTCCAATAGTGGAACATCTCTGGCAACCTTACAGTGACCTCTAATCGTCATCTTCTCTCTAACACTATTGATCTCCTCAAGAAAGAGAACAGATGTGCGAGGATGATGTAGTATTTTTCAATACAGAAATGACATTCCAGTCTTAACTATACAAATTTTGAGGCTTGCTGCTCTAAGAGTCACAAGCTTGATGCCTTCACACACACACACACACACACACACACACACACACACACTTGGCGTGAACTTCTTGGATGACCTGATTATTTGTGGACTACATTTGTGCACATGATTAATCCATTACAGTACAAGAGCGAACCAATTAATTTATCTCTTTCCCATTCACTTTCTGTCTTTGTGCCAAGCTACACACCATATTACTAATCCTCACTTCTCGAGCCCTCTGGATGTGCCTGATCCATCCCGATGCCACACGTTTACCTAGAGCTTGGCTTTCCAGAAAATCACTGGTCAATGCTGAAGATGACCCCTCTATTGATAGCCCATCGATCACTAGAAGATTAATGTAGGTGCCAACACACAGGCACCCCATTGATAACAGGGCTGTGGATGGTCTACCTTGGAGGCAGCAATCACTAAAAGCAAAACCTCTATCATTAACCACTTCGCTTTAAGACAGAGCACATAAAACTCCACATGAGGAAGTGTTTACTTTATATATTTATTTATCTTTGCACTTCTCTTGCTTTTTTCCCATTCCAAGAAGTTTTTCCTTGTCACCGCTGAAACCTGCCTTGATCAATAAGAATTAGTGACAATTTTATATTTGGATTTACATTTAAAGAATTTGGCAGAAACTCTTATCCAGAGCTACTTACAGATGAGGGTTAAGGGCCTTGCTCAAGGGCCCACTTGAAGAGACTTGAACCTTTGGAGTCCAATGCCTTAACCACTGTGCTACCACTCCCCACTACCAAGTCCTATGTCAGGATTTCTGTAGCGCTACTTTCTACACGTCTTCTGTACAGCACATGAGCAAAACTTAAGGCGATTGGAACCTGCATCAATTTCCAGCTCTTTGGAACCTCACGAAACTTTTCGAAGGAAGGCACCACCGTATCAATACAAGCTTCGAGATTAGACCATCATAACTAAGACTGATAACAAACAAATATGTCTATATTTTTAGATATGTTCATTCATTCATTCATCTTCTACCGCTTTATCCGATCTTCCCTCGGGTCACAGGGAGCCTGTGCCTATCTCAGGCGTCTATGATCATTAAGGCAGGATACACCCTGGATGGAATGCCTGGATGGAATGTTTTAGTATTATATTTTCGATTAGAAAAGAAAGGGCCAAAATCTGTAACAACTCCAGAAACGATCACTCTTGTGCAATGTCAAACAAAGAAATCGAGAGTACAGTGGTACCTCGGCTAACATCGTTAATCCGTTCCTGAAAATGTCACTTTAGCCAAAGCACCATTTTAAGTACCAAATAGCGTAAACAGGGTAATGTATTGTTCACAACTGGATGTCTGATTTACAATAGATGTACTCTTGACTTGACCAACTGTTCTTCAGAAACAGAGGGGAACCCTTGTTCAGGTCGTGGCATGGCGAAAATGTCGTTATATAATAACGACATATAGAGGTCGGTATATTATACGGACAGATGAGTAAAGGCATGCAAACAGCAGAAAACACAACACAAGCAGCCACTTGAGACAAAATGGAATGTTCCATTCGGGTATTTAGGGTCGTGTTCTTTTTAAATTTCAATCATGTTTGCTGATGCGGGGGTTTTTCTATGGTTTTCTTGAACAGCTGCCATTTTCCCGTTTCTCGTTTCTTTAGGAAATTTACGCATTAGGGTGGCTAAGAGGGAAGATCTCATTTCAGCATCAGAGCAGAGAGTGTGTGTGTGAGAGAGAGAGAGAGAGAGAGAGAGAGAACGAGAGAGTGTTAGAGAGAGAGAGAGAGAGAGAGAAAAGACTCAGAACCTCTGACAGGACTGTGTCAGGCGTCAGTGCACCGGCAGCAGGGAAAATTAGGGTTACACAATTGCATTGACTCCTACAAGCACCACTGCAAGGCCTGCTCCATAATTGGATCCATTTTGAGGAGGTTTTAGGGAGCACTTGAATGAGATACAGAGAGCTTCACTGCACTCTCTACTCACACCATTTCTCTCCTCGCTGCTCTCCCTCTCTCCTCATCGTTCTCTCTGTCTGTCTCCCTCTGTCAGAGCAGCAGCATTATGGCAGAACAGCCTCCGTGTTAAAAACCCTGTCACATGCATTGACACCATGTCGCTCAAAAATGGACAGTTTTATTCCGCATGGTTTTCCATGGCCAAATCAAGTGCCAAAGAAGTGGGAGTAGTCTATGAGACACGCAAAAGCAAAACATTATCCAATCCCATGCCCTGGCCACTGAACACCTGACCACTTCTTTATTACTAAATAAGATGCATACACTCTTTTATGGGACGCATTACTCAAATACCAGCAATCACATTTTAAAACCGGAGAATTGGACGACACGGTGGATAAAAGTGTCTACTGTAAATGTTTGACATTCGTGATTTCATGTTCCATGCTTATATTAGACTAAATTGGTACTTTATGTACAGTACTGCACCTTTACTGTACATAGAGGGGACACGGTGGTTTAGTGGTTAGCACGTTCGCCTCACACCTCCAGGGTTGGGGGTTCTATTACCGTCTCTGCCATGTGTGTGTGGAGTGTGTATGTTCTCTCCATGCCAAAGAGGGTTTTTCTCCGGGTTCTCCGGTTTCCCCCCTCAGTCCAAAAACATGCACGGTAGGTTTGTGAATGTGAGTGTGAATGTAAGTTTCCTGTAATGGGTTGGCATTCCATACAGCGTGTATCCTGTTGATGCCCGAAGACGCCTGAGATAAGCACAGGTTCCCCCGAGAGAGAAGTCGGATAAAACTGACGTTTGGACTGAAAATAAATATCTGCACTTGAACTTGACCTTCACAGACAGAATATTAGGCTGAAACAGGTCAATATTTGGAGGAAAATGTGATACATTGTGAAACGGTTTTAAAACAAACAAGTAAACAAATAAAGAATTCTATAAAGAATTTAATGATGTTAATTCTTGTCACTTCAGAGCTGTTTTCTCTGCAAAAGGGGGACAATGCAATATTATCCAGGTGGTCATAATGTTATGCTTTATCAGTGTATATTAGTTATTACATTTGCATTAATTGAACTTACAAGTATAGGCAATAATTTAATAAAGTTTTTTTTTTGTCTAAACATTTTTCCTTAAATAAATAATAATAATTGGTGTATAATTATCGCCAGAACAGTTTGTTCCTGACATTTAAGATTCATTTTGTCATGTTCTAATTTTCTCAGTAATTTAAATAAATTTCATCACAAATATGTGTGTGTGTGTGTGTGTGTGTGTGTGTGTGTGTGTGTGTGTGTGTATGTGTTTGGTGTTTGTGTATCAGTGCATCAAATGTGCCAGAAAGAGGATTTGATAGTTGGTCATGTGACACGTGATGTAGCGCTTATGCGTCATTGTGGGTGTTCGCATTTTTCTGTGTGTAAGTGTCAGTCTATATTTTTGTTATATGTGCATGTTCTGTGTGTGTGTGTATGTGTGTGTGTGTGTGTGTGTGTGTGTGTGTGTGTGTGTGTGTGTGTGTGTGTGTGTGTGTGTGTGTTGATGTTGGCTGACAGAGCTGCCAGGCTCAGTGAAGGGCCGTTAGCACGCGTGGTGAGCTGATTGATTAATGTGAATTTGTGTTTATATGTGTGTGTGTGTGTGTGTGTGTGTGTGAGGAAGCACAGCACTGTGATTAATTGGGCTCAGGACCTCATCTGCAATGTTTTGATGAAAATGAAGAGAGGAAGAGGGGAAGGAAGCCTCAGTATCCTAATGAATCCGGAATACTAGTAACTTGAGGGTTCTGATTTTGTGTGTGGTGTATATGTCTGTGTGTATGTGTGTGTTACTCATCCTTTCTACAAATGCACACAAATATATATATATATATATATATATATATATATATATATATATATATATATATATATATATATATATATATATATATATATATACATTTGGAGTGAATATTTCTTTTAACACCACAGCACTGTTTAGTGCTGAAATCTGATTGGTCCGAACATCAGCTTCCTATGATAGTATATACACTAAAAAAACAAACACATATGGCTGAAAAAAGCAGGTTTCCTTTCAAATGTGTCCATATCGTGTCAAACTGGTACTGTAATAGAACAAAAGTTCAAAATGAAAATTAAATTTCCTGTGTAGTCTATATCCATCATTTACAAAATGTAGGCTTCACAGCTCGATCCTGAGAAATAGCTCCGATAATCCCGGACTAAAACTTTCCTCTGTGTGTTTTCTATTTAAGTCAAATCCGCTTATTTTATACTCGAGAAGCCATGAAGTGAAAATCCACAAGGGGCCTGTCGATATGGAAAGTGTAATATCTGAGATCTGCAGGTGTCTTAGCTGAGAACAAATGTCTCTAGTGGTAAAAATCCAATCTGATGAACCGCAATTATCACCCAGCATGCCCTGCTACCAATTATATACTAGAGCAAAGTTGGTGGGCGTAACACATCCTGACACTTGTAATCACTTTTATTGACGGAAGTGATGGCATCCTACTCGGTCTGTCACAATCCGTTCCCTTGTTATAGCACCCTTTGTGTGTAGCAGCGAGGGGAAAAAAATTAATCAATCAAGAACTTCTGGCTGGAGTGACTGGCTGATCAATTCATTCAGCTCCAAGCTAGAGAGTCACTGACTTTCGTAGTCACTGCACTTGTAAGAATAGAACAATATTACCTGATGAATGTGGGCAACGTAATTCATAATATATATATATATATATATATATATATATATATATATATATATATATATATATATATATATATATATATATATATATACACACACCGTTTTAAGGGGCACGGTGGTTTAGTGGTTAGCACGTTTGTCTCACACCTCCAGGGTTGGAGGTTTGATTGCTTCAACTGCCATGTGTGTGAAGTTTGCACGTTCTCCCCGTGCCTCAGGGATTTGTTTTCTGGCAAAACTGAGATGAGCCTTTATGTTCTTTTTGCTTCAGCAGCGGTTCATGGAACTTTTATCATTTGCCCAGTCTCTTTCTTATTTTGGAGTCATGAACATTGACTTCACTGCATTCTTGGGATAATTTTGGCACTCCTGGGAAGGTTCTTCACTGTTCCATGTTTTCCCCATTTGTGGACAATGGCTCTCAGTGTGTGTTTTCTGGAGTCCCAAAGCTTTCGAAATGGCTTTCTTTCTCATTTGTTTCTGAATATCTTTTTTTATACTTCACTTTGTCACGCAGGTCCTATTTAAGTGATTTTTTTATTTACGGACACGTATGGTCATAATCAGGCCAGGGTGTGACTATAGAAATGGACCTTGGGTGTGATAAACCTATGTTTTAACACTTTTTTTGGTTTTGGATTTTGTTTAAAACTGTGTTTTGTGTTTTAATTCACATTTCAATTTGTTGATGATTTGAAATATTAAAGTGTGACAAACCTTTTCACACCACTACATGTACACTATACACTATATGTACATGTAGTAGAATAACATATAAGTAGAATGTATATCTTACACTAGGTATGCAAAAATACTCACACATACTTAATGTGCAAGTAAGGTGTAATAGTCTGGCTCTGATTTCACAAGAACTCCATGTAGAAGAAGGGCATCATGATGAATCAAGCAGGTCCAGTAAGATTTGATGCCAGCAATCAGCAGCAGCTGGGAGTCCATGAGATCAAACAGAGCTATGTTAGGGATGGCATACCTGCACCCCCTGTCTCTGTCTCTCTGCCTCCTCCCTCTATCTGTTCTGTCATTCACAATGCTAGTAGCCAATATTTAAGCCGATGTGTCCAAAACAATGCAGGCAGCTCATCTTATGAGGACGTGAGGATGCTTTGCTTAATCCTTGACCCCTTCCAGTTTGGTTATACAGAATGTTGGAAAACTAGATTTGGGGAGTCTCTGTTTGTTTCTATATCCTGTCTAAGATGAGTTCTCCCACTCCCGCTCTGAAAACCGAGATCGTGAATTACAAGTAGTCATAAAAATGCCATAAAGCATTTATGACTCATCAGGTTCCATGCCAAAGAGTAATAATTCGGAATATTATATATTTATGTGTTTATTTATATGTTTTTTTTTTCTGACTTCTTAGCAATATTCCTCAGGGTTCTGTCCCAGACCTCATTTTGAATTCTGAACAAACTGAGACGAATGTCGTACTCTTTTCCTTAATCAGCTCCTTGGCTTCTCTTATCAGCAAACTCTGCTACTCTCTAACACACACACACACACACACACACACACACATACACACATTAAAAAAAGAAAACACACACACACTGTCTTTATATAATGTTGGTTCATCCCACACACTCACGAGGCTCATTGCTCAGCTGTATGTGAAGGGGAGAAGAAAAAAAACAACGTGTTTGTAATTACGGCTCGGGAACAATAGAGGACGGTTTCCGCTAGCTCGATGACATAGTGCTTTATAGTGGTATTATTACCACCAGGAGAACACTAGACTGAAAAATCCCCAGTGCTGAATTAACACTTCGAGTCTTTATATATGCAAATGAACATCAGGTTTAATTCAAGCACTGTAGGTGTTATTCAAACACAGTGATTTTACTCTGGAGGCAGTTGAGTCAAAAGATTAGCCGTGTGGAATAATAATACTATAAAGAACTTCCAGTTCCATTATGCATTATTGTATTTGTAGATACATACTTTTAAGCTACTCTTAATAAAACCTTTAAACAGAGTAAAGGCAGTGTCAAGGAAAACACACATGCTATGAATGTATATGTACATGATTCAGCGTTTTTGATATACGTGTTTGGGCTAAAAATGCTAAGAACAAGCTTCCTGTTTTAACTCTCAGTCCCGCAGCTCAAACTAAGCTTTGAATTAACCACAGGCCCCCTAGAGCGACAAAACCGGAGGCAGGGAGGGGAAAAAATAGATGGAAAAGAAAAATCAATGGGGTTCAAATGAGGATTGGGCATAACATTATGCTCTGGTAGTGACAAGCTAGTGAGAATTCATTAGTATCGCATGTCCCTGCAGGCCAATTGTACAAAGATGCAAGTGGAATTATTTACAAACCTGATTTACAGACCAGGAGAGATACTGAATATATATATATATATATATATATATATATATATATATATATATATATATATATATATATATATATATATATTGTCAGTGGTTGGGTGAAGCGTTTTTCATGTGGGTGGCCAAGCTGGGGCCAGACGCTTCTGTGGGCTGGCACAGAAAATATCATTATGCAAGTAAACATCTTAATTGCCCAAACTTAAAATATATTTTTTTAAGTATTATAAGTGACCAAATCACACTCATGTATAATATGCAATTGCTACAATATTTACAATTCATGTACATCTCATGTTAAGGAAAACTATTTGTTGCAAAAGGTTTTTTTTTAGGAACAGGAAATCGTGTCACTTATGTAAACTGAATTTCATCTCAAGAACAAACAATTAAAAGCTCAATAAACTTACAGGAAGATTCAATCATCTCGCTTTTAACAAAGCAGCTTTACACAGTTAGTGACGTAAAAATAAAAGAGTTTTACGCGTATGAGCAAGCCGGTGGCAACAGTGGCAAGGAAAAACTCCCTGAGATGGAAAGCAATAAACAGCGTCAGAAACCAGACTCCCGAGGGAACCCATCCTCATCTGGGCGACACCGAATGACAGTTAAACGATGTTCTAGTCATCAAACGTAGTTAAAACTGCACCCGTGGGACAGTGGAGTGAGTCCCTATCCATCCTCGAAGCTCCTGAGTGGCTCCGTAGTTTCTCAGATCCCCAAGCTGTAAATGAGGAACATGCGAGCATAGTGGCCTCCAATTCATAAGCATACCATCGAGAGGCATGCTGGGACAACTGGGCATGTCAGAGGATAAGGAGATGTATAACTTGGCAGAGAGATGGAGTGAGAGGGAGAAAAAGATTCACGATTCACCAGGCAGAGAGCCATTTTTTTTTGCTTTACACGCAAGTCCCGGCTCTTTCCATCCCTGATACTTGCACCAGGACACACCCACAGTCTCAGGGCTCAGGAGCCCTCCTTTGACTTCTGTCGATGGCCACTCGCGGACAAGCAAGACACAACAACAGTTGCCATATCTTGATCCTTTCAGCTGTCTAAAGACTTTTAAAGAGCCTTCAATCTCTGATCACAAGCCATATTTAACACACACACACACACATGTACACACGTACACATGTATGTATTTTGTAGAAAACATTCTGCAGTATATTCCAAAAGCTTGTGGAATGAGTTCTAATACATTTACTAGTAACTCCGGCGTCCCCCCGTCCACATTTCGGCTTTGGGGACCCGGCAATACCAGCTACTGTATGGCTTCATAACTTAAAGGTAAAGCAGAAGGTACCATGAATATGAGAGATCTCTGGGATAAGAGCCGACCCACAACACCACCGTCAAAAAGCCTGAGTAAACATGTGAGAGTAGAGAGATGACAGCATAAAAATATCCCAGTTCTCCAAATGCTCTATAGCCATGATCCTTCCAGATCTCTCATTTGCCTAAGAAAAGACTACTGATTAAAGAATTGGCTAAATAAATGTGTTTCCAGCCTCGATTTGAACACTGAGACTGTGTCTGAATCCCAGACACTGATTGGAAGGTTGTTCCATAACTGTGGGGCTTTGCAGGAGAAAGCTCTGCCCCCTGCTGTACTCTTCATTATTTGAGGTACCAACAAATAGCCTGCACCTTTAGAGCTGAGTAGTAGTTATTAAGCTATTAAGTACTTCAGTACATCAGTAGCAGTATTATATAATCAATGCAAGATTTAAAGGGAGGCCAGTGTAGACTTATTAAAACAGGAGCGATGTGGTCAAATTTTATAGATCTGGTAAGGATTGCTGTATTCTGGACTTATTTATGTATTTACTAGAACTACCAGACAGCAGGGAGCTACAGTAGTCTAGCCGATATGTAACAAAAGCATGAAAGTATGTTTTCTAATTTTGTGTATTATAGTTTTCATTTTACCAATATTTCTAAGGTGAGAGAGGGCAATCCTGGTAATGTTATTCCCATGTGCCTGAAACTAAAGACTAGAGTCAGTAATCACACCAAGGTCTTTGACTGCTATGGTGCTATCTAACCCAAAGGTTTACTTCTAGTTGCATTTGGTCCTGGTAAAAGTACCTTATCTGAGTTAAGCAGAAGGAAGTTATCAAGCAATCACTCTCTACTGTCCTTTACACACTCCTCAAAGTTGTTTTGCTGAAATATACAACAATGGTAACTTCACCTAGAGGCAGCATACTGTATATAAAGAAAAAAACTGAGGGCCTAAGACAGATCCTTGTGGATCACCAAACCTTACCTCAGATGGGGTGGAGAACTCGTCATTTGCATCTACAAACTGATGATGATCAGTTAAGATCTAAGCCTGGACAGAGCTATTCCCTTTATTCCAACATGTTCTAGTCTAGCAAGCAGGATATTGTGATTGATGGTGTCAAAAGCTGCGCTAAGATCACGCCACACTAGCCCATTCAGATGAGATGGAGAACATCTATGAACAGCAATTTTCAAGTCTTGCCAAAGATTTATGATTTAGGTCTAGACTTTTAGTGCGACATTCTAATGGACACATGAATATGCTTTGATTCCAATGTAGATCTGGCTGTATGTTTAGGGTCATTGTTCTGCTGGAAGGAGAATCTCCTCTCCACTGTCAGGTCACTTGAAGCCTCTAATAGGTATTCTACCAGGATTTCCTTGTACGAAAACACTGAATGAACTGATTGGACCGATTTTACTGGCTGGTCTTCTCAGTGATGTGCACAGGTGGTGTTACGAATGCCTCCTCCCCTAGATCGAGGTCCTATTTGAGAGAATGGGAATGGACCTTGTCGGCCCATTAGAGTAGATAGCACCAGGGCAATGTTTTGCATTAGTCTTTATTGACTATGCAACGCGATACCCGGAGGCAGTGCCTCTCCACAGCATTTGGAAGACTTCCTGACTGACCAAGGCATGGCATTTATGCCATGAACATCGTCCTCTCAAAATATGATTCATAAGGTTTGTCCATGAAGAGGCAGATACCTGGGATAAGTAAGCTCGTGCCCCTGATATTTGCAGTGCAAGAGGTCCCACAAGCTTCCATTGGGTTTCCCTGTTCAAATTACTTCATGGCCGGAGTGTTCGATGCTATCCATGAAAATTGGGAGGAGGGACCTTCACCGTCTAAAAATGTAATCCAATATGTCCTTGACCTGAGAGCAAAACTGCACATCTTGGGACAATTAACAATGGAGAATTTGCTACAGGCTCAAAGACGGCAATCTCGGCTGTACGACAGGGGAGCATGCCTCCGGAAGTCCTGGTGTTTCTTCCCATGTCTAGCGCTAAATTAGTCACAAAGGGCAAGGACCCTTAGAGGTTACACAGCAGGTTGGAGAGGTCGACTGTGAGGTTAAGCACATAGATAGAGGCGATGCGGATGAGGTGTCCCAACCTCTTCCGGAGGAGGCGGCTGTGTGTCTAGATGGTGGTTCTCAAGAGGGAGGAGATGGGATCGGAGGTTAGCTCAAAAGGTACATCAGGACCCCTGTGGAGACCACCTCTCACCTTCACAGAGACAGAGTTTTTGGATGTGTTTTCACCTCTGCCTGTGTGAACAAACCTCATAGAACACCATATTGAGACCTCCCCTAGTTATTATAGCGCACAGTTACCCATACCTTTTACCTGAACACAATAAAAATGTGGTTTAGGAAGAACTCAGAACTATGCTAGATATGGGAGTAATCAAGGAGTCTTACAGTGACTGGAGCAGCCCCATGGTTTTGGTGCCCACTACACGCCTCACTCCAATGGCTCCATCACATAATGTGTGGATCTCTCAAGGACCCACAGGCAGCATCTTGGTGATACTAGGTTTCAAACCCCAATCAGTAGGCCAGTGCCTTGAGCTAAACCATTGAGCTACACCCACATAGCAGACTTAGTCCCCATTTTTTGTTATTATAACCTCCTCTCTTCTGGGTCGATGTTCTAGGTTTTAAAATGTGACATGTAATATTTGTGCTCACAATGACCATGTAAAGTTGGTAGTGTTAATAAAGGCCGGTAAGGTTAGGTAAGGTGTGGAGGTCTGGGGGTTCCAAATAATCCCAAAGGTGTTCATTAGGGTAGAGGTCAGACATCTATAGCAAGAAGTCTATTCCAACCCATGCAAAGCATATGTTCATGTTCATATGTTCATACTTTGTGCACTACACATTTTGTAGTAACGATGGTACTAATTAGGAAGCAATAATTCATTTCAAAAGTCAACGCTTTATTCAGCACATTCAGTCCACATTCGGTTATGAGTGAGAAGCTTAAACCAAATACTGGTCGTCTTAATAAAACTATTAGTTTTTGTGCTTGTTGATGATAATGTTGACCTTTGTTGATGCAGCATGACTAAAAAAACAAAAAAAAACAAAAAAAAACATGCCATTTCCAGCAGCACCTGATCGAGCCTTTTAAGAGGCTGGAATTCATCCAGTGTCAGAAATAAAGAGAGCGTGTCTTTAAATGTCACCCGTCCATTTGGGATATCTGAAGCGTTTGCCAGCTGAACAGCCCACTCCTGTTGGGTTTGTTTCAGACATAACCCCCCCTCTCCAAAAAGAAACACATTTCCCACTGGCGGAGGAAAGTAATTGAAATTTGTCTCAAAGCGGCATAATTTCCATGTTAAATAATTTATCTGACAACACCTGAGCAATTCAATGAATCAATTATAACAATGCTGCCGAGCTCAGCACCATAATGTACATCCAGCGCTTGGAGTAATTATTCGCTATCTCCGGCAGACACTCACCGGTGGTTACGGGGTGCGAAAGGGAGCCATCACAAAAGAGATTGCGCATTGTGCCCGGCTCCTGCTGAGTGACTGTTGGGATGATGCCATTTAATAGCATGTCATTCATCTCTACAGGTACACGCCACTGGGATTTACATCTTTATAATGCAGCAGGACAAGCATTTACGCGTTTAAATTCATATAATTGTTCACGGCACGCCTTTGTTGCTGGCTCTTACGTTGTGGTTCCACTGGGTTCTCTGCATAATAAGTCTTTCAGGCAGAAACTTATTTATGTGCCAGTTATGTGAACTTTGCATGCCCCTTGTAAATCGGTTCGACAGGTGGAATCATAAAACCGCTGAACAGTTGTGGGGTTATGAAATGGTGGCATGTGTAACACATGCTAAACTCTTGATTGGTCCTGGAAGGACTCTGCATTTTTTTCCCCTGCACTTTAATTTGGGGCCGGACAGGAATTCAATGAGTTCAAGACTGGACAAATCATAAATTCAATATAAGCTCCAATGTGCTGACTGATCCTATATTTTGGCTCCCCAGAAAGCTTGCTGATAAGCCAAGGAAGTTGTACTCGAACATATGTAATACTGTATAATGCATGGAGTTGTTAGTAAGGAATATTGATTTGTACAGACACAAGGAGATACGGAATGAAACCAAAACAGGATTTATTAAATAATAAACGTCGCTTAAATGGAGCGGCCAGACAGGCTAGGGAGCCTTGCAAGCTGCGAGCCGTGGTACGGGAAATACAGGAGAGCAGGTGCGGCGGCAGACAAGGACGCGTCCGCTGGACTTGGAAATCCGGGTAGCGGGAACAGGCTGGAGCGGGAACAGGCTGGAACGGAACCAGACGGGAACGGAACCTGATTGGGAAATCAGACAAAGGTTAGACATAACACGAGGGGAGGAATGCGTGTCCGCTTCGTAGAATGCATTTACGCTTGCGTTTACGCGTACGTTTACGAGCCCGGACCGGGAATGTACGGATGACCGGGCTTATATAGGGAGAGGGAGAGAGGATGAGGAATAGGTGAGGCCAATTAGGGTTGTGTGCGTGGGGAAAAGAGCAGGGAGGAGCGAGGAAAGAGAGGGAACCGTGACAGTACCATAAAACAAGGGAGCAAATGCAAAGAATGTATTTAGCATGCAAATAAACAAAACGCTAACTAAAATGAAACCGAGCCTGAATCTAAAGCATAATCAATGAACAACAATGTTTGAGGTGCATGTTGAGTCTATATAATTGCTAAAGAGCTTTTTTGGGGAAAAACAGTGTCTGTCCGTAATTGGGTGAAAAAGAAAAATGTACAACCGGGCCTTTCCTTGGGTGCCCAGTTATAAGATTAGATTTGATTAGATTCAACTTTATTGTCAACGTGAAGAGCACTTGCACAGGGCAAATGAAATACAGTTAGCAGCTAACCAGAAGTGCAAAAAGCAATTTATAGAAATAAATGAATACACTTACATTTACTTTTACAGCATTTACAGCATTTTCGACGCCCTTATCCAGAGAGACGTGCAAAAAGTGCTTTGAGTCTCTATCTATGAATAAATTAAGGCTGCTTTGCTAACTTAAGATTTGAACCAAGACCATGCAAAGAGGAAGAAGTGCTAGTTGAGGAAGAATTAAGTCTTCACCCGTCGCTTGAAGATAGACAGTGAATCTGCTGTTGTCCAGAGGAAGTTCATTGTGTCATCTTGGAACCAGGACAGAAAAGAGCTTAGAAGTAAACTTATCTCTTACCTGGAGAGAATTTGGGACTAGTTGAGCAGTACTAGTCTGCTCTGACAGCGAGGTGCAGAGCGGGGATTGAACTCTCTCAGGTAAGAAGGTGCAGGTCCATTTTTGGCTTTGTGGGCAATTCGTCAGCTAGTGGAGGGAGCATAGCAGTGGTATGATGGAAAAGATTGAACACAAATTCACGCAGCTGTGTTTTGGGTTGTTTGCAGTGGACAAATAGTGTTACCGATTAAGATGTTGCCTCTATATGTACTGTCATTCATGAATGCTCATTTTCTATGGTAGGTGCTGTTGTTTTGGTACTGTGTTGATGCATACACATACCAGTAATCATTTAATTTAATTAAAATATACTGTAATAAATTAGTCAAATGTACAGGTACTCACCAATAATGAATAATATGAATGATATATTGAATGAAAAGCATGAAAAATTATGTAGTGTATATATATATCATAGATATATAAGATTATCAGAGAGATTATTATTCATACTTGATTCAGAGAGTACAGTTGTACCTCGATGTAAATCGTTAATTCGTCCCTCAGAAAGTGACTTTGACTGAATCCGATGTTAACTGAACTGAATTATCCCATTTGTCACAGGGCATGATTGGGGAAGCAATTAGCACGTTCTGCTAGATGGCGCTCTAGGCTACCATGACGGAAACCGAAGGAAACGACGTTAACCGGCGTCAAATTCCCGACGAAAATTTCGACGTTAGCTGAAGGCAACGTACACTGAGAGCGACTCAAACCGAGGTACCACTGTATACAGTAAATCATACTCAATGCTATAATTCATAGACTCAGTGGTTCGCATATATTTTCATTTATGCAGTTGAAGTATTGTGTAATGCTTTAATATGTATATTACAAATAACACTGTATTATGTGCAAATGTTCAAATAAACTGGGAAGAGTATTATTTGGAATAAATGTGCCCATAACAGTACAAAAGGATGATATATAAGTAGTGTAATAGTAAGAGAATGTGCTGTAGGAAGCATTAAAAGGCATCATGGGAAACAATGAAAATGTACACTATGTAGACATGTCAGTGCAATAGTACACACAAGTTGTGTTAAGTTGACTGGGTTGTACAGTATATAGAGATCATCATGTCTAGGCTGACCGCTGGTGATACAGTGAAGGCTCCCATTACAGGCGTATCTTCGATAAAGCTTTTTTAACCCTTTGTTGGCAGCGTTTATGGTTCATGTCTTTGATGGAGCATAGCTGAACACCAGTGATGTGTTGGCCAATTTTCACCTCCCATTGGACAGCATTCGGATATGATACATTCAGTTATGCATTGATAGTTTTGGATGATTTGTGGGGAGAGGTAAGCTTTCTTTAGCTTCCTAATAAAGTAATGGCTCTATTGTGCTTGTAGTGTTTCATACTATTAGATGGTCATAAGATTGTTGGATCAAATTGAAACACTGGGATCTTAAAAGTATAAATCTTGATACTAAGTAACGGTGCAAACCAGTCTATGTACTTTCATTATGACATTAGGTTATATTTGGGTTTTTTTGTTTGGGGGGTGGTAGGGAGGTGTAGGGAGGTGGTAGCCCAGTGGTTAAGGTGTTCAAACCCCACCACCACCAAGCTGCCACTAGTGGGCCCGTTGAGCAATCCCTTTAACCCTCAATTGCTCAGTTGTAAGTCGCTATGGATAAGGGCGTCTGCTGTATGCTGTAAATGTAAATGTTTGTTTGCTTGTTGTTATAAACTGAACTTGTACAAATTCTGATGCTCCATGAGTATAAAATAAAAACAAATTTCAAAATAAGAAAATAATCTGGACAAAAGACACTTGACCTTTTCTGCCATTCTTCTTACATTTACATTTGGCAGACACACTTATCCAGAGTGACTTATAACTGAGCAATTGAGGGCCTTACTCAAGGGCCCACTATCAGAAGTTCGGTGGGGGTGGAGTTTGAACTTGCAATCTTCTGTTCCAGAGGCCAATGCCTTACCACTGAGCCACCACCTCCCTACCGCCCTGTCTAGAATGTCCATTTCACTTTCAGTGTATCGGCTTTTCCATTGCCAAATGTGTGTTTGTTCTTAATATTGCTTCTCAAGCGCTTGTGTCCTACGGTTACGTTTTAGCCAGAGGTCATTAACTTCAAAAATAGACGCTGGTACATCCAGGATCAGAAAATCGTCTCTGAATGGCGGGGATGAATTGCTGACAAGTAAAAACCTCAACATTAACACGGAATGAAGTCCAAAGCTTCTTGTTAAGACAGGTCTATCGAGTCAATACAACACTTCTCCTTGTAATTCTTTGTCGAAAACCGATTTTCCATTAGTGGACTGATGTTCACTGTTTTATTCACTTGTCCTTTTTTTTAAACTGTCTCTTTTTCACTCCATTCTTGTTATCCAACCTACAATCGAGACACTCTCTCTCTCTCTCTCTCTCTCTCTCTCTCTCCTCCACGCTGAAGGTAATTAATAGTACTGGAATCCAGCTGTAGCCCCAAATGATTTTGTCCTTGAAACCTGATATTCCTTTATCTCGGTAAATTTGCATACAGTACCACAAAGATGCGCCAAAAAGCACAGCGTCTCCGAGTCACCCAAGTCTTTCTGTCTCTCTCCGATTGATGTGAAGTAGTAGTGGGTGATGAAGAAGAGAGAGCGTTCCCCATGAGAGCCATTCAGAAGATTGCTTTGGAGAGGAGAGACAAGATTATATACAGTTTTTCAAACGCTGCTCAGTCGACTAAGGGGAGTGAAAGTCAAATAGTGAACGGAGTAAATTAACATGGAAAAACTTTCTCTTGTTCGAAAAAAAAATAAATAAAATCTAATTTTTCATTTCGGATAAACCAATGGTGATTGAGTGTCATCAGGTTTATTTGGCTTACTTTAGTTCAAATGCTTCTCATTCTTTTGGCAGATCATTTTCATTTATAAAAAAATTTAAATTAAATGCAAAATATATAGAAACCAACCCATTCTATGTTTAGTCCCCATGTGGATCATTAGGTCACATGGGTGTTAGGAAGCTCAGGTACTGGTGTACAGTAGGTGAGGTTAGGGAGCCTGGGGGTGCAGTCAGCATTCAAATTCTTCCCAAAGGTGTTCAATAGGGCCTCTTAGTTCATGTGATGGGAAAAAGTAATGTCTCCACATCTAAAGGCAAACTATACAATTGTGTGCATACAATTTTGTCGTAACAGTAAAGAACCAAACATGTAATATACTACTGTACATATACCAGCATCTTCTCTATTTCTTCACATCTCCCGCTTTCTTTCTCTCCTTCTCTCTCTCGCTCTATAGTCCAATTACTGTTATAAAATCTTATAATAAATCTCTCTTAGCAAGACAAGAATGAAGCTGCACTACATAAATAATTCTTTACATTATTAAACAATGCACTTTTAAAATATTTCTAATTATTGGCTTACTTTGGTTATGCTTAATAATAATAATAATAATAATAATAATAATAATAATAATAATAGGCAGGATACACCCTGGATGGAATGCCAACCCATCGCAGGGAACACACACATTCATACACTAGAGACAATTTTTCCAAGGTGCCAATCAACCTACCCAATATATATATATATATATATATATATATATATATATATATATATACTATATATATATATATATATATATATATATATACACACACACCACATTCAAGCAAGCATGAAAATAACGTTCTGTGTTAAACGAGGCAAATCTTTGGAATATTTGGCAGAGCTGTTTTTGACATGACATGCGACGAATTAGTCATTACAGGTGTTTTAAGTGGCTTCAAGTGCCGAAGAACATCACTGAAAGACACAGAGAGATCAGGAAGCACTTCAGCGAGCTCTCTTCCTCACACAGTCTACTCGCCTGATTTGGCTCCTGCATCTTTCGCCCTTTTCCTGATCACACAAAGCACAAAGGTCACTGAAATGACACCATTGTGGAAACCTTGAGCGAATCGTAGAGGGTGCTTTAGATGCTTGAAAAAGAAGACCACATTCCAGAAACGGCAGGAACGATGGAAGAGCTGTATTTAATATGGCGCATATGTAAATCATCCCGCTGGAACTACGGAGGGATGCTGCTGTTCTTTTTTTTTTCAGAGTGAAAAGAGAGTGTGATATTAATTGGATTAGATTTTATTGGCTATATATGTTTTATTCATACTAGGTTTATTCAGGAGAAGTAGATCTCCATGGCATCTTGTGAAACATTTATCAGTGAGATTTAGAGATAGAATAAACTAATGGGTTTTTTTTGGTTGGTTGATCTGAATTTCACCAAAATACCAGATGGAACCTCACAAAAATTGACGCAATGTCTGGACAAAGATTCTTATATCTACTGAAATGTTCCAAATTCAAACCTCCAACAAAACTCCAGTAATAAGAATCGCACTATGAAGGATAAGCAGCTTGTGAAGTCCAACTGTGCCCAATCCAATCAAAGAGAAACAGAAGATGGAATCTATGCATAATGGATGTACTCTAGCCTCTTTTTTAAAGGAAAGCATAAAAAACCATGATATATAATGTTATCACTACATGAAAGCAGATCTCAACATGCGGTGCCCAAAACAGAATGAAATTTCGAATGAACACAGATACAACGATGCACTGTAAACTGTCCATCTGCTGCTACTTCCTCCCACATACAAGTTATTACTGTAGCTGTAATAGGACAAGATTGTGATAAGGCGACGGTATCTCCGTCCTCGTCACTATTCTTAACTGCCCTGCTATTTTATTTATTTATTTATTTTTATTTCATTTAATTTTTTTATGGCTCTGAGAACTGGATTAAGAAACGATGAACTGTCATAAAATGACAAAGTTATAAAGAGAAGAATGCAATAAATTTAAGATTAGATGGCGGGGGAAATGTTTTAAGTCCCTGAAAAAGCAAGCATTTGAAGATGCAGATATTTGAAGAAATATATATATATAATATATATATAAGGCTATTAAAGAGGTAAAAAGCATTTACTAAATAGTGCAATATGAATGATCCAATGACCAGGTCACGTGTTATATGCTAAAGCAAGATGCAGTAATAGGTAATAATACCATTTGAAACCATATAAAAAAATATTAAGCATTTATTAAATACAGCAATAACCAATTAGCCTCACATGACCAGTATGTGTTCCCTGGTCACATGCTCAAGGCCTCGCTAGGATCACTGATTCAAGTTCCAGCTATTCAAGGGTCTGCTGTTGTTGTTATGTCTCTGTGTGCACGAAATTCATGTTTATAGCCATAGTTATGTTTTTTTGTTATTGTTTTCATGGTTACATCTGTTTTTTTTTCACACAGTATATTGCCTGCACTTGCATCAGTATATGTGTGTTTGTGTGTATGAGTGAGTGAGAGTGTGATTATAGGCTGAAATATTCACCACATCACCATTTTTATATTAAATTCATTCATTATATTAAATTCATTCATTCATTCATCTTCTACCGCTTTTTCCGATCTTCCCTCGGGTCACGGGGATCCTGTGTCTATCTCAGGCGTCTATGGGCATTAAGGCAGGATGCACCCTGGATGGAGTGCCAACCCATCGCAGGGCACACACACACACACACACTCACATTCACACACTAGGGACAATTTTCCAAGGTGCCAATCAATCTACCGTGCATGTTTTTGGACCGGGGGAAAAACCGCAGAACCCGGAGAAAAACCCCCCGAGGCACGGAGCAAACATGCAAACTCCACACACACATGGCCGAGACGGGAAACGAACCCTGACCCTGGAGGTGTGAGGCGAACGTGCTAACCACTAAACCACCGTGCCCCTGCAGCAATTCATGTAAATGTAAAAATGTAAAAACCTGGGAAATCTACAAAAATATGAATAATTACAATCCATTAAAAAAGGTTTCATTCAGTTGACACAGAACATACTCATACTCAACAATACTCGGTTCATTAACTAATAGACTATAGACTAAATAGTCTCAAATAGAAAGTTTTGTTTCTTTAATGTCGAGGATAAAAATAAATAGCAAAATGTCAGGTTTTTAATGGTCTTTAGCAGAAATGATTTATCAGAAGATGAGCAGTCTGCTCAAATAGAGCAAATCCTCTCCATCAGTCCTGTTTCTATTTCAGGGGCTTGTAATCAGCCACTCGATGGACCGTGTCAAGTGTGACCGATAATCAAATAATCACTTGTCATTTAAGAACAATATAAAAACATCTCCAAATATATAATTGGAAAATGTTGTACATCCAGACGTGCGATTATTTCCCGTGTTTGTTTTCCATCGGGTATTTGACTCATTATCATGGTTTTACCTTTTTGCCAAAATAAAAAGCATTTAAGTCTATTTTCCTGTCTCCCAAAAGAGTTCATCACTGCAGCAAACATAAACATGCGAGTAGCGGCACAGGAGAGTCTCAGGAGTGCATTTGTTTTAATTCGTGCTCATTTCCTGACCAATGATTTGTTGTTAAGACCATTAAAAGCTTCATATTTGTTATTTTGGGCTTGGCCTGTTTTTATTTCCCCAGGAGTGAACTTTGTTTGGCGTGCTGTTTTTTTATTTTCTCCCTCGAAAACTTTTATAACTGGAAAACTGAGAAATATTAAGCTGAGAAATGGGGTAAAGTCGACCACACAGGATGCTGCTTAATAAGCTATAGACTTAGATACGATTATAATAGATTCAGATTTATAGTGATTATGCCAAGTGCAGGTACAGAACCAATGAAATGCATTTAACCACAAGTGCACATAACTAATTATTCACACTCGTGGTTAAAAGCAGATGTATGTACACTATATTCACCGAAATTGGAGGGTTTTTCCCAAATTGGGAACAATTATGGAATGCAATGCTGAAAAAGCAAAGACCACACAGTTTTTGTTGATACTGTGTACAAAATGATATCCGAAATTTCATAACCAATATTTTATACATAAATAATTAAATAAATATAAAAAACGAGGGGCACAGTGGTTTAGTAGTTAGCACGTTCGCCTCACACCTCCACGATCAGGGTTCGATTCCCGTCTCGGCCATGTGTGTGTGTGGAGTTTGCATGTTCTCTCCGTGCCTCAGGGGGTTTTTCTCCGGGTTCTCCGGTTTCCCCCCGGTCCAAAAACATGCACGGTAGGTTGATTGGCACCTTGGAAAATTGTCCCTAGTGTGTGAATGTGAGTGTGTGATTCCTGCGATGGGTGTGTGATTCCTGAACTTGCGTTGGCTGGGTTGACAGGCGTAATTCAGTACCAGAGGTTGGCCGTGATAAGTGAAACTTGGGGGTGGGGGAAGGGGGGGCAACAGTAAATAATTGAGAAGCCTTGCATTAATGTAATATCGTTTTCTCTGCAATCGTTCATTGAGCCATTCGTAAATGCAACACATTATAGTTTTCGTTTATACGTAGCATAAAGGCAAAAGAAACCAAAATATTATATGCATATATTTTAAATGTCAAAAGGTTTTTGTGGCTCCCAATGTTTTCTTTACTGTGGGCCAGTTGAGTGGTAAAGGTTGCTGACCCCTGGACTAAATTATGGAGTTTTGTAAGAAAAATTTCCTATCATATCTGAAAATATGATTCTAGCATATGACCTGTGTCTTCTTTGTCATATTTTTCACTTCGTGATGTGGCAACTGTTTTCAAATAGTGAAATATCTGGACTGCATTCAGGTCTGAGGCAAGGTTTGCCTTCTGCTGAGAAATGAAGTCCAAATCTTTATTGACCAGGTAATTATACAGAAATAACAGTGTAATCGTATAATAATGTGCCAAAAGGCAAAATAGGGAATGAGATTTAAGTAAATTATATGAAACAGTATATTCTTACTAAAAGAAAGAAAGAAATTAACAAATAATAAATGTATATATATATATATAATCTATATATAGTAATATATATATATATATATATATATATATATATATATATATATATATATATATATATATATATATTCGATATATTCGTTCATACATGAAAGCAAAATCGTACTATTTGCACAGTGTATTTTTCAGGCAATTGTTATCCATTATGTGTGTGGCACATAGTAAATTTAGATTAAAGGTTAAATAAGAGGAAAGTGTTTAATCGAATTTACATTTAAGCAGAGTATTGAGTTAAACAGCCTCTTTAATTAGCAAAATATCCCCTCGAGTAACCATTGCTTTATAATCAATGAACATCTAAAGGCAACCAATGGGATGGACTGGTTGATGTTGTGTGGTCTGATGGTTCAGATATTCACTGATAATAAACTATTGTGTGCTTTGTAAGTATATTTCCTACCGAGGATAAATCAACGACTGTTAGAGACATGAATATTCACTGTATGAGAAAAAGTAATGAGCACTTCTCGATCTTACACGATGCTTCGCAAATTGTTAACACAAAGTCGGAGGCACACAAATCTGTGGAAGTCCCAAACCTTGTTCCAGCATGACAATAGCTTTAATTTTATGCCACATCCGGCACGTTGACGCTTTCTTCCCGGCCTGGCGTGCGGTCACTCGCAAATTAGAAATTGAACAAATAATAGTGATGCTTCCTAAACCCCACTAACTGGTTTACACCATGCGCGCTGTGCTGCTTTTATTTTGAAAGCATTTTATTTCATTACCGACTCATGCACAGGTGACAGGTCCGTGCATATTTACATACCCTTAAAATGTCAATTCATGCTGAAAAACGTTTGATATCGGATGCCACGTTTTAACAGCACACGGACTGCAAAATCATTTGTTTAAGCTAAAATCCGTGTGCTTATTTTGTGATGCACAGTGTCGCCAGGTTCAAGGCGTACAATTTTGCATTATTAATTGCTAATACCTCTAAAACAACAAGTTAGCATTTGTGAGTGTGTTAAAAATAAAATGACATACTTGTGTCCATTGTTTTCCGGTTTCTGACTTTTATTTTTGACCACAATTGTATATCTTTTTATTGTAAGAGAATATCCTTATTCTTTTGATTACCGGTAGCATAATGAAAATGAGATCATTTTACAGCTGGAGAAAATTAATATCGAACATAGTTAAACCTCATCACAGGTTTTTTGGTTCGGCCCTCGAGCACAGCTCAGGTTTCTCATGTGGCCCTTTGGAAAAAAATAATTACCCACCCTTGATCTATATGGTGGAGAGTAAAAGATCAAGGTGGATTATAAAAGCAAACAAGGACTAAAGGTAGAATTGGATGCTCCAAATAGCACATAGAATACTATGGTCCAATGTCCACAAACCTTTGTCCTTATAGTGTATTTCTACAACAAACTAGCTCCAAATAAACTTTACCATTGACACAGTGTCCCTTTAAAGGCATACTGTAGGCTGCATTTCTGGCTTCGACATCATTTACGCCTGTCCCAGTGTGAAGGATCTAGAGAATGCAGCCATGAAATGTGACCATCATTTCAGAGAATTTCAGGTTGTCAAAGTCTGAATCTTCATTTGTCATTCAGGCAGCTGACATATAGCAGAAGAAGACAATCAGGAATTCTTTCCATAGTATCACACAAACACACACACACACACACACACACACACACACACACACACACACACACACACACACACACACACACACACACACACAATATAGGCCTCAGTGATGCAGGACTAGGACCATCAAGTCATGAAATGCCATAGCCACAAAAACACACACCGGGGATATGTCAATCTTGGGGACTAAGGAGATATTAAGCGGACGTGTTAGACATGCGTGTTATACGTGTTAGGATAGGATGTGTTATACATACGTGTTAGGACGTGTTAGGACGTGTTGTCTACATGCTAAAATGGTTAATATTCTGGGGACTCAAATTTAATGTCCCCACGTTCACACATGTACCCATGTTATTGGTGTGAATTCCGATATATATATATATATATATATAGATATAATATATATATATATATATATCTATATATATATATAAATATATATATATATATATATATATATATATATATATATATATATATATATATATATATAATATATATATATATATACATACACACCGTAAATTCTGGACTATAAGCCGCTACTTTTTTCATAGGTTTTGAACCATGCGGCTAATAATAAGGTGCGGCTATTCTGCAGATTTTTTCCCGACCGCTAGGGGCTCTAACCGGAATTAGAATCAAAACTAACACAAAATAAATGCAAAGAAGAAGAATGCGCTAGTTCCTCTTTAGCAGATATAAGTGGGTAGAAGCGGATAGAAGGAGGACAAACTCTATCTTTACAAGGTTAAGGTGACGTCATTTCACACACAGGAGAAATGAAGATAAATACTGTAAATAGCGCTTATTTTCTCTTGGTTCTGTCCCGTTTTAATCAGCAAAGTTGCTGCTCGGTGCTCTCTCTCTCTCTCCCTGCTCTTTTTCCCCACACACACACACACACACACACACACACACACACACACACGTGCACGCACACACACGCACACAAACACACACACGCACGCACACGCACACACACACACACACACACACACACACACACACACACACACACACACACACACACACATCCGCACAGCCTCAGCAAAGTTGTTCTTGATTTTCCCTCTCCCGATATAAGCCCGGTTCACCCTACAATCCCCGTCCGGGCTCGTAGCACATACCTAGTGTCGCGGACACGGACGCTCGATATATGTTTATGCCTAACCTTTGTCTGTTCCCGATTCCCGGACTCCTCCAAGTCTCCGGTACTCCCGGTACCACGGCGCGCAGAGCGCAAGGCTCCCTAGCCTGTCTGGCCGCTCCGTATGAGCGGCGTCTCCTGAGTTCTTTATTCTAATAAATCCTGTTTTGTATGAATTCCGGATCTCCGCGTCTCTGTGCAGCGTCCACCGTTACACCGTGTTAAAATACAGGTTAGGAAAGGATCTATTTAGGTACATACATGTACATTTACAATTCAAAAGCGGATGCGGCTTGTATGCAGGTGCGGCTTATTTATTGAATTTTTTTGGGTTTTTTTTTAAATAGAGCGGATGCGGCTTATATGCAGGTGCGCTTTATAGTCCAGAATTTGCGGTATTTAAGGTATATATATATATATATATATATATATATATATATATATATATATATATATCATATATATATTATATATTTACAATGTAGGCCTCAATGATGCAGAACTAGGACCAGCAAATCATGAAATCCCCTTGACAAGGACTCTTCTCAGGATTTCCAATAGAAAATTAGCAATCTGAGACTTTGAGAGACACTTTCCGACCATATACCATAATGCTACCTCAAATACAGAAAAGTACACTTTTGCATTAGATTTTTTTTAAATATTAAAAACTGACAATTTATTTTATTGTATATCTGAATATGTTTTATGTTTGTTTCTGCAACGTAGCACAAACACCTAAGACAAAAATCATTTTACTCGCTCCTGAGGAATCAGTGACCAGTGTCCCTGCCTTTATTTTTTTTCTGCGTAGCTGCCCTATACATATCCAGGTGTCCTACCATACCTCCACCAATTGGAGTTGGTGATTCTACATCCACTGCATAAAGGTCCATGAAGTTACTGAGTAATGCAAGAACTTTGAGGATGGATTTGGACTGTAATTAATATAACAGTTAATCACTCAGGACCACCAGGTTGCATTAACAGATTGTGCAATTAATGGTGTCACTCAGATAAGGACTGAGTCCCTTCTGAGTCTGGTTTCTCTCAAGCTTTCCTCCTCATGCCTTCTCACATTTGAAGTATAGTATTACATAGTAATATATAGTATATATTTGAGTGTATAGTATTTCTTTAGACAATGTCCATTGTTGAAAGAGCTACACAAATACAAATGAGTTATAGAATGTGTATATAATAATATAATAATACAACAAAATTGAACCCTAAAATTGTTTGTATATAAGAGTTTAAAATGTGTGACATTGTGAATAAACTTGTGTTGCCTTGAAGTTTTTAGGGTTAGGGTTAGGGTTATTTGCACCTCTTTTATACACACACACACACACACACACACACACACACACACACATATATAATATATATATATATATATATATATATATATATATATATATATATATATATGCTAAATGCAAAAATGGCTCTCCAAATGATCTGACATATGATAAATGATACTGTATGTAGCTTTTAAGCATGCTCATTTACCCACAATCCTTTGTGCAGTTTTGAAATCCAACTTGGGAGAATGATTTTAACAGCAGTATAGTCAAAATATCCTCATCACTGAGCAGAAATCTTAACCACTGAGCAACTCCTATTAACGTCGCATGGGTTGTTCATGGATTGCTGTGCAAACGGTTTTGGAATTAATTGTGAAGAGGGGAATAAAACATGAGGAGAAGAATCAATGACTGGATGGTGTGTTGCAGCCTGATGTGAAGTAGAGTTACTGTTACCACCCAACTCACATCCTAAAGTGTTCTATATTTCTTCTAACACGACCATTTGCCAACTATTTATTGTATAATCTATTAAAAATTACACAGCAGTACGTTTATATGTACACTATATAGATAAATGTTGGTGGACACTTTTTAAATAACCACAATATAAATGTTGTTACTATTTAATGTTTATAATAACCTGTAGCAAGAAGAGGCCTCGGGGAAGACCCAGCAAGAAGAGGCCTCGGGGAAGACCCAGTCTCTCGACACGTTGGAGGGATTATAACCACACGCCCGCGAGAAGAAGTATAACCAACAGCCGCTGACGTTGTTGGAGTATCTCGACTGGTCTGGGAATGATGAAGGAATACAGCCATTTTTTGTTGTTTCTTTTCTTAAATAGTTTAAGGATAGTGGGTAGCCTAATGAACATGGTATCCCAAGAGGAAAAAATTCATGAACATTGAACGGAAAAAATTCAACGTTATTGTTCAACGTTATTGTTTCGGCCCAGAACACACCTCAGGTTTCTCATGTGGCCCTTTGGAAAATATAATTGCCCACCCCTGATCTAGACAGAGAGAAGTCTGGGCGTCTCTGCTTAGATGGATGGATGGATGGATAGCCTTAATTCTTCTAGATTTTGGAGTGCGTGAGTACCGTTGTGTACTGATGTAGAAGTGATAGACAACAACAAGTGAAAGACAGAAAATGCTGAAAGACTTCCAAAGACTATTTGGCTTGATTTGGTTCAGGTCTGGTGAGTTTGCTGGTCAGTCAAGGACACCAACACCATGGTCATTCAAAGACGTTTTGGTGCTTTTGGCCGTGTGGAGGTGCCAAATCCTGCCGGAAAATGAAATCAGCATCTTTAAAAAGCTGGTCAGCATGTAGTGCTCTAAAATCTCTTGCTTTTTCCAAATGAAATACATGGTCTTTAGAACACTGGGGAACAGTTCAGTTCTTCTTCTCCTTAACCCAGGTAAGACACCTATGACGTTGTCTGTGGTTCAGGAGCGGCTTATCAAGAGGAAAACGACAACTGTAGCCAAATTCCTTGACATGTCTGTGTGTGTGGTGGCTCTTGATCCCGTGACTCCCAGCCTCCCCAGTCCATTCCTTGTGAATTCCACCAAAATTCTTGGTTTGATTTTGCTTGACGAGTCTCTCAAGGCTGCCATTCTCTCTGATGGTTGTGGATCATTTTCTTCTACACTGTTTTTTCCTCCACTCAACATTCAGTCAATATACTTTCAACAGCAGCTACTATGGCAATGCATCTTTGTGGCTTACCCATCCTTGTGAATGGTGTCAATGACTGCCGGATCTGGAGTCTTCCCAATGATTGTGTCGACTAGTGAACCAAAGAGAGAGACCAACTGTAAATAAAGAGCATTTTATTTTATTTTATTTTTTTACATTTTGAGCATATTTCATTATTTTCAAACCAAAAATGAATGACTGAATGCAATGTATATGGATGTGGTGATCTCCTGGTCAGGATCTCAGCATAACTCTCCACAACTCTCTACCTTCTCCCTCGACCACTCTCTCTTCTCATATTGCTAACGTTACTCGCTCTTGTCGACACCTTCTCTACAACATCAGAAGGATTCAACCATTTATATCCATACAGGCTGTGCAGGTGCTCATTCAGTCTCATGTCACCTCAAGACTGGACTACTGTAACTCTCTGCTGGCAGGTTCTACCTCAAAACGCTATTCGTCCACTGCAAATGATTCAAAATGCAGCAGCGTAACTCGTGTTCAACCTGCCTAAATTCTCTGGCACCAACCCTCTCGCTCCACTGGCTTCCTGTAGCTGCACGCATCAGATTCAAAACACTAATGCTCGCCTATAAAGCCAAAAATGGATCTGCATCCTCATACCTCAGAAAGCTCATCACCTCCCTGTACCGCACCTTGCTGTCTGAGATCGTCTAGCACTGCTCGCCTGGTTCCACCTTCTCTCAAGGTAAGAGGTAAGATCAGCTCAAGGCTCTTCTCTGTTCTGGCACCGAGGTGGAGGAATGAACTTCCTCTGGATGTACAACAGAGTCACTGGCTCATCTTCAAACAACGACTGAAGACCCCTATCTCTTCCAACAACACCTATCCTAAACACTTCTTCTTCCTTCTCACTGTCCAGGAAACCAGAAAAAAAATCCTTCAACAGTGTCTATCCTTATTTTGTATTTTAAGTTTCCAATCAATCATACCTGAATGAATTTATTCTTAGATGGAGACCTAAAGCACTACTTGTACATCGCTCTGGATAAGGGTGTCTGCTAAATGCTGTAAATGTAAATGAGTAAGTTTGCAGAATATTGCACTAATAAAATTATGATTTTTAAAAAATATCTTTTTTATACCAACAGTAAAGTATGCCCACTGAATTTGAATAATTTAAAATTTCTAATTAAATCTTTTACAAGATTGGTTGCAAATTATATCATTGACATAGACGGAGTATTGAAAACATAATACTTGTTCATGTTCCTATTAGTGTTTTGGTCGGAAGTGCACTTGGTAAAAAGTAGGGGGGGGGTTAATTATATTAGTCAATCTATATTGGGAGTTGGTATTTTGTTTAATGAATGTAAATGAATGCATGTGTTTGTTAGTTCTGGATCTACCAAAAGGGTATATGTGTGATTTGGATTGAACTCTATAAACAACATCCCTGAGCATAAACAAACAGAGCAAGATGGATGAGGCTGCGTTCTGATGGATGTATGTCACGATGGTGCGGATTGAAACAATGCTTTCAGTGGAGTTCATTTTTTATGTTGCACTTACATTTCTTATACCTAATAAAGTGGCAATTCAGTGCAACCACCGTGTGTAATTTATAACGATGATGAATTTGATTTGAATTAAATAGATAATTTGCTCTACACAAATGAAATGAAAAAAATGTTTGGGTGTTTACTTTTAAACATGTTTATACGTAGAATTAATGTCTGTCTGGATTCTTTTGGGAAAAAAAATAGAATTCCCATAACAAACACAACAAAATCCACATCACTAGCTCTTATGTTTTACAGAATTCCCAGGCACTGCTGACCATGATGGTTTTTCTAACCTTATGGTTTTATCCAGTGCAATCTGGAAACTGGAAATCTTTCAGTTCAGTATAGGCCAGAAATCTCTGACACTTTGTACAACATGGACTAGTTTCATTTTAAAAATATTCTTGTGGACTCTTGACCCCCCCCCCCCTGGACATGGACCCCTCCCATGTACATGGACCCCCACCCCCCCCCCCCCCCCCCCCCCCCCCCCACACACACACACACCTTACAAAAGCACATGCCAAAAAGCGCCACACACAAAAGCGCCTCATTTAAAATAACACAAAAAAATTACGTTTGCAAAAGACACTCTGCAGTGCATGCACACACACACACACACACACACACACACATACACACACATCTTATTGCCCCATCTCAACTTTTCTTGGACAAGTTCCAGTCATCAAATTCAAAGTTTTCCTTTAAATAATACATTCCCTCAGGATGATATCCTTCTATGTACTATTTTAAATAATAGCAACACACCCCTCACACACACTCTTTACACTCCTAACATCAGGAAAGAGATTCTGAAGCATTTGGGCATTCACAACTAGGCACAGAACTGAACTCTCTCTCTCTCACACACACACACACAAAGAGGTTTGTGTTTTTCACTACTGTTTACATGCCACTATTTTGTACATTGTACTGTACAGCGCATACAGTAGGTTTACTGATTGGTTCTATTTTGTGCTTTGTGTATTTGTCCTGCATTGTCTTGTGCACTGTTTTGTCCTGTAAAATTTCCACTTGTTTGCACTTTAGATCACCAGTACAACTTTGTCTAGTCTACAGCCCTGTATAAAGTTATATAGCACTATGTTCATTCATTCATCTTCTACCCCTTTATCCGATCTTCCCTCGGGTCACGGGGAGCCTGTACCTATCTCAGGCGTCTATGGGCATTAAGACAGGATACACCCTGAATGGAATGCCAACCCATCACAGGGCACACACACACACACACACACACTCTCACATTCATACACTAGGGACAATTTTTCCAAGGTGCCAATCAACATACCGTGCATGTTTTTGGACCGGGGGGAAACCGGAGAACCCGGAGAAAAAACCCCTGAGTCACGGGGAGAACATGCAAACTCCATACACACATTACCGTGACGGGAATCGAACCCGGACCCTAGAGGTGTGAGGCGAACGTGCTAACCACTAAGCCACCGTGCCCCCTAGCATTATGTTGTGTGATGTAATTCTGTTGTTTTATGTTTTACATTCTATGTAGCACCAAAGTTCTAGACAAACGATTCATTTCACTGCGTACTGAATCAACTATACACAGCTGGAATGACAATAAAAGCTTCGTGACGTCTTGAGTTGATATTACATATCGTGCCAACATTTTTGTTGTTGTGCATATACGTATGAATACCACAGTGTTATCTCTGTAGGCACATTTTCCTTAGAACATTCTAGAGACCTAGTTAAAGACCATTGATTTAAACCACGCCCTCTTTGTTGTTTAAACCGAAACCCAGATACCAATTTGAAACATTTGGAACAGTAAACATATTTGGATGGTATCTGGGAACGTCAACACTATGACGGGATTATAAAGGACGGAGGAAATGATGAGACGAGACGAGGGTCGGGATAGAATTCGAGAGAGTAAGTGAGAGCCTCTCTACGTCAAAGGCCTCATTAGTGTCCACTCTCAGCACTGTAAAAAAGGCGGCCCCTCTGGAAACACGCCAAACTTCCGTCAGGAGCGATGCATATTTCATTCAAACACACATCTCCTCTTTTTCATGCATAAGGGTTTCAGAGCAGTCGCAATTAAACCAGGGCTTTCTTCTCATTAATAACAGAGACGGACCTCTCTGACTCTAATAAACATGGACACGGATAGTCAAGCCATGGACGAGGATGTTTAATCCGCTGTGTGTTTCAACAGATGTTAAAACGTCTAAACACACACACACACACACACACCTCATCTCACCTAACACGCTTCTCAAAAAGGTTCCATTTACAAAAGACACTCTGCAGCATGCACGTCTAAACACACACACACAAACACCTTTCAGATTTAAAAAAAAAATGTTCTGTTTACAAAGGACACACTGAATCATGCACACAAATTGAATTTCCTTTTGGAATATAATAATAATATTTTATACACCACAGACTGAAATTTCTACACACGTGCACAAACACACAAGGTAGCACCTCATTTCAAATAACACAAAAAAATTCAGTTTGTAAAAGACACTCTGCAGTGCGTGCACGCACACACACACACACACACACACACACACACACACACACACACACACACACACACATCTCCTCTCACCTAGCACACTTTCAAATATTCAAAAATGTCCCATTTTCAAAGGAAACTGTAGCATTTATGTGCATGTACACACACACACACACACACACAAACATCTCACACATATCATCTAGTCTAATACACTTTCAAATATATCAAAATGTACAGTTTACTAAATTGTACAGAACACAAACATGAACACACAAATATACTAGTTGTACAGGCTGCTCAGAGCTGAATATAAATTTAACACACAACACAATGCAGTTTCAACACACACACACACACACACACACACACACACACACACACACACACACACACACACACACACTGTACTTCAATAGCATGCAAGTCAATAATGACTGATTCACTAGGTACCCAATAACCTAGCTGCAATGTGCACACACACATGCATACAGTACACACACACACACAAGCACATACTGTGCATGCTACTTAGGAATAACCAATACCTTATTGAGCCCAACACTCCCTGTTCTAATACACATATACACACACATGCACACACACACACACACGCACATACACACAAAAAGGTCCTGGTATTGCTAGGTGTGGCCTTCATGTCACCATGGAAACGGTCATGTCTCAGCCTCTCAGCCTCGAGCTCACTAAGCTCATCATGTTTAATGTGTTTACAGCATTTCATATCTACCTGGCAGTGGTGTGCTCCATTGAAGTGTTGCAGAGTGAAACTAAGAAAACACACACACACACACACACACACACACACACACACACACACACACACAGCTGTCTTGTTAGCATTTTGAAAGTGATCTAATTACCAGATTTCCATAATGCATGGAAGGCGTGCTTTGGAAATGGCTGCGCTGTTATTGTATCTTGTCGGCGTTCGTTGTTTTGCCGTTTCGTCGTTGCGGCTGTTTGCTTATTTATGAGACTTTTTCAATTCGCTCCGGATCCTCGTACGGAAATGCCTGCTCCTGGATTAAGTCATTACAATGAGGAGGAAAAAGGCCCAAGAGTGTAACTAATCACATCGTCTTTAATCCCATTTTCAATTTTTACGGCCAGACAGCGAATTATTCAAACTGCTATAAATTTGCTTAACGCAAAAAGATCTACACAGCGACGACAACAATAAAAGGAAAACAAATCCTTACATACTTGTAATAAAGAGAACAAAGGTGTCAGATTTATAAACAACTCTGAGGTCTACAGATATGACTGCCGTGCACTAAAACGCCCAATACACACAAATTCGCACCTAGTACCAGGACTTTCGACTTTCGTTTCTCTCCTGCAAAAACGGACACTTTACACTGGACAATATCACCTGTGCAACTGGACAAACACCTGCACAACGTTCCCTTTTTATTGAGGACATATATTGCACATTTGCACACACTGACACTTTAACTCTGCCATATCTGCCACATACCATCCTTTATTCATTATATTTTTAATTCTTATCCTTATTACTTTGGGGGCACGGTGGCTTAGGGGTTAGCACGTTCACCTCACACCTCCAGGGTCCGGGTTCGATTCCCGTCTCGGCCATGTGTGTGTGTAGTTTGCATGTTCTCCCTGTGCCTCGGGGGTTTTTTTCTCCGTTCTCCGGTTCTCCGGTTTCTCCCCCTTCCTCCCCGGTCCAAAAACATGCACGGTAGTAAGTTGATTGGCACCTTGGAAAATTGTCCCTAGTGTGTGAATGAGTGTGTGTGTGTGTGCCCTGTGATGGGTTGGCATTCCATCCAGGGTGTATCCTGCCTTAATGCCCATAGACGCCTGAGATAGGCACAGACTCCCCGTGACCCGAGAAGATCGGATATAGTGGTAGAAGATGAATGAATGAATGAATACTATTCTTTAACATACTATTTACATACACTATTTTCATATTTTATTATAAATGTCTGTACTATTTTTTTTTCCTTTATGGATGTATTTACACGTGTACATATAAAATATACAGTACAATATATTTTGAGTAAAAAAAAAAACACACACATAACACACACACAAACACACACACACACACACACACACATATATATATATATATATTTATTTATATATCTTTTTTTTTACTCAAAATATATGAAATAAACATTTCAGATACACTATTGGTTTATTTATCTGTTTGTTTGTTTTGTTTGTACTATTTTTTATTATGTATTTATTTATTTTACTGAATTTCAAACAATCCAGATGTGAGAGAAATGATGAATTAAGCTGTGCATAATCCATCACAGGGTGCATCCAACATTTTAGTTTCACTCCAAATTATATTATTTATGATTTGTGCAAATTTCTTTTTATAAGAAAATCAATTCACTTTGACCTCTCTTTGAAATTCAGTTGGACATCTAGGGATATTCGAGTGGATTGTTTGTGCACTTTAAGGCGTTGATGGTGACATTTTGTGGGACTAAAGAAATTGAGAACATATTTTGTTTTCCACATTTGAATGTGTAGGTGTTTGTGACAAATTAAAATAGAACTTGAATTGAAATTCACATTCTGATTTTGTTCATTGTGAAAATGAATGAATACAGTGTACACATAAAAGAACGATGTGTGTGGGCATGAGAAAATCAGTGTGCTGTAACTTTATTCCTCTTTTACTATGGGAATTTAAAGGAATGACACACTGTAATCATTGTACACTTCTGCATACCCAGATCAACAGTAATAATAATTAATAAAGGATTAAGGATTGTTATAAAAACAATTCATTCATTTTCTACCGCTGTATCCGATCTTCCCTCGGGTCACGGGGAGCCTGTGCCTATACCTGGCGTCTATGGGCATTAAGGCAGGATTCACCCTGGATGGAATGCCAACCCATTGTAGGCACACACACACCCACACACACTCACAATCAGACACACAAATTCATACACTAGGGACAATTTTCCAAGGTGCCAATCAACCTACCGTGCTTTTTGGACCGGAAGGAAACCGGAGAACCCAGAGAAAAACCCTTTGAGGCACGGGGAGAACATACAAACTCCACACACACATGGCCGAGACGGGAATCGAACCCCGACCCTGGCGGTGTGAGGCGAACGTGCTAACCACTACGCTACCGTGGGGAAAATATGGGAGGTTGGAGGTCCAAGCCCCAGTATCACCCAGTAACACTATTAGGGTCTTAAACAAGACCTTAAACCTCTGTGTTTTGGGGGCATTGTAACATGCCTGACCCTGCGCTCTGTCCTCAATATCATACATTGTCGAAACACTTTCCCTGAGGGATTAATAAATTATCCTAAAATTTACAAAAAAAAGTGCAATTCTCGTGATTGAGATACACTCGAACCCTTACACCCACGTACTGTATCTGGCGCAAAGAGAAAAGATGGATGAGCTCAGGTAGAAGGAGAGAAGCCGCAATAGACACTTGTATCTAGAGACTTAATTTGGCATTCAGCCAAGCTGGTTAAAGTATAGGGTAGGTGACAAAATAAGAGTAAAGGATATCTATTTAAAGCCCTGAAACAATTCTCTCCCTTATTGTACAGTGCTCCTGTCCTCCAAATTACATAGGCAAGACTTTTGACGCTTGATAACAGAAAATTAAAGGTTGTTTAACCTCAAACCCACTGCAGTGGAGTGTAAGAGCTCACTGTAAATGACAAAAGTGCTGGTGCTGCAGTGATCTCCGGACTGGATTCCTTATAGATGACAAATATTGCAGATTTCAGGGCCAGAATGTCACACTATGTAGTTTTAATAGTCTTAGCATGACATCTTTTTGGTCAGGAAATGAGAACCAATCAAACAATGAATGAAGTTAGCATTGAATAGCTTTACTTTTGAATACAGTGTGTGAACATGGGTAGAGGTTTTAAAGAATAAAAGCCGTTCCACCAAAGTTTGGATCTAAAAATCCATAGTTGTGCACAATTTCTATTAGCCAAAATAGTGTGTTAGACATAAATGTGTATAAGTGTGCCTCAGGGGGTTTTTCTCCGGGTTTTCTAGTTTCCCCCCGGTCCAAAAACATGCATGGTAGGTTGATTGGCACTTTGGAAAATTGTCCCTAGTGTATGAATGTGTGTGTATGTATGTGTGTGTGTGCCCTGTGATGGGTTGGCATTCCATCCAGGGTGTATCCTGCCTTAATGCCCATAGACGCCTGAGACTCCCCGTGACCCGAGGGAAGATCGTATATAGCGGTAGAAGATGAATGAATGAATGTGTAAGTGTGCAATAATTGGTAATTAAAGATTTCAGTAATTCTATTGCGCCATTATCAGTAACTGGAAGAATTCAAACCTCCTTTTTTTTCAATACCTAGCGTGCTATTGAAGAGAATGAGTATACAGACATGGAGGCTCTCCAAATGGTTCGACCTGGACATCGGTCATCTTTAGAGAAGCAGCTAATGATGCTTGGATTTGTTTCCAATTTGCTGAATCTTGAAAAACAAGCCAGGCTAAGCAGGTAGACTTTGCTCCGCTCAGCTTGAGAGCCAAAAAGCTGCTGTCATCACCTTTCCAATAAAGGCTAGCCGCCGTTCAATGGAAGCAGACGACCCTTAGCTTGGCTGTTTGCTAAGCTTTGTCGCGTGCAAACATTTCTCCGGAAATGAATACTGCACAGTCCTGGACTCCACTGCTTTGCATTGGCTTGTATGACAGCGAATGGTCTGTACTGAGGAGTTATGAACTCTCACACAGCAGAGCTTCTTGGTTTAAATATGGGATGAATGAGGCAATATATCCAACGCACCCGCATGGCTTGGAAGTAGAATATGGTGGAATATCTAATGACGTTTAGCCCGAAATATTATTGGATGTTTAGGGCTTTAAGGCATACACACAATACCCACAATAGGTACGTATTCACACTCTATCACCTCAAATGAGGATGAAGGATGGGTCTCTCTTTCTTTTTTTCTCTCTCTCGTTCTTAGTAAAACTATATATATATATATATATATATATATATATATATATATATATATATATATATATATATATATATATATATATAGTCTCTTTCTGAGAAACGAATTAACGAATTAATGAGCAAGAGTGAGTTTGAGAGAGAGACCTAAGAGTCAGCATTAAGCATTAGGTTCTTCAGCAATTTCAGCTACAGTAGCTCATCTTTTGAATGAGATCACACAGACCGGTCACCGGTTCACCACTATTCTTTCTTTGGACCTCTTTTCAATAGATACTGCAGAACCGGATCACCCCAAAAGAGCTCCAGTTCCAATCACTCAAATCCTTACACTTGCCCATTTTTCCTGCTTATAACACATCAACGTTACCAACCAAATGTTCACCTGCTGCCTAATACACTTAGTATACACTGCCTAATATGCATGTATATCCCATCAACTATCACTGATACAGATACATTCATCATTCACTAAATCTCTCACAATGTTATAATTTCATAATATGTTGCATGATATATATATATATGTATATGTGTGTGTGTGTGTGTGTGTAGAGAGAGAGAGAGAGAGAGAGAGAGAGAGAGGGAGAGAAAGAGAAATCTTTACAGTTTTATTTACAAGCATCACCTCAGATGAATCACTTAGTTTATCTTTATGGTCGTGATTCTTGTCTGAAGCCATCCGGCCATTCTGTACACACTGTTTCAAGAGAAACTGGCACCTTCACATGAATTCTTATTAGCAGACTAAAAATAGCATGTTGGTGAGGAGTCTGTGCTTGAGCTACCAATCTAAAACCCACAGAGAAAGAGGGAGAGAGAGGGAGAGAAGTGCCTAAGACAGACAGTGAGAAGAAAGAAGGAGAAAGGGAGAGAGAGAGATCAGTGACGGTCTTTAAAAATGTTTGTACAAGAAAATGATTTTCTAATAATACTAATAATAATAATTTTCGCTGTATGCTTTTGCAAAAACACTCGGCTAGCATGTGGATCCAGAACTATTCAATGGAACAATATTAATTCACTCAGGAAAAAGAGGTGATCTTTGAAACTGTTTGAGCAATTAGTCCAATCACTATTTCGGGGGAGTGGAAATGGGCAAACAGCAGCACTAATAAGGGAGAACGAGCAGAACCTTTGCACAGGAGTAATAGCATTACATGAATTAAAAATTGCAATTAGATTTCTTCCAAACCTCCCATGGGATTTAACAGCGCTCTCTCTCTTTCTCTCTCTCTCTCCGCCATGTGTCTATGTGGTTGCTTTTGATGTATTGCAGCTAATCATTGCAAGACGGTCCTCGTTTTGGCTTTCCAATAGTGACAATCGCTCTTATACTCAAATACAATAGGAATCCCAAACTCCACATTTACACCTAGTACTTAATACACCGCCATAATCCATGTTCAATATCCTGTAAGTGTCCTGTAAATCAGATTATGTACCGCTCATTCATATTTCACTGTAGTATAAAATCTCAGAATGAATAGGCTTGTGTAAAAAGAATAAATCGTCATTGAACTTTCATCAGCAGTGGGATGGTGAACATTCTACAAATGTTTATTCATTACCATATTATTTATTTAAAAAAGTAACTGTATTATTTTAAGTTCATTAGTAATTATACAGATTATAGTTATATTTCATTTTGTGGAAAATCTCTTTTTCTCACACTTCTCTGATCAATTACCTTGTTGGGTTAACAAGCTATCAAAAAAAACAAGTATAATCCTCTTATAGATTTCCTTCCTATGGAAAGTTACAAATGCTAGACAGATTTGACATAATAAACACACAGGGAAAGATCTATGAGGGTACTATGATGGGTTAAAGTCAGCAAGTGGGAGGCAGGCTCAGATCCAGTGAGCAGGTAAATGGGGATCGACAAATGGAATAGGGTAGGACAGGCTGGAATAAAGAAGGAATAACACAACAGGTTGAGATCAAAGTGGCAAACAGAATATCAGTGACTGAGACAAAAGCCACTGAACATATATGCTTTGGGATGAGCTGAATAAATCAACACGTTTTACAACTGTTACTATGAGTTTGCATGTTGGGATTGTGTGCTGACCCGGAACCTGGAATCCAGCGAGGACGTGTATGAATGGTGCAATGTCTATTGGGAAATAAAGTCCCAGTCCTGCAAAGATCTGATCACCACAATACATGTTCTTTCTACTTTGGTCTTCCCGCCAAACTGAGGGCGTGTTGAGAGCTGTAGTCGCTTTACAAAGTGGATACATTTGAAAAGGACATTTTCGATGCCGGACTGTGAAAATGACGCCTTGTTTCAAAAAGCCAGGAAAACTATTGGGTCCTTGAGCAAGACCCTTAACCCTTTGTGCTCCGGGGGCACTGTGCTCTGACCCCAGCTTCTTAACAAGCTATGAGGGATATGCGAAGAATTTCACCGTGCTGTAATGTATATGTGAGAAATAAAGGATCTTCTTCTATTTCTTATTAGCTTAGACTCAAGATTCGCCTTAAGACTTTCAGACTCTGGACCTGTACTGTCTAGACCACTAGGGGTTGCCACTGGGCCCTTTGCCCCCTATGCCCTATTCCCTGTCCCCTACCACCCAATTTTTCCATCTGCTCCTCGTTGCATTTTGTTATAAGTTCCTCCCTTTCCTTTCTCATTTGTTGGTCCATTGCAGTTTTTTGGTGTTTTGATGTCTTTTGTTCATTTTGTATTTATTAGCTTTACCTGTGTTTTGTTGTGTCCTCCCTGATTTTTCCCCCTTTTCTTGTTAGCCTTGTCTCCTAGATAATAGTTTCGAGTTTAGTGTTCTGTTTGTTTCTTGCCTTCATTTACTTTTACTTTTTTGTTCCCTGTTATCCGGTCCTGTACCTGTTCTCGAGTCCTGTCCTTAACTCTCTCAAGCCCTGACCCTAACTTTCTAGTGTTTCTCTAGTGTTCCCCCTTTCTTGTGTTTCTCTAGCGTTCCCCCTTTCTAGTGTTCTCTAGTGTTTCCCTAGTGTGCCTTCTTTCTAGTGTCTCTACCTCTATAGTGTGTTCCCCTCTCTAGTGTTCCCTAGTTCTATTTAGAGCCCCCTACAGGGGTTGTTTATTATTATTATTATTATTGTTTTGCCTTTTTGTTTATTTGTATTCCCGAGTCCTCGGAAGAACCGTTATTGTAAAAGTCCTTGTTCTTTTGTTTCTTCATTGTTCATGGTTTTTTTTGGGTTCCTGTGTTTTTGTTTATTAAAGACTACATGTACTTGCTGAGTGTGTCTCTGCATCTTGGGCTTACCACTTCCACGTGGCAGACTGCTAGGGTGTCTGCTAAGCACCTTACCACTCTGGGTTCAAGCCCTGCTCTCGGACCTAACAAAGACAAAATATCGAAGATGTGAGTGCTATTGATAAGCCTTTTCACCACACTACAAGTCTCCCACTGAAAAGGTCATAAGCAATTGCAAATCAAAGCAAAACGTGGGTCAGAGACCGGGCGGTGAGTGTGATTGGTGGATCCAAGGCTGGACGTGAGATGCAAAACAAATTCGCTTTAATCACAAGGAAGCAGAAACACACCACCCATAACCGGGAAACCCGAAGACAATAATCCCGCGTCAGAGTGAGCATGCCGAAGCAGGACACCTGAGTTCCAGACACACGAACAGTTTCATCCCTCAGACAATCACACTCCTGAATAGCTGACCATCATGTATGACGCACCTCTAGTTGCACTACCGTGCACTCTCACACTTTTACTGAGCTGCCGTATACTCTGTACATTGTTATAGTATTTAAGCTGTATAGTCTGTATATCCTTGCACAGTCTGCATTGTCGATATAAATCCGTGTTGCCATGTTGTCTTGTACAGTCTGTGTTTTGTTGTATAGTCATGTCTGTAAACTAAATGTACACTGTAGTACTTTTCTGTACTTGAGAATCATCCACAGCTGAATTCAAATTCCTTGTGTGTATAAAGACACTTGGCCAATCAATTTCGATTCCGATTCTGGCCGCCAACCCGGAATTTCACAAACAGCGAGTGCGTTCCAAGCATCCGGAAGTGCGGAAGAGCCTAACAACTTGTAAAAGAAGGGAGACCCAAATATAGAGGACCTGTTTCAGATATTCTTGGAACCTACTTTATCATCACACTATTTTATTGTTCCTCCAAGTGTCCATTGGGTGGTTGGGTCCAGACTGGGACTGGGAGACTTATCCCAGGAATAAGTGATCAGTCCCAGTAATACAATTCTGATACAACAACAGACTTGGAATATCCTTGCTATCCATTTTATTGCATCTCTGTCTGAAGTGCTCTCGTTTCCTCTCATCATAATGCACAGTGATGTCTCTGTACAAGCAGCTGAAGCCAATATTTGGATTTGGATCCGTTTTACATGAAACATTAGGCTAATAAAAATTAGGCTTTCAAAGGACAGTCCTCAATACCTGTTGTGACTCATAGAGGAGGCATGATTATGGTTTGGGGACTGCTTTGCTTTTATTACTGAAAATATTCTGTCAAAAAAAAGAGCAAAAATCAAAGTCATAAATATGGAACAGCCAATGACGGATGCCAATTTCTGATGGATACACTTTTCAGGTCATTTCAGTAAACATTGTGGGTTTTTCGTTTGTTTTTCGTTTTGTTTTTTTATGGAGGGGTATCAAAAGATTTGTTCACATCTGTAGTTGGACCTGCAGCATTCAGCCGTTCGGTGAAAGAAACGGTTTGAAATGCTAATAGAGGGTGAATTTGGGATGCAAGCAGCTTAAATCCTGACATAACTTCGACACTAAAGGTGGTAAAATGAGAGCACTCACACACTTCATCTTCAAAAAAAAAGAAAGAAAGAAAGAAAGAAAATAATTAATATTTTCAGAATGAAATGCTGCAAAGTGCTGGCATTTATGGCAAATATATATATATATATATATATATATATATATATATATAGAGAGAGAGAGAGAGAGAGAGAGAGAGAGAGATGTATAATCCAATGTTTTTAATCCAATGCAGAATCTCTGCTAACAAGGACCAAATGCAGTGTGTCTATGGCGGACTAATGCCTGAAACAACTACTCATTAATATCTTAACTTTTCCATTCTGTTTGTCGAGGGTGGGACGGAAAAAAAATGAGATGTCGCAACGCCACGATCCATCATTCCAGCCCACTTGCCAGCTGGAAAGAAATAAATATCACTTTCTGATTTCTTTCGAGAGCGTACTGTCCAAAAATCTTTTGGCACAATGTAATTAAATTAGTTTTCTGTATTGATTTCATTACAGCTCTCCGTGCTCCGGGCTGGGTCAAAGGTCAGGAGAGCTCATGCATAAAATGATGGTAGACCAGTCTGATATGAAGGAGACGAAAAGTGTGTGTGTGTGTGGGGGGGGGGGGTGCACAAATGTGACTGAAAGCATAATGAGAAGAATGCGAGGCTTCGTGCTTTCACATTGGCTTAGTCACTGGAGAGAAGAAAGAGAGGGGAAAAAAGAGAAGACATATGGCAACATATGAGCAGAAATATAAATAAATAGATGTCTAATTACAGATAAATAGAAACGCAGGCTTTTGTTTTATTCTCTTCTGAATAAAATCTGATCTGAAGCAGAACTGATTTCCTTTTAATATCCCTATCCTGAATTAGTAAATATATATATATATATATATATATATATATATATATATATATATATATATATATATATATATATATATATATATATATATATATATATATACATAGGGGCATGGTGGCTTAGTGGTTAGCACGTTCACCTCACACCGCCAGGGTCCGGGTTAGATTCCCGTCTCAGCCATGTGTGTGTGGAGTTTGCATGTTCTCCCCGTGCCTCAGGGTTTTTTTTTCTCCAGGTTCTCCGGTTTCCCCTGGTCCAAAAACATGCACGGCTAGGTTGATTAACACCTTGGAAAATTGTCCCTAGTGTATGAATGTGTGTGTGTCCTGCGATGGGTTGGCATTCCATCCAGGGTGTATTCTGCCTTAATGCCCATAGACGCCTGAGATTGGCACAGGCTCCCCGTGACCCGAGGGAAGATCGGATATAGCGGTAGAAGATGAATGAATGAATGAATGAATATATATATACACATATATTTATTTATTTATTTATTTTTGAAGGGGTAAACTTTTGTCATCACAAACAGACTTCGAAATAAATGAGGTTTTATTATTAAAACAAATAAAAATCACAAATAATGATTTTCCATCACTAATTAAGCGTCTATATCCTCAGACTTTGTTATGGAGCATTTCGGTTGTCTCGGGCGCTGCACAATGCGACAATTAGTAACATACTAATATTTAACGGAACCTTTGGCAGTAGTCCAGTAATGATTTTATTTACAGATTTACAGATGTTTTGAAAAATAATATCTCATTTACACTGCATTTTGAAATTCCCCCACTGTGGGACGGAATAAAGGTTTATCTTATCGACAAAAGTTTGACACCTGACCATTAGATAGGTGCTTTGTGAGCATCCCATCCCACATTTAGTTCATATTTACAGTTCTAATAATATCTTATGGAAAGGTTTTTCCACTAGATTTTGGAGTTTGGTGGTCATTCAGCCACAAGAGTGTCCATCATAGTGATGGAAGTGAGATTAGGAGGTCTAGGGTGCAGTCACAAATTCATCTCAAAGGTGTTCAGTATTGTTGTCACAATTAATCACAATAATAACTGCACACTTTTCTCCTTTCTAAATGTACCTTTAATACTATTCAAGACTGTAATACTTGTAATCAACATAAGCATGGACAAATAAATATGCTTTATGTAAATATATATTTATTAGTAATTGGACTTTACTCAATATTAAGACTAAATATACTTGTATATGTTTTATACTAAATATGAAATTACATTTTTAATAAAAATAATCAAACAAATAAATTCTTCGATATTGATATATTTAATCCGTAGCTATATACTTCAAATGATTTATACTTTTATTATACTTTTTTATATCTATTTTTTTTTTATTAATTTTTCTACATGCATGTTGGACAGTCATAATAAGCATTTCGTTTATAGCTCATACTCCGTATTTCTGTAAATGTGACAGCTTTAATTTGATTGTTTAAAGTGAATTCAATAATGTTATGCTACTGCAGTTAATGGCATCCTATACAATTGTCTACATCCATCTTTGTTGTAATAATTTCTTAAGCAAAATTTTGCAAAAAAAAAAAATGGTATCCCAATACTTGTGTGTCTGTAATGGATCAGTTTGGTGGAATTTTGAAGTGAAGAAGGATGGAACAAAATGGAAAGAAGAAGTAGTAAAGCTGTGATGGAAGTCAATGAGACAAGTCGTCACTGCATTCTCAGTATATGAAGCAGCTGGGACTCAGGGGTGTGCATAATGTTTCAATACAGCATGTCCGTTAGATTGTGTTATGGGCATCTGTGGTGTGGCAGGCTTGCATGATCCCCATGGCGACGGAGCGAAAGATTGAGGGAGAGAGAGAGACAGAGAGTCAGAGACAGAGAGGAAGGAAACGCAGAGAGAACATTTTTATCAAGTTACTGGTATTTCGCATGCAACCATTCCAGACTGCAGACATCCCAAAGGAATTATTGCTAAACACACTTCTCTTTCTTCCTTCTATCCATCCATAGATTTGTCCGTTCATCGTCGTCCACAAAGAAAACACCTGGGATTTAAGGACACACACACACATACACACACACACACACACACTCCTCAATCCAGCAATTTTCCTCCATAAATGTGTACTTACCTTGAGAGGCAGAGAAGTTAATAAAATCGGAAGAGATTCTTTTCCGCCTAATGGCCTGAAATAGCCACTTCATTGATAGCTTGCCAGGGAAAAAAATAAAAACTAACGCAAGAAGCCAAATTTGCTGAAAAGATAAACAAAGCAATTCATTTTTCAGAGATGGATATTCATTATTATTAATAATAATAATAATAATAATAATAATAATGATAATAATACATTCATTCATTCATCTTCTACCGGTATATACAATCTTCCCACAGGGGAGCCTGTGCCTATCTCAGGCGTCTATGGGCATTAAGGCAGGATACACCCTGGATGGAATGCCAACCCATCGCAGGACACACACACACACACACACACACACATTCATACACTAGGGACAATTTTCCAAGGTGCCAATCAACCTACCGTGCATGTTTTTGGACCGGAGAAACCGGAGAACCAGGAGAAAAACCCCCTGAGGCATGGGGAGAACATGCAAACTCAACACACATGGCTGAGACGGGAATCGAACCCGGACCCTGGCGGTGTGAGGCGAACATGCTAACCACTAAGCCACCGTGCCCGCATAATAATAATAATAATATTACTAATAATTTTCTGTAATTGTAATCATTTGAATTTATCTTGAAAGAGAAGCAGAAAAATTAATTTTTAAAAATTAGGCAACTGATTAGGATGATTGTGAGTGATTGATGGTCTTTACTCATGCAAAGTGAAAGATTTGATTAGACTGAACTGTGAAATGAATATCACTTTAGTCCAATCTGAATGAAAATGTGAAAACACCTCAGTCGGAATTAGAATGCCCGGCCCAAATGAAATTGTAATCGGTTTGAGAGGGATAAATCTTTCTATAAACTCAATCAAATACAAATTCTTCCATGTAAATAGATTCCTTTGTGTCTAGACAAATGTATGCCTCATCATCACCTGGAGTCCGTGTCTGATCTCGTATTGGAAGATATACATGAACTACTGTACCCTTGTGAACACGGAATTGATTTGCCACAACACGGTATTCCCGCACAGCTTCTGTGTTTGAATAAAATAAATAAAGTATATAAATAGTGCGCATAAACAATAATGGAACTCCTCGTTGGCCTGGAAAGCATGGAAACTGGGCGGGGCCTAATGTGCGCATGCCACAAGATGATTCAGATTGAAAATGCCAGCACATGCAAACACTATATCGGATTAAATAACGTCTCACGTAAACAGCAAATCAAATCTTATAAAGTACTTTTACATGTAAACTTGGTTAATCACTGGAAATACACAAGTCAGTTTCTTTTGCATGATATCTATGAATTTCCACAGCGCACATTTATTTATTTGATTGCATGTTTGTACAATAATTTGTACAAAATAGAATCATAGAAGAATTTTCATTTTGGTTTGATGACAGTGTGCACTCAATCTGGTACAGACACCACAAATGTATGAAAGAACTGAAGGTGCATGTCAGATAAATCTATCCATGTGTCACGTAACAAGTATTTGAATATGGATATTTAAATATAGTTTCTCACAGATCTTTTCATGTGACAACACTGAGGAAATGACACTGTTACAAGGGGTGTACTCACTTCTGTGAGATACTGTATAGTGTTTAACTTTTAATGCACTCCATTAACTGGAAGATGATTCTGTGGATGAATGAAAGGCATTTGTGGCTCTAGCACAAGAACTTATGCCAGTTGGTGAACAGGAGAGAATACATAAAAATTGATGGTGGACGCTTATTAATGAAGGTGGACGTTCAGTGGGTTGTTTTGGATCAGGAAAGATTGGAGAATTATTCCAGGTGAAAAGAATACTGAACCACATTCATACACTAGGGACACTTTTCCAAGAGGCCAATCAACCTACCGTGCATGTTTTTGGACCAGGGAGAAACCGGAGAACCCGGAGAAAAACCCCCTGAGGCACGGGGAGAACATGCAAACTCCACACACACATGGCCGAGATGGGAATGGAACCCTGGTCGGTGTGAGGCAAACGTGCTAACCACTAAGCCACCGTGCCTGCATAATAAGTCGGGAATCGAACCCGGACCCTGGCGGTGTGAGGCAAACTCCACATAAGGTGGGCGTTCAATGGGTTGCTTTGGATAAAGGAAGATTGGAGAATTATTCCAGGTGAAAGGAATACTGAACCAATATGTTAACCATTCCATATTTAACCATCATGTAATTCTACAAAAAGTGGATAATAGGAAGACTTTAATATACAACCGTGAGAAACTTCCAGTCTTACACTGTAATGATGAGCACAATGATGCACAGCCCTGTAATACCCTGTAATAACACTATAATATTATAGTTTTCTATATTACTATATTACCCAGGGTAAGGCACAATTAAAACTTTTAACCAATACGAAAAAATTTTAATCCTTACATATTATATATACCATAATTGTTGAATATGATTGTTTTCCCGCTGTGGTATTTGTTCCTAGTGAAATAAGTATACATTCAGAGCCATGGTTATAACATATTTTTATCGTAATTTAGAATGTCATGGCTCTGATTTTTGGTGTCTGACATGTCATTTCATTGCCACTGTCTAATTCTGACATGAGCTACAAAGTCTGTTATGACATTTAAAAATAAGTCAGTTCACAACGTGTCATAACACGACCTCACATCAACCGAAAGCTACGCTGTATAGCACTTTTAAAAATAGTAACAAAGAGCCTTTCCAGGAATCTCGATAGAGATTTAAATCCCTAATGAACAAACCAGAGAAATTGACATGATGCAAAAAAAGATATATATTACGATGTGCACCCTGGAAATGTCACATAGATTTACATAGAGGAAATCAGAAGTCAAAAACTTGTTTAACCATTCATTCATTCATCTTCTACCGCTATATCCGATCTTCCCTCGGGTCACGGGGAGTCTGTGCCTATCTCAGGCGTCTATGGGCATTAAGGCAGGATACACCCTGGATGGAATGCCAACCCATCGCAGGACACACACACACATTCAAACACTAGGGACAATTTTCAAAGGTGCCAATCAACCTACCGTGCATGTTTTTTGGACCGGGGGGAAACCAGAGAACCCAGAGAAAAAAGCCCTGAGGCACAAGGAGAACATGCACAAACTCCACACACACATGGCCGAGACAGGAATCGAACCCGATAGACTCTAACCAATATTGTTTGTTGGGCATTGATACTTAGGTTAAAACAAAATTCCTTTCATTTTTAGTGTCCCGGTGGGCCTCAGATCATATTAATACAAAATACATTCCCAATGTTACCTATGTATGTATTCATCCACCATATAGTACACAATCAGAGAAAAGATGATGATAATCAGGAATGCTTCTGTTCTTAATCCTGTTTACGTCAGTAACTCCCTCTGTCTCATCCACGTTAGCCAGACTTCTTCTGCCTTCCTCATTGTTAGCTCCGTAAACTAGCCTACATATGTGGTGTGTGATAGCCAGGAAATGATACACGAGTGGTCGGTTTAATGAGTAATGACCAGAAATGGGTTGATGGGCTGAAAATGGAACACAAAGAGAAGAAAAAATATGAATCGTGTCAGCAAATCTGAAGTAACTAGCCTGTTTGAAAATGTGGAATGTAGAAAATACAGATTTTAAGTTTAAGAAATATACTGAGTAAAAGTAAAAAAAAAATGTCTGTGAAGTAATGTACTGATACAAGAAAAAATCAGTATAAAAGTATTTTCAGAAAAAGCACACAGAAGAAATAGGGCACTACACAATTCATTATGTTTCAATCATTATTCTTTGCTTATTCAATATATATATATATATATATATATATATATATATATATATATATATATATATATATATATATATATATATATATATATATATATTGAAGTTTTAGGCAGGTGTGAAAAAATGCTGTAAACAGAAAATGCTTTCAAAAATGGGTGTTAATTATTTACTTTCGTTAATGAAATTATTGAATTTAAATTCATTATTTTCATTTCATTCATCTTGGAGAAGTAAACACAGATATTCTGTGCATGTAGACGTTCTCACATCCTTCTGTCTCTTCTTGTAATCCCACATACACTCCATGATGTACTGAGATCAGGACTCTGTGGGGGTCGTGCCATCCACTTCCACTACTTCTAGTTTCTTCAAAATGTAGTAACAACAAATATTGATTTGATTTAGATTTTTCTGTTGTTCGCTCACTTTGCATTTTGTATATTGACAAAAATAAACAGCATTATTTATTTTTCTGAAAGCATTCTTTGTTTACAGCATTTTTTCACACCTGCCTTTTTCACAACTTTTGCACAATACTGCCCATGTATATATATATATATATATATATATATATATATATAGTATATATATATATATATAATATATATATACACTGGGGAAAACACTGGGAAAACTGTAGTATATGTTAAAATATTGTTTATGTTTATTAGTATTGCAGTATTATGATCATAATAGTGTTATTTTTTTATGATTCAGAAACATGAAAAAAGTCCTTATTCATGTAATTCTATGTATTGTACTATATAAAATATGAATTGAATTGCATTGAATTGATCTGTGCATTAAATTCGAGTGTATACAAGCAAACTCTTATAGTATCCATGTGTGTGAAGAGACTTCCCATTTTGTATGATTTTGTTCAAGAGATTGAGAAGGACTATATAAAAATTGAGTAATATTCAATTATTTTTTTTGACATTCTCTATAGATAAGGGAGCTGATCATTCTGGAGATAACACAATTATTACCAAATGTCATTATCCGATGTAGATCTCCGGCATTTTATTATAACTCTTCATCTTTTTTTCTTTCTTTCTATGAATGACTCATCCCCTTACACGTACAAGCGCATGTACAATCCGGCTTTGTTGATGCCAGACATGATTGTCTAAATGAATCTAATCAATCCTCCTAAAAAATAAATAAATAATAAAAAATGAAATGAACAGCTTTTAGCACTCGGTCCATTTCTGGTCTCCGGGTCTATATTCTCCACCGCAAATAAGTGACATGTGTGACGCAAGGGTAATGACAATTATTGGAGGTGTGAAAGAGTCCTTGCTGAATTTCCCGCAAGCAGCCCGCGAACGCCGTCTCTCGAGGGGGCGTATTTATGGCCAGCTCTACTTTCTAGACTTCAGTGTAATTGCTTTCCAAAACCGCCAGCCTCCTGCCAATATCCAATTGTAGCCGCTGACTGTTTTCTTCATCATTCAGAAGCGGAGGATTCTCTATTGTTCAGCATCCAAGGCGAGATGAGCTCCAAGCTCCGAAGGAAACGCAGAGTAAATGACCCAGAAAACATCGGCTGCTGTTGTGTTTACCAGCGCCGTGACGGCGATTCAAATTATCATCGTTATCAATGGAGACACAGAACATTTGCGAGCCAGACTAAAAGAACCCGCTGTGTTGAGGAAATTGCATTAAAAGTGAAACGGCAAATAAAACCACCGCGTTTGGATCAACATTTTAACAACCCACTGGTATTATTATTTCTAGAACAGACACGGCGTATGTGTAAACAGATGCATCTTTCCCGTCCCCTGCTTTATTAGAAAGATGCAAGCGTTTCTCTTTGGAGTAGACGGATTGAGCTTCGCGATCCGCTATTTATAGGTTCCTCATTTCCGCAGGAATCGAGAATCATCCCAATCCCCCTGGCTTTTGCCAAGGGCTTAGCGTGACATATGGCTAATCTGGTTATTATGCAATTTATCAGCCATTCCAGTATAACGGCGAGTACTGGGTGCATTTTTACGTGTGCTTCACAGCAATAAGTCCACGCTGAGCTAATGAGTAAGCGACGCAGCCCAGCCGTAATACATCCACTCCCTCTTCAGGGTACTACTTCTTGCGAAACGACTTGTTAGACCAAGCGGCTCCATTACCCAGCCCAAATTGAGTTCACTAATGATGGTCCGGGCTTCCATGTGAGCTTGAATGGATCAGACGTCAAACACAGATGATGGTGGTGTGGGGGGGGGTGGTGGCAAAAAGAGAGGGGGTGGTTGGTTTAATTAAGGGGGATCATCTGTGTTGGATAAACTTTGACAAGCTCCTTTCATAGTGACCTTAAATGAAACAGATTAGACCGAATTGTGCACCGCAGTCCATGCTAGACACTTGAAAGCCTACAGCGTTTTCTGCAATCTTACCCATCGCAACACAAAGCCGTTCATTACCGGGATCCACGTTGGACGAGAAATGCTGCACATGCAATCTGGAGCCTGAGACTCAGACGAAATCTCCACCGAGCTCGTCAGAGCCTACGGGTTTAACTATGGCCTAACGACTCATGCTGTTACAGCAAGTGTCTTTTGTGTTGGATTTCTTCTTGATATGAGTGATTTAGAGAGACGGGCATTGAAAGACCGGGCTTCTCATTTGCAGACGGACAGCCAAGGCTTGATGAGGTCCGCTCTTTTGCACTGTCAGCTAATTAAGGTCTGGACGCCATTAAAGCTTCATAAATCAGGCTTTAATGTGACAGGAGATCGGGAGGTTGCGAGGGGCGCAACCCTATGATTTAAGTGGCTGAGCGCAGCGGAGGACGTGTCTGGATAATGATACCCGAATGCATGCTATTGATCATAACTCCCTCTTGTGTCTATATGGGTGGAAGCGTCGAAGAAAAATTGAAGGAGGATTTCTTGGCAAACACACTGTGCTGGGAGGAAGTCATGAGGGAGAACGCAACAAAGGAGGGTTTGGAACAATGTGACTAATGTGTTTACGTTACGGTTCCCAAGCCGCTTATGATCATTTTTCTAGTGCTGTCCACTCAAGCCTGTCTGTTTTGTCATTGGACATTCGATCAGGGTGTCACATACTATCTTTGTCTTAAGCTGGATGAGAAAAAAAAAAGACAAAAACAAGAATAGAACCAAAGTGAATGTTGTTTTTAGCGGGTCGAAAAGAGCCTCACAACAAAAAGCCTGGCTTTATAATGACCAACTGATGATTGCTATTGTTACCATGATGGCTCCCTAATTACCATTGTTTCTCAATGACCAATCACTCACCGGCATTATTAGTTTGGAACTCACAGTTCTATCTCATAGTAATTGCAATCAGACACACCCCCTCCATCGACCAATCAGGATTTGCATAATGGACAAAAGAATATGCGGCGTCACGCTACAACATACACTTTGCACACGACGACACGTATTGCAAACAAACTCGTCACAGTCACTCCGTGCCTGCATTGTTAACTCATTCCCATGGCAACCAAATGAATTTTAACTGACCAAATTCTCACAACCACGTCTTCTCCTAAAAGCAAATCTTACAATCGAGTCTTATTTATTTATTTTCCTTGCGGCTTCTCCCATTCTACAGGGATCACCGTCCTCATATGTCCAGGTTTACACTGAGCAATTGGCGGGTTGAGGGCCTTGCTCAAGGGCCCTGGGATGTTTCAAGTCCAATACCTTAACCACTGAGCTACCACCTCCTAACAATCTATTCTTATTACTATATTATATTCAATAATATTATGGGTCTTCAGAAAATGCTCTAAATGAGTTTATGATCCATCTGTATACTTGAAAAGATTTGGCAAAGCTCTACGTGCAATAATCTCACCCAAAAGCTTAAGAATCCCCTTGTGGTCACTTAAAAAATATTGCCATTTCAGCATATACAGATCAAATAAGACTATGTGAAATCTCTCTCCCTTTCAGAGCACAATGTAAAGTAAGTGATTATGTTTCATTTATCATTTGGCCTAACGCTTCCATGCAGAGTAAAAGTCTCTGCGCTCATGACACATTGCATTCCTATCATCATTGCAAAATGAATGATTAAATATTTACCTTAGGTGATTCAGCAGGGAGACATTGCTCCCAGTGTTATTAAACTCCTTTAATTACCATGGCCCACTGGTCCAGCACCCAGTGCATAACAAACCGATCACCTTCCCAGCACCAGCCAAATTCTTCGTCCGGAAAATGGATTGGTAATTGTGCACCAAAATGTTCTCCTGAGAATAGGGGACCAGGTTATTGTCACTCTTATAGGTGTTGTCGGATTTGAAATGTATTTGTGAGCCTCCCTGCGGAGTCGAGGACGCTGCTCAGTGTCTATTGTGCAGGGGAAGAAGAAGAAAAAAATGAACTGTAACTGCAAATATGTGTCTTTTATTCCACAGGACGTAAGAGTTTTGTACGCCAGTCTGCAGAGATGACAATGTCACAAAACCACTGTTACATTCAAATTGATGTCCAGAGAAGGGAAAAAGGAATGTAGCAAGGAAATGAGTTTTATCCTGTTTGTGAAGCGCTACAGACCACTTCATCCGAGTCCACAGGATATGTGCTTAGTAAACACTGGCCCCTAGGAAATAGTCGTTTCATAACGATAATGAAGTCGACATACACTTTGTAAGGAACTTCTGAACATATGTTTATTTGTGCGGTTATTTAATTAGCCAGGACAGAGAATCCTGAGGATATAGACAATGTTTTTTCGATCGAAACTCAGAACGGGGACTGAATGTGACTTAACTTATTTTAACCGTTGGTGTAGGTGCACCGCTAGGATCCGGGTTTGATTCCCATCTCGGCCATGTGTGTGTGTGTGTGTGTGTGTGGAGTTTGCATGTTCTTCCCGTGCCTCGGGGGTTTTTTCTCCGGGTTCTCCGGTTTCCCCCCGGTCCAAAAACATGCACGGTAGGTTGATTGGCACCTTGGAAAATTGTCCCTAGTGTATCAATGTGTGTGTGATTGTGTGTGTGTGTGCCCTGCGATGGGTTGGTATTCCATCCAGGGTGTATCCTGCCATAATGCCCATAGACACCTGAGATAGGCACAGGCTCCCCGTGACCCGAGGGAAGATCAGATATAGCGGTAGAAGATGAATGAATGAATGAATGAATGACTGCTGTGAAACCAATTATAATAATGATGCCATTAAATCCCAGTCTTTACTTACTTATCTTGTTATTTACATTTACATTTATAGAATTTGGCACTAGTGGCAGCTTACTGGTGGTAGGGTTTGAACCCATGATCTTCCGGTCCAGAGTCGAACACCTTAACCACTGGGCTACACGTGTACTACTCATGTAATAAGATCCTGTAAAAACAATCATTACGTAATTACAAGAATAATTTAGGTGACAATTTATAAGAAAAAGAAAAAGACATCATCAGTCACTGTCACAACATCACTGAAAATATATTACACAGAAATAAGTTGACCTGACTAAACGATACTTATTTGAGCATCATAATCCACATTATAATAAACTCCACTCTTCCGGGAGGATTGTCCTCTAGATTTCACAAGGGTGTTAGTAAAGTCAGATATTTATGTAGCATGTGAAGTTCTATCATAGACCACTCAGGATCTACATGTCCTAAGTGTGAAGACTTGAACATGTTAAAAGAATTACGCTGCGTGTCAGAAGAAGTGTTCCTACTCAAAGAAGAACATCCTACTCAACAGTTGGTCACAAACTGTTTACAGTGATCACCATTCTTCTGGGATGATGTTCCACTACACTTAACTAGCTCGCTAAACCCATCACAGTGATCCATTACAGTCATCCATCACAGTCTCTAGTGCTTTCTAGTTCCACTAGACCTAACCTAACTCATTGCCACTATGGGTTGCCCTCGAAGGGCCAGTTGTAACTATAAGACAGTATATAGTGTTTGATGAGTGACACCACATCATAACACAAAACACATACTGTTTTTTTTTCTCCAGGAAGCACAAACATGTATTCACTTTGCCATCTTTCTTGGAAGTGCAGCAGTTTTTCACTTCCTGGACATTTTGGGATCACTTGTAGATACCGGGATGCCGTCACTTCGAGGGGAATGTAGATTACTGTCAATGCACGCTGAAAAGAAGCTTGTGCATGTGCGGCTTCGGTTGAGTTCTAATAGCCGTTGAAGACAGGTGACTCCTGTTAGAGAGTGACGGCCGGAGGGTTTGTTCCACAAAGCTTTAATGAGAAATTGAGTTCATTGATGCCTTTCACGCCTCGGTTGAGTGGCTGTGCCAGTTGTTGATGTGTTCGTTCTGGCAGAGTCCAAGCGAAGAAGAGCCGTGAAGCTTACTGGTACTCTGGCTTTTAGGGGTCGATCACACTGTGATGTCACAGCGATGGCTCAACCTGACAGATACTGTCGATCTCTCAGTAATGGCTGAATGAGGAATTACAGTTAGCTAGAAAGACTTTCCTACACACGCTTTAATGTAGCATAGCCTTATTTTAAGATAATCATACACATTTTAAGCTCTCTTGCAGGCCAAATAAAATGACATGGCAGGCCACATTCGATCCAGTTTGACCTGTGTGGCATAGACTGTAGGGTGTACTTGTAGAGATATGTCCTCATTTACAGGTACTTTGGTGAGGTGAGGAGGCCTGGAGGTGCGTGGAGTGTTTTGCGTCATTATTAGGTGCCCAATAAGAGTGAGGTCAGAGCTCAATACAAAGCAGGCCATCCAGTGGAACTTCTCTTCCTTTTCTTTTTCTCATTTTCTTCTTCTTCTTTAACCATGTCAACTACTTCCCTGATATTTAGATAGTAATATGACACGAATAAAGCTGAACCAAATGAAGGTTTGTTTCATCTCCTGTAATGGAGGACTAATAAAAAAGGTAAGATGTAAGTTGGATCATATCAAGGCAAAAATATAATGATAAAGAGTTAAAGAATATATACATGCGAAAAAGATACATCAAGAAACACGCACATGGGCTGTTGTGAGAAATGTTTGAAACGTCCTTTACCTTTACTGTATGTTCATATTTGTTAATGTATCCCAATCACAAAATCAGTAACTCCATTTTTATTATGTGTACCAGCGTAACCGATTAGTGTTCAAATTGAGTTATCAGGAGACCGGTCCTTGAAGCTGTTGTTAGCGCTGAGCTCGCTACACCCATCACAGTGATCCATTATGGGCCATGTGCTAATTAGCGCTGTCTGCGTCCGCGCCACATTTCTGTGCCCGCTTCCTCTCTGGCGCGAGGTCATAAATCTAACTTTCACGCCACGGAGGAGTGAAACCGCCTCCTTTTTACACACATCTATCAGCGAGCAGCCAGACACGCTGTCACATGGTTCCTTTTGTGTCGAGAACTGCGTCATCCTGCCAGATGTTCAGGGGAACGCTTGCTGTATGACAGAGTTTTGTGTCATTGATTGTGAAGTCAAGAGGTAAAAGCGAGGAGTTGGCAATGAGTAATGAGTCAGTATACAGAGTTTCTGATTGGGTCAGTGGGTCAACAAAAGCATCATTTATATCCTTTAAAGCCTCATGTTCTGTTCATTACTAAGCAATGTCCTTCTGACCCTAATATTTTACTGCAACATTTACCGAAAAGCTCGATTGTCTTAATAGACTCTATAGTTCTCGACAATATTAATAGTATTTATGCAAATGCTAACACAAAATCCCTTTGCATGCTTAGGAAGCCCAAAGATGGCAGGTGTGTTTTTTTTTTCATAAATATTAGCATGTTTATCTCATAAATTACCCAAATGCAATATAAAACAGATGAATTTTCTTTTTGATAAAAAAAAAAACATATCAAAAATGTTTATCAAAAAAATATAAAAAAAACATATTTCAATCATTCTCATTATTTTCATAAAATATTTTCATTCATTTTGGCTATTTGGATGAATGTATTTTTTTATCCAGATTATTATTAATAATAATAATAATAATGTTCAGAGTAGGTTGCTTAGTGGTTAGCATGTTCGCCTCACACCTCCAGGATCAGGGTTCGATTCCCGTCTTGGCCATGTGTGTGTGGAGTTTGCATGTTCTCCCCGTGCCTCAGGGGGTTTTTCTCCGGGTTCTCCGGTTTCCCCCTGGTCCAAAACATGCACGGTAGGTTGATTGGCACCTTGGAAAATTGTCCCTAGTGTATGAATGTGTGTGTGAGTGTGTGTGTGTGTGTGTACCCTGCGATGGGTTGGCGTTCCATCCAGGGTGTATCCTGCCTTAATGCTCATAGACGCCTGAGATAGGCACAGACTCCCCGTGACCTGAGGGAAGATCGGATAAAGCGATAGAAGATGAATGAATGAATGAATGAATGAATGTTCAGAGTTGCATAATTTGCAGGTTACAGTGTTTTGTTGAATTGAGTTTAATATAGAATGCTCCAATGCATTGGTTCGCCCCGGATGACACTTTTGCAGTTATCTTGCAGTCGCACTAACACAGAACTTGAGCAGGTCAACTAATCGATAATGGCGTTCATTATCCACAAATTCTATTATCGATTAGTTGATACAGATCAAAAAGTAATTATTATTAGTATTAATATTAGTGTCATTAATGGTTGTAGCAGTAGTGGCAAAAAATTACTAGTAAGATAACAATAATAAACATAATAATTAGTAATATTAATGGTTGTATGGTAGTAGTTGTAGTAATACAGCAATAGTGTTATTATTAGTAGTAGTATTACTACTATTATGATTAAAAAAAGGAAAAAGAAAGTTATAGGATAATGCTAAGACTGATAATAATAATTATATATAATTATAATAACTATACAATATTGTTACCATAATTGTTATTATTATTAGTAGTAGTATTTTTATTATGCGTAGTATTAACGGTTGTATTAATAGTAGTAATTATTTTAGCAAAAGTAGTATTATTAGTAGTAGTAGTATAATTATTAGTATTAGTGCTATTATTATTTTTATTATTATTATTATTATCATTGCTCTAATGATTTTTCTTTTTTTGATTGTAATCATTATTGATATTATACAAATAGTAGTAGTAGTACTTGTACAGTAATGCAGCTTCATTGCTTTACACAACTTTCATACTGACAATACCCCAATCTCTTACATCCATTGTGTGTTCACTGTGTCCTAAACAATGATAATGTAAATGTTACATTTTCTAATGTTCTATCAGTAGTTCACCTTAAGAAAAAGATTTTAAAAATGTCTCATTGGACAAAACAAAGTGTGCTTTTGAGGCTTGTTACTTCCTCGTGCATCTATTTATGTCATTTATCTGTATTTGTTAAGACATCTTGCTGTTTATTATAAGGGTAGTATGGTATTAAATCAACATAACAGCCAGTACATAAAGCATTGCGTGTCTATAGTGCTATAACAAACAGAAGATTATAAAAAATGCAGTTTTCTCAGTTAACTACTGCAATAAAAAAAGAAGAAAAAAAAACACCTTTACAAGGTCACTTACTTTTAATATGATTCATTACAGTAGCAGTCATTATTCACTTCAACGATGGCACATGACTCTGCATTATGCTTCAGAATTTAAGTTATTTACTGCCCCGGGAACGGTGCAATGAATCATCCTCGTCGTCGTCATCATCATCATCATCATCATGGGGATGATACAATGTTTTAATCTGGGATAATAATGAAAGAATTCTGCTTCTGAATAAACCAGAAATGGTATTGGCAGCAGAGCAGAGAGTGTCGGAGAATGGCGGATTGATTGCTGTCAGGAATGAATCTATGAGATGTGAAGTGAGAAGACGTGTTCTGTCGATCCAACATAGCGAGCATTTTGGTCTCTCATTATTGTTTATGCATCGTCTGTAAAAAGAAAAGAGAGAAGAAGAAGAAAAAAAACTTCCTGTTTAAGATTCATATCCATTTTGTCTACACAGACTGGTTAAGCATTTTGGCTCGCTCCGTTTCCTCGTGATATGGGACTGCTTAGTGAATTGGCAGGCACGCTCCTGTCGGAACAGCGAGAGCCGATCTCGTGGAACAAAAACTCTCTGGAGAACATGACACGTGCCGGCGAGATACACAGCGCCTTTGTGTTCAACATTTCTGCTGAGAACCTAAAACCTTGTCGCTGAAACCGCTGGGATTTCTCGTCGGCAGGCCCTGCCGCTGTAGCTGCAGCCCGACTGCGCGCTTTTGGCTGGCGGGAACTTCTGCTGCATTCGCGTGCGACCATTTCTCATTCAAGCCGTGTTGCACTTGGTAATGGGGCCAGTCATGTGTGGTCAAACGGTGGCATTAATAAGTCTGCTCTCGACTACGCTCTGCGGCCGTGCGATTACCTGTCACACTTCATTTATCTATTGTAAAAACATTCCATGACTCTTTCCCACACCCCACGTTTAAGAGTGATCACACACACACACACACACACACACACACACAACCTTGTGCTGTTCAAGCCCCTTCGATTATATACATACATCATACTCCACTGGCATGGAGATTTTTCTCAGCAAATGCTCCAGAGTCTGGAGGAAATAGAAAACCCTATCGGCGTATGGTTTTAATGACAACATACAGAACCAAGCTTCATATGCACGCTTTTAAGTACATTATATACAACTATTTAAATTAAACTAACAACTAACTACATTTTTTTTTCTCTAACTCAAGAACCGAGCTGGACCCTATCATGAGAGACGCATTCATTCATTCATCTTCTACAGCTTTATCCGACCTTCTCTCGGGTCACGGGGAGCCTGTGCCTATCTCAGGCGTCTATGGGCATCAAGACAGGACACACCCTGGATGGAATGCAAAACCATCACAGGGCGCGCACACACACACTCAATTTTGAAAGGTGCCAATCAACCTACCGCGCATGTTTTTGGCCCGGGGGGAAACCGGAGAAAAACCCCCTGAGGCACGGGGAGAACATGCAAACGCCACACACACGGCCGAGATGGGAATCGAACCCGGATCCTGGCGGTGTGAGGCGAACGTGCTAACCACTAAGCCACCGTGCCCCCTATGACAGAAACATGATATTTCATATTACTGTACAATAGTCAGCTTGTATCTGTACTTTACTATTTATTATTTATTCATTTTTACACAAATATATGTACTTTCTCGTTCTTACATTTTCAAACCAGGTTCGTAAATTCATCTATTTGGTGAATTGTCCATATTTTCCCACTTTTCATTGAGTGCCATTTTCAGCCTGTCAACCCATTTCCTGTCGTTGCGTGGCTTTTCAATCTGCCACTGTTGTATCATTTCCTGGCTATCACACACCACATACGTAGGCTAGCTGACGAAGTTAAAAATGGGTAAGACAGAAGGCAATAGGAAGTCTGGCTATTGTGGATGAGACAGAGGGAGTCAGTGACGTTAACAAGAGTGAGAACAGAGACGCTCTTGATCTTCATCATCATCATCATCATTTTCTCTGCTTGCATTTTATGTGGTGGATGTTTAGCCTGGATACAATAGGGAACAATTGTTGTGTTTATTAATGTATGAATATAATGTGAGGTCCAGTTACCAGCATGATACAGCATTTTTACTTACATACATGTCAGAGGCCAAACTTCTTTTCTTTAACTTGAGTGATTAAAAAAATGTAGTACTTTTGTAGTACAACTTTTACCAGACTATTTTACATCATGAGGATCTGTATTTCTGCTTAATTTAAGGACGCATGTCCTTTTGCCATGAAAAGACAAGTACAATACAAATGTGAAAAATGAACAATAACATAACTGTAAATATTTGGAAAAATGTATGATTTAAGATGAAAATTGGAAGCAGGATGCATATTGATTACATGTGTGTGTGTGTGTGTGTGTGTGTGTGTGTGTAAGGGATCCCTTGTCACTGTAACTGAACCTCCCATGAATAAGTGTTATAGATGAAATATGAAGCATATAGATAAAAGTAAATAAATTGTCTAAAAAAAAAACGCATCCTATTCCATACTTAGTTCGCATTTGCTTTTATTAAAACGTTCACCCTTCTGGGAAAATGTTCCAACAGATGTTAGTGTGCGCTTGTGCAAATGCATTAATAAAATTAGGTACAGATGTAGGTGAGGAGGCGTGAAGTGTAGTCAACCTTCTAAGTCATCTCAAAGGTGTTTGACATGATTGCGATCTGTGGTCTATAGCAGGCCACTAAAGATCTGCCACTACAAACCATTCAAACCATATCTTCGTAGGAGTTGGATTTGTGCACGAGGGCATTGTCATGCTAGAATAGGTTTTGGTCTCCTTGTTCAACTGAAGGGAAAAAGTACCTGTAATACACTTCAGTGGAAAGAAAGAGAGGAGAAAATTTCCTCGAGGCCCAGCACAGCTTTTCCTCGCGGCCGCCCGAGTGCACCCGCCACGCTTTTCACCTTCCGCTCTTCTATGTTTGGTGGCTCTCTGAAACTGAAACGGAGCACACTGATTAGTCTCCTCAGCTACAGGTATTTCTTATCGCTCATTCCAACTTCTGGCAAATTACAGCATCCTATACAAATGTATACCTCCTACTTTGTGGTAACAGTTTGGGAAACAATCACATAATGTATGGCTTTATATCTGACAAGACGTCTAAAAATCGCACATAATTTCATATGTGAATATTTCTTGGCCATGTAAATTTTCTCTAAAACATGCTGCATGTCCTAATGGCCTAAGGAAATGCAGGTTCAAATCCCAGGACTGTCGAGGTCCTGGAGTGTCCTAAGGCCATTGCAATTAAAGGCAGCAAATGAAAGTGACCAATAGAGTATGGATTTAGTTTTTCCTTGTAGGTTTTTGTCATTAACAACAACAAAAAAAAAGCATGTACTTTAGTGTAGGATGTTCAGCAGCGAGCCTGGGTTCATTAGGAGCCGCTGAAATAAAATTAGATTTTTGTTGTTTTTTTTTGCAGGAAAAACAGGATTGCAGGAAAACTCATGCTCTCTAGAGACAAATAAACAGAGAGAGAGAGAGAGAGAGCATGCAAGCCCTGTGTGCATTAAAATATTTCTTTTTTTTGCATACACAAGGTCTAATATTTTATTGAGTAGGCTGATATCACAGATGAGCTCCTGCATCTTTATTTGTTAGGCTCAAAAGGGCCAATCATTATCTTTTAATTACCACGGCCCAGCACTGAGAGCCACTATAGGCAGATAATTAATCATGCATAATGGCGAAGCCTGAGACAGAAATACGGAGTGTGTGTGTGGGGGGTGAGGGGGAGGAGGCTGAGGAAGCTGAGAACATTGAGTTAATAGCAAAGCATCAGCGTTACATTATTTGCATGTGCACTAACTCTGAATGATGAATTATTACAAGGAAAGCAATGACAGAGAGAGAAAGAGAGAGAGATACAACCCCTGGCCTGGGTTGTATAGGAAAAATATTGGGACACCTGCCTTTTCCTGCCATATGGGGTTCTTCTCCAGAATGTCCCCACATTTCAAAGCCCATGTGCCCAAATTGAGGTCTATGAAGAGGAAGCTTTTGATTAGCCTGCTATAGAGCGGTGAGCGCAACCCTACTGAACACATCTGGGGTGAAATCAGAATCTGACTTTACTAACACCCTTGTGGCTGAACAGAGGAGTTATAGGACTAAATTGGGAATAAATGTAAGGTTTGTAAATATAGTGTATTTACGAGATGCACATCTGTCTGTTATAGGCAAAGACGAGAAGACTGGGGATGCAGTTCAGAGTCTTTATTAAACGAGCAAACATAAGCACAGGAAAAAGCACAGAAATAAGCACACAGGAGAACAGAGAGCGGACAGCAGCGGCAAAGGGAACGAAAGGCCTGGAACGGGCGAGACCGGGATCAGACGGAAACTGAATAATGGAAACACAAGGGAAAAGACAGGTTAGAGCGAAACTAGACACACTCACAGGCAACGAGATACAGAAAGGTCCATGTCCCTGTAAGTGGTACGGAACAGTATGCTACGGAGAATGGACCTTGAGTGGTGGGAGAAGAGGGTTTATATAGGGAGAGAGAGAGAGAGAGAGAGAGAGAGATTGAGAGTGAAATAGGGTGTAGCTGGAGCTGATTAGGGAGAGAGAGATTGGGAAACAGGGCAGGAAGGAAAGGGGAACCAGAGAGAGCAGTGACATCTGTATGAAAACAGTGGCTTTTAATCATTCTCAGAAAGTTATATTCGGAACATACTTACCGGATTTACAATAAACATAAAGATTTACAATTTACAATTCCGGAATTAGCATCATTTCATTTACCTGCCATATTGTCCATCAGTCCAGGCATGCTTTAGCAAAACATGAGAGTATGACTAATAAGTACTGGAAGATAATAAGTACCAGCAATTAGCACTGCGCTAAATGCATGTAGAAACTATTTTGATCACTGCTGACAATTTTAATGTTTAACAATTTCAAATACATTTTTTCATATTTATACCATGCTAGCAATGGCCCCATCTTTCTAGTCATAGCTATATTGGCATGTGTTAGCCATGTTCATTCATGTCTCCATTGTGATCTGCTAGAAATATTCCTGTTGTCAATATGCCAGCCATGTCCTTATTTTGCTAGCGCTATCCCTCTTGCAACAATGCTAGTAGTGTCCCTATTGTTACTATAGTAGCCATGTCCATGTTGTGATTATGCTATCAGTGTCCCAAATGTCAACCCTATCCTTATTGTGACTATACTAGCAATGTCACTATTGTGAACATGCTAGCAATGCAAGCACTGTCTCTATTGTGTCATTGTTAGCCATGTCCATGTTGTGATTATGGTAGCAATTTGACCATGTACCCAATGTGTCTATGCTAGCAGTGTCCCAAATGTGACTATGTAGCATGTTTTCTCCTCACAACAACACACAATTGCTAGTTCCCTACATCAAAAAGATAGTCAGTCGCAAAACCCCATAAACTAACAACACAATCATTTAATGTTTCAAAATAAAAATAATTGATGTATTTCCTTTAGCCCAAACATTGGTTTGGGATAAAAGTGTGCACCAAACCACTGAACGCAAACATTTCAGCCTACAGTTTGCATGGCGCTAATTAGCGCGGAACGGAAACACTCTATAGTCACATCCTCTATAGTTCTTCCTCCAGAAAACACATGCTCAGGCACATGTCTCATATCGAGTCACAGGCGGATTGTGAATGAAAGATGACTTATCTCCACAGCACCCCTCGCCACAAAGCCGGTGTTATTGTTTCGAACTCGTTGTAAACAGCGCTAATCACAGGGCGCGCAGGAAGAGAAATAGCCTCGGGTTGGCACACACGGAGCAGTCGGAGGTGCTCCGGAGCGGAACGCTTTAATGAACACTGGCCTGCTCCACCCTTCGCTGAATCACAATAAAAGGCGAAAGAACAATTCGACGGACACCCCTCCATCTTAGTCTGATCCTATGCGTTACATTCAGGTGCTATATGACACCCTGGGCTGTGTTTTACAATTTCATATTAGTATATATATATATATATATATATATATATATATATATATATATATATATATATATATATATACACACATACATACATATAGCAGTCATGACCTGCCTCTAAAACACGGGCTATATAATGAGCCTGATGTAAAAAAAAAAAAAAAGGGCAATAAGCATTTAGTAAATGTTTAAAGAGATGAAATTTGCAAACTTAAAAAGAAAATGGTGAAACAGGGCAGCGGCAGGCCACATTATGGTTTATGACTAAAAACAAACGTACGCAGCATTACGAGGAATGGAAAAAGTGCCCACTAATACAATATTCCTAGGGCAGTGGACGCTAAAGGCAAAAGGGGCGGGTAAATTAATGAGTACAAACATGATGCCAGCAGATTTTGAAGCAAGTGCACAGTTTTAAAGGGTAATGATTTGAACACGTAAACAGACAAAGGGTCAAGCTAGTAATAATATAATAATAATAGTTCTCTAAAAAGGCATTCGTTTGCAGTTTGACTCGGGTGTTGTAAAAATTGTTCCTACCGTTTATTTTTGCACATTAATGTGCAAATATATATTTTTTACTTATTTAAATCGAGAATCCATTGAGATCTACAGTAATCCTTTTATGTATGCAGATGTTTTTATTTTTTTTTGATCGACTCAATCAATAAATCAATACGAATCAATACGATAAAATGAATGCGTCCCTCACCTAGGATAAGGAGCAAAGGTCAGTTGTATGCCGGTTTCCTCTCCGCGACCAAAGCACGCAGCAGGGAAGTGCTGACTGTATCGTTCGCTTCTTCATTTTCTGCTCAGTTTATTCCATTAATTCGTTTAGCGCAATAACCTTTTTGTAATGCCTAGCTCAGTTAATTGTTTGAGCGTAAATGTTGACATTGTTAGCACAAACACAATCTTTCATTTAGGTACATAGATGACACGCATCTGCAAGTTTTTGCCTTCAGCTTTTCCTAACTGCACCGTTCGCAGCAAGAACAGTTAAATATGCAGTTTCGTAATCCGCCGCTCGCAATGGCCCCGTTATTTCGATATTTTAAAAGAATGATTATTCAGCGCTCCTCGCATAATTAAAGTGTGTAGGCTATATTTTATGCCCCACGCAACACTGATGATGGCCATATAGCAATTTGACCCTGTATTTTACATGCGGTAATAAGACTGTGCGCTAATTCATGTGATATGATTCATGTGGTGCCTCTGCAACAACAGGCACAAATGAGGTTTTAATTAGCGAAGTCTACTAGGTAGGTCAACAGTAAAAAACAGTGCATGCAGAAGAAAAAAAAAAGCTGCGATCTTTTCACACGGCCGGCTTTATAAAATAAATTATTGTGTGGTCTTATTATGCAGAAAAATCTACACTACACTAACCCACTATTTCAGTACAGTATATGTGTAGGCGTAAAAAGCCTGACAGCAAATACCCCAAGCAACCGACTGCTTCATCAGTCCAGTGTATGATCAGAATAAAATAAAAGCATAATTATAAAAGTCATTATAATTCCATATACAAGTGAGTAAGAGCTCAACTTTTCAGGTGTTTTCGGGCGGCCCTTTAACCGGCGTGTGCCACACCCAGGACTGATTCTCTTAATGGCTGCAGATTCCAACCTGGATGCTTGGCGCCAATGAGATTTTGAGTATGTTAAACCCCTTCCCCCCAATTCCCCGTGCCAAAATCAATACAAATAAATAAATAATCCTTCTGAAAACAAGAGGGCCCTGCACACTGCAATGCTTGGGTCCTAATAATCCTTAGTAAAACAAGAGGGCACAAGCACTGCAGTGCACAGAACACTAGTAATGAGGAGGAAGCGGTGGTCTACAGTGGGTGTTTGAGATTTGGAATGAATCATTTAAAATGCAAATCGTTACATTTGTATGTATGAAATGGAACAATATTCATATTCAGGGTTTGTTGATCATTCATAACTTTTACTAGCTAAAAACAAAAGAAGATTGAAAAACCAGATTAGCAAAGGAACACAGGAGCCATGACCATCTTGACATTAAAAGGGCTTCTTTTGGGTTCTTTGGCTTCGTTGCTTGTGGGAATTCCCTTTCCCTCCCGGTGTTAATTCCCCCAGGTGGATGTCTCCAAATCAATACGTTTATTGAGTCTTTTGCTCCAATGCACATGAACCAAGACACCGTCATTTGTTCCTGTTAATAAAATAAATGTTCAGTGATTAACCACATTATACAACGCAGTGTGCATTAAATCATACAATACACACCAATCGTCCATGGATTCTGACTATACAACTGATGTGTAACGCGAAATATCTCGCTATGTAAGTTAGTAATTAATAAGGCAATAACATTCATTAAACTGAAAGTACATATGTGTTCATTTCCAGTCAGACCACCTAAAAATACTAAAAAAGATATTTTTAAATGTTGTTTCCCTCTAATAGTTTGCCCTCATGGTGAACTAAAGCCTGAAGTCTTTCCGTTGCCACCAGCCTGCCATCCATTATGGAAGAGATTTCTTTTCATAAAGCATGTGCCACGTTTACTGATAGTCGCTCTGTCCCATGCTTAGCAAAGTCTTTTTTATTGATTGCGTGGTCTTTCCATACAAAATGCACACATCTGCCCTTAGGACAAGAAAACCCGAGGAATGTTTGCTCTTTGTTCTGGCAGGAGGAGACGTTTTTTTTTTCTTTTTTGGAAAACATCAATGTTGGGAGCCAGAGGCGAGCATGTGCCTCGCGCACACACAGGGATAATCTACTACCTTTTAGTGTCACTACAGTTTGTAACAAGATGGAAAAAATAATGACTCTCAGGGGGCTGATTATGTCAAAGGGCAGAACTGCAAGAGAGCTGAATTTAATATTGTTAACACACACACACACACACACACACACACACACACACACACACACACACACACACACACACACACACATATATATGTGTGTGTGTGTTTATATATATATATATATATACACACATACACAGTAAAATTCCAAGGAAGGAACAGTGGTGAACCAGCGACAGGGAGTCATGGGCGGCCACGATCTTATTGACGTATGCAGGAAATAAAGGCTGGGCCTTTAGGTTTAGCTTAAATTGCTATAGAAGTTAATGCTTTTATACACACACACACAAAGTGTTGAAAATGTTGTATAGTAAAATGCTTGCATCTCTCTTGAAGCACTAATGACAGATTTTGTGTGGAGGTGGGCTGCCTCAAAACCCTCTCTCTGTTCAAGTAATCCCCAGCAGATTTACGAATGTTGAGATCACGGCTCTGTAGGGACCCAAAATATCAAATTCTGGACTCCTTGTTCTTTTATAATGTTGAAGAGCTCTTAACGCCTGTATGTTTGCGGTTGTTTATCTTCTGCAGAAACACAATGGAGTCACTGATGGAAATGAAAGTGATGGAAATGTACCTTGGTATGATGTAATATTACATCCTGATATTTTTCCATAGTCATTTTACTGATTTTCTGCTGAACGTATAAAGCATTTTTTAGAGGTGCAAACCAGAACCAAAAATATTCTGCTTAGGTACAATAGAAGCGACCAAGCCTCTTTTAGGAACATTCCTGTACCTTGATTTTCCTGTGCGTATAAACTGTATAGTATATATTTACGTAGCAGCGGATGCATGGACAGGTTAGGTGAGAGGAGTAATAACATTGGGCTTTGAAACACCTGAAACACACTCAGAAATACGCACTCTAACATCGAGCGTTGTACATCACGGCAGCGCCCCCAACGTATCGTACCGCTTATATGCCACCACCTTTGTTTGGCACAAGGCTTTAAATATTTTTATAATCGTCATGGTATAAAAAAAAAAGACTATCTGTACTAAAATCACAATAACAGATGTTTTTTTTTTGTATTGCGTATTCACAATGATGAGCACCATTTATTCATTTAAAAAAAAAAAAAAAAACTGATTGTTTTATTTGGCACTGAACACTGAACCGAACCATTAAAACAACAACAACACAGCATACGAGTTTCATAACAGACTGTACAGCATCACAGTCACCTGTGAAATTATGAATAACCATTTTGCATTAAAATACGTTCAGGACAATTACAGAAACTTGGGTGTGTCTCATTAAACATTTGTTCGTGCTGAAATTTGAATGTCATTTCTCCCTCAGGTCGCTGATTTTGCACAAAAAAAAAACAAGACTGGTACATGTTTCTTCACAGGCAGGCCTTAATTAGTCCAAGTTGGTGCGCTGGTGAAGAAGACGACGGCGATGAAGGCAAAAAAACAAGAATATGCTGGACAAACCGGCGGCAGCTTCCTCTCTTAAGCTCTTCACTTTCCATTAGTTGTGATGTGGAGTGTGAGGCATGGCTCTGCATGCACATTCGTATAAAGCTGGTGTCTGTAGCGGGCCTGGAAGCTTGTCACAACCAATGGGCTTCAAGCTGGTTTTCTATTTAGTCCAATGCATACCAAAACCTGCTGATTGTCGCGTCAGGAAGCAGACCATGATGTCAGGACGAGGCAGCGTTACTAGAATGGCCGAGGCAATTTTTAATCATGCTGTAAAAAAACGATACAAAAACGCTAAAAATAAAGAGCAGTCGTGTTATAAAATAGGAATTTTGCACTAGAAATAGAATCGCACTGAAATGAAAGCGGACAGCAATAAAAAGTGTAAGGCAGGGTTTGACGATGAGATGGAAACAAAGTATATACTCTCTTGTTTTTTTTTTAAATTATTGTTTACTAGAGGTTGTAGGTTTTGCAGATAAACTGGCATCGATGGTGGACTGCTGGAACTATAGGCAAAAATCCATACCGGTAGTTTTTCCAGGTTGCGTCTTATAACAAGAGCGGCCCCTAGAGGCAAGGCAATGACGTGACATGCTGTTAGTTGTTGCATGTGAGACTGTACGGTGTGCGCTATATTATATGTACTATTTATGAATTAAGTAAATATATTTATTAAGTAAAACATGTTTTTAACTTCAGTACTATTTTACATGGAGTGTCAAGAAATTATTTATTCATTTATTTTATCCGGTATCCATTTTAAAAACGACCAATCTGTTACCAGAAAATAAGATCCTAGCTGTTGGCATCGGTAAAAGCTGCCGACTTCTATTAATTACTTCTGTTTGAATTGTTTTAGAAATTGCATATGAAATGGACAAGTAGATATGAAAGTGTATAACTTTCAACCTATGTGTGTGTGTGTGTGCGTGTGTGTCTGTAAGTCAAATGTGCCTCTTGTTGAGTGTCGTGTTGTGCTGGAGGTTAATGCAAGACCCCATGCTTCATGTGTAGTTTCACCCTGCAAAACAGAAAGCATAAGACAAACAAGGTTAAATGAGCAACTGGTCTTTCATGGAAAGAAGCTGATAGGTTTAGATTAAAGTAACACCTGAGCGACCTTGGCTTTTTCTTTTTTGCACCGAGTGCAGGAACGCATAATAACCACGCAGCCCAAGATGAGTGCAATGCAGAAATCAGCAGATTGATAATCCTTTTTTTGCTGAAAACTCGCTCTGACACCCTGCTGACACTGAAATCTGAAAGGAGGTGAAAGCATCACTATCTTATATATCGCTAAACAAATTGATGTGGCGCTTCGGAATATAAATCTGAAATTACGGACTTGTCATCTTGAGGAGTGGAGACTCTGCTTAGAATATGTTCACTGTAGTTGAAACATTATATTTGGTTACACTGCAGTTTGTGATGTTTTTTTGCTGCCAGGAACGGATTTGGATAACGACTCTGCGCGAGACCCAGAGCCATTTCAAAAGTCAAATCTATACACTGAATAAATACCGATGCCGACTAAATATCGAAACGCCCGCGAAGCAAAGCCAGCTGGACACAGACTAAACATTTGAAACTATTTCCAAACATAAACAAACATCTAAAGCACATTTTAGACACGCACACATACACAAACATATTCAATCTGTTTTCAGTTTGTGTCCAGACACACACAAAACATTTGAAGCTAGTTCAGCAATTAAAGCTCTTTTCAGACACCAAAGATAGTTTTAGACTCAACCCAAATCACGTTCTAGATGCTAAAAATGCATAGTAAACATCTAGAACTACTCCTACACTCAGTTTAAGCACATAAATCTAATTCTGTATACAAAGTAAACATCTAGAGCTATCTAAAGACTAAAGGTCCGAAGCTACGTGCATTTACATTTATGGCATTTGGTAGACGCCCTTATCCAGAGCGAATTACAACTGAGCAATTGAGGGTTAAGGGCCTTGCTCAAGGGCCCACTAGTGGTAGCTTGGTGGTTGTGGGGTTTGAACCTGCGATTTTCTGATCCAGAGGCCAACACCTTACCACTAAGCCACCACCTCCCACTTCTAGGTAACAAGTAGACATTGAAAACTATTTCTAGACTTAGACTAAACACGTAAATTTACACACAAACATCTATAGCTTGTCCTTGACACAGAGCAAATGGTTAAAACTAAGACCAGTGGTTCTCAAATAGTGGGGCGCGCTACCGTATGTGATGCCGGGGAATATTCTTTTTTGCCATACTAGGTTAAAGTATAATTGCACACCCACAACAGTGGCAGTGGCGCCATTGGCGTCATTGTCAGAGTATGCGCAGGGAGTAACATCGGCAAATCGTATGTAGCGCTTGGATAAAGCCCAAACTGCCAACATCTTGAGACACAGTAATGACACTGGTCTATAACGTCTTCCTAGATAGATATTAGACAAACTGGATATCTAACGCCAGTTCTAGATACAGACTAAACTTTGCAAGCTATTTCTAAACATGAGCGCAACATATAAAGCTCGTCCCAGACTCAAAAACTAGTTTTACTGAAACACATTTACATCTCACATCTCAGACTGAACATTAAACATGTTTGACACATCATCTTTAAAGGTACCCTTTCCTACCATTGTCTTCCGTCATTTACCGCCACAACGAACTTGTTTCCTAACCTGACTGGCTGCTATGGCAACGCGATTATTTTTAGTAGGCGGTGACATATCTCTCTCTCTCTGTCGTTGCAATTGCGAACTCATATCAACGCCTTTTATCTACTAGCAACAGATAACCTTCACTGCGCTTGCTCACTTTTATCACTACTGCTCGAACCGTGCAAGGAATAACTCTCGTGCGACGGTGTTAATGACTTAGCGCTATCTGTGCCTTTAGCGACAACGCACAATGCGAAACTCGCTGATAACACCTAGCATCTTTTAAATTGACACGCAAGAATCGGATGAAAGGAGGCTTATCTCGGACGAGCTTCAACCGGAATGGGAGCGAATCAACAGCAATAAGCCTCAGATGTCACCGATGTAATTATGAGTAATGTGTTCAAAGTCAGACTTCGGCCTTGTTTAGACGTGGGGAGGAAAACAACGTAGCCAAACTATTATAACAGGTAAGTTCGTAGCTTTAATGTACTCTCAACTCTGTCCCCTATGGGACAGCTTTCTCCTGCCGGTAATAGAGCTAAAGAAATAGCTCGCAATGCACCATTAGACCGGGTGGAGAATTAACTTGGACGGAACTTAATTATGTCACACGCGAGGTCCTGCAAGTTTGAGACTCGGAGAAGGGCAATATTGCTGGCTAAAGAGCGTAGACAGTTAGTTTAGACACTTAATTAGAATCAATCATCCATATAGACCAGAGTATGGCTTTAGCCTGCTAAGTGAAACATTAGCATTCACGGAGTGAAGTGGCTCAATAAAACAAAGACAGTAACCAGGAACAGACACATGCACCTTCTTAAGCTAGAAGGGAAAATGTTCTGGTTGACCTGTTGAAGCAACAAGACTGCATTCTGACACTGATTTAACTGGATTTGATGTTTTTTTTCACTATTTCGACATGAGAGGGATAAAGTATCTGCAGCTAGCTACAGTTCCATATAAGTCAAAACAAAAACAAGAAAGAATCGTTCGACTGAAACACATTCTGAACTGCGACAATCGGTGGTTCCCTGTTCACAAGAGAGTTGAAGCCGGAACCATGTGCATATGAATAAGAGCGAAGTCATGAAAACACACTTCAGCTCCAACTCCTCTAGCCTTTGTGGCTTAGCACGCCTCGCCGTAATCCATCATACAAATGAACACAACATTGTATTTTCACACCTGCTTGCTCTCCCAGGACCCGAATCCCCTCGCAGGTCTCGCTCTGCATGGGAATGAATGAGATGGATTGCCGGAGAGAAGCGTTATCTAACGTGGAGGATCAACTACACATTTTGTAACTGTGAGAAGCCAGTACATGGTAGAGAAAAACAGAAAGAGGGAGATTGATAAGCAAATTAGGGCACATTATCAGATTTTCAGAAGATGGATTTTCCAAGCGAAAAGAGCATTTTACACTCAATTCCCAACGCCTCCTATCTACGTCTTCATGGGGAATCAGGTAAAGGAATAGACAAAGGTTGGGAACCGGGGGGGGGTAAAAGTTTTCAAGTTTTCACGTTCTTTTACTCAATATATCTAAATAAATAATCTAAGAGCAAAAAAAAGTCTAGTGATGTGTGTATGTGTGTGTGTGTGTGTGTATGTATATATATATATATATATATATATATATATATATATATATATATATATATATATATATATATATATATATATATACTATATACCTTACATATACACACACACAAAACATACATGTTATGCTAGCTTGCATTGCAATAATTTAATAATAATAATTTTGGAGTGTTCCAAGGATTCCCAATTTCTTACTTTGAGAAAAAGGTTTAAATGTTTAAAGGTGATTAGACAACTGCAGCTTTGATTGCACTATAAAGCATTTAAACCAACACTGAGCTACACTTCAATGCCATTATTACCCCGATCCACTAAACTAAGGACACTAAGGACTAAGGACACTTCCTTCCGGCTACTTAAACCTAAACCTAATTGCTAGTTCTCACTAAAGGTCTTGCGATAAAGGATTGTATATAACTAAGCCGTATTGAACTTGCTGATAACCGAATTATTAAACAATATTTAATTTTTTTTTTTTTTAAAGATACAGGATTAAAAAAATTAAACAAAACACTCCATGAAAAATAGCTTAATGCATCGATTATTATATATAATTAATAAAGTTACAGATTGTAACCAGCATTAAGTGAAATGTATTCCTGCACTAAATCCTATTTTTGTCTTTTGAGTATCTTTACTGCACTATTCCCACTATTTTTACTAAACTACATTTTTACCCAAATTTATGCTTTATAATATAAACTATAATATATAAACTTTATAATATAATATAATATAAACTGTCCAAGCATCAGGGTAGAGTGCAGGCTCTTTTTTTTTTTTACTTAAAAGGAAACTTGGTGGTATCTACATATTGCCAACATACATGAGGGAGGGGTGTAGCTCAGTGGTCTAAGGCTCTGGGCTGCTGATCGGAAGATCCGGGGTCGAGCCTCGGAGCCGCCATTGGGTCCTTGAGTAAGACCCTTAACCCTCTGTGCTCCAGGGGTGCCATATCATGGCTGACAATGCGCTCTGACCCCAAGCTGGGATATACGAAGAAAGAATTTCACTGTGCTGTAATGTATATGTGACAAATAAATCAGTTCAACAACAAGCAAAATATTCAGAAAGGTGTAAACTCCTGACACTTCCTGTAGAAGTACGTGAAAGTCTATATACATGCTAACTTAGGGAGTCAATCATAAACCTGCCTCAGCGTACACAAAACATGTGTAGCTGCATATACTTCTATTAGATCAATTAGAAGCTATAAAGTCACCTTATGACTTTATTGCATATACAGTGTATAAAAATGAAACGACGAGAAGCAGAGGCAAAAAAAAAGCTGATGTTTCAGTAAGTACATGTAACCAATGCTGGGGAAAAAACAATCTCACAAGACGTTGTTGCTTGCTGGATGTGTGACTCTCAAGGAAAAAAAAAATGGAATATTTCCTACAAATCAGTGCCCCTGTATTCATTCTTCCCTAAACGGTTAAACGCTGGAATCCACACATAACTACTCCTCCGTGGAGGGAAGAAAAAAAAAACACCCTGACGGTGAACCGAGCTGCCTCGACGCTGCTCCTTTAGCAGGAAACGAGTTGTACTGACAGTTTCATTTGTATAGCGCGCGGAGGCCCGCACACTAATTTCCTTGGCCTATAGGAGATTGTTCGGTTAAAAAGAAACACACCGGCACAATGGTCTCATTATAATGAGGCACTGTAAATCCAAACTGCATTCATTCTCCCCTTCATTTGCATTGAAATGGAAATGCCATATTTCATTCTCTTCCTCAGTAACCTTAGACTTATTTATATATTTACAGTACGGCGTAAAGGGAAGGACCTCGCTCTCGTGGCTCTGTTAACGCCAAAGATAGTGAACGATAGCGATAATAATAATGAAATTCAAATGGGGTTTGTGGGAGGGGAAATAATCAGCGAGCCCCAACAAGCACACACACACACACACACACACACACACACACACACACACACACAGGTATACAACAAACACACGTTCCATATTGAGAACATTCACCATTGAGAGGCCATAGACGCTGTGTGGCTTTAATATGTCCCAGTGCAGTATGTCGGATTATTGATTAAAAGCGGTGGGAATAATGGAGGCCAAGACTTCAATATACTGTCATACAATTTCAGTACTTTCCGATACAGTAGCAATTCGATATGCTTTTTTTTTTGGTTGTTCTGTGATATTCCACGCACACACAAGGAGGTGGTAACTCAGTGGTTGAGGCACTGACCTCTGGACCGGAAGATCGCAGGTTCAAATCCCACTGCCAGCAATCTGCCACTAGAGGGCCCTTGAGCAAGGTCCTTAACCCTCAAATGTAATTCACTATGCCAAATGGCATACATGTAATCGTACACTATATATATATATATATATATATATATATATATATATATATATAGATATATATATATATATATATATATATATATATATAAACTTACACGTAAACATCGTCTGCACCCTTTGACTACTTATGACTCCTTATGGACACTTTCCAGAAGTGGCAGGAATGCTGTAAGTGATGTATTGCTTTGCAAAGCAGATCATTTGAAGGTGATGGTGCATAAACTTATAATAAATAACAGTACTTTCTAGTAAACAGAGCTACTTAGAAATTATTATTATGGCATTTGACTAAAATGACTACATTTAGAATTGAGCGCAAATCTATATCGGTGAACAATCAATGAGGAAACAGTGAATAAATATCTTGGTTACACAGTAGCACTTTTTGACCATAGTTAAAGAAAGGGATGATTTATAATGGGGCTAACCAGTGTCACTCAGATAAGGCCGGGTTCCTTTTGCAGTCAAGGTTTTTTCAAGGTTTATCGATTTTTACAGAATGGTTTTACAGGCAGTGTTGTTTTCTTTCATGCTTATAGCTAAAAAAATAATATAAAAATAAAAATAATGTGTGTTAATTTTGCATCAGATAATTGATTTCCTGTTTCTAGTGGGCTTGTTTTTGCCCAAAAATGACATTTTTGCTAATTTTCCTCTCATGTATGTGTTAAAACCATTCAAATTTAAATTTTATTATATTGTATTTTTTTAATAAAGCAATGCAAACTTCAACTATAAACCCCCCCCCCCCCTCCCCCAACTATATTTCTCTCAATTTCATAATCAGGCTCATTAGCCGACCCGGAAATCAGAGTGCAACAGAACATAGCCGACCCACTGTAGATATGAAATGTCGCGTCAGGCCACGTGACGAAGGAACAGAAAAGGAATCTTCTCTCGTCTGTTGTATTATTTTGGATGATTTCACCCGCTCCACTCTCCTTCAAGGCCCTGTGGTGTTAATTATACCGGCTCTCTCCCCTGGAGCAAGCGGAGCTGTGCGAGTGCATTAATCTTGATTCTCCACTTGACTACAAAGCCTCGTTTGAAGAGTCTCCTTTGGTAAGCCCCAAAGGCAGGGTGTGTGTGTGTGTGTGTGTGTGTGTGTGTGCGCGTGTGTGTGGAAAAAAGCGAGAGAAGGAAGTGTCACAGCTTTGTGTTTTCTCCGATAAACGTGAGCAACTCGCAAAGCATCCAAATCACCTGCGCTTTCCTCTGCGTGTGTTTGTTCGCTTCCTAATGAATTTTCCAAACACAAGCCGCTCTCGCCTGTAGCGCCACCTATGGCCTGTTTGCCAGGGGTTTGTGGGTAGTTTCAGCCGCTTGAAGTTCGGGTTGATCTGTGTTGAGCTCCCCTGTACAATTCATTCAGAGCCGATGGATTTCGAAGGGAGTAAATTACACATTCTGCTTATACTCTTTACGCTTCACATCATAGACGTGGCCTTGCTCCCAAGTCGCTCCCTGTGGCGCTAATTACAGCACAGCACATCTTTGAAAGGTTTGACCCTCTTTGAAATGAACGCACTCGGCGATGATACACTTCTGAAAGATCACGTCATGAGCAAACGTTCAAGCAAGACATGAAATGTATGTGTATACGGGGGGAAAAGGACGCTTTAGATAATAACTTTAAGTGACATAACTTACATAACTTACAAAATATCAAAATAAAATGTGAAAAAAAAATTCAGCATCTTTACATTGTAGACACAGCGTACATATAGCGTACATTTTACACAATACAGTTCAATTTCGGTAAGGTCAGTTTATTATCATTATTATTATTATTATTATTATTATTATTATTATTATTATTTATAATTAGTAGTAGTAGTAACAGCCCCCTCTATGCTATAATATGCTCTAAAAATAAAGAAGAATAAATCCAATAAATTCAAAACACTTTTTAATTATATAGATTAAATTTATTCATCAATTAAATTGACACAAATTAGACGTTAATAAATGGAAGAATGTAGTTAAATAATTTACATTTATTAGACCCCCTTTTGGATACTACAGATGTGTATGTAAATGCATGTGTGTGTGTGTGTGTGTGTGTGTGTGTGTTTTACCTTTAATATTTAAATATTTATTTAAAGATGTTCTACTTAACTGTTATATGTATTTCACAATATTATAACAATATAAGTGTTCATTCCCTCTGTCAGTGTTGTTTTATTGCATGTTAAAGACTTGATATTTAAAAAAAATGACAATAACAATAATGGTTTTGTCCAAAGGTTTGAAAAAATCAGCGCTGGCAACCGACATCCATCTGAACCTCAAATATGTTCTACATTTTCTCCAGCCTTTAATCTCTAATTGCAATAAGCAACAATCCCAGAAGTTCAATCCTCAAGTCCATGTTTCTCATGTTCTTCTCGTGTCTATGTGGGTTTCCTTTAAGTTCTCAGTTTTTTCCCTATTATCTAACAGCATGTCGGATAAATTAGCCCTCGGGGTAAGTTAATATATGAATCTGTATGTGCATGATGCCTTGAGATAGTCTGGCACCCATCCCATTTATCCTTTAGATCCACCATATGCACACATTCACATGTCTTTAACTATTACATAACAACAAATACACCTAATAATCTGTCTGCTACTCCTGAGATATCACTGATCCTGAACACGTCAGGTTGGAGTACTCATTACTTACAAACTACTCATTAATCCACATTGAGATACACAAAGGTGGAAAGTAACAAATTAAATTTGCTCACGTAATAAGAATTTTTTTTGGTGCACTTCTACAGTAGGACCTGTAATTGTATTTTTACTTAAGTATGTCTTGTTTGAAGTGTTGTATTTAACTATATTTTGAATCATATCGGTAAATAATAATAAATAATGCAATGGGGAAAAAAATCATGCACCAGAAACTACGGCACTGATTGATTGATGGGAGCAGAACAGTCGAGCTAAACCTACAAGAAAGCAAGAGATGGACAAGCGAAATCTTTTTAAACTGAAAGTTGTTCAATGTGTGAATGTAATATATGTATATGTATATATAGTAATATATATATATATATATATATATATATATATATATATATATATATATATATATATATATTTTTTTTTTTTTTTTTTTTTTTATATATAATACTGTTCTTCTATGTATGACAGAATATTTTAACATAAGAGTTCATTCCCTCCATCATTGTTGTTTTTATTTAATGTTAAAGACTTGATATTATGTTATATTATAATAATAATAATAATAATTATTATTATTATTATTATTAACATTCATGAACATCAGATTTTTTTATTGTAAATAATATGCTCTAATTAAATCCAATTAATCAAAAAACTTTTTAATTATATTGATTAAATGTATTCATCAATTAATTGCCACATAAAAGTTAATCAATGGAAGAATGTAATTAAAACATTTACATTTATTAGACCCCCTTTTGGATACTACAGATGTGCGTGTAAATGCATGTGTGTGTGTGTGTGTGTGTGTGTTTTACATTTAATATATAAAGAATTATTTAAAGATGTTCTACTTATTTCAGCATATTTTAACACAAGTTCTACATACACACACACACACACACACACACACACACACACGCACACACGCACACACACACACACACACACACACACACACACACACACACACACACACACACACACACACACATATATATATAGAACATCAGGTTTCTAGAATTTCATATTTGATATTACTAAGATCAGCTAGAATCAGGTGCAGTTGCCACATCAGGTGCCACCTCTGGTATGGAACTGATGAATATTCCCATTACAAAAGCTAACAGTTGCGAGTTTGCGTTTGCACACGTCACAATGCACTCAATGAGATGTACACAATTCTTTGATTAACTCCGTGTTTGCAGTTTGTTTGGCACATCGCGGCTCTGCTAATTGAATTTACAGAAACGAGTTAAGCATTCATATGTGCTATATTATGCAAACAACGCTTAAATAGCAAATTATCAGAAGACGCAGTGCCGCCTGAGACGTTGGCACAAACGATGAATTAGTAAAACGCCACTTGTGATTACTTTGCATACGCACATAAAGTTAGCGCTCGCCCATGTTTACATCATTTGCTGAGAGAATGGATTTGAAAAGAGGACAAACATGCGAACCATAGACAACAAACAAAAAACTAAATATTGGATTTAGGGAGTGCTTGTAATGCCAATATATTCACTATGCACAAAAGTTTTGGGAAGCCTGACTTTTCCAGCCGTATGTGGTTCTTTCCCAAACTGTTACCGTAGATGCATGACGTTTCCTAATCACTTATACTAGGAGAACCAAACCAGCATGAACTCGTATGAAGATTTGCTTTCCGTGGATTGGAGAGGAAGAACTCTAATCTCAACTCTATTGAACACCTTTGGGATGAACTGGAACACTGGCTGCACCCCACCGATGCAAGCACACCCCAAAATCTTTCCAGAATAGTGACAGGAATTATAAAAGTGGACTGGGACTAAATGTGTAATGCAAAAAAGAATACTTATGACGAGATGCTTGCAAAAATATAGGATATATATATATATATATATATATATATATATATATATATATATATATATATATATATATATATAAAATAGGGACATTGGGTACATATGGAAAAGAAAGCTGTGTGAGAAGAGAAAGACCAAGGAGGAGGTATATGGATGTGGTGAGGGAAGACATGCAGGTAGTTGGGGTGAAAGAGGCAGATGTAGTGGGAAGGATGATCTTCTGTGGTGACCCCGTTTTGGAATCAGCCAAAAGAGGAAAGAGAAGAAGAAATACAACAGGCCTTACAAACATGACATTTTGGGCTTTTTTTGCCCAATGTTTCCAATAAAATCCAGTTGTAGGAACTTGGTAAAAACATGGCCTGATCTGACGAATCAATCTTTTTTTGTCGAAAGGCCAGCTGGATGTGTTGGCTATCAGGGGAAATCTAGCTAAGAGATGGCACCAGAATGCACCAGGATGGGAAGAATGTAAGCTGACAGGAACAGTGTGATTCTCTGGCCAATGGGGAAACTTATGGCATTCATATGATCCTCTTTACTGAGTCATAATTGCAGACCATATACATCTCTTGATAGCAACAGTAGTCCCTAATGGCAGTGACCTCTATTTATAGAATTGTTTGCCCTTCCACATTGCAAAATATTCCCAGAAAAGGTTTGAAGTTGTTCAACGTGGCCTCCAAAAACTCAATCTGTAGAATATGCTGGACAAAAGTCTGACCAATCGATTCCCCACTGTGTCATTTATGTAAACCAATTCAAAAACATTGTTTTTTACAGTCATCACATCATGCATTTTTCATATCATTTCGACCCTCTTCCAGTCCCAATGCCCTCCCTCCCTCCTCCTTCTTTCACTAGTCAGCATTATGACTAATCTATAGCTCTTGATTGAGTCGTATGGCAGTCGTTTTCCGACTCCGCTTCCCCTCGCAGTCAAGAAAAGCAGGCGAGGGATCGCGCAGGAAGCTAGATTTGCGAGACGAGCAAAACCCAACTCCAGGCATGTTCATTAGTTGTCATTGATCACCTGTCTTCCTCGCATCCATCCATCCCTCCCTGTTCTGCCCATTTCACTCCTCTGACCTCCCTCCTCTCAACCTTTAGGGATTGCAGGCCCGGGAAATAAATCACATCTGGAAAAATGTAAAGTCAGTCAATCTCTCTCTCTCTCTCTCTCTCAGTGCATTCATCAGCAGCGTCAATCCAATTGCTTTTTGTTTTACAAAAGACTGTATACATTCTGAGCTCTCAGCAATTTGACGCTAATCCATCCATCATTTAGAAATGCATTAATAGCAAATGCGTATGTGTCCATATGAGACTAATTAGGCGGTTTTGAAAAACCAAGCGAACCCTAGCTATTCCACTTCATCTATATACAATGAGTGTGAAAAGAAGAACACTGCAAAGCTCGACCTCCGTATGGTCGATAAATAACTCAAACACCCTGTACAATCTTGTCAGCAGCCACGAAAAGATGGGATCAAAAAGTTTCGAGACTAGCTATGTTCGAAAACAAAGCCCTTTATTCATCTACATTTAAAAATGTCATTCAGCAACGTGTGCATGACGATATTCGGAGAGCAATCTACATGATCTGACTTACCGTGCAGACTTCGTCCTCTTCCCAAAGGTGAAAATGCCGCTCTCGCCGTTTTGACATTATGGCGGAGTTCTGTTTTCAAAGTTCCTTCGAAAACACTTCGAAACCAGGATAAATTCTAAGCCAGGGGTCACCTATGTGCCCCTAAGGACCTCATGAGTAGCTCTCAGTTTCCCCACTGTTAATTTAGTGAATTAGTGTAATGTAGAAATTAGTGTATTAGCGAATTAGTGTAAGATACACTAATGAGTAAATGAGTATCATTAATCATTAATATTAATATATAACTAAAGGCAAATTTGTTATTTCAGAGCAGTACTATGTAAAGCTGGTAGCCCTTTGTATGACTCAGTATCCATGAAGACCCTCTCTGCTTCAAAAACCCCCATACTAGAGATTGCAGGAACGACGGGAGAGCTGTACTGCTGTGCAAGGGAACTATTTTGATGGAGATAAACAGTGTGTAAATGTAGATAAATAAAATACCTTACTGTAAACAAGGTTAGTTTTTCATTTATCACCGTTTTTGCTACCAGTTTTTGATACCTACTCGGCCATACAGTGTATGTTTTTAAAATGCCTTAATCCAGTCAAATAGATGTGATTTTATATTTATGACAAATACAAATGTGGGTTACAACAAAATTTGAAAGTTAAACTTTAAACCTGTTTTTTTATTTTTTTTTGCCAGGATGTTAAATTTCTTGTTCTCATAATATAATAAAATAATATAATAACATAACACACATATACAAACATATAAAGAGATTAAAATATTTAATCGTGATTAATCGCATGAGTTTAATTGCATGTTTTTCTGTTCTTTAATTGCATGAAGACGTTTTCTATTTTTAATGTGGCAGATGTTATACATATATAAAGTTAATTCCAAATCTCTCCTCAAGATAAAACGACTAATTATTTTTTATTTAAACTGTATGTAAACTGAAGATGCGTTTCGGTCATATATATGGTAATATACCGTATATATTGAGTAAATTGAGTAGCACACTTTACATTTTTTTTTGCCAGAAAGTTGTACAATGTCTTGTTCTCGCTGTCCTTTCTAAGACACATCTAGAAGCTTCTTGGAATGGCGATTGGCGATATTTTAATGGTGGCAGTCGAGCAGTTACAGCAGACTTATAGGTGAATGGGTAGCAATATTTCAGAGCAATGCTCAGACTGTAGACGAAAGGGCCGTTACGTGCCACTAATTGTCCCCGGAGGCCTTCTGTGCTGAAGTGGATTAATATTAGCATCATTATAATTCACCGAATGTCCACATCCACTGAAGTGGATGGTTACTGGCCTCTAATCTTAAATGGATACATGGAATTATGGCAGTATGCATATGAAGACAGAGCGCCTATCCAAAGTATGATGAATATAGAAACGCACGCGCAGTATTCATCACGGAAATAGCGCTGGGGAACGTTCGACACGTCTCGCTGTAGTGCACCGGTTTGAAAAGTCAGCAATGGATGCGAGATGTGATGCGAGACGAGTGTCCGAGGGTAATCGCTTGCAGCCCCCGTTAAATGTGATGCTACGGAAAAATGTAAATCACAAGAAAACGTATAAATCACGATCCACGCATCATTATGGTCCTTCGACGGAGACGTTGAATAACGAGATATGCTTCTGTTATTAAATCAGATGTGCCGCGTCGCCGCATTAATTAAAGCGATCGATACGGAAACTGTCGCACAAAAGCAAACAACAATTGATCGCTTGTGATTCAGCAAAAGTTTTTTTTTTCAGAAGTTTGTTCGTCAACTTCGCCCGTTCTACGTAAGCGACTCGGAAGGTTATTAAATCTCTCGCCACTGTAAACGGGAAACCGCGGTGCGCGTACGCCAACACGCACGCGCGCACTGCGCATATGTAGAAATAATGATCCGGAGAAAGCAGCGTTCGTGGAAACCGAAATGACAAATCAAAAATACAACTGGAGGACAAACAGCATGACTTCGTCTACAGATTAGTTTGGCCTGGGAACCAGGCGTGAGGAAGCAAACAAGCCCCCTCTACTATAGCACTCAGGAACTGCTTTGCTGTTGTTACTCGCATGGGTGAAATGAACTGTCTACGTCTGCAATTATCGCTTTTTTTTAAACCTCCTCTATGCCATTCCCATCTCTCTCTCTCTCTCTCTCTCCCTCTACTCTCTGCCTACACTTTTTCTTCCTAACTAGTGCCTCTCAAGCACAAACATCTGTTCCTCTACAGCTAGAGGTGAGCCTTGTTTGCAGGAGTGGATGATTTTTGTGAGCTTCGTCATTATCTATTTCTCCCGCCGGTGTTTGTGTGCTGCAACAAATTGGAACAGGAGGAAATGAGAATATTAGTGTATATCCGATATCTCTGTTAGCCATTACACACGATCTATCTATCTATCTATCTGTCTGTCTGTCTGTCTGTCTGTCTGTCTATCTATCTATCGATCTACACACAGTAAAGTACAAACGTCTGCTATCGAAAAATGCTCCTATTTGGCTTTGCTTTTCTAATATACATCAACAATAATTAATATGCATGAACATTTACGTCACAAATTATACGGCTTCTAACGACTTCAGTGAAAAGATGAAATCTTTGAAATGTTTAAAGGAATTATAAAGGAATATATAAAGGAACTATAAAGGAATAGAGTTTCAGAGTATTTGATCATTTTTAAACTGAACATTGAACTTGGATAAAGGGGAGATCAAAAGATTCTGAACCCCCCCCTTATTAAAAAATACTATGCACCATCCATTTGGCAAATACACAAGGTGAAAATACACATAGACTCCTAAATACACTGGGAAATTCCAATTGTAGGGCCAACTATCATTTGACTATAAAAATACACAAATACAACAAGCAGATACAAGCAGAAAGGAAAAAATAACATTATTCACAAGACACACACACACATTCATCTTCTACCGCTTTATCCGATCTTCCCTCAGGTCACGGGGAGCCTCTGCCTATCTCAGGCGTCTTGGGGCATCAAGGAAGGATACACCCTGGATGGAATGCCAACCCATTGCAGGGCACACACACACTCACATTCACACACTAGGGACAAGGTGCCTATTAACATACTCTGCATGTTTTTGGACCAGGGGGAAACCAGACTCGAACCTGGAGGTGTGAGGCGAATGTGCTAACCACTAAGCCACCGTGTGCCCCTGCATTTTACGTTTTTAACACTTTTAATGTGACAGATGTTATAAATATATAAAGTTCATTCAAAATCTGTATTCAAAATAAAAATACTTTTAATATTTTATATTTATTTCATTCTGGGAATTGTTATTAATTTCTTGTTAGTTCATTCATTTCTAATGGTTGTTATAATTGTTAAATAAGGTAAGTGGCTCCATATTTATATGGTATGGAATTCCGCTCCGGTTAGGTTGCTTTCTATATAAACTGGTGATACGTTTAGGTTATACAGTATATACGTTAATACAGTGAGGAGCTCATAAGTGTATAATACAGTGACGAGCTCATAACTGTGTAATAAACACATCTGGAGTTTCTTTGTAAATACTGATACCCATTGGAACTCTGGAATGTTTCAGTATATTTTAATAAACAAGCTCCAACTCAGTGTGAATGCAGAGTCCAACTATAAACCAATGTTTTGATCATATTATCCATTTCATTGCTTCTGTCTATCTGTTATATTATTGCACATTATAATCCTGGAATAAGTTCAACAGAATTAATGATACTTTTTCGGCTACCGGCAAAATATTCATTTTAAAATGCCTTAATTAGTCCTGCCCCACAGTATATAAAGTAAACTTTTGGTCTCTTATAACCCACAATGTCTGTTCCATTCAAAAGGTGAAGGTTCTTTATCAGAATCTCGGATAATGAGAAAACTACTGCAGGAGGCAGAGCATGAATTATGATTATTTTTTTAAGCCCTCCAGCTACAGAATAATCATCCTGTTAATACACGGGATGTAGAAAGTTTCGATCTTTATGTGTACGTTGAAATCCTATTTGTTTAGTCGAGGAGGTTGTGAAATGGTCCACCTCGTCGTTAATTAAATGTAGATATGGAGGTTAATGGTGGATGTAGAGAGGATTTAGTAAAATAGCATTTATACCCATTCATTTGCGAGACACTTTAAGGGACCTGATGCAAAGGACGTTAGAAGTACATTTGGAATATATATGGCTACCCGGTCCCTAAAAGCATGTTTGCAGTCGCGATGTTTGAGCATCTCAATGATGATCTACGCAAGACAATAATCTAATTTATTTCCGTTTTTCTGAACAAAGCTTGTGCTTTGTCTGAAAAAAAGGTCTAATTTCCCTGGGTATCACATTGGCAGAATCCCTGAAACTAAATAAAAGAGCAGCAATATAAAAAAAAAGACAGATTTGCTCATTTGGTGCATTTTTTTTTTCTTTTTTTTTGCTTTGTAATTACGACACGAGAGACAAGGTTTAAAAATAGCTCGACTTGTTGATGTCAGTGCACTCAATCAGCCTCCTACATGTCAAGGAAACAAAAACGTGGTGTGTTATTCCACAGGTTTATCAACTAGCAGTTGCTCTCTCTACTGACACACACACACACACACACTCCTGCTTATTATATTAACGCCTGTGCGAGTGTCTATAATGATGCAAAGCTTCAGTGATTAACGGTAACTGTGCTCAGGTCTGCAAGCGCTTCAGCTGGACTCTCTAATGACAGCACGTCGAAACGAATTTGTCATGGCAACCATTGACCTGTCTGCGTTTGTCCGGAATTAAAACATCAAGACTTCTCGATCGCCGCTGCGCCCTTCATGAAATTACAGAGGACGCCGGGATGTTAAAATTGCCCCCCCCCCCCCCCCAGCCCCCAGCCCCCACCCCATTCCGTTCCACTACGGTATGAGGGAAAAGAAAACTTCCACTACATCAACAATGAAAAAGAACAACAGTGGGTCAATTAGACCACCAACATTCATTATTACATAACATACACAATATCACCTAAAATGTCCAATCACTGTACACTACATGGACAAAGATATGCGGAAAAAGTCACTACAAGATCCGGATGTATCTGGAGGATTAGTGGATTACACACCGATGGGTGTACTGAGGAGGCCTGGGGTGCATTCACTGTTCACATTCATCCCAATGGTGCTCAGTAGGGTTGATTTCAGAGTTCTATAGCAGGACTTAACACACATGTATACCATATAAAAACATTCTCAGAACATATTTTCTTTTTCCTGTGCTTTTTGCGCTCCATTTCCTTTTAGAATAACCTTTATTCTTACTGTAAAATGCTCCACCAGATGTTGATGTCTAGGCCTGGGGTGGGCATTCAACTTCAATTCTAATCTAACCCATGCCAAAAGTCTCTTCTGTTGGATTAAATGCAATGCATCCAGACATATTCTATAATATCGCAAGCATTGGGGAAAAAACACATATCACTGGAAAAGTCGAGCATCCCAATACTTCAGCACCATATTATTACTGTAATGCACAGTACACACTCATACCGACACATGATACATGACCCAGTTTGTTCCAAAGCATTCTGATTTGAATATTTCAGAAACGTATCCGTTCTGTACTACGCATAATGTTCTCCCAGCGTCGTGCAGTTTCCATTGCCGTTTTCACACACACATTTACATGCACATACTGTATTTAAAGTATTTAAAGTTTTAAAGTGGTGACTCAACAATAAACGAAATAGTGACATGAAACCATATATGCAGCTGTACTGAGAACAGAATCTATTCCTCAGATATGAACTATCACATGAGTAACATTATTTATCAGCACACAATAATTAGTGGACAGTTCCTTAAGAGATGCGTATGGAAATAAAGTATAAAAGAATGGCTTACCAGTGCTCTTTGCCTTTAGCTTTTTAAAGGTGTTGCAGCTGGAAAAAAAAAAACAGAGCAAATTGAAAACTTCAGCATCAGCCATCAGGACACACAGACACTCTCAAACACACGTCCACGCACACACACACAGGCATATATATAATATATATCAGCCATCAGGACACACAGACACTCTCAAACACACGTCCACGCACACACACACAGGCATATATATAATATATATCAGCCATCAGGACACACAGACACTCTCAAACACACGTCCACGCACACACACACAGGCATATATATATAATATATATCAGCCATCAGGACACACAGACACTCTCAAACACACGTCCACGCACACACACACAGGCATATATATATAATATATATCAGCCATCAGGACACACAGACACTCTCAAACACACGTCCACGCACACACACACAGGCATATATATATAATATATATCAGCCATCAGGACACACAGACACTCTCAAACACACGTCCACGCACACACACACAGGCATATATATATAATATATATCAGCCATCAGGACACACAGACACTCTCAAACACACGTCCACGCACACACACACAGGCATATATATATAATATATATCAGCCATCAGACACACAGACACTCTCAAACACACAGCACACACACACACATATATATATAATATATACAGCCTCAGGACACACAAACTCTCAAACACACGTCCACGCACACACACACAGGCATATATATAATATATATCAGCCATCAGGACACACAGACACTCTCAAACACACGTCCACGCACACACACACAGGCATATATATAATATATATCAGCCATCAGGACACACAGACACTCTCAAACACACGTCCACGCACACACACACAGGCATATATATAATATATATCAGCCATCAGGACACACAGACACTCTCAAACACACGTCCACGCACACACACACAGGCATATATATATAATATATATCAGCCATCAGGACACACAGACACTCTCAAACACACGTCCATGCACACACACACAGGCATATATATAATATATATCAGCCATCAGGACACACAGACACTCTCAAACACACGTGCACTCACACACACTATATATATAGATATATATATATATATATCATATTTATATATATATATATATATATATATATATATATATATATATATATATATATATATATATATATATATATATATATACTTCCCTGACTTTCAAGTCTCGAAGTCTAGAATAGAATTCCATAATATACCAGAAATTCCACACGAACTATATAGACACAAGAGTACCCGACTTTTCCAGCCATACACTATGTGGCCCAGCTCTAAAATTTTTCCACAAACCATTCCAGACAAAGGAGTCCCACAGCTGTATAGGATTTGGATGTGATAGCATTAAATGTTCTCTTCACCTGAACCAGGAGATACATCCAGCATCACAATTCCACTGTGCACACGGCAAAATCCATGAAGATATGCTTTACATGAGTCGTACTGTAAGTTCTCGCCCATGTCAGAACATGATTTTACCAACACAATTGTTGCAGAATGAGTACAAATTTCCATAAGCACGCTCCAAAATCTTTCCGGGAGAGTGGAAGTGACTGTAGAAGTAAATGGGTTGCGGAGTGGGACGTTCGGGAAGCACAAAGGAATCGAATGCTTAGGTGTCCACAAACTTTTGCCTTCTAGTGTATATAAAAGGTCTTTTCAGAAGAAGTTTCCCAGGCATTTCGCAGAGCATTTATACCTTTTGTACACTTATTTATTTGGCCAATGCTGTATGTGTTTATTGATTTCATCCTTCCCCTGTTTTCCAGCAGTTTACAGAGGCAGAGGTTAACCTTATTTTAATTACCATAGACGCAGAGCGAGTGTGTGTGTGTGTGTGTGTGTATGAAACTAGGCATTGTAGGGTTCCAAGGGGGGAGGAAAAAAAAGCGAATTGAAAGCGAGTCGAGCGGGAGGTGTGTCGGAGCTCCTGAGAGGCTTTTAGACAGGATAACATGGGAGACACGACGACATGGAGTAGTGTGAAAAATTCTCGAACAATATGGACGAGGAAAGGGAACAGGGATGACACGCTGTTCCCAAGTGTGTGTGTGTGTGTGTGTGTGTGTGTGTGTGTGTGTGTGTGTGTGTGTGTGTGTGTGTGTTTGTGTGTGTGTGTTTGAGAAAAATAGATAAAGGCAAAGAATGGAGGACAGAAAGACAGAATGTTACAGAGGAGAGTTAAAATAGGGCGAGACTGATGAAGAAATGTGTGTAGAAAGACAGAGTGGAAATGTCCAACAGTGTTTGTTGTTTGTTTATGGGGGAAGAAAAAAAACATTTTATGACTCAAGAGTGGGGACACACTCTTTTAAGTAATAGTAAAGAAGTTTGTGGACACCTAGCTGTAAAATCTGGATGGGCTTTTTCACATCCCATACCACATTCAGTTCGGTCATTTGTTCTCTTTCAGTCACAATGGGTAATGTGATCGGAAGGTCATGGGTTCGAGGCCCGGTATTGCCAAACTGCCACCCTTGGGTCTTTGAGCAAGGTGTGGGCCTTTAACCCTCTGTGCTAGAGGGGTGCCGCTGACCCTGTGCTTCCAAACAAGCTGGGATATGTGAAGAAAAGAATCTCACTCATGGGACCATTAAAGTTTATAAAAAATAAATGTAATACATAAAAATACATGAATAAATAAATGCTGATGTAGGGTGAGGAGGGTGAGGAGGCTCAGTAGCAGGTAGACAACTCAAGATGTTCCACTCCAGCCCATGTAATCCATATCCATATTTTAACGCTCACTGGTAAACAAAGGTAACTGTGTTATAGGCTGTACATATAATAATAATAATAGAATAAAATAGCCTTTATTTGTCACATATACATTATAGAACAGTGAAATAGTTTCTTAGCGTATGCCAGTTTGTTTGGAAGTTGGGGTCAGAGCATGACCAGGATACGGCGCCCCTGGAACACAGAGGGTTAAGGGCCTTGCTCAAGGTCTTGCGATCAGTAGCCCACTGCATTAAACCACTGAGCTACCCCCCCCCCCCCCCCCCATCCCCCCCCCCCCCCCCCCCCCCCCCCCACCCCCCCCCCCCCCCCCCCCCCCCCTATTACTATTATTAAAATTAAGAAGAAGAAAAAGAAGCGGAAGAAGAATTTTAAGTGAATTTCTTGTTAGGAGATTACACTATTTTTTATAACAAACTCGCATTATATTTATACCATGTCCTGTACAGATGTTTTTGTGTTATTACTGTGTTATTACTTCTATATCATACTTTTAATCCATTCATATATTTATCTGGTGCTGTTTAATGACCACAAACAAGCAAATACTGGCAGTATTATCACTTTCAAACAATACTAATAATTTCCTAAGATTTATATACCGACAAAACATAAAGCACTGATATGGGAGACCATTCCCCAAAATGATACAATAATCAAGAAGCTAAAAAAAATACCATCTTGTTTTGCCATCCAGCAATGTAAAAACATGTATCAATATCTTCAGAATATTCCCCAGTATTTACATGACAATTAGCTGTTTTTTGTTTTATTTATTTGTAGATATATTAATGACATTTCCTAAAGTTTTCACCAAAGCTTGAAAGTTAATTAAGTTTATATTTCTGATCCCTCTTTTAATTTCTCCTCTTACATTCTTCACAGATTTTATTGCTTGCAAAGAAAGAGGGGAACAGAAAAGAAAGAAAGAAAGAGACAAAACAGCTGGAACACAGCAGCAGCTCTTTTCATTCACTTATTCAGACTATTATTGGAGCAATGGAAAGGTCAGAAACATGTGGAGTGTGTGTGGGTTCGCAGTCCTCAACGCTTTGACCTATGAGTCACATTGCTGGCGACACACACCTGCTGAGATTGTTTGATTTTTTTTTTTTTTTTTTTTTATTTTCTTCTGCTTTGTTTTCTTTCGAAGCGTTTCAGTGTTGGGGATATCATGGATTTATGGATTTGAGCAAAAGCGCGGTTGGGAATATATATATATTTTTTTACTACAAACAAACCAAATAGAATTATTATTATTATTATTACTATTATTATTAATAATAATAATAAAATAAAATGATACTAAATAAATAAACAAGAGGATTAAGAAGAATATAAAAATCTGTGAATTTACATTTAGAATGAAGATTTACATGGGCCTAAACTTTACAATGATTTTTTTTTTTTTTAAATAACAAAAATGTCTCATGAAAGAAGAAAAAAAAACATTAAACACTTTGACATCCAATAATAATCTAAATAAGTGTTTTCTTTTCAACAATTTTTCAAGCTTTTTTTACTTTTTGCTACCCGAGTGGTATGAAGGGAAAGTGGTAGATCAGTGATTAAGATGTTGAACAGAAGAGTTCAAATCCCAGAAGCACACAGATGCTCCTGCGGGACCCTTGAAAAAGGCCCCTGAGCTGTTCAGTTGTATGAATGAAATCATTGCAAATGCATCTGCCAAATGTTGTACGAGTTCAAACTTTTACACTTCGATATTAAAAACAATTTACCGTTTACCATTTCAACAGGACCTCTCATAAGGGCGCTGCTTTATTCTGATTGGCTACCGATATTCACCTAATTATGGAGGCTTTATTGAATTTCCTAACGTGGAAGTGATCCTCTGTATAGTCCGCAATTACTAATTGAGGTCTGCACATCTCATACGACTTATCACTTCACTGAGTTCTCTTCTTCTTACTAATTTTATCATCTTTGTTCGTTTCTTGTAAAAGCACTTTTTGCACAAATATAGTTCTATTAAACGAAAAAAAAGTACACTTAGTTCTTCCTATTTAATTCTCGGCAATCTAAGGACTCTTCATGCTTCATTTCACCTTTTTTCTGTCATGTGAATATATCTGAAATATAGTACTAATAAAGTTCATGCTCATGTATCGGATACAAGTGGAAACCTAATTTCCTCTCCTTTCACTTGGACAGGTTTGACATGAATAGAACTGGTGTTAATTAACTCTCTACGGTGGCATCCCCACTAGGTGGCAGCACTACAAGGCCTTGAGTTTTCACTGTAAAATGGGCCATATGAATATGACTCCATCTCGCTGGAGCATTTTCACACACAGACACACACACACACACACACAGACACACACACATCCGACTGTATTCCTAGTTAGAAGTCACCTTTACCTGAGTGGGCTTTTTTTTTCAAAGAGAGTGTGATAGCAGGAGCGATAAGCCGCAGCACTTAGCACTTTAACACCATGTTGATGAAAGTCTGTCACTCGTAAATTCAACCCTGAGCAAGACTACAGGAAAAACAGACATGATTCCTGTAGCAAAAAGAGACTTGCACAGTGACTTTAATCAGACGTACGTTGCCATCTTTTTTCAACCAGCAGGGTTGATTCAGTAAAGGGAAATTGTTGGTTAAATACGGACCCATGCTTTGCTGTTTATAAAAGTTCAAATGGCCGTGTCCTTATCCTGGGGCGCGGCTTAGGGTTTTATTTTCGGATAATTAAAATATGTATTTTTTTTTGGCGCAATAGGCCACGAGAACCAAATTATGCAATACTGCTTCATTATGGAAATAGTGAGACCATGTTCCATGTTATTCTGTCAATGTAGTATAGTATTTGGGTCAAGATCATCGATAAATAGATCAAAACAGACAAATGGAATGAAATGATTATACTACTTTATTTATTATTACCACCTTTCTAATATTGTGTTAATCCCTTTTTGTTTTGCCAAACCAATGACCGTTGGGGATTAACAGTATTCGGCAATTTGACCCACTGTAGTTGTTTACTGGTTGAGACCACATGTGCCAACCTTCGACCCCAAGATGCATCAGTGAGTCTTGTTCATCCATGACCCTGTTCACTAGTCACACCACACAAGCACTGCACTTTTGGACATTCTCTGACCCAATCATCTAGCCATTATAAATTGGCCCTCCTTTAAATCCGTATGGCCATTTTTCCTGCTTCTAACACATCAACTTCAAAATGTTCACTTGTTGCATATATATCCCACCTATTAACAGGCGCCATGATGAAGAGACTTCACCTGTCATCATTTTATAAAGTCATGATGTCATGTCTGACTGATAGACATAAACAACCCTCAGTTAGCCAGCTACTATAGTCCTAACAGAATACTAACCTGGAGATCATTTTCTCCTCAGGGTAAGTTGAATGGGATATACCTTACCCAATATACCAGAAAAGAACACAAGCACTCACTAATAAGTATTTACCCTGTGGATCTAAAGGAGAGATGTAGCTCAGTGCTAAAGGCGCTGGGCTACTGATCAGAACGTCGGGAGTTCAAGCCCCACTATCACCACTCATGGGTCCTTGAGCAAGTCGCTTAAACCTCTGTGTCACAGGGATGCCATGTCATGGCTGACCCTGCACTCATACACCAGCTTTCAAACCATCTGGGATATGCGAAAAAAAGACTAATCACTCTACTGTAGTGTATATGTCACAAATAAAGGCTTTTCTATTATTCTGAAGCTTGTGGCCAGAAAAGTTTTCAAAATCAGTGTTGGGGCATTACTACATTCATTCATTCGTTCATTCATTCATCTTCTACCGCTGTATCCGATCTTCCCTCGGGTCACGAGGAAGCCTGTGCCTATCTCAGGCGTCTATGGGCATTAAGGCAGACGGAATGACAACCCATCGCAGGGCACACTGCACGGTATATTGTTGAAATGACAATAAAAGCCTACTGGACTTGACAAGGAGAACTATGACGCACAGTCTGCTCTATAATAGTTTATTACAGAAGGCTGATCTTGATAGTATAAAAATGATTCTTTTTATATAAAAAGCATATTTTGGCAGGAGGTGGTAGCGTAATGGTTAAGGCACTGGATTTGGATCCGAACCCCATGAAATCTCAGCCACACACCATGCTGCCATTCCTGGGCCCTTAAGCAAGGCTCTTAACCTCCAAGCTGCTCAGTAAAGTGAACGAGTGACATAAAAGGCGTTCCGGATAAAGCCGTCTGTTGAATGCTATAAAGGTACGAACAAGTTTAGGACTTTATATCCACAGGTGAACACAAACTCAGGTATCAATTTTAAGAGTTAACCAATACGCTCTAAAACTGCCTGGAAATCCTGTCAAAGCCTCTAAAGCCTACAAGTTCGACAGACACAAGGAGAGCTTAAAAGCTACTTGCCTTCCATTCACAAACTCCATCAGGAAGTGAATAAGATGTTTTCGGACATGGACAATGTTCCGAATGGAGTCCGAGTCTCTCCGACTGCACAAAAAATGTTCTAGGCTCTTGACCTCGTCGGCCAAACTTGTTAAAGCTTAAATATTCATGAGACCTCCATTACCAAGGAGACAGACCACTGTCTCTACCTTGTATTTTCCTCTTTTCCCCCTCTCTCTCGCTCTCTCTCTCTCGCTCTCCCTGTCGCTGACCCTTTTTCACCTGCCTGCTTATTAAAATCTCATAGTATTAACTGTGCCACTCGCAGTCAGGCTGAATAATTCAGAATAAAGGAGTCAAATTAATATCTTTTAATGACATTACTGCCACAGGGGGAGCACGGACACGATCCTGGCACGGCTTACTCTGGCCTTTGCTCAAGAACGGAGGGCTTACTTCATTTAACAATCATGAAAATGTAGGCATAAAAAGAGATAAAGTATCATTCTCTACTGTTTAAAAGCAGTTAAACGGGAGACATAAGAATGACGGTGTGGAAGATCGGCTCGGCTGATTTCGAGTGAAGGGAGATTTCGTTTGATGGTAATGGCAACGCACAAACGACGAAAGCATCTGCCTTATAGAAGTGTATCATTTTTCAAATATTTCAATCATTTTTTAACACTCACTCTCTCTCTCTCTCTCTCTCCCCCACCTTTAAAGGATCATTAAATGGATGAAGCATGAGTCCAAAAGTGTCTAGCCAAGCCCAGAATAGGCTATTAATAAAACATGTGCTCTGAATGAGCCTTAAAATACTAGTGCTTTTACTGTATCTCCTCTACATCATGCATGCTATTTAGAGTTGTGCCTTCGGCTGTTATTGAACTTTAGTCGAGTCAAAACTTACAGGAAAAGCACATACATGTTTTGACTGCATCAGTTAGTTTGACATTTAAAGATAATGCGATTTACAGACCTGTCTTGGATTCTTCAAGTTCTTTGGCTTCCTCAAGTTCTTTGGCTTCTTCCTCTGTGAAGAGTAGCATGAAATTACTACAGGTTACTAAAGCAAAATATACAGTAACAATGGTGTACATACCGCTATATGAAGCTCAGAGCTTATAAACATGTGCGTCACTCAAATTCACGGATTAAATAGAACTTCGATTTAGGAAGTAACGATATCTGAACAAAAGTATTGGGACACCTGAATTTTCCAAACATTTACCCTTTACCCAACTCTATGAAGACATAGTTTTACATAATCTGTCGTAGAAGATCTATATCTCTATCTATCAAACCATGTCTCAACTAACGATATTTTAAATGTACGATGTGGAATGCATCTCCATCGTACGTTGTGTACTAAATTTTATGGTCAGGTGTTCACAAATTGTTTGTCCATAGAATGTATTACAATTTTCCAAAGACACCCAACACAATTGCGTACTTCTAACTGTTTTAAAAGCAGCATTGAAGGAATAAAATAAATATTTAAATAAATAAATAAGCATATATATTTCTGCACTTCATTAGCCTTTGGAAGCTTTGTGATGTACAGCATTTGGGCAATACCCACCAGAGACAACACAAATATGAGCACAACCTTTGGCAGGAAACCAATTCAGCAACTCTTTCAGCTCCAAATGACTCAAATGAAAGCAGCTGTGATGATGTATGGCTATATGCATGGAGTGAATATGAGAACAGACGAAAGATAAAAGACCCTAAAGACAATCGAGTGGAGATTAGTGGTATTTCCCCATCTGCAGGCCTGTCACTGGCACATCTGTGTAAGATAACAGCCCAATCTCAGATGCTGTTCTTTCCGGTTAAGGGCCTCCTCCACATTCCCACATGCCTTATGACAGCCAAGAAAAATGAGCTAGTCAACGGCGGACTTTATCTGAGTGGCACTAGCTTCGCACGAAGCACGGTCAACTCCAATCTACCCACGATTCCTTGCTGCTGGGAATGTGTAGACAGGCTCAATTAGGACCTCTGCTTCCCTCCACTCTCACCGTCAGTGCATCAGTTGAATTGTTCCACTTCCACTTCACATCACATCACAGCTGAGTCACATGCTTTTATTCCAGATACCTGCCACCAAGTAATTCCCAAGTCTGGGGGGATTCCAGGGGTTCACAACACAATGAGTATTACAGGGCAGAACCAATTGCTAATAATAATTCATATAAGGTTTTTAATCTAAATTATCCAAGGGTCCAAATAAGAAAATGAAGGGGTTTTAAAAGATTTTAAAAGCATGCTCTGGTTAACTTTTTTTAATGTATTAAAACTGGTAGCCTAAAAAAACAACCTTTTTATATTATTAAATTATATTGAACCCCTAATCAAGACCTGGAGGTGTGAGGCGAATGTGCTAACCACTAAGCTACTGTGCCTACTAAAACAAGAAATGAAAAAAAAAGTACAATGCCTCTTTGGACTTTGATAGGTTTCATTTGTTTCGGATGATGAATATCAGAATGCAAGCCTCGTCCTGCTGTATTTGGAGGCTTTTCTGTAGTTGGAGTATATATCTAGAGTTGTTTTCTGTAGTTGGAGTATATATCTAGAGTTGTTTAGAGCGACAGAGACCAAAGGCCAACAGCAATATAATTATAGCATATAATAGCAATAGCAATATAACTATAACATATAATAGCAATAGCAATATGACTATAGCATATAATGGCAATAGCAATATAACTATAGCATATAATAGCAATAACAATATAACGATAGCATATAATAGCAATAGCAATATAACTATAGCATATAACAGCAATAGCAATATAACTATAGCATATAATAGCAATAGCAATATAACTATAGCATATAATAGCAATAGCAATATAAATAGCAATATAGCATAACTACAGCATATAATGGCAATAGCAATATAACTATAGCATATAATAGCAATAGCAATATAAATATAGCATATGATAGCAATAGAAATATAACTATAGCATATAATAGCAATAGCAATATAACTATAGCATATAATAGAAATAGCAATATAACTATAGCAATAGCAATATCGCGGCAACTATAAGCATATAGCATATAACAGCAATAGCAATATAACAATAGCATATAACATATATAGCATATAATGGTAATAGCAATATAACTATAGCATATAATAGAAACAGCAATATAACTATAGTATATAACAGAAATAGCAATATAACTATAGCATATAATAGCAATAGAAATATAACTATAGCAATAGAGCAATAGCAATATAACTATAGCATATAATAGCAATAGCAATATAACTATAGCATATAATAGCAATAGCAATATAACTATAGCATATAATAGCAATAGCAATATAACTATAGCATATAATAGCAATAGCAATATAACTATAGCATATAATAGCAATAGCAATATAAATATAGCATAATAGCAATAGAAATATAACTATAGCATATAATAGCAATAGAAATATAACATATAATATATAGCATATAATAGCAATAGCAATATAACTATAGCATATAATAGCAATAGAAATATAACTATAGCATATAATAGAAATAGCAATATAACTATAGCATATAATGGCAATAGAAATAGCAATATAACTATAGCATATAATAGAAATAGCAATATAACTATAGCATATAATAGCAATAGCAATAAGGGTACTAGCTAAATCCTTGTATTGTATTTTTCAAAAGTCTATGAACCTGTGGAAGGACCTACATCCAGCAACATGAAACCAAAGTTATAAGAAAAACAGAACAGTTCATGAATAACATATGAGTTATTAACTCCAATGCAAATAACTTACATCAATTTACTCACTAAATGCTCGACAGACCGAATTCACTCATAGCCCCATTTTACTGTGCTCTGTAGCGAGAACGTCTGAAGTTCCAGCTTTGTTTACGATTTCCTTTGTGTTTGTTTAGTCTTGTGTAGTGCAGACGGAATTTTTTGTAGTCTTTTATTTTTTTTGCCGTGTTTAGACTGGTCTACTTGATGCTTGATTTATTTTTCTTTTGTTCCAGCTCGTTTATTTGATTTATAGTGGCGTTGTTTCATTTGGTTTCTTCTTGTTTCCTTTAGTTGCGTCTAGTTTTATTTTTGGCTAACCCCTAAAAAGAGCCTTTCTGTACCTGGCTACTTGTTTTCCCTGTGCTGCGTATATATTACAGACAAAGGATGACCTCTTTCTCTCCGTTTCAGTGTCTGTAGATATATTTTTAAGACCCTAGAGGTCTGGAGTTATAACTCGCTGACCTTTTTTTTAAAAGGTCTCCTGCATTATAAGCAGAACTCATTAAAAACTACTACTCCATAATGTTTTTTTACATTTATTTTTGTATTCATCTTTTAATTTGTGATCTAGTCTATGGTGAATTCTTTCCTCCCGGCATGTTTAGTGATGTCATGATTCTGGCCATCTTTTTTTTTTTTTTGCTCTGCTGACTCGGATCTTGCTCATTTTGTTCTCGCCTTATCACCGCCACTAATTAGCCTATCCTAATTAGCAGTGCATTTCCCCCAGCAATATGACTGGAAGTATCCGGGCGACTGGACAACTCGCGGATGAATGCCGTCAGAATTTGATTTCTTAGCATCTTTTTCACACGCCTCGTCTGGCTTCCCCAGCCAGTGTTCTCGGCAAGAGTGTTATTTATGTCACCCTTTACTAAAGTGTTTAGATGTAATGAAGATTCTCATCAATGTAACACAGTGGAGATCGTGGTTTCAAACTGCTACACCATGAAGGCCTGTTCAGGGTGGTGCTGTTGTGCAAATGACTAGTTTATCTAATTACAGAATTCTTCTGTATAGATCTAGTTTGGCTATAGCAATATACAATATACAATATATACTATATATATATATATATATATATATATATATATATATATATATATATATATATATAATATATATATCCAATAACAATAGCAGTATTTCATATAATAGCAATAGCAATTATATGGCAGTTATTGATGTTGCTACTATTGCATATAATATCAATAGCAATATAACTATAGCATATAATAGCAATATAACTATAGCATATAATAGCAATATAACTATAGCATATAACTAGCAATAGCAATATAACTATAGCATATAATAGCAATATAACTATAGTATATAATAGCAATAGCAATATAATTATAGCATATAATAGCAATATAACTATAGTGTATAATAGCAATAGCAATATAACTATAGCATATAATAGCAATAGCAATATATAGCATATAATAGCAATAGCAATATAACTATAGCATATAATAGCAATAGCAATATAACTATAGCATATAATAGCAATAGCAATATAACTATAGCATATACTAGCAATAGCAATATAATTATAGCATATAATGACAAAAGCTCAATCTAATTTTATTTAGGACAAGTTTGTGGACAACTGGCCAATAGATTTATACACTATATGGACAATAGTATTGGGATTTACACCTGACTTTCCTAGCAATATGTGGCTCTTTCCCAAATTGTACATGACATTTAACGGATGCAGTAGTATCCAGTAAATCTTCACTTGAACTAGGAGACCCAACCCGGTTCCACCATGACAATGCCCCTGTGCATGAAGTCCATGAAGATATGCTTGTGAATGGGGTTGGTGTGGAAGAAATTTTGCTATAGAGCTCCCAGCCCAATTGAACACCTTTGGGATGAATACTGATTTCACCCCCAAAAACGCTATAAGAGTGTTTTTTGTGCTGTATGTTTTCTCTCCTGCTCATTTTGTTCTCTTTACAAGTTTCTTTGTCCCCTGTTAATACTACTACTACTACTACTACTACTACTATTTAGAGCAAATCCTTTCTGGAACTGTTTGGTCTCCCGATTGGTGCAACTCTCTAAGCAATCATCTTATAAAAGACTGATTTGATTGTGAATCTGATTGCTAAGCCAAACAATTCCTCAGCTATTCATGGCCAATATAAAACTGGCCTATTCTCTGGGTGGGGCTGCTAGAATTTCTCACAGCCAGACCGTCAGATGCGGAAGACGTCCGAATCAAAGGTGTTTTGGGGTAAAAAATATGGATCAGACATCTAAGTAGTTAAGGTCAAATAAAGGCTTCAATACTTTGTTCAATGATGTTCCTGGCGTCCTCACTGCTGAATCATGCCTTCAATTTGTAAAATCTGCAAAAATGTTGTAAGGCTGCGATTTGGAACACAGCCCCCGTGTGGCTACGAACTTAGTACCCTTACCTGCTCTCATCTCCTCACAGCTCTCTTTAATTTTCCGGTGGCAGACTGCAGCCAAAGCGATGAGGAGGCCAAGCAAACAGACCGCCAGTCCAATCGTTACCCACAAAGCCACTTGAGGAAAAACTGGTGACTGGGCTACGAAGAGAGAGAGAGAGGGAGAGGGAGAGAGAGAGAGAGAGAGAGAGAGAGAGAAAAAATGACAATCATATTTATTTTCATTATTTTAATCCTTGACTCTTATTACCACAGAAAATGACTGCATTAGTGGGAAATACAGTCCTCAATGGAAAGTTACACTTACATGACTTTCACATTATCACATCATCAGTTATTGAGTAATGGGTCTTGTTTTTTATTTGTTTATTTATTTATTTACTTGCGGTAGAATAGTTCTCACAGTTTTCAATTACGCATTTGGTTCATGTGTAATATCTTTGTGGCCATTTTCGTAGCAATATATCATTTTTCTTCATTTTCATCTTCATTCACATCATTCATTTTTGGTGAGTACCCATGCATCTGCCTGTATTCTTATTAAATAAAATGACCACTGTATTTACTCTACTTATACCAAAGAGAAACAATAGCACATACCCAAGAAAATGTGCTTTCATGAATGACAGTACATATAGGGTGAGTACAGGAGAGTACAGTACAGTACACACCTTTACATTGTTTTTAAGGGTAATGTATTAAGCTCTGTTTGAAATTAAAGCGCTTTTAGGGCCATATTTAGAGTTACAATTTTTTTTAAACATATTCATTTATAAGCATTTGTTCGACCACATCCAACTTTGCATATTTATTTATTTATTTACAATTTGCATGCCTGAGGATCTGTCGCCTCCTCAGGTAAGCACAGGCACTGAAGCCTGCACTGATTGAGTTGTTTGATAGATGTTTTATTTAGAGTCACTTTTTATTAATTAACTGTTATATTTATGAGATGAAGAGAGAGAGAAAAAAAATCGGGAAAACATATCAGCAATTTCTAAATATATACATCAGCCTGAATGCAATTATTGTTTTTCTTATTTGGGGAGAGAAACTGTATTGTTAGTGAGCCTTCAACCAACTGTACATTAGCTATATTTACAGCATTCGGCAGAAGCCCGTATCCAGAGCAGCTTGCAACTGAGCAGTTGAGGGTAAAGGATCTTGCTCAAGGGCCCACTAGTGGCATTTGGGATTTGAACTTGCAACCTTTGGGTCCAGATCCCAATGTCTTAAACACTGATCTACTACCTCTTCAGATAAGCACCAGCACCAAAACCTAACAAGAGCACTGGACATGACAAATATTTTATTCAAGCAATTTTAATTGTTCGATTAATGAGATGAAGTAAACATATTAGCATCATATCTCAGCAATCGGGTGCCCTGATTTCTAAATATCTGCATCAGCCATAATAAAAAAAACTAAAACAACATATCGGTAAACCTCTGGTCAATACTATTAAAAATGCCATGGTCCAAGGGTGTCTTTTTTTTGTACGTAAAAATGTGACTGGCTGCAAAAACTAGCCAGAGTTTGAAGAGGTTTTGGCAAGGAGGCTCTTCTTTACAGCATTAACGCAAGCATTTTCCTGAGACGGGTGTGGGATCGATTCTCACCACGCTACACAAAAACACTGAGTTATGATCTCATGAAGGCCCTTTATCTCTGTGTGAAGACGACCCGTGTGCATGTCTCTGAGTGTGTAGTCAGAGTGAGATGAACCTTGACTCCAGAGAAAACGAAAGCGTAATATGAGCGACGGGACACAGGAACAGGGAAGGGTGGAGGGGAAGAGACGCGCCAAAACAAACTGGTCAACGAGAGAGAGAGAGAGAGTTATTGCAGACTCTTCCAAATTTCCCCTGGGTATTACTGGCTCTGAGTGTGCGTGTGTGTGTGTGTGTGTGTGTTGTACGAGAGAAAATGAGATAGAGAAAGAGATAGAGAGGGAGAGATGCAGCAGACAAGGAGGGAGGAATAGAAACCCCACTAAATGGCTATGTGGCTTGGCCGGCAATAGCACAGCATCACATCAGCGACTCCGGCTAGATAATTTCAAGACATCATTAAATGTACGAAATGAAACCACACACATAAGCTACGATGGCGTATCACCCGGAACGTCTCGTTCGGAGCATGACAACAGCAGCTAGGGTAACGCGATTACAGAGAATCGCTTGCTCTTTTTCTCCATCGTGATATTTTTCAATTTTGAAAAAAAAGAACATTGTTGTCCTTTTCCTCAACCACTAACATACATTATACCGCAATCCTGTGAGAACGCATCCGTTTCCGAGATCGACGCAAAAGAAGAAAAAAAACAAGTGCGCAGAGAATCAAACAAGGAGGAAAATGACAATAATAATAATAATAATAATTGCCCAAAAAATGTAATGCTACAATCAAATTAAAAATAACAATGGGTCAGAATTTGGGATGTCTACTGAAATGCAAGAGTTAATCCTCAACCAAAAATGATATGCCACTATATCAACTAGTTTATTTATTTATTTTGTGCTGTCTGTAGTGGGTATTGCTGCATTTCATTGGCTATTTACATGTACTTTGCACAATGACAATAAAGACGAATCTAATCTAATCCAATATACAAGTTGTGTTGGGACTAATGGTGTTAACTGGTGATATAGAACAAATTGGAAATGTGGAATTCCGTGTGAAACTGAGCCAACGTGCCACAGGGACGTTCGCTGTGACAAGAGCAAATGAACATCAACAGACGACCTGCGAAGAGCTCGACCCAAAAACCATACGGCAATTTGTGGATGACAATCATCAGATAACAATCCACGTGTTCTCGGTTCCACACCTACAACGCCCTACTCGCCAGACTCGACTCCTGCATACATCACCCTTTCCCCAAAATGAAGATCCAGTTCAAAGGTCACCGTTTTGACACCACTGTGTAGATCCTGATCCAAAATCTAAAATCAGGGAGGTGGTGGCTTAGTGGTTAAGGTGTTGGACTCTGGACCAGAAGATCGCAGGTTCAAACCCCGCCACCACCGAACTGCCACTAGTGGGCCCTTGAGCAAGGCCCTTAACCCTCAATTGCTCAGTTGTAAGTCGCTCTGGATAAGGGCGATAAGGGGATAAATGCCACAAATGTAAATGTAAATGTAAAATGTCATATAGTGAATATACATCTAAAACCACCACCAAAACGATCCCGATGATCACTAAAAAGAACTTGTTCCTAATCTCTGTGACAAAAACTCTTTAATATAACTTGTACCACCGATTGTGTTAATTTGAGAAAATTAGCTTAAAAAAAACAACAACATTAAACAGCTTCCTGCGGGGAGAAAATAAATAAATAAATAAATACATTTTGTAATGGGGTTTTAAATAGAGATCTCGCTGTTTAAGATTATTTAGAACATAATAAACCGAAAGCTTCGGCAATTTCTAAACAAAGTAGCTTCTACTTAATGACATTTGCTCGATTAATAACTAAATTAATTGTCATTAAGTCCCTGCATGGCTTAAAAAAAGTCAACAATAATTAGCGTGAACAAACGCTGCAATGAACGTGTTGCCGGTGGTTAATTTGGCGAATTTATAAGTAAGGCTGATTATCAACATTTGACTCGCACAGCACCTAGAATGAGAACAAGTATGTTTAAGTGTTTGTTGTTTAGTTAGCATTTTAACCAACGTCAAATTGCAAATGACTTCTTGTTAAAATGGCTGATGGTTTATTCATGATGAATACGCCATATTAATTACAGCAATATAGCATTAATGATCAACTGTCGCATTATTGCCTTTATTGAGATTCACTAATAGTGTATTCATTCTAAGATTCATTATAATTATCCAGTTATGGTACATTTTAGTAAACATAGTTAACTCCAGAAATTTTGGCACCCCTCAAGTAGAAAATCAGCAATTGAATAAAATCTGTTTGTCGCCCACTGGCGGTTCATTGCTGAATGTCTGCATCATGGCGACAAATGTTTACTGATGGATATACTATTCATTCACCTTCTACCGCTTCATCTAACTTCTCTCGGGTCGCGGGGAACCTGTGCCTAACTCAGGTGTCTTTGGGCATCAAGGCAGGACACACCCTGGATGGAATGCAGGGAGAACATGCAAACTCCACACACATGGGGGAGATGGTTATCAAACCACCGACCATGTACGTGTGAGGAGAGTATGCTGATAGCACTAAACCACCGTGCCACCGGATTTACTATTATCATTCATTCATCTTCTACCGATTTATCCGATCTTTCCTTGGGTCACGGGGAGCCTGTGCCTATCTCAGGCGTCTTTGGACATCAATGCAGAATACACACTGTATGGAATGACAACCCATCTTAGGGAGCACACACACACACACACACACACACACACACACACACACACACACACACACACACACATACACTCCAGTTATCCAGGGGATAAATGGAGAACCCAGAGAAACCCCTGAGGCAAATGTGCTAACTTTGCCACTGTGGCTAAATTAATATTATTTATTTATTTATTTTTATATCTGAGTAAAGATAAAAATTTCAATTTAGCCTCTTTTATTTGTACTTTTTTTATATCTTTAAAAAAGATCAAACAAAAATGCGCATGATAATTGAACGTTAATTACAAAAAAAAAAAAAAAAATATATATATATATATATATATATATATATATATATATATATATATATATATATATATATATATATATTCCTTACATGAACAACCGTCCATTGTAATCTTTAAAATCAGTAGTTTACTATGAGCTCAAATCAGACCAATCAGAATCAAGAATTTAACAATTAGCACAGTAAAGTTGTGTATTATAACAGTACACGTCATCGTTATAAAGAATATAGATATCAAATCACGGCTGAATCGAACCCTATCCAGGTTTCCTTTCTCTTCCCTGACAACTTAAAGACAAAGTCTGCGTTACGGATAATGAGCTGCTCCATGCCCTGCAGCGTCCGAATAACCTGGTAATAATTAAGTGATATGTGCTTTTACCTGGCGTGTCTGAGGAAGCGGTAATTGTGAATGCAAAAATCAATATGACACCCACTTCTCTATTAACGTCCTGTAGAGACCACTGTGCAAATATCAGCGTACGAGAAAGGAAAAGAATAAAAAAAAGCATCAATAGTATCTTGTCAGGTAGACTTTTTCTTCTTTCCCACCCGGATCATAAACCGAGCAGAATATGGTCCGATGAGTCAGGCGCAAATAGAAGGGAGGGAAAAAAAATATGATCTAATTTAAAAATACATGAAGACGAAATGCCAGAACGTTCCGGACCACCTGAGAAGGTGTTAGGGCATGTAAATGTAGAAGCAGCACAGAAAGAGAAAACAACAGGTAATAAAAAGGGGGAAATAAAAGGAGTAAGGAGGACAAGAAGGAAAGAAAAAAAAAAGAGAAAAAAAGAAGGAAGAAAGCGAGAGGGTGTGAATCAGAGGGTATGAGGGAGACTCTGGAATAAATGGACGTGGTGCTCGATGCAGTTGCTGTACCGTACATCTTCCTTCTTCTCCGCGCTTCTTCTCTCTTTCGCTCCTTTATCTCTCCCCCTCTGACTGATAAAGACAAATGTTGTGGAGGCCTATCATTTCTGCGCCGGTGCCCCCGAGGCCCACGGCGTCATATTTCTCTCTTTCTCTTGTTTGATGATGTGATTTTGTTTCCACACTGCAATAGATTTGTCCCTAATGGCTCTATTTACCCATGATCCACCTTAGCTTCTTTCTACAGCCCCTTACTCATCCCTGGCTCGTTCTCTCCATCACTTTGTCCCTTTCAGCTCGTGGCCTTTTGTTTTTTGTTTTTATATCATCACCATGAAATTCAACCTCGCATCAACTGGAGGTCATTTTGTCCCAACCGCTTAGGATTTTACTGCAAAACTCGAAATTAAAAATACATTGACGTCAATTTAAATAATACATATTGATACAAACAGTCCGCAGTCCCGATGTTAAGGAAATCACAGGTGTACCGTTTATTACTGAGCTTTCTGTAATCGTATTGTTTCTATTTACAATAGCATACACAGGGGACTCCTCTGAGAAGACTGTTTATTTATTTAGTACTACAGATGTGGGAGGTGATAGATTAAGACTTTGGAATTTGGATGCTTGTAAGTTAAAGCCCAGGACCACCACTCTGGCACTGCTTGGTGCTTTTGAAAAAAAAAAAAGAAATAAAAATACTAAATTATTTTAGTATTTTACCCGAGGTAGTCCTACTTGAAGGACCTGTAAGCTGCTCCTTGAACCGTATGTTATGATAAATGTCCACGGTTAGCCTTAACAACTTTTTTAACACGTGGAAAGTCTTCCACGCCAGAGGCCCTTTCGGATTCCCTGTGAGAAAGTGGTAGTTCAGTGGTTAAGCCTTTGAGCAAGGCCCTTAACTATCCATGCTCCGGGGGTGCCGTGTAATGCTGACCATGCGCTCAGAGCCCAGCTTCCTTACACTAGCGGGATACATGAATAAATACATTTGCATAAAATAAATGTCCTGCCAACCCCCACCCATCAGCCTTCATTCAGTTCCTGACATGTATAAAGGGTACTGTACACTGACCAAGGGGACAAGGTGGCTTAGTGGTTAGCACTATGGCCTCACACCTCAACGGTCGAGGGTTCCCACCTCCACCATATGTGTGTGGAGTTTGCATGTTCTCCCCCATACATGGGTTGGCTTTCCATACAGGGTGTATCGTGCCTTGATGTTCCCCGCGTCCTGAGAGAGAAGGCGGATAATGTGGTAGAAGCGGAATGAATGAATGAATGTACACCGGCCAGGCATTACATTAGGCATAACCACCCCAACACACACACAAAATTGTTTGCAATTTTCTAACCCTAGATTCTGCAGCAATTTGAGACTCATGGGCTAGCCCTCATTCATCAGTGCGCGTTGACCGCCCAATGATCATGTCGTCAGTTCCTTGCAGCAAAAAAACTCATGGGCCAGCCCTCATTCATCAGTGCGCCTTGACCGCCCAATGATAATGTCGTCGGTTCCTTGGACCGCTTTAGATAGACACTGACCACTTGTAGACTGGGACACACACCCAACAAGAGCTGCAGTTTTGGAGATGCCCTGACCCAGTCTTTTAGCTTCTAGGCACTCAAATCACTCAGCATGACCATTTTTCCTGCTTCCAACACATCAATATTTGCCACGTTTTCACTGAATTTCTTTGGCTTCATGATGTCCGCTGCCAACACCGGTCTTTCCGCATCTCCACCGTAATACATCCACTGCATGCGCTTCGGCATATTTTTCCGCCACATAAAATAATATAAATAATATAAAACTGTATAAAAAAATACACTTTTATACTTTACACTTTATACTCAATTATACTTTTATACAATTATCAATTATACAAGTACGGCAAAAAAGCATATTCCCCGGGGTCATACACGACCCACTATTTGAGAACCACTGATATCATGTGACATTATGCCTTATTGGTATATTCTTTCTACAAGACACATAAAGGCACAGGTCGGGGTCCCTTATAAATAGTAACAAGTGAAATATTCAACAAGTGAGTGAATGATTGCCGTTTTTATTGTCCCGTCCTCTAGAGACCTATGAACTACATCTGGCGTGTGTGTCTCAGGTAAATTAAATTCACTGTCATTTGTGGATTAACGTAAGAATCAACCACAACACAAAGACAAATATATATATATATATATATATATATATATATATATATATATATATATATAATACACATCCCCAAAAGGGAAATAAATTAATATAATATACAAAGAAAAAATACCACAACCTTCTCTTCTTGGAGCTTACTGACATTTCTGGGAATATTGCTATTATTTACTTATGCATCTATTTATTCCGTTCTCATCTCTCAGGTCCCTCCCCCATCACCGTGGAGGGACCTATGCGACTTGTGATTAGACATAATAACCATAAATGCGATCGCGCGGACGGCGAGACAGAAATGTCAGAGGATGGGGATTAGCTGCATCAGAAAGGCTCGAGGAAGGGCTGAGATTCGATTTGGGTTGAATGAAGGCACTTGGAATTTGGTTTTAATAAAAGGTAGTGGTTTTTCCCGGAGCTTTTTTCCTTGATTGACTATCACAGCATAGACCCGTGTCTGGGTGTAAATACGAGAGCATGCAAAACACTGAGATTTTGAAAGGGAGAAAGGGAAAAAACTTGGCAAATGGCAAGAGATCGGGGGCTTTATTTTTGTCTCATCAGCATCTTTGAACAGCAGCTGCCTGCTGTGTCCTCCCCCCACCCCCCCTCTTTTTTTCAAGTTTCAAGGAAAATTACTTTATAGGCTCAAAAGCAGAAGGTCGGCTTATTGAAAGTCCTGAGAGGCACATGTCTTTTTTTTAATCTTCTTAAAAGATATGCCTCTTAAAATCACATCATTCCCTTTTATTTTAGGAGCAAGGGCTGATATTAAAGTCAATTCACATCCCCACACATACACACACACACACCCACACAAGCGAACGCACACACAACTGCATTTACATTTATTCATCTGACAGCTGCTTTTATCCAAAGCGACTTAAAAGAGAATCAAAAGCTAGTGCAAGCACAAAACTGAGCAGCTGATGGTTTAAGGGGTTTGATTAAGGTCCAACATTGGATCCATGACAGTGGTTTTGATGACGGCCAAACGGACTACCAGCTTAGTGATTTTGCTACAGTACTAGATCTGATGATTTTGTCGATTCCTTTTAGCCGCTTTACTTTAAGAAAGAGCCTAGTGTCAAATTTAGACGTGTTTGTACGGATGTTACCGAGTCCAGATCACATCACAGCTGTCCATTTGACTAATTCACGACCAGTGTTTAACTGACTTCCTAACAACGATAATACTGAACACCACTGTTCTTGATGGTTAATCACTCATCACTATTAAAACCATTCGCTTATAACCAGTGTTGGGACGGTTACTTTGGAAATCTAATAGATTACAGATACAAAAAATTTAAAATGTAATAAGTAGTGTAACTTTTCACTGACTTTATAAAAGTAACTGATGACATTTGATTACTTGTTGACTATTTTTCATTTGTCCACTAGGTGGCGCTTTAAGTTAACATGCACCATATTGTCGTCATGCATATCAAAATCGTGTTTCAGTTGAGAATCATAGTCTTAAGCGATTATTTTACATGAAATTTTTCAGATGTAACCCTATTTGTAATCTTTAACATTTTCATAAGTAACTGATCATTTAATGACATATTTTTCTCAGTAAATGTAATGAATTACTGCTACATTTATTTTGTCATTACATTACGTAATGCTGTTACATGTAACTAGTTACTCCCCACCACTGCTTATAATTATATATCTGAAAACCATCCACTGATCGCCATTGGTATCATTAATCACATATGTATTTAATGGCCAATGACTGATCTGCACTGATAAAAACCAATCACTGATCTCACACACACACACACATACACACACACACACACACACACACACACACACACACACACACACACACACACACACATATATATATATATATAATGAGCAATTATGAACCACTGATAATAATCATTTAGTACTAATAAATGATCACCACTGACTCACCAATCACTAGATGACCACTGTTTCTAATGGCCAATCACTCTGACCACTATTAACTGACCACTGATCACTGATTACAAGCAATAACAGAGCTTAATGGTCCATTGATTATCACCAGTGACATCAAATTAATCACTGGTCACCTCAGTTCCTGATGGACAATCACTGATTATAACAACAACAATCTATGAACTCTACATTAACACCCATTAACAATCACTGGTCACCACTGACAATAAATACCAATTAATAATCATCACTATTTCTGATAGCCAATCACTGATCAGCACTGTATGTCCCACCTGAGCACATTTATCCTCCTCATTTCCTGACTCCACTCTACGACTGGCTCATTTTGTCTGCAAAAAGTGTCCTCGGAAAACCTTCCTTCTCCGTGTAACGTCTCTGAATGTCTGTGACCTTTAATGTGTATGCAATTAAGCCGATGGTGTCTGAAATCAAAGATCCCGTTCCTTCACAATGCTCTAATGCGACTCCTTCACCCACAGCCATCCACCCTCTCCCAATATCGCCGGTTTTTGTTCTTAATTGTATGTTTGTGTCTATAAAAGACTGAAATTTTGTTCTCAATATTTTAATGTACGGAAAATATTATATATTTATAGTATGGATATCAGGAGCACTGTACAGATTCGGATAAAGTCAGACAGTTAGCCATTAAGTCACATGAAAGAAAACAACAAAAAAACAAGTAAAAAACAAGTATAAAAAATAATTATATTAGTAATTAACTATTAATTGTATGATTATTTTAATTATACTACAAATATTATACTAATATTATAATTATACTTCATGCTACAGCTGATCATGAATCACAATTTTATTATATATCATATATATATATATTATATATATATATATATATATATATATATATATATATATATATATATATATATATATATATATATACATATATATATATATACACACACACACACACACACACACACACACACATATATATGTTCCTAAAACTGTGCTATTTTGATCATTCAATGTGTCATACCCTAATGATCTTTGCAGCTTTGTCATCTCTCAGCTAGAGATTCACTTATCCAATGGCCAGAGGGAGCCATCTTCTGAATATTGACATCATTCCTTTTGGGGGATTAAAAGCCCTGCACAACCAGAGCAGCATTGTCTGTTCATCCGTCTCAATCATGGTTTTTTACCTCTGTATCACTGTCTTGCCTTTTTTGTTTTTTTTTTACTGTTTTCCGTCAGGATTATTATACATAATATCCATAAAAAAAAATACAACTGGTTAGCGGCAAGTACTATCCAACCTAGTATTCGTATCGGTCAATGTCTAGTTATTGATGTAGCCCAATTGTTTGTTAGTTTCACCCACCAATTACATGTTAGCAGCAATGAATATAGAAAATGTCATTATGTTAGTAACAATAATCTTTTAATAGGCTAATAGGCTTTAAAAGGCAACATATTTCTGTGAGGGCTACATACAAATTATATATATATATATATATATATATATATATATATATATATATATATATATATATATATATATATATATATATATATATATATATATATAATGTGTAGCCCTCACAGAAATATGTTGGACCCCTGCCCTACATCATTTCCAATCTATGTTCGTCAATATAACATCAATATACAGAATGCTCTCTAGCAAATCAAGGAGTTTCCAAAGAGCTCCGTTTCAATGACACGCATTAGCGAGCGTGATCGATGGAATGACCCGGTTTTTCCTATAGCCTCTGATTTCGAGTTTATAGACCGGTGTTCTAGTAGCGCTCTCAAAGTGGGGTTGTATAAATACACTCTGAATACACTTTTTTCCGGGTCGATAAAGTGCCTTTTAAACCATCATGGTAAAAAATAAATAAATAAATAAATGTTTAATGTGGCATCTGCTAAGAAAACAGTGATAAAACCTTTTCCTGTACCTGTATGTAAAAAAATATATATACAAGATAAACTCCTAAGCCTGCAATAAAACACTTAGACATAATTCATCCTAATTAGTGAGCAAGAAAAAAAGGCATTGTGGATGAGAGTGCCTTTTCGGGGCAAACTTTCTGCTCTTCGTATTTTATTTATTAATTTTGTTTCCTTTCTGAAAAAGGAAAAAAAAAATTAAGCTGGCTAATTAAGGACGTCTGGCATACAGAGCGAGTACAGAAAGGATGTCTCATTAGGAGAAGGAGCCTCGGAATATAGGGGTGAGGAAATTCTCCATCCTGGACAACAAATAGATACGAATGAAGAGCCAGGTGGAGGAGGAGATGTTCGGTTCCTGACTGACACCACTTTCTGCACTAGGACTATCGATCTTTTTTTTTCTCCCCCTCCCCGATACTCTATTTAAGCTCTCAGCATGTCTGTCTCTCTCTCTGTCTATCTCTATCTCTCACTCCTGCAGCAGACAGCAGGACGAGGAGGAGGAGGAGGAGGAGGAAGCGATGGAAACTTCGGGTGCTATAATCAGTTTAAAAGGTCATGCACTCTAAATTTTTAATTGGCTTTAAAACAAGAAGGCCTCTCACGCACAGTGAGGTGTAGCAGACAATCAGGAGTGACAGCGATCAGGAGGCGAACACTCACTCTGATCTAACCTGATGAGGTGTCAGGCTGAGGAGAGGGCTGATTGAAGACGGCGAGTGTGTGTGTGTGTGTGTGTGTGTGTGTGTGTGTGTGTGTGTGGTGTTTGGCGTGAGTGTTAGCTTTTTTTTCCTCCCATGAACATCCTGTCTGATAGTGTGACCGATGAAGAAGTTGCAGGAGTTGCTGCATTCAAGGATTCCCATTCCAAAGCCAAACATCACATTCCGCAACTTTTCCCATAACTTTCACTGACTAAAAAGACGCATTTCCACAACGCAGTGATGAACGGAAAAAAACAGGCCGCTGTTGATTTCTGATATTCCATGACTTTCAATGACTGGAATAGATATTTTAAATGGACGACCCATGACATTCCAGAAATTCCACTTGAGCTTGGAAAGATGAGCCTCTCTATGAAGAACTCCATGAAGATATGGTTGGAATGGTTTGGAGCCCTACCGAGCACTGATCACAACCCTCCTGAGCACCTTTGGGATTAATTACGACACAGGCCCCCTACATGCACCCGTGATACATTAAGCTTCTACATCAGGGGTGGCCAACAAGTAGGAAGTTAAGAGCCACTTTTTTTCTGTGTTACTGCAAAGAGCCACATCATACACCTGGGTACACATGAACATCATCCCATTCCCATCGACGCATGTTATGTGAAAGCTCCTAAAGAGCCGCGTGGAACTAGAGCCGCATGAGGCTCGGGAACCACGGGTTGGCCAGGCCAGTTCCACGTTATAATAGTGTAAATCGCTAACTTCTGCTAATCCTGTAATTTGTTAAATGTAAGACTTTAAGACTTCAGGGGAGAGGGGTGTAGCTCAGTGGTTTAAGGCGCTGGGATACTGATCGGAAAATCAGGAGTTTGAGCTCCTGTATTACCAAGCTACCCTTGGGTCCTTGAGCAAGGCCCTTAGCAGGCTGCGCTCCAGAGGCGCTGTATCATGCTGGACCATGCGCTTTGACCCCAGCCTCACAAGCTGGGATATGAGAAGAAAGAATTTCATTGTGCTGGAATGTATATGTGACAAATAAAGGCTCTTCTATATTCCATTCATTCATTCATTCATTCATCTTCTACCGCTTTATCCGATCTTCCCTCGGGTCACGGGGAGCCTGTGCCTATCTCAGGCGTCTATGGGCATTAAGGCAGGATACACCCTGAATGGAATGCCAACCCATCACAGGACACACACT